>JAGDQO010000440.1:364007-1056400 GCA_018342035.1 Solanum appendiculatum | reverse complement strand
AGACATATCTTGTTGAATCAGTCTTTTTTGCCACATTGCGTATAAGGAGAATCAAACCCTCTCTGTTGCTGACAGGCAAATGTATAGTACTACTTCGATCCAGCAATTTCTTAGGAGTAGATTTTTGCTTGGTTTCTCCTAAACAGGTACCTGGGTTGGGCTTGATTGGAATTTGCTATGGACCACCAAAATTAGAGTTATCCACAATAAAAAGTTAAAAACTTGTACTACAAGGCCCATTAAGATTAAATGCATTCTCCAATATTTCACATATTAAAACTAGGCTTAAGTTCTCCATAATTCACTTAGACATATCAACTAGGACTTGTACCTATTGAACACTTCTTTCGGCTCGAATTTGAACCACTTAGACACTTTATGCCGATGTGGCACAAAAAGTGTAATTTACACTTTGGTAAGTGAGTGAAATCAAATATTTCAATATTTTCCCTTTTCCTTTTCAGTTTTTTCTTTTTTTCCTTATTTAAAAAAAAAAAATACTTTAACCATCTTTTTCTCTTTCCTCTCTTTCAATACCACACCACCTGCAACTATATTTTTACAACAATTCACCATCAATTTTTTTTACAAATTTTCGTCATCTTTTTTTTTCTTTTTTAATCTTTTTATCACTGTACTATTAATTTTGTAGATGTAGAACTACTTTCTTCATTTTTTTTGCCAAAAAAAATGAAGATCACCATTGATATTTCTTTGCCGAAATAAATGGAGATTATCATCTATGTCTTCTTTGTTGGAAAAAATGGAGACCACCATCCATATCTGCTTTATCGAAAAAATGGAGATCATTATTCAAATATTTTCTTTCTCCCTCTTCACCTCCCTCCCCCCCCCCCCACACGCCTCTGATCCACGCCGCTTCTTCCCACAAATCAAAACATAAAAATAAAAAAAATCAAATTCGAAATCAAAATAAACAAAGGAATAACAAATCTTTTTAAAAAACACTATCAAATTAAATGAGAATAAGAAAGAATGGTGATCATAGTCATGGTTAGGAATTTTTCCCTAACACTTCAAAAGCTCCAATTTTTCTAAATGAAAAATTAACAAGGGTGGACAATAGTCACTTTCAGGGAAAGAGAAGAAAGGAAGATGATTGGGGGCGGGGATGGGGTGAGGGGTGTATAATTTCTTCTTTTTTCCTTTAGTTGAAAATCTTTTCTTTTTAGATTTTGATTTGTTCATATTCAAAACTAATTTTTATAATTATTTTAAATTAAAATGCCACGTGGCTTTATTTGATTTGCTAGTTTGCCACATCATGTGCATGTGTATTACATACTTTTTCTTTTAACTAAGTGTCAGAAAAATGTTCAATAGGTATTTATTTTTTAAGATTAGAGTGTCTGATAGGAAACAAGGTCTGTTAAAGTGTTTAACTGAAATATGCGGACAACTTTAAGGGGTCGTGAATGACTTAAGCCTTAAAATTAAGGTTCCCAATTGTTGTCTCGACAAATGGAAACAAAAAAAACAACGGAACATGGTCATAGATGACAGGTTATAATATATATAACATCTAAGTTTAGTGCAGAAACATAATCCAGATTCTATCTTTTTTAATGTAAGTTTAGCGGAGAAACATAACAAGGCGGAGTCAGAATTTATAATTTGTGGATTTTCTTGTAAGTTGTTGGGTTCTAGGCTAAATAATTTGTACATATTTAATAAATTTCTTAAAACAAATGAAAGATTTAAATTAAAGCTACTAATTGTTGGGTTTTAAAAGGTGTAAATGAAAAATGAAGAGTTGCGACTTTTATGAAAAGTTGTGACTTTAATGAAATGTTGTGACTTTAATGAAATGTTGTGACTTTTATGAAGAGTTGTGACTTTTATGAAAAGTTGTTACTTTTATGAAAGATTGTGACCTTTCCAAAGGGTTGTAGCTTTTCAAAGGGTTGTGACCTTTCTGATAAGGCACAATAAACATATGTTCACACTACCTTTGGTCTTTTATAAATAGAGGATTTCCTCTTATTTTTCAACAATGAAATAATGAGTTTTTAGACTTCTTCTTCTACTACTAAATCTAGTATTCTAAGTGTACTTTACTGCCGTTGACTGGTTCGCTGATACCAACATTTTGGGTATCAATACTCTGGTGAATAAGTCGTTCTACCCTTGGAGGATCTATTCCAGTTCAAACCTCGGATACTAGAGGGGAATAATTTCCTTAAGAGGACACTGTGCATTCAGTGGGCTCGATTTTCTTCTTTGGGAAAAATATTTTGTATATTGTTTCTAATCTGTTTCTGATTCTATTTCCTCTATTGGTTTTAATTTTCTAGTCTTGAAAATACTCTTTAAACTTTGTTGTTTCTTACCAAGTTCTCCAAAGTTTTTGTTCTAAGTATCTTAGAAATACAGGATGAACAACAATCTTAAGGAAATTATAGTACTGTTGGTATTTCTTGTATTCTACTAATTGAGGGAAACAGATCATGGAAGTAGAAGATTAATGCGCTACTTTTCTAGAATTCAATGCCTTTTTTAGCAAGGTCAGAATGAGAATGTACCAAAAGAATTGGTGGTATTTCAGTTAAAGATTACACCAGGTAACCTTCTTATTATTTCTCTAAGGAGGAAAATAGTTTCTAAAAGTTAATTCTTTTGATATTTATCATGTGTGTCTTTGGGAACAAAAAGATCTGCAAATCATATGTTTTTTGAATGAATTTTCCTTGACAAATAGTGTTGTCTTTAAAATTCTTTAGTTTGCAGAATGAGATAGTTTGATAAGATATCATGTCAAAATGCTTAAGTTGGAAGACTATTTGAAAAGAAAAGCATATCTATGTGATAATCTAAGAATATGTTTATTCTGTTGGGAGACTAAAAAACTTTTGTAGTTTTGTACTCCGTGTGAAATTTGATTGTGTCTGATTTTTGGAGACTAAAAACTTTTGTAGTTTTCTACTCTGAATAAATTAGACTATGCAATTGGTTTGAAGAATATGAAAACTTAGTTCATTCGGTTGACGATTTGAAGAATATAAAACTTCATTGTTAATAGAAACAAATTGTACAAAAGTTTTGTCGTTATTGTTAGTATTCTAAATACTAAGTGGTATGTCTAATTGTGATAGAAAAAAAGACCGGTGACTTAAAGTTTGTGATTTTGTGCCTGCAATAGGTGCCTCTATGGAATGAACTTTAACATTGTGTAAAGATTGTCAAAGGAAATTGAAGCACTATAATTCTTTTGTAGAATAATATTTCCGAAAGAGGTTTCATGCTGCCAATGACATTTTGATAGTAGGGAAAAAATATGTGGAAAAATTATTTTCAAATACTTGAAAAATATTTTTGAGATCATATTTAAAATGTGGGGTTCTTTGCTTATGATAAAAATAAAATTAGACTTAGTGTTTAATTTAAATTTGGAGCACAAGATATGAGATTCAATGACATTCGTGCATTATGTTTGACCCACAAAATTCTTAGAGTATATTTGAATTGTGGTCGGCTAGTTTCTCTTTTACTAGTATATGGTATGACTAGTATGAAATTACCAAATTATATATATACTTGTTCAAAATAGTTGTGTTCTTTTATGAAAGAGTGTCACTAAAAAAGTTGTGATTTTTCCATGAAAAGATTTGTCTATTAAAATACAACTATTTGTATAGACATGAATATTTATGAAAATCTGTCATGTTTGTGTTGTAAAAGAAGCATTTGGTTCATATGCTCTTGTTGAACCCGATGAGACTATGTTTATCGGTAAATTCTATAACAACCAAATTGAAGGTTATGGAAAGGTCCTTCTGAAAAGGACATCTAGCAAGGTGCTGATTCTAAACAATGTTTGTATCTGACAAAATTGTAATAAGTAAGAACAAAATATTTGTGAGTAAAAGTTACCTCACGGAGGGTCTTTTCAAACTCAATATTTCTGGTTGATCTTACTTGCTTGAGTCAAACTGTTTGTGACATGATCACTTGGGATATGTTAATTACAAAACTTTGTAAAGGAAAACTGATCAACTTAGAAGTTTTGTGTAACTTTGAGTGAAATAAATTGAAATGTCAAGTTTGTGTTGAATCTAAGTATGCTAAGCATTCATATAAATCTGTTGAAAGGAATTCTAATCCCTTAGAGTTGATTTACACTAACATTTGTGATATGGAGTCAACACCATCTCGTGGTGGGGACAAGTATCTCATGAGTTTTATTGACAATTGCACTAGATACGGTTATGTCTATTTGCTGAATGGTAAGGATGAAGCAATAGAAACGTCTAGACAATATAAAATTGAAGTTGAAAATCAGTTGGGAAAAAGATAAGAAGTGATAGGGATGGAGAGTATAAATCTCTTTCTGCAGAAATATGTTTGGAAAATGGAATTATCCATCAAACTATTGCCCTACTCACCTCAATCTAATGGAATTGCAGAATGAAAAGAAAAAACGAACTTTGAAGGAAATGGTGGATGCATCACTTATGAGTTCAAGTTTACCACAAAACTTGTGTAGAGAAGCTATCCTTACAGTAAAAAGGAACAACAAAAGTTTTGCCTGTTTAGAAAGAAAGCAACAAAAAGTTTTGTTTGTTCAGGACACAATCTATTCCATATGAGAAATGGAAAGGAAGGAAATCCAACTTGAAATATTTCAAAGTGTGGGGGTGTCTAGCGTAAGTCCAAGTTTTTGTCCCTAAAAGGATCAAATGAGGACCTAAGACTGTGGACTATAAAATTAGACTTGAGTAGTCTAGTGAAGGGTCTCAAAGACCTTGGAAAGAACCAAAGGAGAATGTACTTAATAAAGAGATTCAGAGGCGTAGTAATGTCAAAGGATATATACTTCCTTCTGATATGATTTTGTAACATTTCCTATGTCTTATGTAGACTCATTCTTTTGGAAAGAGGGCGTTAATAGTGAGATTGATTCAATCTTGAGCAATCATATTGGTAGTTGATTGATCTTCCTCCATGAAATAAACCTTTGGGTTCAAAGTGAATCTTCAGAAGGAAAATGAAAGTCGATGGGAGTATTGACAAATATAAGGTTAGACTTGTAGTCAAAGTATACAGACAAAATGAAAGTCTCGATTACTTTGATACATACTCTCCAGTAACAAGGATAATATCTATTAGGGTGTTAATAGCACTAGCGGTCTTGCATGATCTTGAAATCCATCAAATGGATGTTAAGACAGCCTTCTTAAATGGAGAGTTCGAGGAAGAAATTTACATGGAACAATCCGAGGGTTTTATGGTTCCTTGTAAAGGAAAGAAAGTGTGCGAACTTGTTAAGTCACTTTATGGACTAAAACAAGCACCTAAAACAATGACATGTGAAATTTTACAAAATTATGTTGGCAAATGGATTTAAGAATGATGGAAGTGATAAATGTGTTTACATTAAAGACACTCCAAATCACAAGGTCATTGTTTGCTTGTATGATGATGACATGTTTATCATCAGTAGAGACACTTATGACATAAATTCTACTAAATAGATGCTAGAAAGAAACTTTGATATGAAAGTTCTTGGGGTTGCTAATGTGATCTTAGATATATGAATCTTTAGAACTCCACAATGTTTAGCATTGTCAAAGTCTCATTACATTGAAAAGGTACTTGAGAAGTTCAAATATTTGAATTTCAATATTGTCAAGACATCAGTAAATGTGAGCTTTGTACTTCAAAAGAATGAAGGTGAAAGTGACTCACAATTGGATTATGATAGAGTATTGGGATGCATGATGTATATCAGAAGGTGTACGCGATCAAATATAGCATGTGCTATTAGTAAACTGAGTCGGTTCACGAGTAATCCCAATCAAACTCATTGGATGAAAATGAGAAGAGTTTTTAGGTATTTAAAACATACTTAAAACTATGCCTTGCATTATAACAAATATCCAGCAGTATAGAAATGATATAATGATGCAAATTGGATCACCGGGTCAAATGAAGTAAAATCCATGAGTGGATATGAATTTACTCTTGGTGGAGGAGAAGTCTCTTGGAAATCTTTCAAGCAGACATGTATCGCTCGCTCTACAATGATCTTTGAGCTTGTCGCTCTAAATAAAGCCGGTGAATAAGTTGAATGGCTCCGGAATTTCTTGAAAAATATTTTTTTTTGGCTCACACCTTTGGCATTAGTATGCATACACTTTGATAGTCAAGATGCAAGAGCCTGCAGTATGTCTTCAGTCAGAAAGAGCTAAACCTGAGGCAGAGAAGATGGCTTGAGTTGGTCAGGGACTATGACATGAGTATTCTCTACCACCCAGGTAAGGCTAATGTTGTTGTTGATGCTCTTAGCAGGTTATCCATGGAAAGCACCGCTCATATTGAGGAAGGGAAGAAAGAGTTTGCTAAAGAAGTGCATAGGCTTGCACGTTTGGGAGTTTGCCTTGTGGACCCTAGCGAGGGAGGTGTCATTGTTCAAAATGGGGCTGAGTCCTCATTAATTGTTGAAGTGAAGGAAAAGTAAGACCAAGACCCTGTTCTACTTCAATTGAAGAAGGATGTTCATAAGCAGAAAGTTATGGCTTTTGCCAGAGGGGGAGATGGAGTGTTGAGGTATCAAGACAGATTGTGTGTGCCGAATGTTGACAGACTTCGCGAGAGAATCATGGAAGAGGCCCATAGCTCCAGATATTCGATTCATCCAGGATCTACAAAAATGTATCATGACTTGAGAGAAGCCTATTGGTGGAATGGTATGAAGAGGGAGATCGCCGACTTTATTTCAAAGTGTCCAAATTGCCAACAAGTCAAGGTTGAGCATCAAAGGCCTTGTGGAGTAGCTCAGAATATAGAGTTGCCAGAGTGAAAGTGGGAGATGATCAATATGGACTTTATTACAGGTTTGTCGCGGTCTCGTAGACAGCATGACTCTATTTGGGTGATTGTGGATAGGATGACAAAATCAGCCCACTTCTTGCCCGTTAAGATTACGAATTCGGCTGAGAATTATGCGACGTTGTTCATCAAAGAGATAGTCAGATTGCATGGGGCTCCCTTTTCTATCATCTCGGACAGAGGTACCCAATTCACCGCACAGTTTTGGAAGTCATTTCAGAAATGTTTGGGTTCAAAGGTGAACCTTAGTACCGTTTTCCATCTGCAGACAGATAGTGGGCAAAGCGTACAATTCAGACTCTTGAGGATATGTTGAGGGATTGTGTTATTGATTTCAAAGGTATTTGGGATGATCACTTGCCGCTTATTGAGTTTGCGTATAATAACAGTTTTCATTCGAGTATTCAGATGGCTCCTTATGAGGCCCTCTATGGGAGGAGGAGTAGATCGCCAATTGGGTGGTTCGAAGCTGGTGAAGCTGAGTTGATTAGACCTGACTTAGTTCATCAAGCTATGGAAAAGGTGAAGACCATCCAAGAGAGGTTGAAAACTGCACAGAGTCGCCAAAGTCCTACATTGATGTGAGGAGAAGAGATTTGGAGTTTGAGGTAAATGATTAGGTGTATTTGAAAGTTTCGCCCATAAAAGGTGTTATGAGATTTTGGAAGAAGGGGAAGCTTAGTCCCCGTTACATTGTTCCTTATCAGATTGTGAAAAGAGTTGGTAATTGAAACGACCCCAAAAATGCCCGAAAATGTTCTTCGGAAACACCTATAATTGTAATTTCCATATATCTCAAATTCCGTGCATGATTTCGGAAATTCGACTTCATATTCTTATTTGTGGGGTCAAATTGAGTGGGAAATGGGTCTAACCCGAATTTTAGAGCAACCGTATCAAAATTCGAAAATCGCAAAAATTGCGATTTGGAGGGTCAACTTTAAAGGGGCATATTTCTTAGCACACAAGGAACTGGAAGGGCTGCAAACTATTAAATTAAAGCTCTTTGAGTTAGCTTTCCAACGCACTTGGTTTCACCTTAGTCCGAGTTAGGATGAGGGAGTTATGACCATTTTCGTAAAACCTGTCTGTGCAGATTTGCAATTTCCAGTGAGCTTTTTTTTAGGCGGGTTGGGGACGTTTTTTATAAAAAGGGGATATGTCCCATACTTAGTCATTTTTCTTAACTCCAAAAACACTCTCTAAGCCCTCTCCAAAAATTCCACCAAGATCTTCAACCAAATTCAAACATCTCAAGCTCTAATTCCGGATTCAAGACTCAATCTCAAGCTTCGATTCTCCATTCCAATCTTCATCAAGGATTCTCCAAAGTTGAGGTATGTGGGTTTGATTGTGGAAACCTTCCTTTCCACAAGTCCAACCATTTATCCTCTATTTCTACTTCAAGTTTATGGGTCCTTATGATTATTTATGACCTCTTGAATTATGGAATTACTACTACACACCCTATTATGGTCCATTTTGCATATTATCATGAAATGGAATTATTATGTGATGTTTATGGTTTACATGCTTCCATGATCAAATTATGAAGGTTGATATATATATGTATGTTGTTGGTGGGCTGATTTATATGGATTTTGGAATTGGTTGGACTTAGTATTCTTGAAATACATGATTTCATTTACATGAACAATTGCCCACCTTGTGTTTGATAAAATGCCCATTTATAGAATTCTTAGGAAAGGGAAGGTCCAAGGTACGTCCTATGAGTCGGATGGTTATGTAATTACTGAAATGATGATGAAATGGACACATGTATATGATTTTCTCTATATAAGTGTTGTGAGTCGACCAAGCCTAGTACGGGGGGTAGTAGGCCCGTATAACCGTATCGAGGGGTTGGTACCTTGGTTGCCTAGTACGGGGGGTAGTAGGCCCGTATAACCATATCGAGGGGTTTGTACCTTGGTCCCTAGCTCGGGGGGTGGTAGGCCCGTGTAACCATATTGAGGGGTTTGTACCTCTTTCGCCTCTCCAAGGGGGTGGTAGGCCTTGGAAATACTATATTGATGGTCACTCGCCACACATGTACTACGTCCCACTAAATATGATTTTATGTAAGCATCATTATACATATCATTTCATTAATATGCTATCTATTGGGTATGATTACGCATTTTTCTATGATGTCCATCTAATGTAGCATTGCATTGCATCCCATATACTTAGTACATTCAAATGTACTAACGCATACTCTATGCCTACATGATGTCACCATGTAGGGACCGGAGCACCGCTTGACCATTTGCCCTCCACTCCGCTGTGGCTAGCGATTTTTCTATAGTCTTATTGGTGAGTCCTCCATTGTCGGGATTTGCTCATCGATCTTTGCTAGTAAAAAACTTCTTCCTTTCTAGTTATGTTTTGACTATGAGGGTGAGTCCGGTAGTTTGTCTTGGCCCCCGCTAAGTACTCATGTTTAGAGGTGGTGTTGGACAAGTTGTGTATTATGCTTGAGCTTGACTCATCTACGGTATTTATGTATCATTTCCTTTTTTTTTCTTGCTCCCTTAGTCCCGATTTCCCCCTTGATTATGCTTATCGCTTATGGTCATTTAATTGCTTCCGCGACCAAGGAGGTGTAATGATACGCTATGAGGCTTGTTTGGGGTTCCTTCGGGTTCCCCATTCGCCGGTCACATCTAGGCCCTAGGCTTGGGTCGTGACAGCTATGAAGAAAAAGCATGATAGAATCATGAAGAAAGAGCCTTATAGAATCAAGCATGTTTAATATGAAATCTATGATATGTTGATGTTGAGTCTTGAAAGGGTTTTCTCATATAATGCTCAACCTAAGCTTGTGAAAGGTTTTCTCACATGTAAAGGATTCATAACTTGTTAAAACGATTTGCTCAACTAAAATTGAATCAAGAGCTTAAAGAAGCTATTCTAGGGGTGTAAGCTTGGACAAGTCCATGAAAGAAGAAACACCCAATGAAGTAAGTTTGGACTAGTCCATGGTATGTGAAGTCATGTTTAGCTTGGATTGGCAACCCCAGTTGTACCTTTCCATGGATATCAATATTTATGATCGTATAGTGGGAATTATGCATAGAACCAAGTGGACGGGTGACAAGTCCCCATATGTCCTATGCCTATGTGCCCCTATAGGTGGTCTTTAATAGGGCCATATTATATCAGATTAGCTAGTGGATCCACGTAGGCTATGGTTCAGGATTCTACCTTTGCAACTAGAATTGCCCTTTTTCGGTGTAGGGGAGACATTGGATTCCATGTTGAGTTATTCCATGGTCTACAGATCGGTTTGAGGCTTTTCCCACACTTCAACTTGCACAATGGTGCTTGGGTTACTAAAATTAAGGTAAAGAAAAGAAGAGTACCAGAAAGATGATTTAGCTTGCTTTGGCCATGGGTTTTGCTTTATGCAATTTGTTTATATGCCTTATCATGTTTAGCTTGGCCAATTGCATGTCATGTTTATATCTCAGTTTCTAGCATGTTTTATGAAGTTTATGTGCATGGCTATCATACTTAGTACTTTATTGTGCTAACGCATACTCTTGCCTACATCAACGTGTTTGGTGTAGGACGTGGCAGTTTTTCTACTCGTGGCTATAGCATTGACTTAGAGTTGAGAAGAAGACTTGGTGAGTCCTCATCCATCCGGGGACATAGCCTTGTTGAATTTTACTTTGATATCTTTCCTTATGTTGGATATTGTATTGGGCTGCGTCCCTATCACTTTTATTCGTATTCTATGATATTAGAAGGCTTTGAGACATGAGATGTAGACTTTCACTGTTTTGTTTAAAGCTTTGATATAAAATGCTCTTTTGAACTCTTACTTTGCTATTATCTTATATGTTATGTATGCTAAGGGCTTGTATGAGGCCTCTCGGGGTCTTGTATGCCGTGTTACATCTAGGGACTACCCTGGATCGTGACAAACTTGTTATTCAGAGTGCAAGGTTTTAGAAAGATCCTAGGATGTCTCATAAGCCGCATCGAGTAGAGTTTTGTTCATGGGTGTGAAGCGCGCCACACTTATGAATGAGGGGCTCAAGATGTTTAGGAAACTTCACTTCTTTTGTTACTCCTAAGTCATGCCATAGAGTTTAACTCTATAAATTTCTCTCCTAATCCCTATCCGATGCGTTTCAGGATACGACGACCCGAAGAGCTTTTGCTAGAAGAAACATGGGAGAGAATGTTGAACAAAATGCTCCTCCTTAAGCTCCTCAAGTTTCGGCCGACCCTTTGGCGGAACAAGTTACCAATGCAGAGTTTAGGAATGCTTTCCAAGTGTTGGATCCAGCCGTGATGGCCCAAGACAATAGAGAAGTGGTGGCTCCCGTGAACCAAAATATGGGTACGGTGGCATCAAGAGTGAGTGGCTTTACAAGGATGAATCCTCCAGAATTTCATGGCTCTAAGGTGGAAGAGGATCCTCAAGAGTTTATTGATGAAGTTTATAAAGTGTTGATGATAATGGGTGTGACACCAGAAGAGAAGGCGGGGTTTGCCGCTTATTAACTAAAAGGTGTTGCCCAAACTTGGTACAATCAATGGACGAGTGAAAGGGCTATTGATGAAGGTCCTATAGGATGGGAGAGGTTTAAGAGTGTTTTTCTTGATCGATTCTTCCCTCTTGAGAAGAGAGAGGCCAAGGTGCTTGAGTTTATTAATCTTCGTCAAGGGAGTATGAGTGTGAAAGAATATGCATTGAAGTGCACACAATTGGCTAGATATGCTCCATCCATAGTTACCGACCCAAGGGCAAGAATGAGCAAATTTGTGTCGGGAGTGTCTGATATGTTGGTGAAAGAGTGCCGCACCGCTATGCTTGTGCATGAAATGGATATTTCTCGCCTCATGGTGTATGCCGATCAAATTGAGGAAGAAAAGCTTAAGGGGAGATCTAGAGAGACTAAGCGGGCTAAAACCAGAGATGGTCATTTTCTCATGCAAGGTCCAATGGACAAGGTCGTCCCAGATTTTGACAGAGGTTCTCTAATCAAGGTTCTTCCAAGGCTCCTCCGAGATCCAACTATGACAGGGTGCTAAACCCTAAGCCTCAAGGAGGGAACGGTGGTGGATCTTCTTTGCCTAGTTGTACTAGATATGGGAGGAGGCATGAAGGCAAATGCCTAGCTGGTTTGGATGGTTGCTATACTTGTGGTAAGGCTAGTCACAAGATGAGAGATTGCCCATCTCTCTTGGCTAAAGGAAGAGAGGGTAAGCAAGCTGCCTCAAGTGGTTCGGCTTCAGGTGCTCCTAAGAAAAATAGATTTTATGCACTTCAGGCTCGTCATGAGCAAGAGAGCTCACCCTATGTGGTCACCGGTACGTTGAAAGTTTTCCATTTTGATGTCTATGCTTTGTTAGATCCTGGTACTACGTTGTCCTTTGTGACGTCCTATGTGGCCATACGATTTGATATTGTACCGGATATGTTACTAGATCCTATCCTTGTTTCTACTCCGATAGGAGAGTCTATTTTAGTTAAAAGGAGGTTGTTCCATTTCCTTATCCCATATAGTTACTCTTGTCGATCTCATAGAGCTAGATATGCTAGATTTCGATGTCATTCTTGGGATAGATTGGTTGTATGCTTGTTATACCTCTATTGATTGTAGGATAAGAGTGGTCAAGTTTCAGTTCCCTAATGAGCCTATCCTAGAGTGGAAGGGGGGAAATTCTATGTTTCGAGGTTAATTCGTTTCTCATCTAAAGGCTAGAAAGATGATCTCTAAGGGTTGTATTTATCATCTAGTTAGGGTGAGGGACGCAGATTCTGAAACCCCTACTCTTGAGTCGGTCCCCATTGCTAGTGAGTTTTCGGAAGTGTTTCCCGATGACTTACCCGGTATTCCTCCTGAAAGGGAAATAGACTTCGGTATTGACCTTCTCCAGATACGCAACCTATCTCTATTCCTCCTTATAGAATGGATCCGGCGGAACTTAAAGAGTTGAAGGATCAACTAAAAGACTTGTTGGATAAGGGTTTCATCCGACCAAGCATTTCCCTATGGGGTGCTCCGGTATTGTTTTTAAAGAAGAAAGATGGTTCACTCTGTATGTGCATCGACTATCACCAATTGAATAAGGTTACAATCAAGAAAAAGTATCCTTTGCCAAGGATAGATGATTTGTTTGACCAACTTCAAGGGGCTAGTTACTTTTCTAAGATCGACTTTCGTTCAGGTTATTACCAATTGAGGGTGAAAGAAGATGATATTCCAGAAACGGCTTTCCGAACTAGGTATGGTCACTATGCGTTCTTGGTTATGTCGTTTGGATTGACAAATGCTCTGGCCGTCTTCATGGACATGATGAATAGGGTGTTTAAGCAATACCTTGACATGTTTATGATTGTGTTTATTGATGATATCTTGATCTACTCAAGGAATGAGGATGAGCATGCTCGTCATTTGAGGGTTGTGTTGCAAGTCCTCAAGGATCAACAACTCTTTTAAAAGTTTAGCAAGTGTGAATTTTGGTTAAGATCCATGTCTTTTCTTGGTCACATTGTTTCCGGTAAGGTTATTGAGGCAGATCCTAAGAAGACCGAAGCGGTCAAGAATTGGCCGAGACCTTTATCACCTTCGGACATTCGTAGTTTCTTAGGTTTAGCCGGTTATTATAGGAGGTTTGTTGAGGGGTTTTCTTCAATTGCTTCTCCGCTGACAGCTTTGAATAAAAAGAAAGCTAAGTTTATGTGGTCCGAGGCTTGTGAAAGGAGTTTTCAAGAATTGAAAGACAGGCTTACTTTAGCCCCAATATTGACTCTACCGGAAGGAACTGATGGTTTTGTAGTGTATTGTGATGCCTCAAGGATTGGTCTAGGGTGTGTTCTTATGCAAAATGAAAAGGTGATTTCCTATGTTTCAAGGCAACTAAAGGTGCATCAGAAGAACTATCCCACTCATGACTTAGAGTTGGCAGCGGTGGTGTGTGCTTTGAAAATATGGCGACATTACTTGTATGGAGTACATGTAGATGTCTTCACCGATCATAAAAGTCTCCAGTATGTGTTTAAATAGAAAGATTTGAATCTCCACCAAAGAAGGTGGCTTGAGTTGCTAAAAGATTATTATATGAGTGTTCTCTATCACCCCGACAAGGCTAATGTGGTGGCAGATGCTCTTAGTAGATTGTCTATGGGCCGTGTTGCGCATATTGAGGATGGCAAGAAAGTGTTGGTTCGTGATGTTCATAGTTTAGCCCGATTGGATGTTCGGTTGATTGATTCCGCTAAGGGTGGAGTTACCGTTTACAATGGTTCCGAATCCTCTTTGGTGCATGATGTAAAAACTAAGCAAGACCTTGATCCTAATTTGGTGGAATTGAAAGGAGCGGTTCTCAAGAAATCCATAGAGGTTTTCTCCCAAGAGGGAGATGGTATACTTCGTTACCAAGGCCGCTTATGTGTTCCCAACGTAGATGATTTAAGAGGGCAAATTTTGTTGAAAGCTCATAGTTCTAGGTATTCTATCGACCCAGGAGCAACCAAGATGTACCGTGATTTGTGGGAAATCTATTGGTGGAATGGCATGAAGAAAGACATTGCGGAATTTGTGGCTAAGTGTCCTAATAGCCAACAAGTGAAAGTTGAGAATCAGAGACCGGGAGGTTTGACCAAAGACATAGAGATTCCTACTTGGAAGTGGGAAGATGTGAATATGGATTTCGTAGTAGGTTTGCCTTTCACAAGGTGACACTATTCGATTTGGGTTATGGTTGATAGAATGACAAAGTCAGCCCATTTCATTCCTGTCAGAACTTCTTATTCGGCGGAGGATTATGCTAAGTTGTACATGAGGGAGATGGTTAGGCTGCATGGAGTGCCTTTATCCATTATCTCTGATCACCCAATTTACTTCTCAATTTTGGAAGTCATTCAAAAAAGGTCTTGGTACTCGTGTTAAGCTTAGCACGGCCTTTCATCCCCAAACCGACGGGCAAGCGGAGCGTACTATTCAGGCTTTAGAAGATATGTTGAGAGCATGCGTGATTGATTTCAAGGGTACTTGGGATGACCATTTGCCTTTGATCGAGTTTGCCTATAATAATAGCTACCATTCTAGTGTTGGTATAGCTCCATTTGAGGCTCTCTATGGTAGGAGGTGCAAATATCCCATAGGTTGGTTTGAAATTGGGGAAGTTGCTTTGATAGGCCTCGAGTTAGTGCATGAGGCTATGGAGAAAGTTCAGCTTATTAGAGAAAGGCTGAAAATGGCTCAAAGTCGCCAAAAGTCTTATGCCGATGTTAGAAGAAGAGAATTAGAATTTGTTGTTGATGAGTGGGTTTACTTGAAAATCTCACCTATGAAGGGTGTAATGAGATTTAGGAAGAAAGGGAAGCTTAGTCCCCGTTATGTAGGCCCATATCAGATTTTGAAACGTGTTGGTAAGGTTGCTTATGAGCTTGAATTGCCTAATGAGTTTGCATCGGTGCATCCGATTTTCCTTGTCTCGTTATTGAAAAAGTGTGTTGGTGATCCGACCTCTATAGTGCCAATAGAGACTCTTGGCATAAAGGATAGTCTTTCCTATGAAGAGGTCCGGTTGAGATTTTAGACCGACAAGTCCGAAAGTTGAGAAATAAAGAAATTGCTTCCGTGAAAGTTCTATGGAGGAATCAATTAGTTGAGGGTGCTACTTGGGAGGCCGAGGCCGATATGATGTCCCACTATCCTCATCTTTTTCCTTCCGATCCTCCTCTAGCTTGAGGTACCTAGTTCCTCATAGTTCATTCTTTTGGTCTCATGTGTCATAGTTGATTTCCATGACTCCTTGATTTTTATGCATGTTCATGAAGAGTCTACTATGATATATGTGCATTGAGTATGAGTTGCATAAAGTCTTCATGAATTTAGTGTTGAGCATGCTTTAGCTTGGAGTTCATGATTCCTCCTCGGATATGTGCATTTATGTGATTGCATGTTAGGTTGGGTTGTTAGTCCGAGTTTATCACCCTTCTCATGATGTCCAGGTTCTCATTCGAGGATGAATGTCCCCAAGGGGGAGATATTGTAATACCCCAGCTTTCCAAGGAATGAAAATTACAGAATTACTTGTAGGTAGTGACCTACGGAGGGCACTTACGTGCCATAGTCAGGTTGACGGCCCGTAGGTGTGGAACCGTCAATGGCTCTGTCAAGTTCAGTAATTCTCAGTCTCTGAAGTGTGATCTACGGAGTAGTAGGACGGATCATAAGTCAGTTGACGGTCCGTAGAAAGTAATCGTAGATGTCCCCCAGACTTGGTTAAATTCTTGAACCTCAGGCTGTGATCCACGGTTGAGGTGTACGAACCGTATATGGACCTACCAACTGTAGATTGAAAGCGTCGTTGCAGGGTCCCCAGATACCAACTCACTGAATCTTTTGACGGTTCAGCAGGACGGTTCGTCAATGGATGTACGGACCGTAGGTCCTGACCGTAGATAGGCCCCGACAATTCTTAATTAAGGGCTTTTTTGTCTTTTCCTTGGTTAATTCCCTAATTAACTAAGTCGGTTTTACCCTTAATGGAGGTCCTATATATAGTTCTCTATACCTAAATCCCTTCATGCTAACTCATTCCCTAAATTCACCTCTCAAATATTTCTCTCTCTAAAAGAAATCCTCTCTAGCTCAAGGAAGAAGAAGAAGCTAAGTCCTCCATTGAAGATCATCCAATTTCCTCCAATTTCTAGTGGGCTTTGCTAAGGTATGATGGTATTGACCAATGGAGTTCCTTCCACCATTGGGCTGTCCCTTTTCTTCATGAATTTCAAGGTTCAATTCCCTTCAAGTAAGCTAGGGTTTGATCAATTGTTATGGGTTCTTCGAGTATGAGTCCAATAACTGATTTTATGCTTTGTAGTGCACGATCTAGCATGGGTAAAGTAGTTTAGTGCACGATCTAGCGTGAATTACATGATTATTGTAAGTATTGCATGAACCCCCATGATCCCAAATAAATTCTCCCCAATTTGATAATCTATGCCTTGATTGTTGGGTTGAGATATGAATTGATGAAATTGAGGGATCATCTATGAAATTGAGCATGAATTGGGGTTAAGTGCATGAATTTAGCATGTTCAAGTAAAAAGCATGATTTTCCTCTTTTATGTGGGTTACTTCAAGTATGCCTAAATTGCCTTGATTATGACTTTTAAGAGCTAGCTTGCATTGAGTTGCATGGTTTAAAATAAAGGCAATATGAACCCATTAGCTATGAAGAAAAAGCATGATAGAATCATGAAGAAAGAGCCTTATAGAATCAAGCATGTTTAATATGAAATCTGTGATATGTTGATGTTGAGTCTTGAAAGGGTTTTCTCATATAATGCTCAACCTAAGCTTGTGAAAGGTTTTCTCACATGTAAAGGATTCATAACTTGTTAAAACGATTTGCTCAACTAAAGTTGAATCAAGAGCTTAAAGAAGCTATTCTAGGGGTGTAAGCTTGGACAAGTCCATGAAAGAAGAAACACCCAATGAAGTAAGTTTGGAGTAGTCCATGGTATGTGAAGTCATGTTTAGCTTGGATTGGCAACCCCAGTTGTACCTTTCCATGGATATCAATATTTATGATCGTATAGTGGGAATTATGCATAGAGCCGAGTGGACGGGTGACAAGTCCCCATATGTCCTATGCCTATGTGCCCCTATAGGTTGTCTTTAATAGGGCCATATTATATCAGATTAGCTAGTGGATCCACGTAGGCTATGGTTCAGGATTCTACCTTTGCAACTAGAATTGCCCTTTTTTGGTGTAGGGGAGACATCGGATTCCATGTTGAGTTATTCCATGGTATACAGATCGGTTTGAGGCTTTTCCCACACTTCAACTTGCACAATGGTGCTTGGGTTACTAAAATTAAGGTAAAGAAAAGAAGAGTACCAGGAATATGATTTAGCTTGCTTTGGCCATGGGTTTTGCTTTATGCAATTTGTTTATATGCCTTATCATTTTTAGCTTGGCCAATTGCATGTCATGTTTATATCTCAGTTTCTAGCATGCTTTATTAAGTTTATATGCATGGCTATCATACTTAGTACTTTATTGTGCTAACACATACTCTTGCCTTCATCAACTTCTTTGGTGCAGGACGTGCCAGTTCTCCTACTCATGGCTAAAGCATTGACTTAGAGTTGAGAAGAAGACTTGGTGAGTCCTCATCCATCCGAGGATGTAGCCTTGTTGGATTTTACTTTGATGTCTTTCCTTATGTTGGATATTGTATTGGGCTACGTCCCTATCAGTTTTATTCGTATTCTATGATATTAGAAGGCTTTGAGACATGAGATGTAGACTTCCGCTATTTTGTTTAAAGCTTTTATATAAAATGCTCTTTTGAACTCTTACTTTGCTATTATCTTTTATGTTATGTATCTAAGGGATTGTATGAGGTCTCTCGGGGTCTTGTACGCCGTGTTACATCTAGGGGCTACCCTGGGTCGTGACAGATGGATCACAAGATAAGGGATTGTCCCTTAGAGGCTAAGAATGAAGGAGATAACTGTCGATGGGATCAATCTTAACATCCTACGAGTTCAAGTGGGAATCCGAAGCAAAACCGATTCTATGTGCTCCAAACTCATCGTGAGCAAGAGGGTTCTCCCGATGTGGTTATCGGTATGTTGAAAGTCTTTCATCTTGATATTTATGCTTTGCTCGATCCCGGTGTTACCTTGTCTTTTGTGACGCCATATGTTGCTATGAGGTTTGATGTTCTTCCAGATCTATTGCTAATTCCTTTTTGTGTCTCTACTCCTATTGGTGAATCTATTGTGGCTAAGAGAGTCTATAGAAATGGCCCTGTTTCCTTATCCCATAAAGTCACTCATGTTGATCTTGTAGAGCTTGATATGTTAGATTTTGATGTTATCCTTGGGATAGATTGGTTGCATTCTTATTATGCTTCTATTGATTGTAGGACCAGAGTGGTTAAATTTCAATTTCCAAATGATCCTCTAATAGAGTGGAAAGGGGGAAACTCTATGCCAAAGGGCCAGTTTGTTTCTTGTCTTAAAGCTAGAAAGATGATTTCTAAAGGTTACATATACCATCTTGTTAGGCTAAGGGATGTGGATTTCGAAACCCCTACACTCGAGTCGGTCCCCGTTATTAATGAGTTTTCAGAAGTGTTTCCTGATGATCTACCCTGTGATCCTCCCGAAAGGGAAGTAGACTTCGATATTCCTCCCCGATACACAACCTATCTCTATTCCTCCTTACCGAATGGCTTCGGCAGAACTTAAGCAATTAAGGGAACAATTGAAAGTTTTGTTGGATAAAGGTTTCATCCGACCAAGTATGTCTCCATGGGGTGCTCCAATTTTGTTTTTTGAAAGAAGAACGGTTCACTCCGTATGTGCATTGACTACCGCCAAATGAACAAGGTTACCATTAAGAATAGTATCCTCTTCCAAGGATATATGACTTGTTTGATCAACTCCAAGGGGCGAGTTACTTTTGTAAGATCAATCTTTGTTCGGGTTATCACCAATTGAGGGTGAAGGAAGATGACATTCCAAAGATGGCTTTCCGGACTAGATATGGACACTATGAGTTCTTAGTGATATCCTTTGGCTTGATAAATGCTCCGGTCGCATTTATGGATTTGATGAATAGGGTGATTAGACAATACCTTGATATGTTCGTGATTGTGTTCATTGATGATATTTTGATTTACTCAAGAAGTGAGGATGAGCATGCCGATCATTTGAGGATTGTGTTGCAAGTACTCAAGGACCAACAACTCTTTGCGAAGTTTGATAACTGTGAATTTTGGCTAAGATCCGTGGTTTTCTTGGTCACATTATTTTCGGTAAAGGTATTGAGGTAGATCCTAAGAAGACGGATGCGATTAAGAATTGGCCTAGATCGCTATCACATTCGGATATTCGAAGCTTCTTGGGTTTGGCTGGTTATTTTAGGAGGTTTGTTGAAGGGTTCTCTTTGATTGAATCTCCACTAACAGCTTTGACTCAAAAGAAGGTTAAGTTCATATGGTCTGAACAGTGTGAAAAGAGTTTTCAAGAATTGAAAGATAGACTTACCTCGGCTCTGGTGTTGACCTTACCGGAAGGGTCCGATAGGTTTGTGGTTTATTATAACGATTCAAGGATTGGACTAGGGTGTGTCCTTATGCAAAATGGGAAATCATTGCTTATGCTTCAAGGAAACTTAAGATTCATGAAAAGAACTATCCCACTCATGACTTAGAACTAGTAGCGGTTGTGTTTGCCCTAAAGATATGGAGGCATTATTTGTATGGTGTGCATGTTGATGTCATCACCGACCACAAGAGTTTACAATATGTATTCAAATAGAAAGATCTAAATCTTCACCAAAAGAGGTGGCTTGAGTTGTTAAAGGACTATGACATGAGTGTCCTCTATCACCCCGGCAGGGCGAATGTGGTTGCAGATGCTTTTAGTCAGGTGTCAATGGGTAGTATTGCTCACTTTGAGGATGGTAAGAAGGAATTGGTTCGATATGTTCATAGATTGGCCCAATTGGGTGTTCGGTTGATTGATTCTAGTTAGGGTGGTGTTGTCATTCATAATGGTGCACAATCGTCCTTTGTGTCGGATGTGAAAGCAAAACAAGGTCTTGATCCGGTTCTAACGGAGTTGAAAGAAGTGGTGTTTAAAAAGTCCGTTCAGGCTTTCTCCCAAGGGGGAGATGGTGTATTCCAATATAAAGGCTGCTTGTTTGTTCCAAATGTGGATAGCCTGAGAGAAACTTTTTTATCAGAAGCGTATAGCTCTCGATATTCCATTCACCCAGGAGCCACCATAATGTACCTTGATTTGCGGGAGGTCTATTGGTGGAATGGGATGAAGAAAGATATTGCGAAATTTGTGGCTAAGTGTACTAATTGTCAACAAGTGAAAGTTGAACATCAAAGGCTGGGAGGTTTGTCCCAAGACATTAGTATCCCTACTTGGAAGTGGGAGGATTTTAATAAGGACTTCATTGTTGGTTTACCATGCATCTGGCGACAACATGATTCGATTTGGGTTATTGTGGATCGTATGACAAAATTAGCCCATTTCATTCCCGTCAAGGTTTCTTACTCGGTGGAGGACTATACTAAGTTGTACTTGAGAGAAATGGTTAGGTTGAACAGAGTGCCTTTATCCATTATCTCTGATCGTGGTGTCCAATTCACTTCTCAGTTTTAGAGATCTTTCCAAAAGGGGCTTGGTACTCGTGCTAAGCTTAGTACGACCTTTCATCCTCAAACTGATGGGCATGCGGAACATACTATCAAAACTTTGGAAGATATGTTGAGAGCTTGTGTGATTGATTTCAAGGGTAATTGGGATGATCATTTGCCTTTGATTGAGTTTGCCTATAATAATAGTTATCATTCGAGTATTAGTATGGCTCCGTTTGAGGCTCGTTATGGTAGGAGGTATAGATCTCCTATAAGTTGGTGAAGTTGCTTTGATAGGTCCCGAGTTAATACATGAGGCTATGGAGAAAGTTCGGCTTATAAGAGAAAGGTTGAAAACGGCTCAAAGTCGACAAAAGTCCTATGCTGATATTAGAAGAAGAGAATTAGAATTTGATGTTAATGATTGGGTCTACTTGAAAATTTCACCCATGAAGGGTGTAATGAGGTTTGGAAAGAAAGGGAAGCTTAGTCCCCGTTATGTGGGCCCATATCAGATTTTGAGGTATATTAGTAACATTTCTTTATGAATTTGACTTACCAAATGACTTGGTATCAGTGCATCCAATTTTCCATGTCTTCTTGTTGAAGAAATGTGTTGGTGATTCGACATTCATAGTACTGTTAGAGAATCTTGGTATAAAGGATAACCTTTCTTATGAAGGAGTTCCGGTTAAGATTTTAGACCGGCAAGTTCGAAGGTTGAGGAGTAAAGAAACTGCTTCCGCGAAGGTTCTTTTGAGGAACCACTTAGTTGAGGGTGCTACTTGAGAGGCCGAGGCCGATATGATGTCCCGATATCCTCATCTCTTTCCCTCCGAACCTACTTTAGCTTGAGGTATTTAGTTCCGCATGGTTTCCTCTTTTGGTCTCATGTGTCTTAGATATTCCCATGATTCCTCATTTATGTATGTTCATGAAAAGCTTAAATTTTTAGAAAATGAGTTAACTTGATTGATTTCTCCATGATTATGTGCATATGAGTATGAGCTACATATAGACCTTATGAAATGATGTTTTGAACATGCTTTAGCTTGGAGTTGATGTTTCCTCCTCGGATATGTGCATTTATGTGATTGCATTCATGTTGGGCTGTTAGGTTTAGTTCCTACCATCCTTATGATGTCTTGAGTTCCATTTGAGGATGAATGTTCCCAAGGGGGAGATAATGTAACACCTTGGATCTTGAAAGAAAAAAGGTTGCTGGTTTTTAAATTTGGTGCCCGCACCTACGAAACCACCGACGGTCCATGGCTTGACCTATGGTTCGTAGGTGGAACCGTGGTTGACAAGGTACAAATTTCAAAAAATGTCTAGTTTTAGTACTTTTCGTATGGTTTAGCAGAAAAGGTCGTCGTCTGATGTACGGACCGTAGGTGTGTCTCGTATATCTCTTTCAGACTTAATGAAATTTTGAGGGTCAAAGTTGGGATCAACGGTTGGTATGTACGGTCCGTAAGTGGACCAACGGACCGTACATGGCAACCGTCATTGGAGGTCAAAAACTTAAGGTTTCTAATTGTTTCTACGGTAGACCAGGACAGTCCGTAGTCGGACCTACGGACCGTAAGTCCCAACCGTAGGTCTTAATCTGGCAGTTATTTTTAAGGGCTTTTTGGTCTTTTCCCTAAATGTTTAATGCCTAAATTAAGTCTGTTACCCTTTAATCCTAGGCACTATATAAGCCTCCTAAGCCTAATTTCTACCCTTCCTAATCACTTTTCAACTATTCCCAAAACCTTTCCAATATTTTTCTCTCTACATGAAGAAGAAGAAAGCTAGGGTTTGAAGGGCAAGTCTCTAATTCCTCCATTGATTTCAAGCTTTTGGCATTGAGGTATGATGACTTTCACCTATAAAGTCCTTTCCTCCATAGGGTCCCCAAATTCCAAAATTTTCAAAGTAAGAATTCTCAATTGAATTTAGGGTTTTCTTCTATCATGTGGGTTCTTATCAATTATGATCAAATTGCTTTAATTATGACTTCTAATGCATGAAATTGAATTGAATTGCATGTTTTAAGCTGAATCCCCATGAACCCATACGAATTTCATTATTTCTAGACTATGATCATAAGGTGAGGTTTTTGAACTATGAAAGATGAATTGGGGAAATTGAATGATTTTAAGATGAATTTATGTGAGCCCATGCATGATTTATGTCTTCTAAGCTATGAATTTCATGATAAAATTATGAATGATCAAGAGACGGGTTTTATGAAAATATGCATGTTCAATTATGAAATTATGTTGATTTAAGGATGCTTTAAGATTGAAGTATCAATGTTGGTTGTTGTTGAGTTGTGAAATGATTTCTCACATACTACTCACAACATGTTTTGTGAAAGGACTATTCTCAAATAAAGGATTCATAAAGGGTTGAAAGGTTTTCTTAACTAAACTTGAATCAAAGTTAAGGTGCTATTCTAATGAAAGGGACAAGAGGCGATTCCCCATGTTCCCTATTGATAGACAAGTGGCGATTACCCATGTCTACTAAAGATAAGATGAATTATGACTTATGACTATTCTATGGGAATTAGGCTTAGCATCGAGTGAAAAAGTGGCGATTACCCATTTTCCATAAATTATGTGCCACCATAGGTTGTCTAGATAGACATTAGCTAGTAGATCCATGTAAGTTAGAAATTCATGGTCTTACCTTGGCAAGTAGGACACCCCTTTTCGGTGTGGGGTAGACACTGGATTCCATTTTAATAGCTCACATGGCCTAAAATGTCTGTTAAAGGTAATTTTCCACAATAATGAACGAAAGTGACTTTCAAAGTATCTCATAAATATTTTAAGCATGTTTAGCATGCATTGACCATGATTTTATGACTTATATTTCTTACCTCTTTTATCTCATGTTTTTGCTTGGTCCTTGCATGTCTTATAAATGTCCCCTTTAATCATGATCTTATGGTTTTATGCATAGTTATCATACTTGATACATTTTTGTACTAACGCATACTCTTACCTTCATTGATTTGTACTAGAGCTTGTGTTAGAAGAGCTTGAAGACTTCGTGAGTCCTCACATTTAGAGGATAAGACCACGTTTCTCTTTCATGTCATTTACTTTCTTTGAACCTTGTATGGGTTACGTCCCAACTTTCATTATATGAGTTTAGATGGCTTTGAGACTATGTATAGACTTTCGCTACTTTGTTAAAAGTCTTTGGTTATGAAATATTCTTTTGAATTCCTTAATTTCGATGATCTTTTATTATGCATGCTAAGTGGCTTGTATGAGGCATTTCGGAGTCTTGTACGCCATGTCACGTCTAGGGGCTACTTTAAGTCGTGTTATTCTTATAAGTGTAGGATCCGGCTTATCTCCATCCACCTGCGGCTAGTTGTTGCATTCGAGAGTTGAAGATTTGGTGAGTCCTCATATGTTCAAGGACACAACCATATTTACCTTTTTGTCATTTTCATTCATTACTTGTATGGGTTACGTCCCACTTTCATTTCATTCATGTATTAGATGGCTTTGAGAAAATGATTAGACTTCCGCTACTTTGATGACTCTTTTGAGTATAAATTGTCTTTTAAAACTCTTATCTACTATTATCTTGTATGATGTATGCTAAGTGGCTTATACAGGGTCTTTCGGGGTCTTGTACGCCTTGTCATGTCTAGAGGGTACTTTAGGTCGTGACAAACTTTGTATTCAAAGCACAAGGTTTTAGAAAGGTCCTAGGATGTCTCATATGCCACGTCGAGTAGAGTCTTGTTAATGGGTATGAAGCGCACCACACTTATGAATGAGAGGCTATAAGTTGTTTAGGAAACTCCACTTCTTTCATCACTCTAAGTTGTACGATAGAGTTTAAATCTATATGTCTCTCACCTAATTCCTATCCGATACTTTTCCGAATATGACCACTCGAAGGGCATATGCTAGGAGGAATGCGAGAGAGAATGTGGAATAAGAAGCTCCTAAAGTTTTGGTCGACCCTTTGGCCGAGCAAGTGACTAATGTGGAGTTTAAGGCTGCTTTCAAGTGTTGGCCCAAGCCATGACGGCTCAAGCAAATAGGGAGGCTGTGGTCCCCGTAAACCCAAATGTGGGTACGACAGCATGTATAGTGAGGGAATTCACTAGGATGAACCCTCTAGAGTTTCATGGGTCTAAAGTTGAGGAAGATCCTCAAGAGTTCATTGATGAGGTGTATAAGGTGCTAATGATCATGGGTGTGACCCTGTTGGAAAAGGCGGAGTTGGCTGCTTATCAATTCAAGGGTGTGGCTCAAGTGTGGTTTGAGCAATGGAAGAGTGAGAGGGCGGTTGATGCAGGTCCTCTTGGTTGGGAGAAGTTTAAGGTTGCTTTCCTCGATAGGTTCTTTCCCCTTGAGATGAGGGAGTCAAGGGTGCTTGAGTTCATTAACCTTTGTCAAGGAAACATGAGTGTGAAGGAGTATGCTTAGAAGTTCACACAATTGTCTAGGTATGCTCCTACTATGGTTGCCGATCCAAGGGCAAGGATGAGTAAGTTTATTTTGGGAGTGTCTGAAATGGTAGTCAAAGAATGTCATACCGCTATGCTTATCCATAATATAGACATTTGTCATCTAATAGTTCATGCTCAACAAATATAAGAGGATAAACTTTAGGAAAAGTCTAGGGAAGCAAAGATGGCTAAGACCGGTGATTGTGACTTTTCACGCTCAAGGTCTGACTGATATGGTCGTCCTAAGTTTTGACAAAGGTTTTCCGGTTAAGGTTCCTCCAATGCTCCTCCTAGATTCAACAAAGATAGGGTGTCTAACCCTAAGCCTCAAGGAGGAAATGGTGGTGGATCTTTATCAACTACTTGTGCTAAATGTGCAAAGAAGCATGAGGGTAGATGCTTAGCCGGTATGGATGGTTGCTTTGGTTGTGGTAAGAGTGGTCATAAGATAAGGGATTGTCCATCACTTACGGCTAAGGGAAAAGAAGGTAGACAAGCTCCACCTAGTGGTTCGGGTTCGAATGACCCCAAGCAAAACTGTTTCTATGCACTCCAAACACGACATGATCAAGAGGGTTCTCCCAATGTGGTTATCGGTATGTTGAAAGTCTTTAATCTTGATGTTTATGCTTTCCTTGATCCCGTTTCTACCTTGTCTTTTGTGTCGCCATATGTGGCTATGAGGTTTGATGTTCTTCCGGATGTGTTGTAAGATTCTTTCTCCATCTCTACTCCCATTGGTGAATCTATTGTGGCTAAGAGAGTCTATATGAATTGTCTTGTCTCCTTATCCCATAGAGTCACTCATGTTGATCTTGTAGAGCTTGATATGTTAGATTTCGATGTTATTCTTGGGATGGATCGGTTGCATTCATGTTATGCTTCTATTGATTGTAGAACTCGAGTGGTCAAGTTCAAGTTTCCAAATGAACTTATCCTAGAGTGGAAAGGGGGAAATTCTATGCTTAATAGTCGGTATGTTTCTTGTCTTAAAGCTAGGAAGATGATTTCAAAGGGTTGCGTATACCATCTTGTTCAGGTTAGGGATATGGATTTTGACACCTCTATCTTTGAGTCGATCCCCATTGTTAATTAGTTTCCAGAAGTCTTTCCCGATGATCTACCTGGTGTTCCTCCCAAAAGGGAAATAGACTTCGATATTGACCTTCTCCTAGATACGCAACCTATCTTTATTCCTCCTTATCGAATGGCTCCGGCAGAAATGAAATAATTAAAGGAACAATTGAAAGACTTGTTGGATAAAGGCTTCATCCGACCAAGTATCTCGCCATGGGCTCCCCAGTGTTATTTGTTCGAAAGAAGGATGGTTCGCTTTGAATGTGTATTGATTATCGACAATTGAATAAGGTTACTATTAAGAATAAGTATCCTCTCCCAAGGATAGATGATTTGTTTGACCAACTTCAAGGAGCGAGTTACTTTTCCAAGATTGACCTTTGGTCGGGCTATCACCAATTGAGGGTGAAAGAAGATGACATTTCGAAGACAACTTTTTGGACTAGATATGACCATTATGAATTCTTGGTAATGTCGTTTCGCTTAACAAATGCTCTAGCTGCATTTATGGATTTGATGAATAGGGTGTTTAGGCAATACCTAGATATGTTTGTAATTGTGTTCATCGACAAAAGTTTGATATACTCAAGGAGTGAGGATGAACATACCGCTCATTTGAGGATTGTGTTACAAGTCCTCAAGGACCAATAACTCTTTGTGAAATATAGTAAATGTGAAGTTTGGTTAAGGTCTGTGGCTTTTCTCAGTCACATTGTTTGCAGGAAGGGTATTGAGGTAGATCCTAAGAAGACGAATGTGGTTAAGAGTTGGCCTAGACCTCTATCCCCTTCAGATATTCGAAGTTTCTTGGGTTTGGTTGGTTACTGTAGAAGGTTTGTTGAGGGGTTCTCTTCCATTGCCTCTCCATTGACGGCATTGACCAAAAGAGAGTTAAGTTTGTATGGTCTGAAGCATCTGAGAAGAGCTTCCAAGAATTTAAAGATAGGCTTACCTCCGCTCCGGTGTTAACTCTACCGAAAGGGTCCGATGGATTAGTGGTTTATTGTGATGCCTCACGAATTGGGTTGGGATGTGTCCTTATGCAGAATGGGAAAGTCATTGCTTATGCTTCAAGGCAACATAAGATTCATGAAAAGAACTATCCTACCCATGACTTAGAACTAGCGGCGGTTGTTTTTGCTCTAAAGATGTGGAGGCATTACTTGTACGGTGTCCATGTGGATGTCTTCACCAACCACAAGAGTTTGCAATTTGTGTTCAAGCAAAAGGATTTTAATTTTTGCCAAAGGAGGTGGCTTGAATTGCTAAAGGACTATGATATGAGTGTCCTCTATCACACCGACAAGGCGAATATGGCGGCAGATGCCCTTAGTCGGTTATCCATGGGTAGTGTTACTCATGCTGAAGATAGTAAGAAGGAATTGGTTCGAGATGTTCATAGATTGGCCCTATTGGGTGTTTGGTTGATTGATTCTAGTAAAGGCGGTGTTGTTGTTCATAATGGTTCAGAATCGTCCTTTGTGTCGGATGTGAAAGCAAAGCAAGGTCTTGATCCAATTCTGATGGAGTTGAAGAAAGCGGTGCTTAAAAATTTCGTTAAGGTTTTCTCCCAAGGGGATATGGTGTACTTAGATATCAAGGTCGTTTAAATTTGTGTGTTCTGAAAGTAGATAACTTGAGGGAGCAGATTTTATCAGAAGCCCATAGTTCCCGATATTCCATTCACCCGGGAGACACTAAGATGTACCGTGACTTGCGGGAGGTCTATTAGTGGAATGGGATGAAGAAGGACATTGCGGAATTTGTGGCTAAGTGTCCTAATTGTCAACAAGTAAAGGTAGAGCACCAAAAGTCGGGCGATTTGTCCAAAGATATTAGTATTCCTACTTGGAAGTGGGAAGATTTGAATATGGACTTCATTGTTGGTTTACCACGCACCCGGCGACAACATGACTCGATTTGAGTTATTGTGGATCGTATGACGAAATCAACTCACTTCATCCCCGTAAGGGTTTCTTATTCAGCGGAAAATTATGCTAAGTTGTACCTAAGGGAAATGGTAGGTTGCATGGTGTGCCCCAATCCATTATATCCGATCGTGGTACACAGTTCACCTCTCAGTTTTGGAAATCTTTCCAAAAGGGCCTTTGTACTCGTGTTAAGCTTAGTACGATGTTTCATCCTCAAACTAATAGGCAAGTGGTGCGTACTATCCAAACTTTGGAGGATATGTTGAAAGCTTGTGTGATTCAGTTCAAGGGTAATTGGGATGATCATTTTCCTTTCATTGAGTTTGCTTACAATAATAACTATCATTCCAGTATTGATATGGCTCCATTTGAGGCTCTTTATGGTAGGAAGTGTAGATCTCCGATAGGTTGGTTTGAAATTGGCGAAGTTGCTTTGATTGGTCCCGAATTTGTACATGAGGCTATGGAGAAAGTTTGGCTTATTAGGGAAAGGTTGAAAATGGCTCAATGTCGACAAAAGTCCTATGCCGATGTTAGAAAGAGAGATCTAGAATTTGATGTTGATGATTGGGTCTACTTGAAAATTTCACCCATGAAGGGTGTAATGAGGTTTGGGAAGAAAGGGAAACTTAGTCCCCATTATGTGGGCGCATATCAAATTTTCAGGCGAATTGGCAAGGTTGCTTATGAACTTGACTTGCCTAATGATTTAGCATCGATTCATCCGGTTTTCCATGTCTCCTTATTGAAGAAGTGTGTTTGTGATCCGGCATTTATGGTGCCATTGGAGAGTCTTGATGTAAAGGATAGTCTTTCTTATGAAGAGGTTCCAGTTCAGATTTAGATCGGCAAGTTCGGTAGTTGAGAAATAAAGAAGTTGCTTCCGTTAAGGTTCTTTGGAGGAATCAGTTAGTCGAGGGTGCTACTTGGTAGGACGAGGCCGATATGATGCCCCATTATCCTCATCTCTTTCTCTCTGTCCCTACCCTAGCCTAAGGTATTTAGTTTCTCATGGTTCACTCTTTTGGTCTCATGCGTCTTAGATATTCCCATGATTCTTTATTTGTACATGTTCATGAGAAAACTTGATTTTTGAGAAAATGAGTGAACTTGATTGATTTCTTCATGTTTATGTGCATTTGAGTGTATGTTGCATATAGACCTTATTAAATGATGCGTTGAACATGCTTTAGCTTGGAGTTGATGTTTCCTTCTCGGATATGTGCATTTATATGATTGCATGCATGCTGGGATGTTAGATTTAGTTCCTACCCTTCTTATGATGTATTGATTCTCATTCGAGGATGAATGTTCCCAAGGAGGAGATAATGTAACACCTCGAAATCGAAAAGAGGGGATTCTGTAAGCAGTTTGGATAAGTTTTTGGATTTTGTTAGCTCCCTGTCTTTAGCTGTGTAGAATATTCGGGGAATTCTTTTGGCTGTTTCACAAGTTTAAGCCTAAGTTTGCTTATTGTAACCTGCATCTTCTTGATGCCTTTGTAGTATGATTTTTTTTACTTAACATAAAACAAATAGATTTGGTGAACTAGTGACTATCTTTGCTTTAGTTACCATATTGTTTGTTATTGGCTAATTGCTACCTGGTTTTCTTTTTCATTACTTTTAGAGTGGCGTCATCACTATTGCATTTCCTTTTCACGATAGATTTTATATGCTTTACTTGAGACGAGAGTCTATCGCACTTAACCTCTCTTCCTTTGTAGGGGTAAGCTGCATATGCACCACCCTCCCTAAACTACACTTGTGAGATTACTTATATTATTGACATTTCTTATATCAAAGGAGCCCCATTTATGATTTTTGATTTAAACACATAAATATCTTCTAGCAGTTAGGCATGGCAATTGGGGAAGGGCAGGGTAGAGAACACCCTTAAACGGGAAGGAGAACAACAAAATGGGGGTGGGGCATGACCAATCTTATTTATTTAAAATACATAACAGAGCAAGGGGTGTAATGGGCCAATCGTATTGCAGTTTACTCATTACTCGTTGGAATACAAAAGAGCAGAGTTGTTTTGCACATATTGAAATTTCTAACATCATTTCTAGAATTTGACAACCAAAAGAGCACGTTTGAAATTTTTTGCAGCTGTTGGTGTGATAAGGCCTAAAGCTCAAGGGCTGGAGACAACCTATCAAAAATCAAAGACAACAATATGGTTATCAAAAACAAAGCACACCATTTTAGTACATTTATAAGTTGAAGTTCATATGCTTGAACTTTATGTCCTAGTCAAGCTTAACATCGGAATTAGAACAGACTTAAACAATTGACCACAGTAAGCTTGGTCGACTTATATCACAATTGTTTTTTATTTTAAGGTTGGTGCTTAAGTTATATATTATTACAAATTATTTACTGACAATACACAAATAGCACAAACTTCTTCATGTAGACAAGCAATTCTTGTGGACTAGTGACTATGTTTTCTTTAGTTACCATATTGTTTGTTATTGTCTTATTGCTACCTGGTTTTCTTTTTCAATATTTTTAGAGTGGCGTCATCACTATTGCATTTCCTTTTAACACTTGATTTTGATATGCTTTACTTGAGATGACAGTCTATCGAACTTAGCCTTTCTACCTTTCTAGGAGCAAGGCTGAAGGCTGCATATGCACCACCCTCCCTAAACAACACTTGTGAGATTACTTATAATTGACATTTCTTCTATCGAAGGAGCCCCATTTCTGCTTGTTGGTTTAAACATGTAAATCACCTCTAGCAGTTAGGCATGACAATTGGGGTAGGGAGGGGTAGAGCACACCCTTAACAGGGAAGGAGAACAACTAAATGGGGCGGGGCATGACCAATCTTATTTATTTAAAATACATAACAGAGAAAGGGGTTAATGGGCCAATCGTATTGCAGTTTACTCTTTACTCGATGGAATACAAAAGAGCAGAGTTGTTTTGCACATACTTGAAATTTCTCACATCATTTCTTGAATTTGACAACCAAAAGTGAACCGTTTGAAAATTTTTGTAGCAGTTCGTATGTTAAGACCTAAAGCTCAAGGGCTGGAGACAACCTGTCAAAAATCAAAGACAACAATTTGGTTATCAAAAACAAATCACACCATTTTAGTACATTTATAAGTGGAAAATCATATTCTCAAACTTTATGTCCTAGTAAAGATTAACATCAAAATTAGACTAGACCTATAGAATTAACCACAATAAGCTTTGTCGGCTGGTACCACAATTGTTTTTTCTTATAAGGTAGGTGCTTAAACCCTTTGGGTTGGCCTAGTGGTTTGGGCTTTGGACTTCCATGCTGGAGGTCTCATGTTTGAAACCCCTTGCCAGTGAAAGCAAGGGGTTTGCCTTTTGGGTCTAGCTCGTCGCACCTAGCTTGCCTAGTGTGGGTTACCTTTCCTATGTGGTTTGTGAGCTATTGCATAGGAGCGGGAGTTTTACCCTATGCGCATTCAAAGTGTAGCCGCTACGGGTTTCCCTTGTCATCAAAAATAAAAAAGGTAGGTGCTTAAGTTATATATTATTACAAGTTATTTACTGTTAATGCACAAATAACACAAACTTCTTCGTGTAAATAAGCAATTCTTGTGCTTTTACCTATAATGATATTGTATTCATGAAGCAACAACATCAAAAAGTTTTCTTCTTCAGTAATCCAATATATCACATGTCTTCTATTTTAAACTTTACAATTTGGTTTCATTTCTCTTTTTCATTAGTAAACTTTACAATCTAGTTTCTATTTTTCTTTTTGATCAGTATACTTTACAAGTTAATTTTTACTTTGGGTCATCTCATAAAGCTTCTGCTCAAGTTCATTACTCCTACAATTTCTTCTCCCAAAGTAATAGGCCAAATTTTCCGTCACCAGTTATATCATAAGAGAAAGTAGAAAATGTTAGAACAAGAATAAGTATTACAATCCTATTTAGAATAGAAATAGGAATAGGAATCCTATTAGGAAAAAGATTTTTATATAGTATCTATAAATAGGGTCTCTATGTAATAATATAGACATACAATTTCAATAATATTCTTCTCCTTTATTTATCACATGGTATCAGAGCAATAGTAAGAAACCTTTACGGGCCACCGTGCATCAATTTTCAATGACCGTTAAAGTTGAATTTTTTCATCATCTCTTTCTGTTAGTGTTTGTGAAAACAAACACCACCACTGGGTCCCTCACTCTCTGGCGACAAAACCGCAGTCAGGCCCACTGGAAAATACCACCTCACAGGCTCTCACTCGCAGATCAAAGGTGTGATTTTCCAGTGAGATCAGACAATGCGCCAGCGCGTGAAGTCAGTTCCAGCCACTTTCTGGCACTTTTTCTTTTCCCGGTTGGATCACCTCTCCCTTCCGAGGCTACCCATACATTTATTTCCTGATTCCGACCATTGTTTGACAATCAGATCTGATTTGTTTCAAGATTTCAGTAATTCCAGCCACTTTTCTGGCAATTTCAGGTTGTTTCCGGCCTTTTTCAACATATGTTTTCATCAGTAGGGTCACCTCATAATTTTGACCCTACACAAAAAAATAATTTTTTTCTTTGATTTCTTACATTTTTCGGTGGCAGATCTAATTTTTCGACAACATAAACAATTTTTTTTGTGGATTCCAACAATTACTTAATCTTCTTTCTAGATTTAAGGCTACAAAATCCTTATTATACAAGATGTCTTTCGGGACTGATATTTTTTGCCCCAAAAGTGGAAATTCAAGTGCTTCCTCGGTTGAGGTGTGGTGCAAGGGGCAAGGTGTCCAAGACCAATTAACAACAAATGCTTGTGTAGTAGATGAAAAGGCAAAGGCTAGTGAGGAACATGCAAAAGCCAAAGCACAATAGGAGAAGGTTATGCTCAATTATGTAGTCTCCAATGGCGATCGATTGATTCCAAGTTGATGCCCTTGTTCACCCATTCCAGACATGCTATTCAGTTTGGGAAAAGGCTTGTGCTTTATATACTAATGACATATCTCGGATCGATGATGTGATATATCGCATGACAAACTTAAAGAAACAAGAATACGATATTTCTACATGCTTAGGACAAGTACATGCAGTCATGGAGGAATTTGAGATGTTAATGCCAGTCACTACGAATGTAGAAAAACAACAAGAGCACAGACAAATGTTGTTTCTAGTTCTTACACTTGTTGGATTTCCTCCTGACCATGGTTTTGTACATGATTAGATTTTAGCTAGTCCTACACTTATTACAATTGATGAATTATTATCTCGTCTACTTCGTCTTGCTGCGCCTCCCAATCAAAAAGTAATTTCATCATCCACCATTGACTCCTCTATTTTCGCATCTCAAACCATAGACAAACGAACATATCAGCCTATGGAGAATCGAAGAGGAGAAGGACATTTTGGAAGATCTCGATCCAAGTGTAGTTATTGTCATAAGCTTGGACACACTCGTGAAATATGTCATATTATGCATGGTCCACCACCCAGTTATGATCCTACTGCTATAAAGAAATATAATGTGTCTCTATGAAATCGTGCAAGTAAGAAGACATCTCCACAAGTAGCATCTATTGCTCAGCCTGATCGACCATCTGATAATGCTCATATTGCTCATGAAGAATATGATGAGTTTCTTTAGTATCGACCAAGTAAGCAAACGTCTCCACAAGTAGCCTCGATTACTTAGCCTAATGTTCATGTTGCGGGTAATACTTTTGTTTGTGTTTCACAATTTAGTACTCTTTGATCATAGGTCATGGACTCAGGTGCTTCAGATCATATTTCTAGTAACAAATCACTTCTGTCTGATATTGTTTATTCAGAATCTCTTCCCGCTATTACTTTACCCAATGGGATCCAAACAAAACCAAATGGGGTTGGAAAAGCCAAACCTCTCTCTTCTGTCACTTTAGACTCTGTTGTTTATGTCCCTAGTTCTCCTTTTAATCCCACATCTGCAAGTCATTTGACGCGTGCCCTACATTGTGGCATAACTTTTTTTGATGATTTTTTTTCATGCAGGAACGTAGTACGGGAAAGATGATTGGTACATGATATGAATCACAAGGCCTTTTCTATCTTACCTCTTCAAATTCCTTCACAACATGTGCCATTACAGATCCTCCAACCCTAATTCACAAAAATTTTGGGCATCCGAGTGTACCAAAGCTTCAAAAGATGATGCCTAGTTTGTCTAGTTTATCCACATTAGATACTGGGTCGTGTCAACTTGGGTAACACATTCGTACTACCTTTTCCCATAGAACTGAGGGTCATTCATAGTCTATTTTTTCATTAGTTTATTCTTATATTTGGGGTCCTAGAAGAGTCAGTTCACCCTTAGATTTTCGTAATTTCTTTAGTTTTATTGATGATTATTCAAGATGTACTTGGATTTTCTTAATGAAAGATCGTTCTGAGTTATTTTTTTTATTTAAAAGTTTCTTTGCTGAAATAGAAAATCATTTTGATGTTTCTATTCATACTTTTCGTAGTGATAATCCCGTAGAATACTTATCCTCCAGTTTCAGAAATTTATGACTCACCATTGAATTCTTTGCCAAACATCTTATCTGTACAACCCTCAACTAAATGGTGTAGCAGAAAGGAAGAATAGGCATCTCATTGAGACTACTCGCACTCTCCTAATTGAATCCCATGTTCCGCTGCGTTTTTGGGGTGACGCAGTCCTTGCATCTTGTTATTTGATTAAGAATGCCCTCATCTTCTATTCAGAATCAGGTTCCACATTCCATTCTATTTGCTCACTTACATCATTACTCTATCCCCCCTCGCGTCTTTGGGAGTACATGCTTTGTTCATAACTTAGCCCCTCGTAAAGATAAATTAGCTTCTCGTGCTCTCAAATGTGTCTTTCTTAGGTACTCTCGAGTTCAAAAAGGTTATCGTTGCTATTCACCTAATCTTCATCGATACAAATGTCGGCCGATGTCACATTCTTTGAATCTTAACCTTACTATAGATCTTCTGATCATTCAGATGTCTCTGAGGTCTTACCCCTTCCAAGGCTACCCATACATTTATAAGGTAGGTGCTTAAGTTATATATTATTATAACTTATTTACTGTCTATATACAAATAACACAAACTTTTTCTTGTTAACAAGCAATTCTTGTGGTTTTACCTATAATGATATTCTATTAATGAAGTAACAACATCGAAAAGTTGTCTTATGCAGTAATCCAATGTATCACATGTCTTCTATTTTAAACTTTACAATTTGGTTTCATTTTTTTTTTGATCAGTAAACTTTACAATCTAGTTTTTATTTTTCATTTTGATCAGTAAACTTTATAACTTAATTTTAACTTTGTGTCATCTCATAAAGCTTTTGCTTAAGTTGATTACTCTTACAATTTCTTCTCCCAAAGTAATAGGCCAAATTTTTCATCACCAATTATATCATAAGAGAAAATGGAGAAGCACAATGGTGACCAATAGACAACACAATGATTGAGCAAGCTAAAAACACATTTCCAAAAATTATTGTGTGACATTTATATCTTCTAATAAATTAGAAGTTTATAACAAGAACTGACTGAAATAGAATGACTCCAAAATCTTTTGAAAAAGGTAGAAAGGAAATAGAGAAGAAATTTAAATTAGTTAGAAAGGCATCAATATTAAATGGTTCATCAGTTCACCATGACGCACCAATACATTTGTGGATTGGTGACTAGCTTCGATTGGGTTACCATATTGTTTGTTATTGCTACTGATCTTTTTTTCTTTATTTTTAGTCTGGCTTATTTACTATTGTATTTCCTTTTCATTCTTGATTTTGATATGCTTTACTTGAGCTGATGGTCTATCAAAAACAACCTCTCTACCTTCACAAGGTAAGGGTAAGGCTGCGTACTCACCACCCTCCTTAGACAACACTTGTGGAAGTACACTGAGTAAGTTGTTGTTTGGAGTCCCTAAAGGCTACTTTTCGCTAGTATTCCATCATTGATGGAACACTTATTTTATTTTAAAGAATCATGCATGTGTTTCTAACAATATTTATTTGGTTATTGCTATGTTTGTACAATTGATCATGGATAAAGGCTGGATGCATGAACCAAAATTCTCTAAAAGACATGTTGAGGGTGTTCAATCTTTTATGCAACTTGTTCAGTGTCACTTTGATCAAAATTCTAAAGTTCAATGCCCATGTCAAGATTGTTTAAATATTTATTTTGAAACACAAGATGTAGTGTATGATCACCTATTATGTAACACCTCAGACTTCGAGAAAGGGCTAAAAAGGATAGTTGGGCAAGTCCACAAACCCAAAATTAACCATGGACCCTTCACGGAACCCTAGACAACCCGTTGAGGGGTCCACGCCCGTTAAGGGCATCATGAATGACCATCCAAGACTGCCTAGGCAAGAGTCATCTAGACGGCACCTTAGACGGCCCGTGGTCACTTGGATGACCCGTCTAGGGGTTCGTACAAGTCAGCCATCAGTTTTTAATTTTTTTGTCAACTTCAAACAATCACATCTCTCAGCACAAAATGAATTAGGTGGCCAATAACCTACCAAATTAACGATCTTTCAGTCCTCTTTCCAAAGTCACCAAGTTTACCTCATTTTTAGCCCGAAGTAAAAAGTTATGCTCGTTTTTTTGAAGCCTTGTCGGGCAGGGCAACATGAAAACCCACTAGACAGGCCATGATGCTTTAATCGGCCGGTGAAGCAGTAGACGGCTAGTGAGACTGGCCGTTTTGGGCACATTTTCAGTTTAAAAGTTGGTGTCATTTTTGTCTTTCCCCCAATGCGTTTGGTACTTAAACTGCGTCATTTTACTTCGTCTAAGCCTAATTAATTAGTCAAAAACTACCTAAAACCTTCATTCTCCTAAAAATCATCAGACTTAGAAAGAAAAATGAGAAAGAGGCAACATTTTTCTCTCCAGATTAAGCAGAGCTCTCCTTTAAGTTCAGCCCTGAAATCCATAGGATTACTCTGTAGTTTTCTTCACCAGGTATGTGGGATTTCACTAGTGGGTTCCTTTCACCCATAAGGTCCCTAGAATTTAATCAGTTCTTCATAAATTATTCAGACCTAGGGTTCCTAAATCTTAGGGATTTATTGTAATTTAGCTGCTATAGTTTCTATGATATTAATTGCATGTTTCTTGGAGAATTAGTATAGTCCCATGTATAAAACTCAGCAATCCTAGCTTGTGTTAATCATCCGTATTTAATGAATTATACTTGCTAGGCAGATTAGTCAGAAAATCATGCTTCAGAATGCAAATGCCATATCTTTATGTATATGTATGATGCTTTCTTAGATAATTATCAGTATTTTGAGCTATCCAGTATTACAGTTGCATTTTTAGCTTTATATTCTGTTGGGAGTAAACTTAGCACTAAGCGGACAAAATGAATGAAGGCTCACCTATCAGTTTAGGCTGAGACCTTTAGTAGCAAATCCCTGAGTCCCAGAACTACGGTGCCACCGTAGGTTCTGAAAGGGTCATCTGTAAGATTAGGCTTGACACCCTAGTTCCTTGTGGAAAATAGTAAGTGGATCCATGTCAGACTTGTTCGTACCCTTGGCAAGGTATGAACACCCTTCCATCCGGGGTTAAAGGTTGGCCCCATAGTTAGCTCAGCTTGGGTATGTCAGTTAATAGTATCTCCCATAGTCAAATTCATGTTGCATTGACCATGTATTAAGTATTTATTTCAGTATTCAGTTTAACATGTTACATCTTCATGATTAATACTTGTCATTGCATCCAACTCAACTTTCAGTTATGCTTCAGTATATCTATTTACATGTTCAGTTTCTTTATTGTTCATCTTAGCACATTTCCACATGCTCTGTACATTTAAAGTACAGACGCATACTTTTGTGCTACATCATTGTATGATGTAGGTTCAGGTGCTCAGCATCGAGACCACTCTTAGCTCGACTTCCAGTCTGTACTCAGCAACTTCAGTGGTAAGTCCTCATATTTCGAGGATGATAGACATGCTTTACTTTTCAGTATTTACTTTTCAGTTTCAGACTTGTTAGAGTTAGCTGGGGGCATGTCCCAGCAACTTAGATCAGTTAAAGGCTTGCAAACATAGATTAGATTCAGCTTGAGTTGTTGTTGTTGTTTTCAGTAATCACTATACTCTTCATATATTTTATACGTATTCAGATATTTTGGACTTTTCCCCATTTAAGATATTACACTATTTTTAGCTTCCACACAGTGCATGTTTTAATTGAACTTGTATAGATATGCTATGCCATTGGTTAGGTTGGGGTCATTTGTAACATTAAGCATCGTGTTGTGTCTAGGAGGTAGCTTCAGGGTGTGGCAAACTTGGTATCAGAGCATCATGTTTTAGTGCCCTAGGGTGTTTGAAAGCCACGTCAAGTAGGGTCTTCTTCATGGGTGTAAAGCGCACCACACTTATGGGGGAGGGGCTATGAGACGTCATTATGAAAAACTTCCCTTCTTTCTTTTCCAGCTCGTGCTATAGAGTATAAACTCTACTTAATCTCCTTCTAACTCATGCTCTTCGCATCTTAAAAAATGCCTTCCAGAAGACCAATAATCAGCTAGCAGCTCCAGCAGACCCATTTAATGAGCAAGTCACGCATGCTGAGTTCAGGGCTGCTTTCCAAGTGCTTGCTCAGGCCATGACCGCCCAGGTCAATCAGCAGGCTGTGGCCCCAGCTCCGCCGCAGACTAACACTGCTGCAACACGAATCTGGGACTTCACTTGGATGAACCCTCCAAAGTTTCATGGGTCTAACTCAGAAGAGGATCCACAAGATTTTCTCAATGAGATCCAGAAAGTAACATACAGTATGGGTGTCACTCTAGTCGAGAATGCAGATTTGGCCACCTATCACGGAGTGGCCTACACTTGGTACCAGCAATGGAAGGAATCTCATAGTACTAACGTAGTTTGGTGAGTTGGAATCTTTTCAAGAATACTTTTCTGGACGGATTTTTCCCACTTGAGCTCAAGGAGGCCATGTTCCAGGAATTTATTAATCTGAAGCAGAATGACATGAGTGTGAAGGAATATGATCTTAAGTTCACACAACTATCCAAGTATGCTCCTGCGATAGTAGCAGACTCTAGAGCTCGAATGAGATATTTTGTCTGGTGTGTCCAATAATGTGGTCAAGAAATGCAAGACAACCATGCTTATTAAGGAAATGGACATCTCCAGGTTTGTCACTTATGCTCAGTAGATTGAGGAACCGAAAATCAAGGAAAGGGGAGGAGACAATAAGAGGGCTAGGACCGGTGACTTTAGCTACTCTCAGCAGTGGTAAGAGGGTGGCAACCGTCCAAGTTTCATCAGAAGAATTCAGCTCCAGCTCCATCTTCTGTTTGTGCCCAAGTGCAAAAATTCAAGAAGGATCAATGGGGTAAGACGTCCAGCTCTAAGTCCCAAGGTACAGTTACTAGTGGGCGCACTCATCCATTATGTAAGAAGTGTTGTAAGAACCATCAGGGTGAGTCCATGGCAGGTAGGAGAAATTGCTTTGGGTGTGGTAAGCCAGGCCACATGATTAAATAGTGCCCTGAAATTTCCTAGAAGGGTAGAGACACTCTTTCGCAGAATTAGGCCAGCTTTGTAGCAGCTCCTGCAGGTTGCCCCATTCAGTAGGGTGCCTCGTCTGGTACATGTGGTGGTTAGCATCGGAACAGGTTGTATGCTCTTCAGGCTCGAAAGGAGCAGGAGGATTCTCCAGATGTGGTCACGGGTACGTTAAAAGTTTTCCATTTAGATGTTTATGCATTACTAGATCCAGGGGCTAAACTTTCTTTTGTAACTCCTTATATAGCAGTAAACTTCGGTGTCAGTCCAAAAACTCTCCCAGAACCCTTCTTACTCTCTACTCTAGTTGGTAACCCAATTATCGCTAGATGGGTATAGAGAAATTGCCCTGTCACAGTTTCCCCGAAAGTCACCTTAGCAGAGATTTTGATATCATTCTAGGCATGGATTGGTTACATTCATGTTATGCCTCATTCGATTGTAGAACTAGGATCGTTAGGTTTCAGTTTCCAAATGAGACAGTTTTAGAGTGAAAGGGTAGTAACTCAGTGCCTGTAGGTCGATTTATCTCTTAACTTAAGGCTAGGAAAATGATTTTCAAAGGGTATATCTATCGTCTTCTTTGGGTTGAGGATTCAAAATCGGAGACCCCTACTCTTGAGTTAGTACCTGTAGTGAATGAGTTTCTTGAAGTGTTTCCCAGAGTTCCTCCCGAAAGGGAAATCAACTTTGGAATAGATCTCCTTCCAGATACCTAGCCTATGTTGATTCCTCCTTACATAATGGCTCAAGCTGAGCTTAAGGAATTGGAAGAACAGTTGAAAGACCTTCTAGATAACGGCTTCATCAGACCCAGCATCTCTCCATGGGGTGCTCTAGTGTTGTTCATGTGTAATAAAGACGGTTTTCTCAGGATGTACATTGACTATCATCAGTTGATCAAAGTCACAATCAAGAATAAATATCTCATCCCTAGGACTGATGACTTGTTCGACCAGCTTCAGGGTGCTAGTTGCTTTTCTAAGATAGACCTCAGATCCGGCCATCATCAGCTCAGAGTCAAAGATAGTGACATCCCGAAGACAGCCTTGAGGACTTGGTATAGTCACTATTAATTTGTAGTTATGTCTTTTGGACTAACAAATACTCATGCAGCTTTCATGAACATAATGAATTGGGTGTTCAAATAGTATTTGGACTTGTTCGTCATCATCTTTATGGATGATATCCTCGTTTATTCTTGGAATGAGGAAGAGAATGTGACTCATGTGAGAGTTATTCTGCAAACCCTTAAAGGTCACCAGCGATTCGCTAAGTTCAGCAAATGTGAATTCTGGTTACAATCTGCCGTTTTCCTTGGTGATGTGGTATCTAGCAAAGGAATCCGAGTGGATTCTCAAAAAATTAAGGTAGTAAAGCATTGTCCCAGACCCACTTCTCCAACAGATATAAGAAGTTTCTTGGGTTTGGTCGGTTAATATAGGAGGTTTGTTGAATGAGTTTCATCTATAGCTGCCCCATTGACCAAGTTGGCTCAGAAAAAGGTCAAGTTTCAGTGGTCAAATGGGTGTAAAAAAAACTTCTTAGAACTGAAGGCCAGGTTTACTAAAGCTTGTCTTGACTCTACCAGAGGGTTCAGGCAGATATGTGGGTTATTATGAAGCATTCAGGGTCGGCCTAGGATGTGTGTTCATGCAGCAGTGTAAGGTCATAGCATATGCTTCCAGACAGTTTAAGGTCCATGAGAAGAACTACCCGACTCATTACCTCGAGCTTGCAGCCATAGTGTTTCCCCTAAAGATTTGGAGACACTATTGTATGGTGTTCATGTTGATGTGTTCACATATCATAAGAGCCTCCAGTATGTGTTCACCAATAAAGAGTTGAATCATCATCAGAGGAGATGGCTTGAATTACTCAAAAACTATGACATGAATGTTCTCTACCATTCGGGTAAGGCCAATGTAGTGGCTGACACCCTCAGCAGACTATCCATGGGTAGTGTGGCACATGTTGAGGAAGAGAAGAAATAATTAGCAAGAGATGTGCACCGGCTTGCTCGCTTAGGAGTTTGCCTTAAGGACACATCAGATGGTGGTGCGATAGTCCAGAATGGATCAGAATCTTCATTGGTAACGGAGGTTAAGGAGAAACATAATAGTTATCCTATATTGCTTCAGTTGAAAGGTGCAGTTTATCAGCAGAGAGTTGAGGTTTTCTCCCAAGGGGGAGATGGTGTGCTTCATTACTAGGGTCGCTTATGTGTCTCTAATGTGGGTGAGTTGAGGCAGCAGATCCTTACAGAAGCCCATAATTCCAGATATTCTATTCATTCGGGTGCCACTAAGATGTATCGTGATCTACAAGAAGTCTATTTGTGGAATGGCATGAAAAGGGACATTGCAGATATTGTTGCCAAGTGTCCCAACTGTCAACAAATTAAAGTAGAACATCAAAAACTAGGAGGAGTGACTAAGGAGATTAGTATTCCTACTTGGAAGTGGGAAGTGGTCAACATAGATTTCATTATGGGTTTTTCTTGTACTCGCGGGCATCATGACTCCATTTGGGTGATAGTGGACAGAGTCACTAAGTCAGCTCACTTCTTGGCAGTCAAGACTACGGATTCAGGGGAGGATTATGCCAGACTCTACATCAGCGAGATAGTTAGGCTGCGTGGGGTTCCTTTGTCTATCATCTCAGATAGAGGCCCTCACTTTACCTTCTATTTCAGGAGATCATTTCGAAAAGGTCTTGGTACTCTAGTAAATCTCGGTACCGCATTTTATCCATAAATGGATGGTCAGGCAGAGCATACCTTCCAGACCTTAGAGGAAATGTTGAGAGCTTACGTGATCGATTTCAAGGGTTTTTGGAATGATCACCTACCTCTAATAGAATTTGCCTATAATAATAACTTCCATTCCAATATTCAGATGGCCCTTTATGAGGCACTGTATGAGCGTAGATGTAGCTCTCCGTTTGTTGGTTCGATTAGGTGTAGCAGCCTTGATTGGGCCAGATTTAGTTGATAAGGCTATAGAGAAAGTTTAGCTCATCAGAGATACACTAAAAACAACTCAGAGTCGTCAAAAGTCCTATGCAGATATGAGGAGAAGGGACTTAGAGTTTAAAATTGATGATTGGGTTTTCCTGAAGGTGTTACCCATAAAGGGGGTGATGAGATTTTGCACGAAAATGAAGCTTAGTCCCTGATATGTAGGTCATTACAAAATTCTAAAAAGAGTTGGTAATGTGGCATATGAGTTAGAGTTGCCAGAAGAACTTGTAGCAGTTCATCCTGTCTTTAACATTTCCTTGTTGAAGAAGTGTGTGGGTAATCCGACATCAATAGTACCTTTAGAGAGTGTGACGTTGAAGGATAGCCTCACCTATGAGGAGGTTCAAGTTGAGATTCTCGACTGTCAGGTTCATAGGTTGAGAAATAAAGAAGTTGCTTCAGTAAAGGTTTTGTGAAGGAATCAGTTTGTAGAGGAAGCTACTTGGGAAGTCGAAGCATCCATGATGGCCAAGTACCCTCACCTCTTCTCCTCTGATTCAATTTCAACTTGAAGTAATAGTTTCTTTCCAGTCTCTCAGTCTACTCATATGTAATTCCGTCTCTGTATCATGTTCCCTCAGCTATTCTTGCATTTCAGCATGTTTTCATTTCCATAGGACTCAACTCAATTAGATATCAGTTTCTAGTACTAAGTTGGTAGGGACTCTTTCCCTCAAAACTCAGTTTGTTTAGTCTTCATTCGTTGACGAATGATCCCAAGGGGGAGATATTGTAACACCTCAAACTTTGAGAAAGGGCTGAAAAGGACAACTCGACAAGTCCATGAACCAAAAATGGACCATGAACCCTTCACGGCACCCTAGACAGCCCGTTTAGGGGTCCACGGCCCGCTAAGGGCATTGTGAATGACCATCCAAGACGGCCTAGGCAGGAGTTACCTAAACGGAACCTTAGACGGCCTGTCTAGGGGTCCGTACAGGTCACCTATCAGCTTTTAAATTTTGTGTCCACTTCAAATGATCATATCTCTCAGAACAAAATGAATTTAGGTGGCCCATACCTATCAAATTAAAGATCTTTGAGTCCTCTTTCCAATGCCATCAAGTTTTCCTAATTTCAAGCCTGAAGTAAAAAGTTATGCTCGTTTTAGTGAAGCCCTGTCCAGCAGGGCAACATGACGACCCACTAGACGGGCTGTGATGTTTTAAACAGCCCGTGAAGCAGTAGGCGGCTCGTGAGACTGGCCGTTTTGGGCACGTTTTCGGCTTTAAAAGATGGGGTCATTTTTGTCTTTCCCCTATGCATTTTTTCTTAAACTACGTCATTTTACTTCATCTAAGCCTAATTAATTAGTGAAAAAGTACCTAAAACATTCATTCCCCTAAAAATCATAAGACTTAGAAAGAAAAGAAGAGAAAGAGACGATAGTTTTCTCTCCAAAACAAGAAGAGCTCTCCTTCAAGTTCAGCCCCTAAATCCAAAGGATTACTCCGTAGTTTTCTCCACCAGGTATGTCGGATTTCAGTAGTGGGTTCCTTTCACCTATTAGGTCCGTAGAATTTAGTCAGTTCTTTAGCTTCTCCATAAATTGTTAGGACCTAGGGATCCTAAATCTTAGGGATTCATTGTAATTTAGCTGCTATAGTTTCTATAATATTAATTACATGTTTCTTGAAGAATTAGTATAGTCCTATGTATAAAATTCAACAACCATAGCTTGTGTCAATCATCTGTATTTCTTGAATTATACTAGCTAGACAGATTAGTCAGACAATCAGGCTTCAAAATTTGAATGCCATATCTTCATTATATGTATGTTGCATTCTTAGATAATTATCAGTATTTTGAGTTATCCAGTATTACAGTTGCATTTTTAGCTTTATATTTAGTTGGGAGTAACCTTAGCACTACGTGGAAAAAAGCTATGAAGGCTCACCCATCAGATTAGGTTGAGACCTTTAGTAGCAAACCCCTGAGTCCCAGAACTACGACGCCATAGGTTCTGAAGGTGTCACCCATCATATTAGGCTTGACACTCTTGTCCCTTGTGCACATCAGTTAGTGGATTCGCGTCAAAGTGTTTTGTACCCTTGGCAAGGTATGAACACCCTTCTATCTAGGGTTACAGGTTAGCCTCATAGTTAGCTTAGATTGGGTATATTGGTTAATAGTATCTCCCACAGTCAAATTCATGTTGCATTGACCATGTATTTAGTATTTATTTTAGTGTTCAGTTCAATATGTTACATCTTCATGATTAGTACTTGGTCATTACATCCAGCTCAACTTTCAGTTATGCTTCAGTATATCAATTTCCATATTCAGTTTCTATATTGTTCAGCTTAAAACATATCCCGCTTGCTCATTACATTCAAAGTACTGACGCATACTTTTGTGATACATCGTTGTATAATGAATGTTCAAGCGCTCAACATCTAGACCTCACTTAGCTCAACTTCCAATCCATACTCAGCAGGTTCAATGTTGAGTCCTCATAGTTCGAGAACGATAGACATGCTTTAATTTTTAGTATTTACTTTTCAGTTTCAGACTTGTTAGAGTTAGCTTGGGGCATGTCCCAGCTACTCAGATCAGTTAAAGGCTTTCAGACATAGATTAGATTAAACTTGTGTTGTTGTTGTTGTTTTCAATCATCATTATACTCTTCATATATTTTATTCATTTTCAAATATTTTGGGCTTTTCCCCATTTCAGATATTAGACTATTTTTAGCTACCACACAGTGCATGTTTTAATTGAACCTGTATAGATATGTCATGCCATGTGTTAGCTTGGGGTCACATGTGACATTAAGCACTGTGTTGCGTCTAGGGGGTAGCCTCGAGATGTGACATATTGATCCAAGGAATTATGGGAATTTACATGCAATGGATCTACCACGGGGTCAATCACTAATGAGAGATGATAATGAAGTGATTTACAATAAAGATGAAAATGAAGAACATGACAATGATGATGGAATTCACACTATGTTAGAAGAGGCCAGTGGAAGATTGTTTGCTGATTTTTTGACGGAGACAACTGCTAATAATGTCTTTGATAATATGAGTGAGAAAGAGGCTAAAAAGTTTGACAAATTGTTGGAAGAAGCTGAACGTGAATTATACCCAGGATATAAGAAATTCTCAGAGCTTTGGTTTGTTGTAAAGTTGCTACACTTGAAAGTGTACAATCAATGGAGTAATAAGTCATTGATATGTTGCTGGAGTTACTAAAATAGGCATTGCCTACTGGTGAAACACTTCCTAAATCGTATTATGCTGCTAAAAATATGTTGCAAGGTTTGGGATTAGGATATATTTCGATCCATGCTTGCAAAAAATGATTGTGTTTTGTACTAGGCTGAACATAAAGATAGGCAGAGTGTTCACATCGTGGTACATCGAGGTGAAAATTTAATAATGGAAGGGAGAAAAAGATTCCCCATAATATCTTGCAGTGTGTTCCATTAAAGCCGAGATATCAAAGATTATTTATGTCTAAAAGATCAAGTGTCGACATCAGGTGGCATAAAAACATCTTGATGAGGAAAATGTGTTAAGGCATCTCGTTGATTTTGAAGAATGGAAAGAATTTGACGAGAATAATCAGTGGTTTTCACAAGAATCCCATAATATTAGACTCGGTCTTGCAACTGATGGTTTTAACCCATTCGGTAACATGAGCACATCGTATAGTATGTGGCCTATCATTCTCGTTCCTTATAATATTCCTCCTTGGAAATATTTTAAGGACCCATTTATCACAGTGTCATTGCTTATTCTTGGTCCTCAAGCACCAGGAAAGGATATTGATGTTTATTTGCATCCTTTAAATGATGAGCTCAAAGAGCTATGTAGTGATGGTGTAGAGACATTTGATGCATCAACTGGAAAGTGCATCAAGATGCATGTTGCTATTTTATGGACCATAAATGACTTTCCAGCTTATGGTATGTTCTTAGATTACTCACTTTTCTATTGTCTAATAATTTATACTATTTACGTATCAGACTATTAATATAATATTGTAAGAGCATCCAAGGGTATACCATAGTGGTCAATGAAGTGGGTTGAACACCATAAGGTCTTAGATTCAAATCCTAGGTCGTATATTCCCATCTGTTCTATCCTTGGTGGACAACATTCAATTCCACTCTTGCTTGCTCAATGTTCAATGTGATAGCAAGGAAATCAATTTTTTTCAACTGTTTCAAGGGCCTTTTAAAAGCTTTCAGTTTCTCCCATATGTTCATCATTTTGTTTGTAGTTTTGTTTACTTTCCAGCTCTCTTGTACAATATCCATAAAGGATAAATATTTGACCTACACTGAAAAATTTGAAAGAAACTTTAATTTTTAAGTTGTTACTTTGTGTTGTTAACTGTGCATAAGCTCCACTGAGCAGCTAAGGTTTGTTGATCCTTGAGCTAATAGTTCTACTACATCCCATAAAGATTTCCTTTCTTCTAAAGTGTTGAACTCATATATAACCGTGAGCAAACATTCAATGTTATTATTTCTTCCATGTATGTGGCAACAGATGAGTTGTGTATGATCTGGAATTATTTTGACCGATACCAGATGTTTTCCCATATAATCACGACTCATCCGTTAGTGGCATGTTGATAGTTGTGGAGCATCTCCCATTCTAACACAATTTTTTTCTTGATTTGGATAGCTTTGTGTTCTTTCACCCTTGTTTCCATAAATTTGGATAATTTGATCTTTTTATATTTCATATAGCTCTTCAATTCCTTCTATTTCTACCTCTTGTTAACCCCTCACACATTCTAGAACAACTAGTTCATTAAATAGAATGAGTTCCCCTTTCGAATGGGATGGTGTTCTTGAATCACTTTTCTTTTGTTGCAATTCATCCATACTTTTTTTAGTATGGCTTGTGCCCAACGAAGGGAAGTTGATGTTATTTAGTTCTGGCGTAGTAGCTGATAGTAGTTGTTAGGAAATTTTTGTTGGACTCTTGTTTATCCCGAAAATCTTCTCATGGGTTTGGGGCACCTTTTGCCTACAATTAAACTGAGGGTGCTGCCCCACGTTGTGCACTTCTTGATATCAAATTGAGGGCACTTTCTCTGTAGATGTTCACTTAAGAGTGATTGCTTTTCAGGATACTATTGATATTTAATCAATTCATTAAAGTAGAGAATCTTGTTATTATGCATGTTCTATATTATAGTAAAGGTTATAAACTACTATTGAGCCTATTTTTTATTTATGAATTAGGTAATTTATCTGGATAGAGAACAAAGGGATACATGGCATGTCCTACTTGCAATAAGGATGCGTCTTCACAGAAGATAAGAAGTAAAATTTCTTACACGGGTCATTGTTTGTATCTTGAACCTAGTCACTCATGAAGAAAAATCAAGAAATTTGATTGTAAGAATGGAAAAAGATTTAAACCAAAAGAGTTCTCAAGAGATGATGTCTTACGACGATTGGATTTGCTAAGTACTTATATAGCAGGTAAGCAATCCAATAATAATAAAAAGAAGCGTCATCCTAAAGAGTTGAATTGGGTAAGGAGAAGTATTTGTTTTGAGTTACCATACTGGAAGAGCTTGAAATTGCGGTATAATTTAGATGTCATGCACATAGAAAAAAATATTTGTGAGAGTTTTTTTGGGACATTATTGGATATATATGGGAAAACTAAGGACACATATAAAGCAAGACAAGATCTTAAGGATATGAGTATAAGAAAAGGACTATGGTTGAAACATGATGGTTCCAGTTGTACAATTTTCCTTTATGGTTCAAGAGAAAAGTAAGTGAGTTTAAGATAAGAATCTTGTAATTATGTTTAAATTTTTATTTTTCTTTACTTATTAATTGCAATAATTTTTTGTTGTAGATTTTGGAATTATATAATAAGAAAAAGTCAATGTCTATCTAGAAATTGCATCATTTGGCAATAGGACCTGATGTGCGTGGAAGAGTACATACTGGTTGTATTGTAAATGGTGTAAGATTTCATGTTCAACGATGCAATGAATTACGTAAAAGTAAAAATTGTGGTATGGCTATTGCAGGCTACCATGAAAATGTGGTGATTGATTTTTATGGTATTATAGTTGACATCCTTGAGTTAGAGTACGTTGAGGAAAATCGAAATCTCCTATTTAAATGCAAGTGGTTTGATCTTCGCATGAAAACAGGGATGCCAAAAGATAATAATTTTACGATCATTTGTGTTAAAAGACCTTGGTATGACCATGATTCTTTTGTACTAGCTACTCAAGAAAAACAAGTATTTTATATTGATGATCCTAAATTGGGGGAAAATTGGTGAATTGTGCTCAAATTTCAAGATAGACATTTTTGTGATGTGCCAGAGAAGGAAAATTCAGAGGCAGAAACTAATGAGTTGCATATTACAAATGATGAAGTGTATCAAGATATTTCACTTGAAATAATTCAATTGTCAATGAAACAATAAATATATTGTGTCAACTACATAGAGATGATGTTGATTCGATTATCTTAGATGCAAATGTAATTGAATTCGAGGCTCAAACAGAACATGAAGTAGAAATTGATCATAATGAAGATGATTCTGACCAACAGGTTGACACTATGATAGAGTACATCAGTGATCATGAGGAAAATGAAGGTAATAATAGTAATAATGATGATGAAGTTGATAGGACATGTGATGGTGATGACAGTTGGTTGTGATGTAACCTCATCATATTAAGTTCAATTACTTGTTAATAGTTCTTTTAAATTATGTATATCTTGTTTGAATATTGTCAAAGTAATGGCCTTATCACCACAACAAAAATCATTTTAGTGGAAATTTTTATCAGTACTTAAAGGTAATAGCAGATAAAAGTCAAGTATCCTACTAATAACTTTAATTTAATTATTTTATCTTTCTTCCATGCTTTTTTTCATTCCCTACTATTCTTTTTTTTCCTGAAATTAGTTTTTTACTTTTAGAGAAAGCCCCTCCCCCCCTAGCTTGCTAACAACTTCAGGTTTTTCTTTTTCTGTGTAGGGGTCTTTATGGACTGAATATAAACAAAGCAGACCAAAATTGTAAGTTTGCCTCACAAAGTTAGCTATTCTAATATCATTACCTTGTTTAAATTCATTTTAATGTGTTTATTTTAGTTTGAGGCTTGCAAATTAATAAACATGTCACTTTTTATGCATGCACTACCTCGTGATGGTAAACTTTTTTGATGATTCCAAAATTTGACATCACTCCAGGCACTCTCTGTTCTGTCCAACAAAATGTTTGCCCATAAAGACATGGCAGTGCAATGGGATTGACATGTTGGTAAGCACGTAAGTTGTAATCATTGCTTGTTTCTTCTTGAAACACTTGAGCGTGACCTTGGAAACTGGTTCTTCTTGAACCATTACCATGTGTTGGGAGCACCTAGAATCCAATATAACTATTCATATCTCAGAAGCAACTAGTAACATGTTTGCGAGATCCACACAGTTGTTTAAAAGTTCATTAATAATAAATTGCTCATCCTTGCTATGAACCAAATACATATGTCAAGCTTTTCTCCCTTTTCTATTGATAAACAACTTTATTTGAATCATACAACTCAGTATCAAACCACTTACATATGTGTAAGTCATTTTTCAATTTCTTAGACATTTGAAGATCCCTAAAATCAACATGTAGCAAGGACAAAAAGGGTTGTTCGAAAAGGTAATGTAAACACTTGAGAGTCGTAACATCTTCATCAACTAGCATTGTTTGGGTGATAAGTGAAGTCACTCTCTCATACTGTCTTAATCCTTTGGAACCAACTCCTCTTGGATATTTATAGTAGGAACCACCTTTTATTGAACCGCATCCTTTGAGCCTTCTACTTATGATTTTGCCACTTTCCCTTCTTTTGACTTCCCATCCTCAAAGGTAGACTCCTTCGGTGTAAAAAGGAACAAAGTAGCTAGGTTCTGAAATTTCTTAGGCCAAATAGTCATTAGATTAGGAAGTGTCGATCACTTCCTTATAAAACATTTCATCAAACACTTTGAGCATATTCGTGTCACATTTGCATTTAGATTGCTCAGCGAGGTTTCTAGGAACAAATGTCACTTGGTTGATATACGGTAGGCAACCTTTGTGACTGCGTATGAAAGTTGTTTTGAGGCTATCCTATCGGTCTTCGGTGAGTCAGTTGTACTTTTGCCATGCCCTTCTTTTGTTCGTCCACATTGAAGCAATACAACCACTTTACATCTGCCTCAATCTTACGATGAGTGGTCGTATTGCTTCTACGTGGATGAACATTTGCAAGAGACATTTGCTCCTAAAGAGAATCATTTATATCACGTTATTCAAGGTCGTATTCAAGGTAAGTTAAGGCATAAAAATTTCCTTCATATTGCATGAAACGTATTATTATCATAAGTATTGAATTGAGTTGTTATTGGTATTCTATTGCTAGGAAGACCCTCTGTGAATGGCATTGAAAGTCATCTGATTTTATTCCTAAATTGTATCGTATCATTATCGTGCTTATAGTGTTATGAAGTATGTTGAATGGTTAAAGTTATTCCCCGTCATTTTTTTTATTCCTTATGGGTATTGGCAAGCTATTTTTCTAAGAGTGAGGCTGAAGTGATGGATATTTATTATGTTGCATCTAGGGAGGAGGTTGTTAAATAATTCTTTCTCCTTAGAAGCTCTTGCAAGGATGTCATTTTAAAGTTATATTCATACTAAATCTTGTACTTTATTCCTTTTGTTATATACTAGTCAACCGCCTTGTTTTTAAAAAGGGCCATACTCTTGTTGTAGTTGAGTTAAGAGTTCAGGTTTTTCTAAAAGTTTATAAGTTCTATGCGTCATTTATATGTTAAAAAAAAGTGAATACGGGATTATGAGAGCAAGAGTACCAACAAGCCAAGATTATAAACATGATTATGGTAACATATGTGCATTATGAAACAATGATATGACATACAATAAATTCTACTCCCGAGCTATAACTGGGAGGTATGAGACCTATTGCCTTTATTTATATGTATGAGACACAAATGGCCACAAGCTGGTGAATATGACGTCGGTTAGCTACCAGAAGGCACCACCATTGCTAGCATTTAATTGCGTATGTCATGCATATGAATATATATATATATATCACAACATATAATTACACGAGCATATCATGCATATTTAATTATTATGAGTCAAATATCAGTAATGGAGCCTATAAGTGTTTCACTTTCAGGTAATATCTCTATAACTCTTTTTTCACAACTAATTATGATTTCACTTTCTGCCTTGCATACCAGTACATTTTTATTCATAATGATGTCCCATTGCCTGGGGACGCTGCATTTCGTGTTGTAGATTCAGAAAGAGCACCTGATTGGCCTTTGCAGTAGGGTGTCATCTCAGTTGAGGATTGGTAAGCCCTATTCTTCCTGAAGCTGGTGATTGCCGATAGGTTTTGTGTACTTCAGTTTTGAAGATAATTGTTGGTATCGTTGGGGACTTTTCCCAACCATTTGTGCTTTAGTATTTGTAGAGACTTGTGGACAGACTCAATTGGGTCTTTTAAGCTTTGTGTTTGTAGCCTTGTTAGCTTTTTGTATATATGATTTTGATTATAGCCTTGTCGGCTTGCTAGTTCTTTATTAGTTAAGTTCACCATAACGGTCCTTTCATTATGTCTTTGATGTTTTTGATACCTCTTTGGTCCAGTTATCTTGTTTGAACAGGTTATTGTAGCGGCCTTGTCAACCCTTGTTGAGTTATTTCCTTTATGTTTCTATTGGTTCGCTTAGTCAAGTGAGGCATCGGGTCCCTATCACGCCTCTCCTAGTTTAGGTGTGACAACATGAAATGAAATGAATCATAAAGCGGGATATAAGTCTCAAACTCAAACTTATAAGAGATACAAAAATAAGAGTATATGACTGAAATGTGGAAATCTACTAAGTCCTACATAAGCCTCTACTATATAGGTGTATCTAGGACAAGCCCCAGGTCACGAAATAAGTCTAAAACCTAAAAAAAATTAAATAGACAAGAAACTCATTATGTGTGATCATGCCCTCGAACCATGAGGACTTACCACAAGCTAAGCTAAGCTGAATCTATCCACTATCCACGATCGGATGTAGGAACATCAGATGCTATATTATGAAACAATAAGGCACAAGAGAATGTATGGGCTAGTACTTTAAATGTACTTAATATGGGGAAATTCCATAAACATAAACATGATGCATGCTAAGTCTTGAAAATATGATAATGCATGACCGAGTAAAACATGTCAAATCTTGATAAGCTTAGTTCATAAATCATAGGACACGGTCAATGCAATACTTGAAAATTATGATAAAATGTTAAATCATAGTCTTTTGAGGAAATGATAAACTCTTTGAAGAAAGCATAGTATTTTGTGGGAAGTTTACCTTTAATTGACATAAACTATGTGAGATATAATATGAAGTTTTGTGTACTACTCTCACACCGAAAAGAGAGTGTCCTACATTCCAAGGTAAGAACCATGTTCTTAAGATTAGGTTGATCCAGTAGCTATGTCTAATTAGGACAAGTCCCATAGGGGCATGTAGTTATGGGAGAAAGGGAATGCTGCTAAAGACTCGACCTCTACTAAGAAAGAGCCTACATCCCAAAGTCCTCTCCGTGCTAAGTAAACTTTCAACAGAAATAAACATAATCATGTCATAATCATAATACTTGAAAAGCTAAGAATCTAGTAATACCAATCCAATCATAAACCTCATATCATAGAATAGCTCCTTTCAAAATCTTGATTTAATAACATATTCATAAAAATACTTATCTTAAGCATCAAAATCATGACCATCTTTCGTAATGAGAATACTTCAATTAGAATTAACCTTTTCATAAAATATATTGATACTTTAGCTAAAAGCATCCTTGATTCATAATTTTCTCAATTTCATGATGCTTGCATAATCTCATAACATAGTTCATAATGATAAAGTAGTCATATAGCATTGGTTCATATGAAAATCATTGAAAATGTGTAGTTTAGATCAAATATAGTAAATTTAGTCATAGCCAATTGAACCCATGAGAAAACATGCAAAATTCTAGAATTTGTGTTGGAATCATAGAAGAGAAATAGAGAAATCTTTGGGACTCAATGGGTGAAAAGAGGAGTCATTAATGAACTTTCCACATACCTTGATGAATTGTAGTTTTGGAATTGGAGAAGGAAGCTTGAAGCTTGGAGAACCCTAGAACTTTCCTTGAATCCTCAGAGAGAATTTTGAGAAGACCTTGAGGGATTTTGGGGTTTTAAGTGAATAAGAGGAAATGGGTAAATTTTGAAGAGTAAATTCAGTTAGGACTTAGGATTAGTCTAGAAAAGACATAGTTTAGGTGTTAAAAAGATAAGAAAAGACCCAATTAACCCGTAACTTAAAACTGCAATAATTCACCTACAGACCCATGTACGGTCCATACAAGGAGCTACATACCATCCTAGTAATTCGTAGGTCAAGTTACTGGAGGTCAAAATCTAGATCAAGGACAACAGACAAGTTTCCACATTCCATTGAGCACCCTGTGACTCGTAGGTCCTTCCGTACAACCCATGTCACCCAAAATTTCACAAAGTTTGAACCTCATCTACGAACCACAGGGGGTTTATGGTGTCATTTTAGGGCCAGTTAGATCATTAGTCATTGAAGTTTGGTTTAAGGTTGACTTTGGTCAACATTCTTGGAAAACACACTCGGGTGAAGATTCTGACACTGCGGTTAGATTTAGAATATCGAGTTTGGTCTAGATCGACCTTTCGAGAATTATCGGGAGCTTCCGATATGATTTTGAGGCCTTCGGTAGAAATTGGCTAAAATGGCTAAATGGGTGTGGGACCCACTTGTTGTTTAAACGACCTCGTATGGAAATTTCAACTGTGCCATTGAATCTGGAATGTCAAATTCGAGGGGGTAGCATATTTCGTTTGCGTGCACGGGGTTCCGAACAAATCCCGAGCACTCCGTCAGAGCTTTGGAATTGTCCAAAACTCAGCTGGTACAACTGTCAAAACTACAGACTCATTTACTCTCCGCGTTCGGGGGATAGGCTTCGCGTTCGCGGGATAGGCTCCGCGTTCGCGGAGGTGTGTGAGGCTGGATGGTTCCTAGTGCTCCGCGTTCGCGAAAGGTTCTCCACGTTCACGGAAACCTATTGGATGAGAGGCTTCTTGTACTCCACCTTCACGGAGGGTTCTCCGCATTCCCGAAGGTCTATAGGGTGAGAGTGATTCTTGTTCTCCGCGTTCGCGGGCCTGGGGCCGCTATCGCGGAGGTTTGGGGAGATTACTCCCCGCGATCGCGAAGGCTTGGTTGCGTTCAAAGAGAGGAAGGACCTTGTAGTGTCTATTTAATGAGGTCGAAGCTATCATTTTGGAGAGTGTCAAAGCTTCATAAAAATCTCCTCGGTGGTCTGTTTTTGGTGATTCAAAGTCCCAGGCACTCGGATTCTCGTTGGCTTCGTGGGTTTTATGTTGGGGTTCGTTGGGTGTTCCTCGTTTTCCATGAAATCGAGGGTTAGTTCTTTGTTGGCCTATTTTGTTTAGTTTCGTGATTTGTTATTGTGGGCTGTTAGGATCGGATTCGACCCCTAATGGGCGATCCATTTTGGGATTCATGTTTGGGGAATGATTTGGGACCTTTTCAGGGAGTCAATTCTTAAAAATCCGGAGCGGGTCCCCTTTTGCCTGATTTGACTACAAAATTGCTCTGTCTCTGAATTTTTCGTTCTTCATGTCTAAACGACCGTATTGACGGTGTGATTCTATTTTTGATAGCGTGGCAGCAGTCTGAGGCCGTTCGACAAGGGAAATCTCAGGTTAAGTGACTTGGAGCTCTTGTGATCGACTTTTTTGTAGGTTACGGCTTCCCTTCTTTCTAGATTGAGCTTGAATGTCTTAATACTGGTTGATATTTGTGAATCTGGGGTGGCTAGCTAGTATTGTTTCCCTACTTATCTGATTTCCTGTTTTATAGTTGATTGTTGGGCTGTTATTGGCTAGTATCATGCTGTAGATTGGGTTGTTGACTTGGATTGTTGGTATTTGTGTTGGGGATTATCTGTTGGGTGGTTATCAGTTGATGCATGAGAGGGTCTGGGTCTTTAGATTCTGTGCTAGATTGATTATTGTGATTTCAAAATTAGAATAGGTTAAGGTAGTATTTACTTAGTCCTATGCACCTGTTGACTTGAGTATGTATCCAACGACGATTCAGATGGACTAGATCCTTGTAGACTGGTATAGCAGACTTGGGTCTGATAGTATGAGCATTAGTTTAGCCTATTTCGTGGCTTCCAGACCTTCCTATTCTTTCCCCTTTATTTATGGGATAGTGGGATGCTGCTGGAAGATGTTGTGTTTGCGTCGAATGATGGCTGGGTTGTGCTAGGCTTGGAGCCTTTGGTTGATATATCTGTGGGACAGCGGCCCGTGATGTTTAGTCTTGCGTTGTATTTTTCATGCTAGCTTTATCTGGTTTGAGGTTGTTAGCTCCAGTACGAGACCGATGTTACGCAGTTCCCATCTGGTATTTCCGGTGCTAGGCTGTCGGGGGTAGGCTACCAGCTCTGGTCCATAGCTGACCTTATACGATTGCAGCCCGTTATTTCCAATCCGAGTTCGTGGAGCGTAGGCTACTAGTCCCAGCCCACAGTTGACGTTGCTCGGTTGGAACCGATATTTCCAGTGCTAGACTGTTGAGCGTAGTCTGATTAGCTCTAGCCCGAGGCTAATGTTACATGGTTAGAGTTAGTTATTTCCAACTCAGGACCGTAGAGCGACATATATTGTTTCAGCTTGAGGCTGATGTTTTCGGTTAGAGTCTGAATTTCCATCTTGTGACTGATGATTGGGTGTGGCCCAGATATTATTGTTCTAGCTCGAGGCTGACATTTTTTGTTAGAGTCCAGTATTTTTAGCTCGAGACTGATGATTAGGCGGGTTCCATATATTGATCCAGCTCGAGGCTGACGTTTCCTGTTATAGTCTTGTATTTCCAACTTGTGACTGATGATTGGGCGGGGCCCAGATATTGTTCCAGCTCGAGGCTGACATTTACGATTAGAGTCTGGTATTTCCAGCTCGTGACTGATGATTAGGTGGGGCCTAGATATTGCTCTAGCTCGAGGCTAACGTTTCTGATTAGAGTTTTGTATTTCCAGCTCATGACTGATGATTGGGCGGGGCCCAGATATTGTTCCAGCTCGAGACTAACGTTGCCCGGTTATAGTCTGGTATTTCCAGTTCGTGACTGATGATTGGGCAGGGCCTAGATATTATATTGTTATGTCCGGGACCCATAGGTGTTACGGCTTTTGGTGATGGATCTCTTTTCGTTTTGTAGCATAGCTCTTCTGTGTACCTATCAGGCTTATGGGAGACCGTTCGGGATATATTTAAACTTGCGCACGAGTGTGCCCATTGGGTCTTATGGGGGGCTCAGCTGGGTTTAGTTAGCTATCCTCAGTTTACTTTTCGCTTGTTCTGTTTCGGTTGTGTTGACCTCTGTTGTTGTTGATTCTATCTTATCCGCCTATTTTTTCCGTTCTTGCTTAGTCGGCCTACGATGCCTACTGGGTACTGGTTGTTTTGGTACTCATGCTATACTCTGCATCTGTTTTCATGATACAGGTTCAAGCACCAGTTATCAGCGTTGAGATCGGGCCTGCAGCTGTCAGTTTAGAAGACTAGGGTGAGCACATGGCATTCTGGGATTACCTGTCTCCTTCTGTATTTATCTTTTGGCTTGCCTTATGTTTTCGAGACAGTTGTTTTTGTTGTCCACTTTTGGGACTTGTACTCTTGTTAATGGTTCTGTACATGTGGCTTCTAGGTTTTTGGAGGTGTCTCATATATATATTTAGTTTGGTTTCACTTCAGTCTTTGTTTATGTGTTTTTATGGTATGCTTCCGCTTAGTTTGGACTACTTTCCACTCTTAGTCCCATTACTGTGAAGTTTTGGGATAGATTTTGGCTTGCCTACCGGTGGGTTGTAGGCGCCATCATGACTTGAGAAATTGGGTCGTTACAAATTGGTATCAGAGCCTAGGTTCGTTGGTCTCACTTGTACAGAACTAACATCTAGTAGAGTCTTGAGGATCGGTGTGGAGACATCCATGACTTATCTTCAGGAGGCTACAGGATGTCCTTAGGATGTTTTCTTACTTTTTATCCTTTTCGTGTGCTGTTGTTCAGTTGGTTTCTTGAAATCTCACTTGTTCCACTCTGTTACAGGGATGGCTCGCTCGCATAGTAGAGGTCGACCCTCAGGTCGAAGGGGTGCTGCGGAACTAGACCACGTTAGAGAGAGGACTCCAAAACCGGAGCCAGAGCATTACGTAGATCATATTCCTCCTCAACCGATGGGGCCGGGATCAGCCTAGCCACCGCCCGTACAAGCTGTCGATTCTGACCTTCAGAGCATGCTTGCCCAGATCTTAGCTTCTATCAGGGGTGTGCAGCAGCAGCTACGTCGCGAGGCCCATGGGGGCAGCGGCAAGAGGGTCAGATAGGATGGTGGGCTAGTGGGCCCCGTTGCAGGCCTAGAGTTACCCGGGACCAGGTTTATTACAGGTTCCAGGCAGGTCAATATAGTTACCCATTTCAGGTAGCCATGCAGATATCAGAGGGTGACCAGCACCGCCAGGGATCATATAGTGCATGGCCAAGTCAAAGCCGGGGTAGTTCACAGCCAGGTCCTTCTGGTCGGGGTGGCCGACCTCTATCTTGGAGCAGATTGTCACAGGGTTGCTTTACCTGTGGGGCACCTGACCATTGGGCAAGAGAGTGCCCTATCTCCCGATCAGCTTTACCAGCCTCTCAGGCAGCGAGACCGGTTTTGGCAGTAGCACCACCAACTAGAGGAGGGGATCAGCAGCAGGGTTCTCGGGGAGGCAGGTCAGGCGGTAGAGTGGATGCATGAGGTACAGGCAACCAGGGCCACTTTGATGCAACTCCAGCCAGAGTAGAGGCCGAGGCGTCGGATGATGTGATCTCAAGTAAGGTTCTTTTATGCAAGCAGTCCACTTCAGCCTTATTTGACCCTAGTTCTACCTATTCATATGTGTCGAATTACTGTGTGCCTCAATTGGGAGTGAGTTCTGAGCCCTTATCCGTTCCTTGTGTGTTTCGACCATAGTAAGGGATTCTTTAGTAGTGGATCAGGTTTGCAGGTCTTGGGTGGTGACCATTCGGGGGCAGGACACTCTGGTCGATCCAATTGTATTGTGTATGGTAGACCTTGATGTGATTTTGGGCTCCTTCGTCATAGCATTTATTGATGACACCTTGGTATGCTCACGGAGCCATCGTGAGCATAAGCACCATTTGAGGATAGTGCTCCAGACTTTGAGAGGTCATCGGCTTTATGCCAAGTTCTCAAGGTGCGAGTTTTGGATTTATTCTATTGCATTCTTGGGGCACGTGGTGTCTAAGGAAGGAATTATGGTGGATCCGACGAAGATTGGGGGCTATCCATAGTTGGGCTAGGCCCACCTCTGTGACTGAGATTCGGAGCTTCGTCAGATTGGCAGGGTACTAAAGACGCTATATTGAGGGTTTCCCCACTTTAGCGGTGGCTTTGACTAGGTTTACTCGCTAGGATATTCCTTTTGTGTGGTCGAAGGAGTGTGAGAGGAGCTTTCTGAGGCTCAAGGAGTTGCTTACCACCGCTCTTATATTGACTCTTCCAGTTGAGGGCGAGGGCTTCACGGTCTATTTTGATGCATCCGGCATTGGTTTGTGTTGTGTTCTGATGCAGTAGGGCCGGGTTATTACTTATGCATCGACTTAGTTAAGCTGCATGAGTGCAACTACCCCACTCATGACTTGGAATTGGCGGCGATAATTTTCACGCTTAAGATCTGGAGGCATTACCTTTATGGAGTTCATGGTGAGATACACACTAATCATAGGAGCCTTCAGTACATCATGACTCAGAAGGACTTTAATTCGAGGCAGCACCATTGGATAGGGCTCTTGAAGGACTACGACCTCTCTATTCTATACCATCCGGGCAAGGCGAATGTAATAGCAGATGCCTTGAGTCGGGAGGTAGGGAGTATGGGTAGTTTAGCCTTCCTTTCTGTTTTGGAGTGACCTTTGGATTTGAAATTTCAGTCCTTAGCAAATCAGATGATCAGACTTGATATCTCAGATTCCAGCAGGGTGTTAGCATATGTGGGGGTTTAGTCATCGCTTCTTGATCAGATCCGTAGTCATTAGTTTGAGGATGAGTCTTTGGTGGCTCTTAGAGATAGAGTTTTGGCTGGTGATGTCGGGCAGACTTCCTTAGATTCAGATGGGGTTTTGCAGTTTTTTTGCCGTTTGTGTGTTCCGGGAGTTGGAGACTCGATCCAGCTGATCTTTAGCGAGGCCCATGATTCCAGATATTCTATTCATCCGGACACGACTAAGATGTATCGTGATTTGAGATAGCATAACTGGTGGAACGGTATTAGGAGGGACATCTCAGACTATGTGTCCCGTTGTTTGTGTTTCTAGCAGGTGAAGGCCGAGCCTATGAGGCCTGGTGGAGAATTGCAGAAGTTACCCATTCCTGAGTGGAAGTGGGAGCGTATCACCATGGACTTTGTTATGGGATTGCCGTGAACTCCTAGGGGTGTTGACAGTATCTGGGTCATCGTAGATCGACTCACCAAGTCAGCACACTTCATCCCTGTTCATACATCCTACCATGCTGAGAGGTTAGCCCGTATCTACATCCGGGAGGTAGTCCGTCTTCATGGTGTGCCTTTTTTTATCATCTCATACCGAGGCCCACAGTTCACTTCCAGCTTTTGGAGAGCATTTCAGGAGGAGTTGGGCAACCGTGTGGATCTTAGCACAACATTTCACCCGCAGACTGATGGCCGGTCAGAGCGCATTATTCAGGTTCTTGAGGATATGTTACGAGCCTGTGTTATATACTTTGGGGGTCAGTGGGACCATTTCTTGCCCTTGGAGGAGTTTGCGTACAACAACAGCTACCGTTCCAGTATCCAGATGGCCCCGTTTGAGGCCCTATATGGTAGGCGTTGTCGCACTGTAGTCGATTGATTTGAGTCTACGTAGCCTAGGCTGCAAGGTACAGATCTATTTCAGGAGTCCTCTAAGCATGTGAGGTTGATTCAGGACAAGCTCTGGATGGCTGAGAGTAGACAGAAGAGTTATGCTGACCGCAGGCATCGACCATTGAGTTTTGTCGTGGGTAACAGAGTATTCCTCCGAGTATTGCCCATGACGGGTGTGATGAGATTTTGGTGGCGGGGCAAGCTTAGCCCCAGGTATATCGGGCCTTCTGAGATTTTAAGGGCAGTTGGCGAGGTGGCTTATGAGTTAGCTTTACCTCCAGCATTCTCAGTTGTTCATCCAGTTTTCCATGTTTCCATACTGCGTCGATATGTTCCAGATGAGTCGCATGTGCTCCAGTATGATGCTACTGAGTTGAATGATTGCTTGACCTATATAGAGGAACCAGTTGCTGTTTTGGCCAGATATGTGAGGCAGCTGAGGTCGAGAGTCATTCCTGTGGTTAACGTCCATTGGAGGCATCGTCCAGTTGAGGAGGCTACCTGGGAGATCTAGCGGGATATGCGTGAGTAGTTCCCCAGCTTATTTAAGCCTCAGGTACTTCTTGATACTTACCTTCGCGGACGAAAGTCCTTTTAGTAGTGGATATTGTAATGACCCTTCAGATCATTTCTGTGTTAGTGCCTTCTTTCTGTCGTTTAGAGCATTCCTGTAGTGACCCCAAGTCATTTATGACTTACTGGCACTGACTGTACGGTTGCCTAGTCGTTCGTTTTGGTTTTATGCCTGTTTTTCTGTTTTGGAGCTTTTCAACCTTGAAATGTTGATTTCGGTCATAACTTCAGGTAAACAACCTCAGATGAGTATTTTGACTGTTCCATCAGCTCCGGAGTGGCCAAATTAGGCTAGAAGCATGGTTCGCCTGTGTCCCGGGATTTTCGGTGTGATTTTGGGGCCAGTTAGCTCTTTAGTCTTTGAAGTTTTGTTTAAGGTTGATGTTGGTCAATATTCTTGGAAAACGCACTCGGATGAAGATTCCGACATAGTGGTTAGTTCCAAAATGCCGAGTTCGGTCTAGATCAATCTTTCAAAAATTATCGGGATCTTTCGATATGATTTTGAGGCCTTCGGTAGAAATTGACTAAAATGGCTAAATGGGTGTGGGGCCCACTTTTTGTCGAAACGACCTCGTATGGAAATTTCAATTGCGCCATTGAGTCTGGAATGTCGAATTCGAGGGGTTAGCACATTTTGTTTGCGTGCACGGGGTTCTAAACGAATCCCGAGCACACCGTCGGAGCTTTGGAATTGTCTAAAACTCAGCTGGTGCATCTTTCAAAACTGCAGACTCATTTACTCTCCGCATTCGCGGGATAGGCTCCGCGTTCGGAGAGATGTGGGAGAGTCTACTCCGCGTTCATGGGCAAGAGGCCACGTTAGCGGAGGTCTGTGAGGCTGGGTGGTTTCTAGTGCTCCACGTTCGTGGAAGCCTATTGGGTGAGAGGCTTCTTGTACGCTTCGTTCGTAGACGGTTCTACTTGGTGAAGGTGATTCTTGCTCTCCGCATTCACTGGTCTGGGTCCGCATTCACGGAGGTCTGTACGATGGTGGAGCAACTTGTGCTCCGCGTTCGCGGACCTGGGGCCGCATTCGCTGAGCTATGGGGAGATTACTCCCTGCGTTCGCGGAGGGTTGGCCGCGTTCGCAAAGAGGAAGGACATGGTAGTGTCTATTTAATGAGGTCGAAGCTCCCATTTTGCAAAGCTTCAAACCTTCATAAAAATCTCCTCGGTGGTCAGTTTTTGGTGATTCGAAGTCCTAGGCGCTCGGATTCTCGTTGGCTTCGTGGGTTTTAGGTTGGGATTCGTTGGGTATTCCTCCTTTTCCATGAAATCAAGGGTAAGTTCTTTGTTTGCCTATTTTGTTTAGTTTTGTGATTTGTTGGTGTGGACTGTTAGGAGCGGATCCGACCCTTAATGGGCAATCCATTTTGGGATTCGTATTTGGGGAAGGATTTGGGACCTTTTAACCGAGGCAATTCCAGAAAATTCAGAGAAGGTCCCACTTCGCCCGATTTGACTCAAAAATTGGTCTGTCTCAAAATTTGTCATTTTTAGTGTCGAAACGACCGTATTGACACTGTGATTCTATTTTTTATAGTGTGGCGGCAGTCTGAGGCCGTTTGGCAAGGGAAATCTCCGGTTGAGTGACTTGGAGCGCTTGTGATCGGCTTTTTGGTAGGTTACGGCTTCCCTTCATTCTAGATTGAGCTTGAATGTGTAAATGATGGTTCATATTTGTTAATCTGGGGTGGCTAGCTAGTATTGTTTCCCTGCTTATCCGATTTTCTATTTTATAGTTGACTTTTGGGCTGTTATGGGCTAGTATCATGTTGTATATTGGGTTGATGACTTGGATTGTTGGTATTTGTGTTGGGGATTATCTGTTGGGTAGTTATCTGTTGATGCATGAGTGGGTCTGGTTCTTTGGATTCTGTGCTAGATTGATTATTGTAATTTCGGAATTAGAATAGGTTAAGGTAGTATTTACTTAGTCCTATGCACCTGTTGACTTGAGTATGTATCCGATGGTGATTCGGATGGACTAGATCCTTGTAGAGTGGTATAGCAGACTTGGGTTTGATAGTATGAGCCTTAGTTTAGGCGATTTCTTGGCTTTCGGACCTTTCGGTTCTTTCCCCTCTATTTCTGCGATGGTGGGATGCTGCCGGAAGATGTTGTGTTTGCGTCGAATGACGGCTGGGTTGTGCTAGGCTTTGAACCTTCGCTTGATATCCTTGTGGGGTGGCGGCCCATGATGTTTAGTCTTGCGTTATATTATTCGTGGTGGTTTTATCTAGTTTGAGGTTGTTAGCTCCAGTATGAGACTGATGTTACGCAGTTCCCATCTTGTATTTCCGGCGCTAGGCTGTCGGGGGTAGGCTACCAGCTCTGGTCCGTAGTTGACATTATACGATTGCAGCCCGTTATTCCCAATGCGAGTCCGTGGAGCGTAGGCTACTAGTCCCAGCCCGCAGTTGACGTTACTCTGTTGGAACTGCTATTTCTAATGCTAGGCTGTTGAGCGTAGACTGATTAGCTCCAGTACGAGGCTGACATTACACGGTTAGAGTCTGTTATTTTCAGCTCAAGACCGTAGAGCGACATATATTGTTCCAGCTCGAGGCTGACGTTTCTGGTTAGAGTCTTGTATTTCCAGCTCGTGACATATGATTGGGCGGGGCCTAGATATTGTTCCAGCTCGAGGCTGATGATTCTTGTGAGAGTCCGGTATTTTCTGCTCGTGACTGATGATTTGGCGGGGCCCAAATGTTGTTCTGGCTCGAGGCCGACGTTTTCGATTAGAGTATTGTATTTCCAGCTCATGACTGATTATTGGGCGGGGCCCAAATATTTTTCTAGCTCGAGGCTGACGTTTTCGATTAGAGTCCGATATTTCCAGCTCGTGACTAATGATTGCGCAGACCCAAATATTTCTCCAGCTCGAGGCTGACATTTCCTGTAAGATTTTTGTATTTCCATCTCGTGACTGATGATTTGGCGGCGCAAGGATATTGTTCCAGGTCGAGACTGACGTTATCCGTTTAGAGTCCGATATTTCCAGTTCGTGACTGATGATTGGGCGGGGCCCAGGTATTATATTTTCTGGTCCGGGACCCATAGGTCTTACGACTTCTCGTGATGGATCTCCTTTCATTCTGTAGCATAGCTCTTCTGTGTACCTGTCGGGCTTTTGGGGGTCCGTTCGGGTTTTATTTAAACTTGCGCACGAGTGTGCCCAGCGGGTCTTATAGGGGGCTCAGATGGGTTTAGTTAGCTATCCTCAATTTACTTTTGGCTTGTTCCATTTCCGTTCTTTTGACCTTTGTTGTTGATTCTATCTTGTCCACCTATTTTTACCGTTCTTGCTCAGTCGGCCTATGATGCCTATTGGGTACCTATTGTTTTGGTACTCATGCTACACTCTGCATCTATTTTCGTGATGCAGGTCCGAGCACCAGTTATCAGCGTTGAGATCAGCTTGCGACTGTCAGTTCAGTAGACTAGGGTGAGCACATGGCGTTTTGGGATTACCTATCTCCTTCTGTATTTATCTTTTGGCTTGACTTTTGTTTTCGAGACAGTTGTTTCTGTGGTCCACTTTTGGGACTTGTACTCTTCTTAGTGGTTCTGTACATGTGATTTCCAGGTTTTGGGAGGTGTCTCGTATATATATTTACTTTGGTTTCGTTTAAGCCTTCGTTTATTTGTTCTTATGGTATGCTTCCGCTTAGTTTGGACTAGTTTCCAATCTTAGTCCCATTACTGTTAAGTTCTGGGAAAGAGTTTGGCTTGCCTACTGGTGGGTTGTAGGCGCCATCATGACTTGAGAAATTGGGTCGTGACAAAATTTAAGCGGCATATTCAAATGAGAAGTGAAAAAATTAGGGAGGCATCTTAATTACTTGACCAAACGATACCATAACTTTTACCCTAGACTAAGTTAAACCCGCAAGTCCTTGGTGATTATGAGCCTTGTAAATCTACATTAGTGGAGATCTACATACAGGTCAAGCCTATGGTTTAATGTGTATATGCTTGAATTACTTTGTGATAGTGAGTGAATATTTTGATCTATAATTCCTAATATTGATGTTCATGATTGTGAGTGTGATTCTCTCTTTCATGAGTGGTATTGGATCCTTCCTTTGAATAGTGAAGTCTTTATTTAGATTAAACAGCTTGAATGCAATAAATTGTTGTAAATCCTTAGGAAAACGTTAAAGATTGATGTCATTGGCTTGAGATGCTTTGATATTGTGCTTTAATGAAAAATTTTCCCAGATATGTGCTTTAAAAGTGGTAGCACCCTAAAGGTTCCTAGTTTTGTCCAGAAGTTGTACAGTTCAGAATGTGCAGAATCTGTAGAATTTCAGCATTAACGGACACCATCTGCGATTTGTAAATGCGATCACGAGCCATAGATGTGATCTGTATACGAGTCTTCAGAAACCTAGAAATTTGACATAAACATGATGAGAAAGTTTTAAGGGTCGTCGAATACTTTACGAGCCAACGATTGGTCCGTAAGAAAAGTCCTAAAAATCCAGAACTCAGGCATATCTCAGAGTTTTACGAAGCCTATCTATGAGTCGTAGTTGAGCTACGATTCATAAAAGGGGTCTCTTAGATCAATCCTCAAAGAAAACTATTCATTTCAGAATATTTTTTCTATAAATAGTCAGGATGAGTCGTAATTTGGACTACGAGCCATAGCTTGCTCTTGTAGATCCAAAGTTCAGAAACCCATAATCTTCCTCTAGTTTTTATAGACAAGGTTCTATGGTTCGTAGATGGAACTACGGTTCGTAGATGCCCCTTATAGGAGTTGTCGACAGTTTTTAATGAGGGTCATTTTGTTTTTTTCCATCTTTTTAATCCCTATACTACGTTATTTTTGACTATTTTAAGTGGAATTAAGTGATTCCTAGCGATTCTAACCTCTCATTCACTCATAACTCTCCCAAATTGGATTTCTTGTCTCTTAAGTCTCTTCTCAAGTAAGAGGTAGAGTTTCAAGATTCAAGTCTCCATTGAAGGAACTAAAGCAAGGGTTCTTCAATCCAAATATGTGGGATTTCATCAATTGGTAACCCTTCACCCATTGAGTGACAAGAAAACTCCAATTACTCAAGTTTTTTTACAAACCTAGGGTTTCTAGGATCTTCATGGGTTCTTTATAAATTCAAGCTCTTCTTCATGATTAGCCTTCAATTGCATGACTTAAGTTATAATCTTATGTTTTCTATGTTATTTCATGAGCCCTAAGTATACAAGTATTTTTATGAATCAAAATTATGTTATTTTAGATGCATATCTCATATTATCAGATTTTCATGATATATGATGCGTTTAGAAAAAGTATCTCTCATTATATTTTCAGTTATCATGTTTTATGAACTACTTAGTATTTATCAGTTATCAGTATTATCAGATTATTACTATTTCCTATTTAAATGTATGTTTCCACAGGAGTTATTCTAAGCACCGAGTGACTTTAGGGATGAAGGATTTCGGTCAGCGTCTGTGAACCTTTACTAGCAAATCCCAAAATCCCAGAACTATGTGACACTATAGGATTAGTCTTTATAGACACTAGCTTAGTGGATCCACATTAGCTCATCTCAGGTCTCTTACCTTGGAAGGTATTGGATACCCTCTTTTCATTGTGGTGGAAGTATACTAAACTCCATTTAGTAACGCACATGGTTTATGTTGATTTTAGTATCTCCAATAGTTAGACTTTCAGTTATAGCATGACCTTGTTTTTCTATATTTTTGTTCAGTATATGTAACACCTCAGTTTTCAAAAGAGAAAATGTTTTAAGTTTTTTTGGCTCAGAGTTACTTCTACGGACACAATCTACGGATCGTAGAATGCATCTGTAGAATGAGGGAAAAATGTTTTTTAAATGAAATTTCTGAAGTTGAGTTTACGGGCTAATAGAATGGACCGTAGGTCTTTCCACGGACCGTAGAAAGGTCCCGTCAAAGTGTCTCATACTTAGTCAAGTTCTGAGGGTCAAGATGGGTTCTATGGGTTGGACCTATAGACCATAGAATGGCCTACGAGCACTAAATCAAATTTAGAGGAAGTGTCCTGAAATTCTTGGGTCTCTAAATATTTCTACGATCCAACAGGACCGTAGGAATTCTAACGGACCGTAGGTTAGAACCGTAGACTTCTTTCGGTAGTTATTTTCCATGGGTTTTTATGTCTTTTCCCAATTCTTTAAATAACGACTTTGCCCCTAAATTGACTCACTATATAAGTCTTTCTTCCCAATTTTCCTTCATTAATTACATTCTCCAATTCCCAACTTCCCAAATAATTCTCTCTCTAGAAAGTTCTCTCAATCTCAAGGAAGGAGAATGGCTAGGATCCTCCATTGATTTTCTAGCAATTTCTTGTGGGCTTTGTTGAGGTATGTTAGCATTCACCATTGGAGTCCTTTCCTCCAATGGGTCCTTAGTTTTCTTCAATTTTCAAGGTTCAATTTCCCCATATTGAGTTAGGGTTTTTATCAATTCTTATGGGTTCTTCAATAAATATTCCATTTGTTGATTTTATGATTCGTAGTGCACGATCTATCGTGATAAACTAATTTAGTACACGATCTAGCGTGATTCATATGATTTGAGTAGAAATTGTATGAACCCATGAGCCATGATTCCTAGTTATGAATTCATGATGAAGTATGATCCTTGCATTTATAAACTTATGAAATTGATGAAAAATTGCATGATTCTAAGATGAATTGACATATACCCATACTAGATCATGATTTATGAGCATATGAATAACTTGCATAAGAGATGCATGTATATGGATAGCTTGCATAAGAGACGCATGTTTCATGAGAATTATGCTTATAATTGCTAAGGTGCATATAGATGATGGCATCCATGAGTTGTGAAAACGTTTTGTTCACAATAAGCTAAGAATATGAATGTAAAAGGTTTTCTCACATAAATTTAGGGTTCATATGGTTGGAAGGCTTCCTCACCTATGAATCGATCAGGAGCTATTCTAATGACATAAGCTTGGGGCAAGCCCATGGTAATTGAAACGTCTCGATATGATCCTAGCTTTGATTGGGTAACCCTAGATGTACATATTCCTTGGTTAAAATATGAATAAGCTTAATTGAGTATGCCTTGGGATTTTTCTTGTCACCGAGTGCACTTTTGAGATGAAGGTTTCTGTTTTGCGTCCGTGGGCCTTAAGTAGCAATCCCTAAGTCCAAGAACTACGTGACTCGTAGGTTGTTGTCTCAAATAGACACATAGCTAGTGGATCCACATAAGCTACAGATTTATGGTCCTTACCTTGGCAAGTAGGACACCCCTTCTAGTGGTGTGGGGTAGACATCACTCCCCTCTTTCGCGTGGGGCAGACATTGGATTCCATGTTATAGCTCACATGGTATATGCCAGTTAAACGTAAAAATCCCATATTATTGAACTAGGGTACTAGAAGTATCTCACAAGACAAGAGTTATGATATGACTAGCTTGCATTGACCATGTTTATGCATTGAGTTTCCTAACCCTATAGTCACATGATTTAGTTTGGTGATTGCATGTTCATGATGATATCTCATTAGAATGATTTCCTATATGAAAGCATCTCATTGGCATGATTTAAGTGATTATATGCATTGGGTTGATACTTAGTACATTCCATGTACTAATGCATACTTGTGCCTACATTATCTTATAATGTAAGGTCAGACAGCGATCCTTTGCAGTCTCGTGGTTTGTTGTTTTTAGAGTTCGAGCTATCAGTGTTGGTAAGTCCTCATTCTTCGGGGACTAAGAGACTTTATTGCTTTTCTTTACTTTCCATTTTCAGACTTGTATACGATGTACGGGTTACGTCCCAATCATTCTAGTAAATTAGATGGCTTTTGAGACATAGTCAAGACTTTCGCTTGTAAACTCTTACTTTTATGAGATTGTCTATTTCATTCCTCATTTTTGTCTTTACCTTATGTATATGTATGCTAAGTGGCTTGTGTGGGGCTTCTCGGGGTCCTATACGCCATGTCACACCTAGGGGGTACTTTGGGTCGTGATAAACTTGGTATTCAGAGCCTAAGGTTTAGAAAGGTCCTAGGATGTCTCAAAGCCACAACTAGTAGAATCTTGTTCATGAGTGTGAAGCGCGCCACATTTATGAATTAGAGACTACAAGATGTTAGGAAATTCCACTTCTTTCATATTCTTGAATCGTGCTTTAGAGTTTAACTCTATATGTTCCTCTCCTAATCCATTTCCTACGCTTTTTAGGATATGGCACCTAGAAGAGCTTTTGTATGGAGGAACGCAAATGAGAATGTGGAACAAGAGGCTAACCAAGTTCCGGCCTCTCCTTTGGCCGAAGAGATTACCAATGCGGAGTTTCGAGCCGCTTTCCATGCTTTAGCCCAAGCCATGATGGCCCAAGCCAATAAAGAAGTTTTGGTTCCCGTGAACCCACATGTGGGCACGACGGCGTCAAGGTGTAGAGATTTCACAAGGATGAACCCTCCGAAATTTCAGCGTCAAGAGTTCATTGAATGTTACGCGGGAAGAGAAAGCGGAGTTGGCCGCTTACCAATTAAAGGGTGTGGCCCATGTGTGGTTTAACCAATGGAAAGGTGAGAGGGCTAGAGATGCGGGTCCTCTTGAATGGGAGAAATTTAAGGAAGATTTTCTTGATCGATTATTTCCTCTTGAGATGAGAGAGGCTAAGGTCCTTGAGTTCATTAACATGAAGCAAGGTGGTATGAGTGTCAAAGAATATGCATTGAAGTTCACTCAATTGTAAAAATATGCGCCTTCCTTGGTGATCGATTCAAGAGCCAAAATGAGTAAGTTTATGTCGGGAGTGTCCGGCTTGTTGGTCAAGGAGTGTAGGACTGCCATGCTTATTAAATAAATGGATATTTCACGATTGATGGTACATGCACAACAAATTGAAGAAGAGAAGCTAAAAGAGAGGTCCAAAGAGGCAAAGAGGGCAAGGACCGGTGATAGTGACTTCTTAAAGCAAAGGACCGGAGGACATGGCTGTTCTAAGTTTCGACAAAGGTTTTCGAACCAAGGGTCTTCAAATGCTCCTATGCCTAAGTTTGACAAGAATAGGGTTTCTAACCCAAATCCTCAAAGAGGCAATGGTGGTGGTGATAGAACTCCAATTTCCCCATGTCAAAAGTGTGGGAGGAAGCATGAGGGGAGATTCTTAGCTGAATCAGATGGTTGCTTCACTTGTGGAAAAAGTGGTCACAAAATGAGGGATTGTCCAATGAATAATTTAAAGGGGAAAGATGGTACAGAAGGTGCTCCTAAGAAAAACCGATTTTATGCATTCCAAACTCACCAAGAGCAAGAAGGTTCTCCCAATGTGGTAACCGGTATGCTGAATGTCTTCCATCTTGATGTATATGCTTTACTTGATCCCAGTTCTACCTTATCCTTTGTGACGCCATATGTGGCTATGAGATTTGTTGTTGCCCCGGATGTGTTGTTAGGTCCCCTTTGTGTCTTTCTCCTTTTGGTGATTCTATTGTGGCTACAAGAGTTTATAGGAAGTGTCTAATTTCCTTGCTCCATAGAGTCACCTATGTTGATCTCGTAGAGCTAGATATGATAGAATTTGATGTCATTCTTGGGATGGATTTGCTAATGAGCACGTCCTAGAGATGAAAGGGGGAAATTCTATGCCTAGAGGTCGGTTTGTTTCTTGTCTTAATGCTAGAAAAATGATTTCCAAGGGTTGTAGTTATCATCTTATTCGAGTTAGGGATATAGATTCCAAAACCCGTAGTGTTGAATCGGTTCCCATGGTAAATGAGTTTCGGATGTGTTTCCAGATGATCTACCCGGTGTTCCTCCCTAAAGGAAAATAGACTTTGGTATTTACCTTCTTCCCAATACGTACTCTATTCCTCCTTACCGTATGGCTCCGGCGGAACTTAAGGAATTGAAAGAGCAATTGAAGGATTTGTTGGATAAGGGTTTCATCCGACCAAGTATTTCTTCATGGGGTGTTTCGGTGTTGTTTGTTCGTAAGAAAGATGGCTCTCTCCATATGTGTATTGATTACTGGCAATTGAATAGGGTTAGCATTAAGAATAAGTACCTGATTCCGAGGATAAATGATTTGTTTGACCAACTTTAATGTGCTAGTTTCTTCTCTAAGATTGATCTCCGGTCGGGTTATCGCCAATTGAGGGTGAGAGATTGTGATATTCGAAAGACGGCTTTTCGAACTAGATATGGCCATTATGAGTTTGTCGTTATGTCATTTGGATTGAGTAATGCTCTAACGGCTTTTATGGATTTGATGAACAGGGTGTTTAGGCGATACCTGTATATGTTCATGATTGTATTCATTGATAATATTTTGATTTACTACCACAGTGAGGAAGCGCTTGCTGATCATTTGAGGATTGTATTGCAAATCCTTAGGGATCGTGAGTTATATGCTAAGTTCAATAAATGTGAGTTTTGGTTGAGATATGTGTCTTTCCTTGGTCACATTGTGTCTGGTAAGGGTATTGGGATAGATCCTAAGAAGACGGATGTGGTTAGAAATTGGCCTAGGCCTCCATCTCCTTCGGATATTCATAGTTTCTTGGGCTTGGATAGATATTATAGGAGGTTTGTGGAAGGGTTTTCTTCTATTGCCTCTCCTTTGACCTCATTGACTCAAATGAAGACTAAGTTTTTATGGTCGGAGGCTTGTGAAAAGAGCTTTTAAGAATTGAAAGATAGGCTTACTTCCGCTCCAATATTAACATTACCGGAAGGTTTTGAAGGCTTTGTGGTTTATTGTGATGCTTCAAGGGTTGGTTTAGGGTGTGTTCTTATGCAAAATGGGAAGGTGGCTGCTTATGCTTCAAGGCAACTTAAGGTTCATGAAAAGAATTACCCTACCTATGATTTGGAACTTGCGGCGGTTGTCTTTGCTCTAAATATTTGGAGGCACTATTTGTATGGTGTCCATGTTGATGTATTTACCGACCAAAAAAGTTTGCAATACGTGTTCAAGAAGAAAGATCTAAATCTTTGACAACGTAGATGGCTAGAGCTCTTAAAGTACTATGACATGAGTGTGCTCTATCACCCGGGCAAAGCTAATGCAGTGGCCGATGCCTTGAGTCGGATGTTGATGAATAGTGTTGTACATATAGAAGATGATAAGAACAAATTCGTTCGGGATGTTCATAGACTAGCTCGGCTAGGTGTTCGGTTGGTTGACTCCAATGAAGGAGGTGTGATTGTTTAAAATAGGTCTGAATCATCCTTTGTAGTGGATGTTAAGGCTAAGCAAGCACTCGATCCAATATTAGTTGAGTTGAAACAAGTTGTTCTAAAGAAGGGCAATGAGGCTTTCTCCCAAGGGGGAGATGGTGTCCTTATATATCAAGGCCGTTTATGTGTGCCTAATGTTGATTGCCTAAGAGAACAAATTCTAGAAGAAACTCACAGTTCCTGATACTCTATTCATCGGGAAGCCACCAAGATGTACCGCGATTTGTGGGAAGTCTATTGGTGGAATGGAATGAAGAAAGATATTGCGGAATTTGTGGCAAAATGCCAAAATTGTCAAAAAGATATAGTTATTCCTACTTGGAAGTGGGAAGATGTTAATATGAACTTCATAGTGGGTTTACCCCGTACTCACCGGCAACAAGATTCTATATGGGTTATAGTAGACCATATGACAAAGTCGGCTCACTTCCTTCCCGTCAAAGTATTCTTTTCGGCGAAAGATTATGCTAAGTTGTACATTAGGGAGATGGTTAGGTTGCATGGAGTGCCCCTATCCATTATCTCCGATAGAGGTACCCAATTCACTTCTAAACTTTGGAAGTCTTTCCAAAAGGGTCTTGGTACAAAGGTTAATCTTAGCACGACTTTTCATCCCCAAATCGATGGACAAGCGGAGCGTACTATCCAAACCTTAGAGGATATGCTAAGAGCTTGTGTGATTGATTTCAAGGGTAAATTGGATGATCATTTGCCTTTGATTGAGTTTGCCTACAATAATAGTTACCATGCAAGTATTGGTATGGCTCTATTTGAGGCTCTTTACAGTAGGAGATGTAGGTCTCCAATAGGATGGTTTTAGATGGGTGAAGTTGCTTTGATGGGTCCCACATTAGTGCATAAGGCTATGGAGAAAGTTTGGCTTATTAGAGAAAGGTTGAAAATGGCTCAAAGTCAACAAAAGTCCTATGCCGATGTTAAAAGAAAGGATCTTAAATTTGAGGTTGATGATTGGGTCTATTTGAAAATTTTGCCCATGAAAGGTGTCGTGAGATTTGGTAAGAAAGGGAAGCTTAGTCCCCGGTATGTAGGCCCATATAGGATTTTGAGACGCATTGGCAAGGTTGCTGATGATCTTGAATTGCCTAAAGAGTTAGCATTGGTTCATCCAGTTTTCCATGTGTCTCTTTTGAAGAAGTGTGTTGGAGATCCGACGTCCATAGTGCCCTTAGAAAGTTTTGGCATCAAAGAGAGTTTATCTTATGAAGAGGTTTCGATTGAGATTCTAGACTGACAAGTCCGGAGGTTGAGAAACAAAGAAGTTGCTTCCGTTAAGGTGTTATGGAGAAATCAATTAGTTGAGGGTGCTATGTGGATGGCCAAGGCCGATATGATGTTCGTTATCCTCATCTCTTTCCTTTCGAGTCTTCCCTAGCTTGATGTATTTAGCTCCTCATGGGTTATTTCTAGGATTCATGCGTCTTAGTAATTTTCATGTTTCCTTATGCGTGCATTCCTTAAGTGTTTATGGCTTGACACTGTGTGATGAAGCATGCTTTAGCTTTGAGTTGATCTTCCTCCTCGGATATGTGCATTATGTAGTTGCATTCATGATAGGAATCATAGAATTTTCTTCCCCCTACTCTTGCGTTTGCTAGCTAAGTTCCATTCGGGGACGAATGTTCCCAAGGGGGAGATATTGTAACACCTTAGTTTTCGAAAGAGAAATGTTTTTCAATTTTTTGGTTCAGAGTCACTTCTACGGACGCAATCTAGGGGTCGTAGCCCAGTTGACGGACCATAGAATTCATCCGTAGAAAGAGGACAAAATGTTTTGAAAATGAAGTTTCTGAAGTATAGTCTACGGACTAACAGGACGGACCGTAGGAAGGTCCCGTCAAAATGTCCCAGACTTAGTCAAGTTCTTAGAGTCAAGATGGGTTCTACGAGTTGGACCTATGGATTGTAGAATGGCCTACAAGCCATAAATCGAAGTCGTAGGAAGTGTCCTGAAATTCTTGGGTCTCTTATGATTTCTACGGACCAACAGGACGGTCCGTAGGAATTCTTACGGACTGTAGGTTAGAACCGTAGACTTCTTTCGCCAATTATTTTCCAGGATTTTTATGTCTTTTCCCAATTCTTTTAAGGCTTTTTAATTACGACTTTGCCCCTGAATTGATCCACTATATAAGTCTTTCTTCCCAATTTTCCTTCATTTGTTGCATTCTCAAATTCCCAACTTCCTAAATAATTCTTTCTCTAGAAAGTTCTCTCAATTCTCAAGGAAGAAGAAGGGCGAGGATCCTCCATTGAAGGTCATTGATTTTCTAGCAATTTCTTGTGGCCTTTGTTGAGGTATGTTAGCATTCACCATTGGAGCCCTTTCCTCTAATGAGTCCCTAGTTTTCTTCAATTTTCAAGGTTCAATTTCCCCAAATTGAATTAGGGTTTTGATAAATTCTTATGGGTTCTTCAATTATGATTCCAATTGTTGATTTTATGATTCGTAGTGCACTATCTAGAGTGATAAAGTAATTTAGTGCACGATCTAGCGTGATTTATATGATTTGAGTAGAAATTGTATGAACCCATGCATGAGCCATGATTCCTAGTTATGAATTCATGATGAAGTATGATCCATGAATTTATGAACTTATGAAATTGATGAAAAATTGCATGATTCTAGTTTATTGCATGATTCAAAAATGAATTGACATGTACCCATACTAGATCATGATTTATGAACATATGAATAGCTTGCATAAGAGATGTATATATATGGATAGTTTGCATAAGAGATGCATGTTTCATGAGAATTATGCTTATAATTCCTAGGGTGCATATAGATGATGGCATCCATGAGTTGTGAAAACGTTTTCTTCACAATAAGCTAAGAATATGAATGTGAAAGGTTTTCTCACATAAATTTAGGGTTCATATGGTTGAAAGGCTTCCTCACCTATGAATCGATCATGAGCTATTCTAATGACGTAAGCTTGGGGCAAGCCCATGGTAGTTGAAACGTCTTGATATTATCTTAGCTATGATTGGGTAACCCTAGATGTACCTCTTCCTTGGATAAAATATTAATAAGCTTAATTGACTATTCCTTGGGATTTTTCTTAGCACCGAGCGGGCTTTTGGGATGAAGGTTTCGGTTTAGCATCCGTGGACCTTTAGTAGCAATCCCTAAGTCCCAGAACTACGTGACTCATAGGTTTTTGTCTCAGATAGACACATAGCTAGTTGATCCACGTATGCTACAGATTGATGATCCTTACCTTGGCAAGTAGGACACCCGTTCTAGTGGTGTGGGGTAGACATCACTCCCCTTTTCGGTGTGGGGCAGACACTAGATTCAATGTTATAGCTCACATTGTCTATGTCAGTTAAACATAAAAATCCCATAATAATGAACTAGGGTACTAGAAGTATCTCACGAGACAAGACTTATGATATGACTAGCTTCCATTGACCATGTTTATGCATTGAGTTTCCTAACCATATTGTCACATGATTTAGTTTTTCCATTGCATGTTCATGATGATATCTGATTAGCATGATTTCCTATATGAAAGCATCTCATTGCCATGATTTATGTGATTACATGCATTGGCTTCATACTTAGTACATTCCACGTACTAATGCACACTTGTGCCTACATTCTCTTATAGTGTAGGGTTAGACAGTCATCCTTCACACTCTTATGGTTAGTTGTTTTCGGAGTTCGAGCTATCACCATTGGTGATTCCTCATGCTTCAGGGATTAAGATACTTTATTGTTTTTCTTTACTTACTAGTTTCAGACTTGTATATGATGTACGGGTTACGTCCCGATCATTCTATTGTATTAGATGACTTTTGAGACATAGTCAAGACTTCCGCTTGTAAACTCTTACTTTTATGAGATTGTCTATTTCATTCTCATTTTTGTCTTTACCTTATGTATATGTATGCTAAGTGTCTTGTGTGGGGCCTCTAGGGTCCTATATGCCATGTCACACCTAAGGGGTACTTTGGGTCGTGACAGTATATCTCAGTTTCATACTATTTTACTTGGTCATTGCATCAACATGTTTTACAGATTCATCGTGTTTCGTTATGATGTTATTTTGCATATTCCTTGTACTTAGTACATTCAAAGTATGAAATGCATACTTTCTACTTATATTATTCGATAATATAAGTTTTGAAATTCAGTGTCCAGCTCGCAGTTAGTACATATCTATTTAGTGTTGCAGCAGCCTCATTATCCAAGTGCGACCACTTTATCTTTAATTTCATCATTTTACTTTCAGTTTCAAACATTTGGAATTATCTAGGGGTTTATCATAGCAACTCGTATTAGTAGAGGTTTTTCAGATAGTTAGTGTTATTCCGCTCATGTGTACTCTAATACTTGCCTGTTTCAATTTAGTTTAAATTGACCTTTTCAGTTATCTTGCGCTTATCAGTTGTTGAAGTTGTATATCTTAATGTCATGCGATTCCATGAGGGTATCTTGGTGTCACTTCTGGATCTAAGAACCATTTCATACTTAGGGGGTAGTCTCGGGGCATGACAAACATGTCATAGGGTGTCTAAAAGCCGCGTCAAGTAGAGTTTTGCTCATGGGTGTGAAGTGATGCTTTACACATTTACAATATCATGCCTCCTAGAAGAGCCTATGTCAGAATGAGCATGAATGAGGAGCAACAAAAACCTCTAGATCTGGTAGACCTTTTTCCTAAAAAAAGTCACTCATGTTGAGTTTAGGGCTTTTTTCCAAGTTCTATCCTAAGCTATGACTCCTCAGGCCAATCGAGAAGTTGGAAAACGTAGGCATGACTGCAACTAGAGTTCGGCACATTAATCCGAAAAACCCTCCAGAGTTTCATGGTTCTAAGTTGGATGAGGAAACACAAGAGTTCATTGAGGGAATTAAAAAGATTATTGATATTGTGGGTGTCACTCCAATTGAGAGTGCAGATTTGAATGCTTATCAGTTGAAGGGAGTGGCTCAGATTTGGTACAAGTAATGGAACGAGGAAAGAGTTGTTGATGCATGCACATTGGATTGGGAAAAGTTCAAGGGTGCTTTTCTGACATGTTCTTTACTCTTGAGATGAGAGAGGCTAAGGTCAAAGAGTTCATAAATTTGAGATAGAGTAACATGATAGTGAAGGAGTATTTCTTAAAGTTCACTCTATTTTCAGAGTATGCTCCGACTATGGTGGCTGAGTCTAGGTCCTGCATAAGTAATTTTGTTTCTGGTATTTTGAGATCGTTGTGAAGGAGTGTAGTACTACGATGTTGATCGAGAATATGGATATCTCCCTCTGATGACTCATGCTCAATAGATTGAGGAGGAAAAGCTTACGGAGAGTGCTAGGGAGACTAAAAGGGATCAGAAAGATAGTATGGACTACTCTTATAAAAAATCTAGAGGTTGTAGTAGATCTAAGTCTTATCAGAAGTAATCAAGTCTAGCCCCATCTTGTGTTAATGCTCTGGTGCCTAAGTTTAACAAAGATAGGGTGCCAGACTCTAAGTCACATGACAATGATAATAGATGATGCATTTTCCCTACTTGTAGAAGTGTGGTAAGAACCATCCGAGAGAGTACATGACAATTATTGGTGGGTGTTTCGGATGTGGTAAGACATGTCAAAGATTTAGGGATTTCCCATCGTCCATAGGCAAGAGCATGGATGTTCATTATCAGACTCCACCTAACACCTCAGCAGCTTCAACAAATCGCGTGACTCAATAAGGTACCTCATCTAGTATTGGTGATAGATATTGTTAGAATAAGTTCTATGCTCTTCATACTCAACCAGATCAGGAGGGTTCTATTAATGTAGTCACTGGTATGTACGTGTCTTTTTGTTAGATGTTAATGCATTCTTAGATCTAGGAGCCACACTTTTATTCGTGACTCCTTATGATGCAATGAAATTCGAGGTCAGTCCCAAAATCTTATCAGAACCCTTCTCAGTCTCTACTCTTATTGGTGAGTCGGTCTTAGCTAGATGGGTATAAAAAAATTACTCAATCTCAATTTTTTAGAAAATTACATCAATTGATCTCGTAGAATTAGACATGGTTGATTTTGATATCATCATTGGTATGGATTGGCTACATGCTTGTTACACCTCAGTAGACGGTAGAACTTGAGTCATTAAATTTTTGTTTCTTAGTGAGCCAGTCATTGAATGGAAAGGTATTACCTCAGCGCCTATTGTTCAATTTATCTCGTGCCTTAAGGCTAGAAAAATGATTTCTAAAAGTTGTATCTATCATCTAGTTCAGGTTAAGGAATCTAGTTTTGAAATCGTAAATCTTTAGCCAGTCCCTATAGTGAATGAATTTCCAGAGGTGTTTCCCAGAGATCTTCTTGAAGTTCCTCTCAAAAGGGAAATCAACTTTTGAATAGACCTTCTTCTAGATACCCTATGTATCTCCATCCTTCCTTACAAAATGGCTCCAGCAGAGCTTATGAAATTGAAATATTAGTGAAAGGACCTTCTAGGTAAAGTTTCATCAGACCCAATATTTCTCCATAGGTGCTCTAGTTCTCTTCGTGCATATGAAAGAATGTTCTTTCAGAATGTGCGTCGATTACCATCCGTTGAAAAATGTCACAATCAAGAATAAGTATATCATCTCCAGGATTTATTACTTGTTCGACCAACTTTAGGGTGCTAATTTTTTCTCGAAGATAGACCTCAGATCAGGATATCATCATCTTAGAGTAAGAGAATATGACATTCTTAAGACAACCTTCAGGACTCAGTATGGTCACTATGAATTTGGATATGTCTATCATTGTCTTCATTGATGATATTTTGATCTACACTCTCAGAGTAAGGATGAGCAAGAAGAACATTTGTGGATTTTCTTGTAGATTCTTAAGCACCGTTAGTTATTTACTAAGTTCAGCAAGAGTGAATTTTAGTTGAGGTCAGTAGCATTTCTTTTCCATATAGTTTTTAGAGAGGGCATTCAAGTTGACCCTCAAAAGACCGAGGGAATCAAGAATTGGCCTAGATCCACATCCCCAAGAGATATAAGGAGTTTCTTGGGTCTAGTTTGCTATTATAGAAGGTTTGTAGAAGGGTTTTCATCTAATTCCTCTAATTTGTCTAGGTTGACTCAGAATAATGTGAAATTTAAGTGGTTCGAAGATTATGAGAAGAGTTTTCAAGAGTTGGAGACTAATCTTACTTCAGCCACACTTTTGACCATACCCGAAGGTTCAACTGGTTTCTTGGTGTATTATGATGACTCTAGAGTTGTCCTTCGTTGTGTACCGATGCAACATGATAAGGTCATATCCTATGCTTCCAGGGAACTCAAGATTTATGAGAAGAATTACCAACTCACGATCTAGAGTTGGCAACAATAGTGTTTGCCTTGAAGATTTAGAGGCACCATCTTTATGGTGGTCATGTGGATATGTTCACAGATAATAAGAGTCTTCAATTTGTGTTCAAGCAGAAGGACTTAAATATTCACCAAAGGAGAAAGCTAGAGTTACTGAAGGATTATGACATGAGTGTCCTTTACCATCCAGGTAAAGCCAATGTAGTTGTAGATACTCACAGTAGGTTTTCCATGAATAGTGTTACTCACAACAAGGATGAGAAAAAAGAATTGGTTCGTGATGTTCACATACTTTCTCTCTTAGGAATTCATCTAGATGAATCAAAAAATGGTGGAGCTATTGTTTAGAATGGGTCGGAATGATCTCTTGTGATGAATGTTAAAGCAAAGCAGGATGATGATCCGACCTTGGTTGAGTTGAAGAAAACATTTCTCGAAAAGGCTATACAGGATTTTTATAATGCTCAACTACACCTATAACGATTCAAGGTGTAGGCGGTCGCTAGCAAGTATATACCCAACAAAGAGTTGGGGTCGATCCCACGATGAGTGATCTAATATAGATTTCGACTACGAAGTAAGTTAGTGTTCTAATCTTTTGTAGAGTTTAAAAAATTGATACGAAACATGAAGTAAATCATAAGATGTTGATTATCAAAATGAGAGAAGAGTTAATAATTGAATATAACAACAAAAGTAACAACGAATTTAACAAATGAGAGAAAGGACCTTAGGGATGTGTGAGTGTTCAACTACTAATTTCGTTAAATGGGTAATTACGAATTGCTTAAGTATGCTGAATTTCAATAAGTAGGCTAGATCATGGGTACAATAGCTATTTGACAATCAGCTATCATGCATTCAATTGGGTTCCATCAAACCCCAACAGGCATTACACTAGAAAACACTCATATATCTTGATTCAACAACCTTTAACAAGCTGGGTATTAAAAGCAAAAACCCATACAATCATCAATTGTTAATTCCACTCAAATGCACCTTTTACAAGCTTACAAAGAGATATAGACTAGAACTGAATTTGCAACTTCAATTCATAAGTGAAAACATGAATTAACAACTGAACCCATTTCAATCTAGCATTAAGTTTAACAATTCATAATACCTGTAAGCTAATTAAGCAATTGAACACAAAATCACACCCCTAAGGCATTGGGGTTTTAGCCATAGCAAAAGTGAAGAAATTGTTACCAAAGATGTCAGCCATTGATTCACAAGATCTCCGCAAAGCAAAATTCTACCAATTAGAATTACACCCAAAGTCTTAAATCCAAAAACTCACAACAATAGTTCAAAAATCAATCCAAAATATTCAAAGTGAAATAGTACTTCTTAGACTCAGTTCACTCGTTCCTCCGTGATACTCAACTCTCTTTTCAAAAACTCTTTTTATACTCTCACAAAAATTTCCCAAGTTATGAAATGTGGGACCACTCTGCAGCATAAGTCGGGCTTGCCCATCCACTCGGTGAGACGCCAAGTTGCTCGTTCTCGCCTTTTAATTCTTGACTTCAGTGCTAATTCCTTCTGAAACTTTAGGCGATCAGCCGGGCTCGCCGTGCTGATCGACGAGTCACCGATTAGCTGCCAGGCTCGCCGAATTGACTTGAATCGTTTCCTCGGCTACTGAAACTTTAGGCGAACTCAGATCCACTCGGTGCATACCCAAGTTGTCTTTTGCGAGCTCCAGCCTTCTTTTTCCTTAACTTTTAGAACTTTTTAGCTTCTTTTTGCATTATCTTGCCCTTGCCTCGTTCTCAAGTCTCCTTGCTGCACATAAACAATTTAACATTAGGAATGAGTGAAAACTAGGCATTAAGAACACTAATTTAGTATAAATGAAGTTCTAAATGAGTCAAAACTACCGACTCATCAACACCTCCAACTTAAACTTTTTCTTGTTCTCAAGTAAAACAAGAGATCAATCCGCTCAATACGGATGTCTACAAACAATGCTCCTTGAGAATCCACATGAGAATGCACACAAGGTTGAATCTAACATGCAAGGATCTAACTTCGCCATTTTCAATTAGAGTTCAAACTCACAAATGCTTCCTTTAATCGCAAATTCATGCCCAAGAAAAGTATTGAAATGCCCTCACAACAAAGATGATTCCATGCTCTCACAACGCTGATAAACAAATATGATTTAAGGAATCGAAATCAACACTCACACTCTCAAATGAGAAAAACATGCATGACTCTACCCATAGGCTTGCTCGTATTTTCCAACCAACACATCACTAGGCTCATGTAGGATCAAAAAGGTCTTTCAAGGCTTGTAATGGGTTTAGGGTAAAGGTATGATCATTTTTTGTTTAGTGACTCTACCTTCAAGGAGCATTGCTTATTCTTCTCATCTTTCCCTTTTTCTTTGGTTCATCTCATTTTCACAACTCATATTTTGTCTTTTCAAAGCTCACAGCCAATTTGGGATACCCCTTTTCTTTAGTTTCACAACACAATACAATGATCAAACTTTATTCAACTCATTTCTTTTCTTTTCTTTTCTTTTCTCAACACCTTTTTTTCTCTTTTTTTTTTATAGAGGGGTTCCATGTTTTTCACAACTTTCCAATGATAAGCTCACAAGTTTCTGGCTCAGTTTCTTTCTTCACACTTACCACACCCCCAACTTAGGCTTTTGGCCTAACTTGGTAAGTCAAACACACTAATACTCCATGAATGTTAAAGGTGGGAGAGAGTATAACAATTTTAATCAACCGGCTGCTTTCCTTTGTGCTTATTCAAAGAAAATGGTAGGCTCAAATGGTTCCAATCTGGGTTCACACACTCACAAGATGGTCACATGAAGGTATAGCTATTAGGTTCACTCTCAAAAATTTATGCCTAAGATCATTTACCAATGCATAGTCAATTGGACCAATGGGGCACGTTCTAGGCATCATCATACACATCTTTCAAGTAAAGCTCACTACATATGTTATTCAAACACTATTGTGGATCACAACTCTACGAGTCAAGCTTGCATACAATGGTCATTGCAAGACTCGCCATCAACAATCCACTAGTCACAATGAGATGCTAAGAGTTCACACAAGACTATGCAACTCAAATTACCTCGTTGGGCTCACAACCACATGTCATTCATCAAGAGCACTATTCAAGTCATCGATATTGATCACAACCGATAGTCGAATGTACAAGAGAACTTACAACTACTCAATCACCACACAAACAATGAAGAGAAGTAGAGAGAGATATCAGGAGAAGCCAAAACCATTTCTATCAATTAGAATAACTTCATAAATCAAAACAAAACATCAATCGAAAAGATAAAATCAAACAGGGGTTGGGAAAATCACCACCCCACCAAAACGAAAATGCAGTGTCCTCAATGCGGAATAAAAATAAAAACAAGAGATAAAGGAAATTCAAAGGAAAGTCTTCCTGTCTAGCTAGGCCGGTGGTGTGTCCTCAACCTGGGCATCAGTACCCGGTGCAATCTCCACGGTGGGCTTGGTCCTACTTGACCCAACCATCGATGTCTCTCCTAGGGACTCACCATCAGCAGCACAAACCATGTCGCCATCCAAATCCTCAAGATCTGCATATACCTCGCTATCACGCACAGCAAGGTCCTCCTCATCCATCTTTGAGGCGTCAGAATCACCCTCATTCTCAGCTATCGGAGCAATGTCGATGGTGGTGGGTGGGGGAACATTAGGATTAGTACCCTAAGGTAAATCTACACTACCCCACAACATGAAAATGTCGGTGAACTTCAGCTCGTCCACATCTCTACGCAAGCCGGCTATATCAGTACGGACGGCTGTCAACTCAGTAGAAGTGTCCTCCTACTTCTCACACTCTGTAACTCTAGTGGTGAGGGCATCTAAAGCTAGCCCGTGAGCCGTAATCAACTGGTGCTGATCTGCCAACTCCACCCTAAGAGGAGAAAGTGCCACTGCGATGGCATGCTAAATTAGGGTTGAAACAGCTACCTCGACTCGTGGAGCCCGCACATTAGCAAAATGGGCCAGGTGCCCCGTCTTAATAATCATGGCCTTAGTCAAAGGCCGGGAGTCGGGAGCTGAGGTAGGGGCAGCTGTAGAGGAAGTGGCTGGGTGGAAACAGAGGTAGCAGGAGCCTTAGGGACGGGTATACCTGTCTGCTCAACTGCGGGAGTGGGAGAACCAATCTCCATGGCCTCAATATCGATGGCTGGAGACGTATCTACTGGAGGTATCCTCCTCCTCTCCACCTCATCCTTCAAGTACTCGGCCTCAATACGGCGGATGTCACAAGACGAGGTTGAGGTGACCTCAACATCCGTCTTGGCCTCGATGGGAAGCCAAGCAAAAATCTGTAATACGGATCGAGAAGGGGAGGCATGTCTGATTCTTTTTGGCCTCATAAGAATCTCCTGCTCAATAATCATTCCAAAGTTGAGCAAGTGACGGTCCATAATGCAACCTAGAAGTGCGGCCTTCGGGTGCCGTAGAATGGACTCGTTCTGGGAAGGCATGAGGGTGCTGCTTAAGAACCCCAACCAATATCAAGAAGTTATGGATAGGTCCCTCTTCTCAATTATTGCTCCAGCCTCTAGCCACCGGGGAGATGCATCACTAATCAAAGGAGCCAACCACCCCTTGAGAATTTCCAAACTGCCCTTGAGCTTGTTGGCCAATGAATACCGATATCCGAATGTGCAGCCGAGTACATTATTTATCTCAATCTGGCTGCATTTAACCTTTTTCCCACTCACCATGATAAAATCAATTGGTGCCATCGACTGCTCTTGCTTCTTTTCCTTCGGGATCAAATCAGAGTAGGCTGCGTAGAACTCCCAGACCTATGTAGGCACGTAAGGACTCCGAGATTGAGTAAAAATTTGAAATTTGTGGAAGCGAAGTGTCTCCCACACCTCTTGATACCTATCCACTACTCCATCGGTGGACAACCTCTTTTCTTTAAGGATTGTGCGTAAACCCTCGGCCTTCAAATGATATATTGACCTCGGAAGATTAACTGGGGCCGGTACTGGAGCTTGAGCAAGAGGAGCAGTAGGAGAATTCACCAGAGACTCAGGTCTGGTTCTAGAGGCATTGACCCTTGCCAAAGGATCATGCACTACCTTGGATCGCAACTCGGCACGAGTCTGCTTTAGTAATTCAGCAATAGGAGTCACGGACTCCTCAACCTCAACACTTCCAGAATCCGTGGAGGTGAACTGAATAAATCCAGCCTCACTCTCCGAGGAAGAACTTTCTTCAACCACCGGTTGCTTTCCCTTCCCCTTGGGCTGGGACTTAGACTGTTTAGGCCGGTGTGGTGCAACCTCGGAAGTGATCACTACCCCTTTGGCCTTCTTTTTGGGTGGAGGACCATGTACGGGAAGTTTGGGTCTTGCCATACATGTGAAAGTAGACAACCAACACAAGCAATAATCAAAACGGGTTAGAAAAGGGGCACTCAAAAAAAAGGCTGAAGGACTCGCCGAACAGGTCGGGGAGTCGCCTAACAAATTAGGCGAGCAAGAGATGCATCGCTGAGATTAACAAAACAAAAAAGGCAACAATTTTGGTCAAAAAGGTGATGAAAATGCCAATCGGCGTGACGCTGAATTCACTCAGCGAGCTAAAGAGAGCTTGCCGAATGCTCCAGAATGCATAGTCAAAGAATTAAAACAAAAAGGCGATGGGGAGTGCAATGGGCGACACGCCGTACAACTTCGGTGAGCTCGACTTAGCTCGCCGAGTCAATTCAATGCATCACCCCCCAAAATTTTCAATTATTATCGACTATCATCCCAAGACACAACAATTAAAGCTCAAATAGCAACAACTAGACTAGACCCATCCCTAATTTCTACCCGGGGTACTTAGACTTCCCCTAAATCGATTAAAAAACAATGAAATAATGATTTGACCTTAAGAGAGACGCCAACCAATCCATTATTTTGCCAAATAAAGTCATTTGATTGAAATCGGGGCTATTCAGACTTCACCCAACACTCAAACATAACCCACAATCACAATACGCAAATACCCAATTCAACGAAGGCTAAAAATTTCTAAAATCATGCATGTTCAAATTCAATTAACACAATCAAAGCAAAAGGCAATAATCGAGACATAAAAACAAGAAATCAATCAATTACCCATACACTAACAAGTAGAATCAATGAAAATGGCATAAAAGATTAGAAACCAAAGAGAACCAACCTCAATGAAGACAAGATGAAGCAAAAATAGCCAAACAAGGATAGGGTACGAGTCCAAAGCACTCCAATAGCACAAAATGCAACTAAGTAAAGAAAATAAAAGACAAAAGTATGCGGGTATGTGAAGAGGAATTGAAAATTTCAAGTAGAATGAAGATTTGTATTTGAAAAGCTTAAAAGCCATTTTGTTTGCGCTCCCTTCTGCGATAGACTAACGTCGCCGAGTGGTTCAGCGACGTGCATAATGGGAAAAAGGCTCACCGAAATCAACAGGAAACTGGCTACCAGAAATGTCCTGAAGATCGGGCTCGCCGAAACCACTCGGCGACGCTCCGAGTGGAATTGTAGCTCGCCCAATCTTCCAGCATAGCCCTCAATCGTAGCCATTAATTGGCGATGCAAATAGACAATCCCAGGGGTTAATAGACAACGTGCCTAGTGGTTCAACACCTCGCCATGTATCCGTGATTTGAAATTTCATATTCCAACCTACGCAACCAACACACGTTATTCAAACTACTAAAACAAAACTTGGGTTGCCTCCCAAGAAGCGCCTTATTTAACGTCGTGGCACGACGTGGACATGTTTTCAAGCATCATCAAAGTACATCACATCTATCTCCTTATAAAGAGCTGAACCCTCCAAAGTTCGTAGTCAAAACTCCTCCAAAGCATGTAGTTGGTCAACCCAATTCTTGGATGTTTCATCCCAATTCAAATTCATGGTTTTCAAAGCCCATAATGTTTTATGTTCGAGTTCAACCGGTAGATGACACTACTTACCGAACTCCAATTGATATGGCGACATACCAATCGGGGTCTTAAAAGCAGTTCTATATGCCCAAAGAGCATCATCTAACCGTCGAGACCAATAAGATCGATTTGCATTAACGGTCTTGGCCAAGATTCCTTTAATTTCCCAGTTTGACACTTCGACTTGCCGACTTGTTTGTGATGTTAAGGGGTAGCAACCTCATGTTTGACTCCATACCTATTCAACAGCGAAGCAAAAATATGGTTACAAAAATGAGAACCCCGATCACTAATAATAGCATTCGGAGTACCAAACCTTGTGAAGATGTATATCTTAAGGAAAGCCGCAACACTTCTCCCTTCATTGTAAGGTAAAGCCACAACTTCCACCCATTTGGATACGTAGTCAATGGCCATCAAGATATATTTGTTCCCATAAGAACTCACGAAAGGGCCCATAAAGTCGATTCCCCAAACATCAAACAATTCAACCTCAAGAATCGGATTAAGGGGAAGCTCATGTCTACGCGATACTCCACCCTGCTTTTGACATTGAGTACACTTTCGGACAAGGGAGTTCACATCGTGATACAATGTTGGACAATAGTAACCACTCTGCATTACCTTGGAAGTTGTACGCACTTCACTATAATGTCCACCAACCGGTGATGCATGACATGCAATAAGAATAACATCTATTTCAGCCTCCAATACACATATTCTAATTATATGATCAACGCACTCCCGAAACAGATACGGGTCATCCCGAAAATATTTCCTCACATCAAAAAGGAACCTTTGGTGTTGATAAAACTTCAGCCCATCAGGAATAATTCCACACACCACATAATTGGGAAAATCAGCATACCAAGGAGTGGAACCCGTTGATACCACCATCATCGTCTCATTAGGAAAAGCTTATTCAATATCCCTGTCCCCGAAAACAACCACACTTGTTTCTAGTCTCGATAAATGATCAACCACCTGATTCTCACACCCTTTTTGATCTTTGACCTCAAAGTTGAACTCTTGAAATAATAGCACCCATCGAATCAATCTCGGTTTTGCATCCTTTTTGTCCGTCAAATAGCGTATAGAAGCATGGTCGGTATGCACCAGTATCTTAGTGACCAATAAGTACGTTCGAAATTTTTCAAAAGCGTACACCACCGCTAATAACTCTTGTTCAGTAACAGTGTAGTTCTTTTGAGCCACGTTAAAGGTCTTGCTTGCATAGTATACTGAATGAAATAACTTGCCTCTACGTTGACCAAGTACAACTCCCAAGCCACACCACTAGCATCACACATTAGTTCAAATGAAATATTCCAATCCGGAGCAACAATGATTGGATCCGATGCCAACTTCTCTTTTAAACTCGAAAACTCTTTCTTTCTCAAGTTGCTTGCAAAAAGCATGAGCTATCATAGAAAATTCATTTATGAACCTCCGATAGAAACCCATATGGCCCAAGAAACTTCGAACACCTTTAATTTTGATAGGAGGAGGTAACTTGGCAATCACCTCAACCTTAGCTTGACCCACTTATATACCATCTCCTGAAATTTTGTGCCCCAACACAATGCCTTCTTTTACCATTAAGTGATACTTCTGCCAATTAAGAACAAGATTTGTTTCAACACATCTTTGCAAGACTCTATTAAGGTGCTCAAGGCATGCTACAAAAGTATCCCCCACGACTAAGAAATCATCCATGAAAACCTCCATCGATTCTTCCACCATGTCAACTAAAACAGAGAGCATACACCTCTGGAACGTGGCCGGTGCATTGCACAACCCAGAAGACATTCTTTTAAAAGTAAACGTTCAGTAGGGGCATGTAAAAGTGGTCTTGTCTTGATCTTCTGGTGCTATGGAGATTTTATTATAACCGGAATGTTCATCAAAAAATCAATACCATCCACACCTCACCAATCTATCAAGCATTTGGTCTATAAAGAGCATTAGAAAGTGATCTTGCTCCGTACTTGCATTTAACTTCCGATAGTCAATACATACACGCCAACCGGTAACCGGTTGCATAGGTACAAGTTCACCCTTGTCATTCGGGACTATCGTCATACCTCCCTTCTTTGGAACACCTTGTATCGGGCTCACCCACTTGCAGTCTGCAATTGGGTAAACTACACCCGCATCTAACCATTTAATGATTTCCTTTTTAACTACTTCTTGCATCGAAGGATTCAACCTCCGTCAGTGCTCAACGCTTGGTTTACAATCTAATTCCAATTGAATCTTGTGCATGCAAATACCGGGTGGAATCCCCACAATATCAGCAATTCTCCATCCAATAGCTTTTATAAACCTTTTTAACACACTCACAAGGGCTTGTACTTGCCCTTCAAGCAAATCAGCAGCAATAATAACCGGCAAAGTATTATTAGCCTCCAAAAATACATATCGAAGATGTGGAGGAAGAGCTTTCAACTCAAGTTTTGGGGGTGCTTCAATGGATGGCTTCACAGGAAAACTTTCTCTATTCTTCAAATCAATATCAAACTTCAAAGGAGTTTTTCAGTAAGAACCTAAACCCGATAAAGCAGCCACCACTTCATCATAATCTTGGATCTCTTCTCCGTCATAATTCAAGAGTACGGGAGCCAAAGATTCACCAATACATGAAACTTCACCAATACTAGCAACGGCTTCATCGATCACATCAATAACTGATACCACATGGAGATCGCTAGGTTGCTTCATGGAATTGCATACATTGAAAGTGACTTCCTCCTCGTTAAGTCAAAACTTCAAATTGCCACTTTCCACGTCGACAAGGGCTCTCCCGGTGGCTAAAAATGGTCTTCCAAGAATAATAGGTATTTCGGCATCAATTTCACAATCAAGAATCACGAAATCCGCCAAAAAGATGAATTTGTCAACCCTTAACAAACTATCATAAATAACACCGATAGGCCGCTTTATGGAGTGATCAGCGATAAGAAGTCGCATTGTGGTTGCCTTAGGCTCACCCAACCCAAGTTGTTTGAAAATAGCATATGGCATCAAATTAATACTAGCTCCCAAATCACACAACGCTTTGGCAAATTCGAACATCCCGATAGTACAAGGGATACTGAACGCACCTGGGTCATCCTTTTTAGCAACTACATTGGATATAATAGCGCTGCAATTATGGGAAACTTCAACCGTCTCAAAGTCCATGCTTCTTTTTTTCATGACCAATTCCTTCATAAATTTACCATACCCCGGCATTTCGAGCAAAACATCCACCAATGGGAGATTGATAGAGAGACTTGAAAACAGAGAGAAATATTTGGAATTTTTCATTGTCATCTCTCTTCTTCAACCTTTGAGTAAATGGTGGACAAACTTTAGGCAGCGTTCTTGGATACACCGATTTAGGAACATTCTCCGCTTTTGGCTTAGCAACTACACCGGAGGTGATATCATTCAATGCGTCATCGGCTTTGTTGGAAGCATCATCATTCAAGTCATCAGCAAGGCTATCACCTTCAATCACTGCATGTTGATCTTTAGTAGAATCAGCCCGATCACCCTTGATCACATCACTACCCAAGATCTTTTGACTCCGGGTCGTAATAGCCATACATTGAGCATTTTCGTTTTTTGGATTTTCTAAAGTGTCGCTTGGAAGGCCACCACTTGGTCTCTCAATTGAGTGGAAATTCGGACCATTTGTGATTGAAGATGTTTGATTGAAGCTGAGTGAGAAGTCACCGTTTGATTTAGAGAAGAGAAATCAGCTTGCATCTCCTTGAGCACCTTATCCAAACCTTCAACCTTATTCAAAATACGACATAGCATATCTTCAGTCTGAAAACTCTCAGGATCGGCCTTTTGATTTTTAGCTTTGAAACAATCATATGGAGGCACATATCGATCTCTTTCACCATCCCTCCAATTGACACCTCTATCAAACCAATCTCGACTCTCTCTCCAACCACCAACTTGCTCTTTGTTCCAACCTTGATTCCCGCCCGGCTTTTGATAGCTCAGACAAGAACCCCCATTTGATTCGACATGAATTGGACCTCTTCATTGTACATGGCCTAGAACTAAGCATCTTCCGGACTCATAGCCACTGCATTCACGGCTTAAGAACCACCACCCATAACATGCTTTGTTAACAAGTCCATTTGGGTCATCATCTTAGCCATATTCTCATCACGCTCTTGGTCATTCTCCATTTGTTCCATAATCATTCCAAGAGTGAGAAGTGAAACTTTGTCTTCTCTTGTGTGTCATGTCCGGTTAATTTTAGTGATATCATCAAGCAAAGTTGACGCCACTAGAAAAATGTTGTCTCATAATCCCACCACGAATCAAATGATCAACTATAGCCTTGTTGACATAGTTAAGGCTTCGACAGAAGTATTGCAGAAGCACATCTTCAGTTAAACCATGAGTAGGGCATTGTAGAAGTATCTTTCAAAATCTAAGCCATGTCTTATGAATTGGCTCACCCTCAATATGCTTGAAATTTTTAATATTATCTCTCAACTTCACCATCTTTGAAGGGGGAAAGAAGCGTTCAAGGAATGCCTCCATGAGCTCTGCCCAAGATGTAATTGAGTCTCATGGAAGTTCAGCCAACCAGTTCGTTGAATCCCTCTGTTAGAGAGAAGGGAAACAAACGAAGTCGAATCAACTCTTGAGAGATTCTCTTAAAGGAGAAACGGCCACACACATCCAAAAAATTCCAAAGGTGGTCATGGGGATCCTCATGTGCAAGTCCGTCATAGAACCTTTTGATCTGCAATAGCTGAAGCATGGTCCCGGTCACATGAAAGATAACATTACCCACAGTAGGGGGCAAGCGTATGGCTCCAGCACTTCCTACTTGATCGACATTGAAGTCATTCTGGTTACCAATGTCGTTATTGCGCCCAAGATTGCTAGCAGCCACACTTCCGTGGTCACTCATGTCGTCAACTGTTGACAGCAAACAACGAAAAGACTAATAAGTAAATTCTACTACAACAAAATTAGTTCACTAAAATACTTCAATACAAGAATTCTAGACACCACTCCCCGACAGTGGTGCCCTTTTTTATAACACTCAACTACACCTATAAGGATTCAAGGTGTAGGCGATCGCTAGAAAGTATAAACCCAACAAAGAGTTGGGGTTGATCCCACGAGGAGTGATCTAATATAGAATTAGACTACGAAGTAAGTTAGAGTTCTAATCTTTTGTAGAGTTTAAAAAGTTGATACGAAACATGAAGTAAATCATAAGATGTTGATTATCAAAATGCGTGAAGAGTTAATAACAGAATATAACAACACAAGTAACTATGAATTTAACAAATGAGAGAAAGGACATTAGGGATGTGTGAGTGTTCAACTACTATTTTCACTAAATAGGTAATTACGAATTGCTTAAGTATGCTGAATTTCAATGGGTAGGTCTTTATCATGGGTACAATAGCTATTTGACAATCAGCTATCATGCATTCAATTGGGTTCCATCAACCCCAATAGGCATTACACTAGAAATCACTCTTGTACCTAGATTCAACCCACTTTAACAAGTTGGGTAGTAAAACCAACAGCCCCATACAATCATCAATTGTTAATTCCACTCAAATGCACCTTTTACAAGCTTACAAAAAGATATAGACTAGAACTGAATTTGCAACTTCAATTCATAAGTAGAAACATGAATTAACAACTGAACCCATTTCAATATAGCATTGGATTCAGCAATTAATAATACTCATAAGCTAATTAAGCAATTGAACACATAATCACACCCCTAAGGCATTGGGCTTTTAGCCAATCATAGTAAAAGTGAAGAAATTGTTACCAAAGATGTCTGTCATTGGTTCACAAGATCTCCGAAAAGCAAAATGCTACCAATTAGAATTACACCCAAAGACTTAAATCCAAAAACTCACAAGATTAGTTGAAAAAGCAATCCAAAATATCAAAAGTGCAAGAGTACTTCTTAGTCTCAGTTAGCTGGTTCCTCCCTGATACGCAACTCTCTTTTCATAAACTCTATTTATACTCTCACAAATATTTCTCACGTAATGAAATGCAGGACCACTTGGCGGCATAAGTAAAGCTTGCCCATCAACTCGGCGATACGCCGAGTTGCTTATTTTCGCCTTTTAATTCTTGACTTCAGCGCTTATTCGTTCTAGAACTTTAGGCTATCAAAGTCAGGCTTGCCGTTCTGATCGGTGAGTCACCGATTAGCTCCTAGGCTTGCCGAATTGACTTGAATCTTTTCCTTGACTACTGGAACTTTAGGCGAACTCAGATCATCTTGGCACGTCGCTGAATTATTTTTTGTGTGCTCTAGCCTTCCGTTTACTGAACTTTTAGAACTTTTTAGCTTTGTTTTGCATTATCTTGCCCTTTCCTCGTTCTCTAGTCTCCTTGCTGCACATAAACAATTTAACATTAGTCATGTGTGCAAACTATACATTAAGGAAACTAATTTAGTGTAAATGAAGCTCTAAATGAGTCAAAACTACCAACTCATTAGATTTCTCCCAAAGGGGAGATGGTATGCATCATTATTATGGTCGGTTATATGTTGAAGATGTTGATGAGTTGAGATAATAGATACTATTATAATCTCATAGTTCTCAGTACTGTATTCACCTGGGAGTCATTAAGATCTACCATGATCAACAAGAAGTGTATTGTTGGAATGGGATAATGAAGGATATTGCAGAATTTGTGGCTAAGTGTCCAAATTTCCAAAGGGTTAAGGATAAGCATCAGAAACCAGGCGGTATATCTAAAGATATTAGTATTCCTAATTAGAAGTGGGAAGATTTGAATATGGACTTCATCACATGTTTGCCTTGCACGTGTTGTCTTCATGACTCTATTTGCGTGGTTGTAGACCAACTGACTAAGTCAACACATTTCCATCCTATTAAGACCCCTTTTCAGTTGAGGATTATGCTAGACTCTACATATGGGGAGTTGGTGAAATTGCATGGAGTCCCATTGTCCATTACCTTAGATAGGGGTACTCAGTTCACCTATCAGTTTTGGAGACCGTATCAGAAAGGTCTTAGTACTCAGGTTAAGCTTAGCATGAATTTTCCTCCACAGATAGATGGTCAAGATGAATGGACTATTCAGAGCTTGGAAGATATGTTGAGAGCTTATGTGATTTACTTTAAAAGTAATTGGATGATTATTTGCCTTTGATTGAGTTTGCTTATAATATTAGCTATCACTCGAACATTCAGATTGCTCCATTTGAGGCGCTATATGTTAGTAGATGTAGGTCTCCTATAAATTTATTTGAAGTTGATGAAGTGGCTTTAATAGATCCTAAGTAAATTCATCAGGCCATGGAGAAAGTTTGACTTATTACAGATAGTTTGAAAATGACCCAGGGTAGAGAGAAATCTTATGCAGGTGTGAGTAGAAAGAGCTTCAATTTGCTGTAGTTTATTGGGTTTATATGAAGATTTCACCCATGAAGGGGGTGATAAGGTTCAGTAAGAAAGGAAAGTCCAGTCTCATTATGTAGGACCTTACCAGATCGTGAGGCATTTTGGTAATGTGGCTTACGAGTTGGATTTACCTTCAGACATAGCATCATTGCATCCAGTGTTTCATGTGTCCTTATTGAAGAAGTACATTGGTGATCCGAATTCAGTTGTTCCTTTAGAAAGTGTAAGTGTGAAGGCAAGTCTCTTACAAAGAGGTCCCAGTCAAGATTCTTGACCATCAAGTTCATAAGTTGAGGAATAAGGAAGTCGCTTCAGTGAAAGTCTTTTGGAGGAATTAGTTAGTTGAGGGAGCTACTTAAGAAGCAAAAACAGATATGATGTCCAAGTATCCTCATCTCTTTCTTCTAAGTTTAGTTTCAGCATGAGGTAACAGTTCCACCTTAGTGCTTTTTCAGATCTATATCTTTCAGTTATCCTCATGTCTTGTATGCATGTTCATGAAATCAATTCAGTATTCTTGTTCTAATTTGAAGTCAGTCAATCCTTCAGTTTTTAGTGTTTAGATTTTAGGATTGGGTTGCAGATCCTTCCCTACTCTTTTTAGCCTAGTTAGACTCCATTCGAGGACGAATATTCCCAAGGAGAAGATATTGTAACACCCCAAAGGTTCCTTCTTCAGCCTAGATGTTGTACAGTTTAAAAAGTTTAGAATTTGCAAAATTCTGGCATTTATGGACACCATATATGGTTCATAAATGGAACCACGAGCGGCAGATGGGATCCGTAGATGAGACTTCAAAAACACGGAAATTTGACTTGAATAGGATGAAAAGGTTTTACGGGTAGTAGATTGGTCCATAGAGAAAAGTCCTGAAACTACAAAACTCAGGCAAATCTCTGAGTTCTACAAAGCATGTCAACGAGTAGTAGTTCAAACTATGTTTTACAGAAGGGGTCTCATAGATTAATCATCAAAGACTATACGTTTCAGTATATTCTTTCTACAAACAATCAAGAAAATGCGTAATTTGGACTATGAACCATAGTTTGCTCCCGTAGATACAAAGTTTAGGAACCCAAAATCTTCCTTTGACTTCTACGAATAGAGTTCTACATTTAGTAGATGAAACTACAGTTCTACTACCCCTCGTAGGAGCTGTCGATAGTTTTTAATGAGGTCATTTTGGTCTTTTCTCATTTTCTTAATCTCTATACTATGTTTGTTTGGACTATTTTAAGTGTGATTATGTGATTTCTAGTGACCCTAGCCTCTCGTTCACTCATAACTCTCCCAATTTGGATATTTGTCCCTCTCAAGTCACTTCTCAAGCAAGAACTAGGGTTCCAAGCTTCAAGTCTTTATTCAAGGAATTCAAGCTAGGGTTATTTAGTCCAAGTATATAGGATTTCATCAATAGTTATCCCTTTACCATTGAATCCCAAGAAAACCCCAATTCCTCTTGTTTATGATTTTTACAAGTAAAGTGTTTCTAGGATCTTCATGGATTCTTGATAAATTTAAGTTCTTCTTCATGATTAGCCTTCAATTGCATGACTTCATTATCAATCCCATGTTTTTTATGTTATTTCATGAACCATAAGTATATAAGTATTGTCATGACTCAAAGTTATGTTGTTTCAGATACATATCTCAGATTATTAGATTTTCATGATATATCATAATTTTAGATATAAAGTATCTCTTAGTGTATTTTTGGTCATCGAGATTTATGAGCTACTCAGTATTTATCAGTTTTCAGTATTATCAGATTATTATTGTTTTAAGTTTCTATGCATGTTTCCATGGGAGTTATTCTTAGCACCATGTGGCTTTAGGGATGAAGGATTCTAGTATGCGTCTATGAACCTTTAGTACCTCATCCTTGAATCCTAGAACTATGTGCCACCATAGAATTAGTATTTACAAGCACTAGCTTAGTGGATCCACATTAGCTCATCTTAGTTCCCTTATCTTGGCAAGTATTGGACACTCTCTTTTAAGTGTGGGGGCGGTACACTGAACTCCATGTAGTAGCTCACATTTTTTATGTCGATTTTAGTATCTCTCACTGTCAGACTTTCAGCTATTGCATAACCTTGTTTTTATATATTTTAGTTCAATATATCTCAATTTCATGCTATTTTACTTGGTCGTGGCATTAGCATATTTTATAGATTCATCGGGCTCAGTTATCATGTTATTGTGCATATTTCTCATACTCAATACATTCAAAGTACTGACCGTATACTTTCTTCCTATATTATTTGATATTATAGGTTCTGACGTTTAGTATCAAGCCCATGGTTAGAATAGATTCAATCAGCATTGCAATAGTCTTTTGTGAGTCCTCATTATCCGAGGATCACCCTTTTACCTTTAATTTCAACATTTTTACTTTCAATTTCATACAGTTGGAGTTAGCTTAGGGTTTATCCTAGAAACTCACATTAGTAGGCTTTTCAGACAGTTAGTTAAATTCCACTAGTATGTTACTTCAATACTTGTCTATTTCAATTTTGTTTAAATACACACCTATTTCAGTTATCAAACTAGCTTATCTATTGTTGATGTTGTATATATTATGTCATGCCATGAGGTTAGCTTAGGGTTACTTGTGGCTCTAAGCACCGTGTTACGCCTAGGTATAGTCTTAGGGCGTGAAAAACATGTTTTCAATGAAAGGGATTTTAAAAAGAAAGAAAATATTTGCGTAGTAATTGATGGTGGAATCAATTGTGAGTTGTGTTTGTATATATAGTCTTTTGTTTTTGTTATTGAGTCTTAGTGTGTAATTGTGCAAATTCTATCTTTGGTGTTGCTGATGCAAATCCTATGCTTAGAATGCTTTGCTTGAGGATAAGCAATAGTCAATTTAGGGGTTTGATGAGTTGGTATTTTATCTATACATTAGACTCAAATTCATGAATTGTTGTTATGTTTTGATGATAATTGAGAGGATTTTAGGCCGTAGTTCACTTGTATGCAAACGATCCTTGGAAAAATATAGTTTGAAGGAATTAGAGTTTAAAATAACTTAAGCACACCGGTGATGGAACTGGCATCCCATAGGAACCAGTTGGTGTCTCACCAGCTAAACGCTGGCTTGGCTGGAGCCATTTGGTATGCCGTAGGAACCTATCTTAAGTACCGGCGTCTTATTAGCATTGTACAATTCTTGATTTGCATTCTGCCAACTCCGCAACAGGTGTTTTTTGAAGGAACTAAAGGCTGAGGTGATGATGCAATTGGTGTTGAAGAATCTATGATTGACATTTCTCTAGTGCAGCGCAAGTGGAAGAGTGGAAGATTAAGGGAAAAAACTTACTTGGAGGATAAAGTGCTTCCTTTGAAAGGTTTCAAGGATAAAATATGGATTTGCGTAATTATGTACCTTTATCTTCTTCCTAGTTGGGAATTATAGAGAAGAACTTTTAGGATAATTTGTAGTGATAGAAAATAGTTAATTGAATCTTTCCTTACTTGTTAAGGAACAAAACTCTAATTTGGATCATTCTAAGCTTTGGAACTTAAATTTGTTAATCATTTTTACATGAAATTGAGTTCTCCTATGTGGGTAATGTCTCTATTTCATCAATTATTAGTAGATAAATCTGTAACTAGGGGGTGTGTGCAAGATGTGAGTGTAAAACTCAATGGGTATTGATTAATCAGTTCTAAAATTGGTTGTTACGCATGGATCCATTATTTTCTTGAAGTTTTAATATAAAATCAGTGGTTGCAAATATTAATTGATCTCTCTAACATTATTGTGTCTTGAGAAATTAAAATGGAGTCGGGTAAGACTTCAATGATGAGGACTTGGTGAAATTAGTCAATAGATTTGATCTAGAGATAGGATAATCCAATTAATTTTTCATTTAATTATATGAGTTAGGGATATTCTAGCTACTCAAGCAATGTTTGGTGTTTTATTGATAAGGGTCTTTGCGTTCGAGAGAATCCAAATGATATACGTTTGATAGTTTGAGAGAATATCGAATGTAGCCTATACCAAATGTTATCCATGTACCAATTGATATGGCTGTGATTAATCTTTACTTATTGAGTCAAAACACCATCGTAATATACCCACCCCTAATCATTTCCAAACTTGGTAGATCATATTTGGGTTGATTTCTTGCTCTTGATAGTTGATATTGATAATTTCTAGTTTTTTTTAAATCCCCCCATTGTATATTCTTGTTCAGTGTATAACTTGTGAGTTTGTCTTGGGTTGAGAAATCAATATGAGAGTGATCCCAACTACTAATTCTTGCGGTTTGATTCCGACCTTTAAAGTTGGGTATTATTTTGCAAACGACTGTCTATGCCTTGAAATATGGGACACAGTTGAGCATTCAGCAGAATTCAGCCGCAATCTTTCTATAAAATTATGCCAAATGATTTCCTTTGGTTGTTAGTGATGTGGAAAGTCCTACAAATAGCTTTTATATTGATTCTCTACTTTGTATTCTTGCTTTACTATTCAGTGGGTAGTAAATAAGTTTGAAAAAAATTGTGCTATTATCCTATGTTACTATAAGTAACAAAAAATATAATAGCAAATCTAAAATTATGTTTTTTTTGTGAAGTTTAGATGAGTGAAAGATCCAGGGTCATGGTACTTGTAAAATTTCGGTTGAGTTATTAAATCATAGGCTTAATGATTTTCTAGAGTTATTAGTTGTAGGTTGATAATACTATGATGAACATTTTGTCAATAACTATAAGCCTACTTGACTATTGCTAACACCTATATTCCTATGATGGTTGATCGATAGTGAAGTGCATATCATATTTCTTTTGTATCAATTAAGCAAGGCTAACGAGTGTATTTCTATGCATGTTAGTGAATCGTTCTCCTTTTCTTATAAGATTCACTACCAAACCCTATTTTTCATATTATGCACGTGAATTTCCTATTTCAAGTCAAATTTATATGCTACATATAGTATTCAATAATTGGACAAAAAAACAAATAATTAGGATCAAGAAAAAGTAAATAACTCAATATTGGAAAATCTGTATAAACATAAGATTATCAAACAACAACCTTCACGTTCACACCACAACGATAGAATTAGAAGTTTAGATACTCATGATTCGATTACAACTTAAAGAATTTATGAATAACATATGTTAAATGATTAAACTGAAAAGAAATAAATGAAAACCAATGACAACCAAGTTCTTCTCCTTTTTCTGCATTCTTCCTTCGATGACCCACTTAAAAACGAGTTTGAGATATATTTATATGATGTTGAAAGGTCCTAGTACAAAAATACACTTGAGAAGGCCAGACTAAAAACACTGCCCCAATTTTTCCTTGTGAAAACGCCTATTGCGACACCATAGGCTAAACTTGCTAATGCCCACTCTATGAAGTTTCTGAAGTTCCCTAACAGGCCCTGCTTTTGAACTATGGTGAAACCATGGGTGAAACTTGATGCATCACAGTAGTTTACTTTTCATTTCTCTTAAATTTTTCTTCAATTTCAAGTCACGACACATTGTCTCGCACCCCGATCATGTCATGAATCTGTGCTTGATGCTTCTAATAAGACTTCAAGACTCTAATATTATCCTTTTATGCTCAAATGCCTTCACTTTTATCCTACACATCACAAACACCTAAAATAAGCGTGATTCATAGAATAAATGCTTAAAACGATACTGTAAGGCAACAACTATGAGACAATCGATAGAAAAAATGTATGACTTATAGCTTCACATCAACATACATGAAAATACTCGAAGAATTTATGATTTCTAAATTATATACTTTAAAGTCTCAGTAAAAGTATTTAATTATATTGAAAAAATTAGTATATAGTTTGCAGCAATCTTGATGGATGTGGTATAACAGCCTGAGTGAATATTTATCTAAGCAAGGTTATTGTCATGACCCCAACCATCATGAGTGGCACCCACACTAAACCATTTTGGCGGGAGAACCAAAGACTAACCTGAATCCAACCCAATATCATTTAAATAAAACCAAGTTTATCATAAAAATAAGGGAAACAATTTAACTAACTAGAGAATTGAGTCCCCATAAACTCAACCCAATAGCAAGAATATTTAACGTAGAAAATAACCCCTAAGGACTTAAAGTCGTCATACCAAAAATCTATAGTTATTTGGGAATGCAACCCCGAAATGAAACATAACTAAAGTCTAAAAGTGTCTATCCGAAAAAGATGGACAAGAAAACCAGAGGAATCCATAGCTACATGAAAGATGTAGCTCACCCATGGATTCAGAATCAAGTATCCCTCAACTGAGGTCTCGGGTCAGCTGCCGGAAAATGCCTTGTACTCAATGAGGAAAAGAACAAGTGCAGTATCAGTACACTATCGATATTGTACTTGCAGGTTCACACGGCCAGTCCAATATATGAATGTAAATAGTTCACTAAAAAGCAGTAACACATAAAAATACACATATCAACAATTATCAAACCACATACTCTCTATCACATGTCATGAAACAACAATACATGTATGCATGTCCCGCATGGTCGCAAATGCAAATGATTGATTCTCTCATGGAACCATAATCACATACCTAGTCCTCTCACGGAACCCAAACCGAAATTATTAGTGTACTGGCGTGGTACTCGAGCCATCGATAGTTACTATACATGTGTGGTACATGAGCCATCCACAGTTAGTGTACCTGCATGGTACCTAAGCCATTCATAGTTAGTATACTGGCCTTGTACCTGAGCCAATCAACAATAACAAACAATCATGCACTATCACATATCACAATGAACAATACCACTTGAAAACCACAAGTCACAATAACAAGGTAATTGCATGAGATTGCATACATGATGTCATTTCATATTTCTCACTACCATGCATTGCATAAATGATACTACAAAGCAGTAGACATGTATACATAGATAAACTGGAAAAATACAACTATCACCTACCTCGAATCAAGCCTCATGGAAACTCTAAATAACCCAAGCTTTTACCTTGCGAAGTGCCTTAGCTTGTTCTTTGTCTTAAACAAATAATATAAACAAAAACTAAATCAGTAATGGTCTATTAATTTACCTGAATTATAAAAAAATCCTAACCCCGACTAAAATATGATCATCTTCCCCAACTGAGGGCTTTTTCCACCATGGAATCATGTCAAAACCTTTCGTGAAGGGAAATAACTTAGATTCTATGGTTTAAGAATCAATGCATAACGTTTTGGAGTTAAATTCATACCTTTACGGATGAATTTCGTGGAAAAAGAAGTGCAAACTACCAAAAATTGCCTCTCTTAACTCCAAGAGCACAGGTGCAGAAAATAGGAGTTTTGGGACTGTTTCAACAATAAATCCCATTTCGCCACGCTATAGCACAAAATAACCCCGTTATAGCGGCTTGAGCACCACCTATAGAGGGACCCCTTCTGCTATAGCTGGCTCGACAAAATTTCAGAAAATCTAATGTCAAAAAAGGCAATTTTTACAACACAACATCTTCCCTTGACGTCCTGATGTATACCTTCCATGCCTACATCAATTTTAGGATTTCTACTTACCACATTTTAATTCTTAAAGGCCTCATGAACTCCTTAATTTTTTGGCTACAATAATATATCAACAAAACCACAACATCATACCCTACCCATTTCCAAATGGCCCAAGACCTTACCTAGCCTGAATTCTGTCGGAGGTTGAGCTAGTCAACAAATTTTAAGTCGAAACCCAAAAAGTATTTTGTCCCAAATTCTTTCACTATTGGTTTACTCATAACGACTGGGTCAGGTAATTACAGTTATATAAATAATACAATTTGACAATGTGTTTTTATAAAGAAAACAACATTAGAGTTAGTTTTAATTACCATTTATGTTGATGACATAAATCTTATTAGTGTGGACATCCCTATTTTTAGAAAATAACGTGCAACGTCGTGGAGACTCAAAAAATAATCAACTGATTCAATTAGGTTAATTTTAAAAGAATGTAAAGAAAAGAGTTTTAAGGAGTCTCCACCTAATTTTAGAATTATTAGGAAACCAACTAATTAATTTTAAAAAATATCTATGAAAAAAATATATTTTAGGTAAGGGTTCAACTGATCCCGAAGAGAAGGTATTAGAACCCTTCAAAATCCACAACTGTGGGTACCATCCTAACTCATTTTTTCAAATTGAAAATGACATAAAAATAGTGTTCAAGTATAACAAACATGAAATATATACAAATAATAAAGTAGAGCAATAATATGGGAAATGGCTTAGTTTTTTCCTATCGTCAAATCATAATCATGAATCAAAAGTACTGTTCAAACAACTTTCTTGGAAAGCCACTCTGGATACATGTAAAGACCACATAAGCTTCATTTGTTTTCATAAAGATTAAGACGCCTGAATCTGATTGCACATCTGAATATTAAGATGTGGTTTCTAGATCTGAATATTGTATGATTGAGACTGTTTGTTTTTCCAACATCTGAATATGTACATTTCTCTCTCTCTCTGTCATGACCCAAAATCTCAGATCATGATGGCACCTATGAAACCCAACAATAGGGAAGCTGAACCCAAAGCCCAGAACTAGAAGCAAAGGGCTATCGCATGGAAAAAACGAATGCAAACGATAACAAAAATTATAAGAAGCAAAGAAAAGAGAGAGAACCGAATCATCAATACATGAAATAAACCCCAATACCTAGTATTAGTTAGTATTTGAGCAACTACTCAAAATACGAGTACAATGATATTACAATTATATAGGACTGTCTTCGAAATAAAAATAAGACTAGTCTTAGCCAAAACAAAGGGAGATAGGCAACTCCGAATGCCAGGAGCTCACCCAAGTCTTAGAATCCCAAGATCTGCTCTGCATGAGATCTAAATTAGTAGCGAGAACTCGTACTAAGATCTGTAGGGTGTAGAAGTGTAGTATGAGTACCAACAAGTGGCACTAAATAGGCATAGGCTGACTAAGCTCCAAAGATAAAGCAAGCACAAACAACAGGTAAGAAAGAAGCATGTATCACAAGTAACTAAAGCAATAACAAGAAATTCGTAATAGGAAACCAACTGATACAAGGAATACAGGGTAAAGGAAATAGGTAAATAAAGCACGGGACATACCTAGAAGCCTAGACCAGAACCCTATTCACGACAAAAATTTTCTAAAGGAAACAACTAGCTGAAGGCGTACTAGCAAAATAAACACAAGTACCACATAAAAGTCAAGAATTCCATTCTAAGCCAAACCCTTCATAAAAGTGTCAAATAGAGGAGAACAAGGGCAGTATCTATTCAAAAAAAATACCACCCTTCATACTGCCACAAGTACACAATCAATCATACAATAACCTTACCGAGCCTCTATGCACCCAAAAGGTACATAACATCAAACTAAACCTAAACAGTCCCCCATAAGCCCAATAAGAAAAACCGCTAAACAATTATGCTGGTGATAGGCAATGCATAATGAATGCGAGCTATGCAGAAAAATCAGTAGTACCTTCAGTTCCAAGTGCCTCGTGCCAAGGTAATACACCTACCCCCAATCCCGGCAAACGAGGTAGAACCCATGCACCTCCCTCTTCATGTTCAATGGATCATACAAACAAAGGAATCCATAGGGGACTCAGGAATATCTGTATATACCTGCATGGTCTCGATCCGGGTCTTATATCCTCGATCCTCTTGGATCTGCTCTGTTGTGGTGACTAGAGATAAAATAGAACAAAATAAGTATAGAAAGGGTAGGCAATTCTCTAACGAGTCAAGTAAAAAGTGAGTGCATCCTTGATGCATCAATATCTCAAAGTCCATTTATAAAGTAGTAAAGGTTATGACTCATAAGAAAAGAACAGCATAAAAATAATTTGGGTAAAACAAGACTTTTTAAAAGATGATGCTGAGAACAAAGGCATGCACTGGGTCATACTACAAATGACGTGAGAATGAGAAATCAATGCAATGCATGCCATCACCAGCATCCAAACAACACATTCCAATCACATATAATATAAAACAACAAGCACCTCACACCTAGAGCATACAAACTAACCTAGACTCCAGCTGGTCCTCGATCAAGGCCTCGGGCCCAAAATGCATCAACTAACGCAACAACGATAACATATGAAGAAAAAACTCTATTCAAGTAATAAAAGGGGTTACAAAGAATCAATATTGAAAGGAGCAACTCAAGAATCTTCACATCTACCTTAAGATACCACCCAATAGAAGAAAGCATCACTAACTCTATTCTACAACAACAATATGCATCGAAGGATCCAAAGTATAACCAAGATATAGGGATTTCATCACATGAACAAGTCTAATCAGGGTGAATCCCCATAATACAAAAACAACCTCACGGTCCCCGTACTAGCAAAGGGTACAAAACCATAGAAATACTCATTAGAAACGACTATACTAACAAAGGATCACCAAAGCTCGCTCAAGAGTACTAAACACACCAACTGCTATAAAGAATCTAATATCAACCTCAAAGAGACTAAAAACTGTAGACTAAGGCATAATCAAGGATCTACCAACCTAAAGTAAGGATTTCACAGTACTAAACTAGGCGAAGGCTTATACGGGAATCAAGAAATAAGAATAAGAAAGAGAATCCTAAACTCGATACATACAATCCTTACTCACATGCAATATATGCTAAACATTATCTTATAAAGTACAATTTAAGAAAAAGTAGATTGTATCCTACCTCAAAGCATATCCCACGCTTTAAAATTGTGAAACTAGAACTTTCCTCCTTCGAATCACCTCCGAACACTGTCACACATTCATAACATAGATCACATTGACAAAAAAGATGTTTAGACATTAAAATTGCAACAATTAGAGATAGACCAAAATTTGAGTCAAAATAGAAATGTGGGATCCCCACCACGTATCCTAAAATCGACTCCGTCAAAAGGTCCTAGTCGACTTACCGAGAGTGTTTCACAAAATGAGGTACAATTTGATGCTCGGAAGGGCAACAAAGAAAGCATGCAAAAACCCAAAATTAAACACCTTTAAAGAGCTCGGACAACCCTTTCTAGGTAGAAATTAATTTGAAACGATGACTTCCAAGCTTCCCCGATCATTCCCATATGTAGCTACGCAAAAACTTGAGCCAATGCAACTAAAATCGCCTTAATCAGAGCTCTAGAACTTGAGATACTGAATTTTAAGGTTTGAAAAATAAGCTAAAAATGGGCTAAGAAGATATAAGAATCTCCCAGCGATGACTGTTAAAGCGCTCAAGTGACGTAAATGCTTTCACCGCAAACACAGTCAGCTGGCCCCAAAAGTGGCCCAAGTTCAAGAGACACCAGCTGCAAAAGTGGCATCCAGGCTACAAATACGGCTCCCGCTCCTTCAAGCCCTCTCGCTAAAGCGACCCCTATGCTGCTAAAGCGACTACCACAAAAGTGGCCAAGGACTGCTGAAGCCATTGCACCAGCAGCTGCTGCATTAGAAGTTGGGGCAAGAAATCTCCAAAATTTTAATAGACACCCGAAATTCATTCAGAACCCCCTGAACGGATACGAACTATGCTACCCTACCAAATTTGAGATTTCAGACTCAAGGGAACCATCAAAACTTCCGTCAAATATCCACTACTATAAGGACTTTCATCCTCGAAAGTCAACGAACAGAAGAAGCCCAGAGGCTCCAAAGATTAGGGTGCTGGGTCTGCACGCTACACCATACCTACAGAAACCCTCTCAGATCAAGCGACGGCAACACATAACTCAGGCTAAGAGAAAACTTTCAAATTCACTTCATCGCCCCCAAAATTCAAGGCAACAAACCAAACTCCTTCCTTCGATACTAACTTTTGCCAACCGAACCAAAACTCAACCAAACACAATAGACTCATCTGAAAAAGTACCAATACCACGTAGATACCACATAATAGAGCGACCAAAAGACAAAGGAAGGATGCTAGTTAGCTCACAGGCCGATTCTCCGCTTTATACTCCAAACTTAACACCTCCTACTTATTAGGAGCATCCTCTACATCCTGAACCACAACAAACCTCCCCAACACCATCTGAACACACTCCACATAACAACGCTAACATCAACCATGAATGAAAGATATGCACCACCTGAACATCAAGGAGCGGTAAAAGCTAAAGTAAGAAACTCAGCCTAGGGCACAAGCTCAAAATTTAGTCCCAATAACTCTCGAAACCAATAACTTAAGTCTGAAATGTACCTTCTAAAAATCCAACAAGATACTCTAAGGGACGACCAATCAATGGGTGCAAACTATATAAAGCAAGATGCGATAGAGAATAATGCCATTATTCCATAAACCAACCCTCGGGTGCAAGTCTAAGTCAACCACTCTATTCCAAGGGAAACTTAGCCAGTAGGTGGCGAATCAGCATAACCAATCTATCAAGAGTGACACAACAAAACTGCACCACCGCAAGCCAACAATAATGATGCACACGAACCCCACTTCCTGAAATAAGTGAACATGAAGATGGGCTTTCTAAGAAGATTCCTAATATTTAGCAAAAATGGAACTTTAGAAACCGTCAACGAATGCCACTGCATATAACCCAAATCAAAAGCCTGACCTTTTAAACTATCGACACAACCATTATGGAACACAAGCAAAACCAAGGAATTAACCAAGCATCTCAGTGATAGTGAGTAGTCCTGCTTGCAACGTAAAACATACCCATAACCCAGATATCGAGCAATGATATCTAAACACCTGAAAGTCCTTAAATGGAAATATATACCCCAAAGTTGACATGATAAATCAATAATCAACAAGATGGACACCCTAGCTCAAATGTTACTCCTTCCAGCTGATTGTCAGTAGAACATAAGCATATTACTCTCTCATTCCCAAGAATCTCACAGAGACCTACCATAACATACAACATTCTGAAACTACTCCATTTCAAACCTCCCCAACTCCACCACAACCATCTTGCACTACATAATAAAAGAGTCAAAACACAATACTAACCATTACCAAACAACAAGCCCATCATAAAGTGACACAACAGATAGATCAAAGGAGCACATCCTCAACCTCGCCACCCAAGGAATTAAGAATAGCATTCAGGCAAGGGAAAGAATCAACAATTCAAATTTAAGCAATAACCATCGAAGATAATACCTCTCATCATACCACTCTCTTAGCAACAAACCTCATACCAACAAATCAGAGGACTATGAGTGACAAAGGATGTCGTCTAAGCTAAACAAACAAGAATAGCAAAAATGAAAAAAAAACAACCCGAGCAAGCCAACTAAGCACAAAGGTACAAGGTGATACTCTACCACTACTTCAAACATGAAAACAATGCCAGAATGATCCACTACTAAAGGAAATAATCTACGATGGAAAAACAAAGACACATAACGCTAAATAAATATTTCACAACAGATATTAAATAGACAGCAAGGCGCATAAGTATGTACGATATGAAAACCCAAATCCACACAACATAAGCAATCAAGGGGTAAAAGAAATACAATATCACATTTATACTAGAGATACCTAGAACCTTGAACCTCAAACTGCCAGTAGGAGCATAGAATTGGATATGTCTGACCCCGAACTAAATATCTGCACTACTAATTATAATATGCAGGGTAGTCTCTCTAACTGTAGGTGCAGCGAACCCAAGAGGATGTCCTAACTGAGATGACTGCACAATGATCCGACATCAGGGGATACTCTAGACCGATGGCCAATCTCCCCATAAGCAAGGCAACCCACATAGGCTAAATTCTAGGGTGATGGATGCAAAAAGCAACCCTAGCTACCTCTGTCTAACTAAATACCATCTCTAACACTCTGGGGACTACTACTAGCTGACTTTATCAGGGCCCTGGGGGCTTGAATTTGTCAAGCCAATCATCTACCATGTGTAAATATAGGGAACCCCTAGCAACATGTCCCAACTCACCTTATGAATAACACTTCCTACAAAACACGACCTATTGGGATGGCCAAATTGAAATAGAATGAACCCCAGCAACTGAATGCCTAGAATGTGAAAACTAAGAAGTCTGTCATGAACTCTATTGAATGTGGGTACCATAACCTGCCATAGAACTACCTGGAACATTAGATGCTCCGGCCATAGATTCGGTAGGTCGAGAGAGAGGATGAACCTCAATGAGATGATGCCTACCTCGGGATGAGATGTTATTCCTATTGTACTGACGGTGGGGCCTCTTACCACTACCTCTGTAAGTTTCAATACACGCATGCTCCACCGCTCTTGCATTACTAACCACCTAAGGAAAACTAGACCAAGCTTATATCAAGTGCTCTAATGCTAGGAAGAGTGGCAAAGTCAATCCTAAAATAAATAACTGAGTCATATCTCGCTCAATAGGAAATAATGTGGGATTATGTCTTGCCCACTAGAGAAATTCAATCACATACTAAGAATCTAACAAGGAACCCTGATGGTTGTCTGCCAACCTAACTCTCGGCTTTGAATCACTCATTGTACCAAACAGCTAACCTGCCTATAGTGTATCCTCGAATAGGCCCAGAACTACAATGCTAAAACTAATGAAGTAAAGGTGGCCACTAACTCTATACAAACCTATCCTGCCTCCAGCTCCCCTGATTGTCACTAAACATCCATGTGTTCTGACCAGGCATCGAAGCCCTAGTCATATATGTCGATGTCCCATTTGCATCCATCAAACACTTCGTGTTATCCGTCCATGAAAGAGTGGTTTCTAGAAAGTATTTAGAGGTTGATCGAACCAATTACACATAATAATGAATCAGGAATTGAATTTCATAAAAATTCCCTATAGCTTTCGGAAGATAGGATATGGACGTCTTGGCACCGATCCGCACGACTCTACTAGACACTTGCTCTCGTACTGATGATACTGGCGAACCTAGAGCTCTACTACAAATTTTTCATGACCCGTAATCTTAGGTCATGATGGCACCTACTACATCCCACCGGTAGGTAAGCCGAACCCATAGCCTGAAACTAGAAGCAAAGAGCTATCACACGGAAGAAAAGAATACGAAAGATAAACAAAATAATAAAAAGCAAAGAAATGAGAGAGAATCTACTCAATACAAAAAATAATCCCCAAGGCCTAGTATCAGTTGGTATTTAAGAAACTAATCAAAATAAGAGTATAGTGACATTATAATTATACATGACTGTCTCCAAAAACCAAATAAAGACTAGTCCTAGCCAAAATAGACGGAGATAGGCAACTTCGAAAGTCAAGAGCTCACCTAAGTCTCTGAATCCTAAGAGTTTCTCCTCACAGGATCCAAATCCGTGCCTAGAACTCGTACTATGATCAGCAGGGTACAGAAGTGTAGTATGAGTACCAACAAGTGGCACTCAGTAGGTATAGGCTGACTGAGCTCCAAAGATAAAGCAAGCACAAACAATAGGTAAGAAAGAAGCATATATCGCAAATAACTAAAGTAATAATAGAGTACTCATAACACGAAACAAACTGATACAAGGAAAAGAGAGTAAAGGAAATAGGTAAATGAAGTGAGGGACGTACTAGGAGGTGCTAGACCAGAACCCTATTCACGACAAAACTCTACTAAGGGAAACAACTAGTCAAAGGCATATTAGAAAAATAACCACAAATACACATAAAAGTCAAGAAGGCCATATAAACCAAGCTCTACATAAAAGAGTCAAATAGAGGAGAACAAGGGTAGTGTCTACCTTTAAATAAAGGACAACCCTTCATACTACCACAAGTACACAATCAAATAAAAAATAAGCTTACTGAGCCCCTATATGCCCAGAATGTACATAACAACAAACTAAACCCGTATAGTACCCCATAAGACCAACAGGTACATACAACAACCAATTATGCTAGCAGAAAAATCAGTACTACCATCATTACCAAGTTCCTCGTGCCTCACTCCAAGCTATATACACCTGCTCCTTGTCTTGGCCAATGAGGTAGGACCCATGTGCCTCTCTCTTCCTATTTAATGGATCACACAGATATAGGAATCCATGGGGGATTCAGGAATGTCTATATAAACCTGTCTTTTCCCGATCCAGGTCTTATATCATCAATCCTCTTGGATCTGCTCCGTCGTGGTGATTAGAGATAAAATAAAACCAAATCAGCATAAAAAGGGCCGGTGACTCTCCGACTGGTCAAAGTAAAAGTGAGTGAATCCTCGATGCATCTATATATCAAAGTCCATTTGTAAAGTAGTAAATGTAGTACGACTCCCATGAAAGATCAATTTGAAAGTAATTCAGGCAAAAACCAAACTTTCTAAAAGATAATGCTAAGAACCAATGCATGCACCGGGGTCATACTACGAATCACGTGAGAATGAGAAACCAAAGAAATGTATGCCATCACCAGCATCTAAAAAACACATTCAAATCACATAAGAGAATAAAACAACAAGCACCTCACTCTTAGAGCACACAAACTAACGTAGAATCTAGTTGGTCCTCGACCAAGGCCTCGGACCAAAAATACCTCAACCATCTCAACAACAGTGACATAAGAAGAAATAGCTCTATTCGAGAAACAATAGGGGTTATAAAGAATCAATATATTGAATTTTATTGAATTTTAAAGTTGGAGAAATAAGCTGAAAACGGGTTGAGAGGATATAAAAATCATAGCGATGACTTCTAAAGTGATCAAGTGGCCACCAACACAGTCAGGTGGCCAAAAAAGCAGCCCAGCTCCAAGAGACGCCTGCTGCAAAAGTAGCATCCAGGCTGCAAAAGCGGCTAGCAGGCTGCAAAAGTGCCTAGCCGGCCGCAAATGCGCCCCCTGCTCCTTCAAGCCTTCTCGCTAAAGCTTCCCCTATTCCACTAAACTGGCTACCACAAAAGTGGCCATGGGCCGCTAAAGCCATTGCACCAGCATCTGCTGCATCGGCAGTTGGGGCAAGAAAGTTCCAAACTTTGAATGGACACCCAGAATTCATTCAGAATCCTGTGAATGCAAATGAACTATGCTACCCTACAAAATTCGACACTCCAAACACAATAGAACAATCTAGACTTTAATCCGAGGTGATATCAATAAAAAGTGGGTTCCACACCCAAACTCCATTTTAAGCAAAAATCCACAAGGTAACTTGGAATAAGTTTGAAAGCCTCGAGATTCACACGAAAAGTACTTCTAGACCAAACTAGACGTTCTGAAACTAACGGAACCATCAGGATCACATTCTGGGGCTGTATTTGTTGAACTTTTCATTGAAGTCAACCGTTAAGGTTCCAAAACATGAAAACTTGCACAAAACATAAACAAATGACCCAATGACCAAAATGTCAATCTTAGTAAGTCAAGCTTTAAACACTAAAAGGATTTGAAAATAACAAAAATAAACTGGAGGGTTATTACACTCTCCTCTCTCTCTCTCTATATATATGTGTGTGTGTGTGTGTGTGTGTGTGTGTATGTGTGTGTGTGTGTGATTAACAAAAATCTCACCATAAATTGATCTTCTAATTAAAATTATCCAATTTTCACTTTCTTTACAAAAATTGCTTTTATGCAAAAAAACACGCTTATTAATTCAATGGAACTATTGAATCTACCATCTATTATAATTGTTAGAAAATATACTTAGGAACAGTTCATTAGACTTCCCAAAAGGTAAAAGTACAAATTTATCTACATCACTTTGACATTTCATCGCTTTTTATAAGTAGAAAAAACTGAATTATTCCCATAAGAAAGAAAAGACAAATAAAATAAGAAAAGGAAATTAACCAGGGTCAAAATATTTTAGTTTTTTGTAAATCATGTTGAAGGATGTGGAGGCATTGCTACTAAAAAATAATTGTACCATTGATAAAATGAAATCAGGTTATATATAAGATTTCAAATTAATAAATTGTGAATTTTACTAAGGAAAAAGGTTGGTTGACTGATTAATAATTTGAAAAAGATATGTGACAGTGGTGAAATTACTTTTGCCAAAGAGACGGCCAAACGGGTGACATAGAGATGGAAAAAAAGAAGCATATATTTTTAAGATACGAATGAAATTAAGACTTAGTTACATATTTGATTGATTAAGATCTATTCAGACCCATTCAGATGTTTTAAGATTAAAAACACAAATGCACATAATGGGTTGAGATCTGAATGATTTAGATTCAAACCCTTATTACGTGCAAACAAATGAGGCCTTAGTAAAAATGTTACTAATGGATAAATATTAACCAAAATAAGTTAAGCAAATAATAACTCAAAAATAAAACTCATCTTATATACATGGAAGGCTTTGGAAATCGATGAAAACTTCTTCATCGGTAAATTTTAACTTTTAATGTGTAATGTGTAATATGAACTTAAAGTAAAATTTATGTCTTTTAAAATGGGGAGGTCTTGAAATCCCACTGAGAGATTTTTTCATTGGCTAATGGAGTAATAAATATTAAAAGGATAAAATAATAAGTGACAATATAAGAGCTTGTGAACAGTGAAACAAGGGAACAAACAAACCAATAACACAATAAAAAATTTAGCAAAAATATAAATGAAGATTCAAAATTAACTATTCACTAAAGCAATGCAAAATCCATTAAACAAGAAATCAACAAACAACAAGATATATTCACTAAAAATATTATAAGCAGTAGAGAAAAAGAAGAAGTCGAGCATCTACATTTGAAATACTTTCTATTAATAGAGAAATACCAAAATAGGTCACTGCGAAAGCTCAAAATCATACAAATTTAACAATAAGTAAAGCTAGCAATAACACAACTAAACAATTTCAAAAGTAAGAAAGACAATGTGAAAAAAGAGTTATCGATTTTGATGGAATTTTTCGGAGAAACACAGAGCTCACTAAAAAGTATCAATTTCAGTCTCTCAAGAATAATAATATCAAAACCAAAACCAAAACCAAATAGAATAAGGTGACAATAGTATAGAGAACCACAAGATTTAACTAGAAAAGAGAGGAAGCAGCACGGTGGGTTGGGGTCCGGTTCAATGGTTATTCATCCATGCGTTTCACTGGATATGGTGTAGTGGGTTTTGTTTGCGGCAGCTTCACTGGTACTGCAATTTACCGAAGTTCATGGCCGGATCATTGTTGTCGTTGTTTGGTTTGTGTTGGTCGCTCCTGTGGTGGAGTACTCAACCGGAGTTGGATTGTGAGAAGGTGGCGAGTGTTGGAAGGGTTATGTTTACAGTTGGTATGCTCCAGAGAGAGGAAGCTTGAAGAAGATCTGGTTCACCGTCACTGAGCTAAGCCCCGACGTTGTGGGTTGTTGTCATTTCTTGTTCAGGTTTTTTGTTAGGGAGAAGAATGGTGGTGGTTTGTTACTAGTTTTGGTAGCTGTTTGGATGCACCAACAATGATCTTAGCCAGAGTTGGTGTTGGGTTATGGACAGTGAGCGATGGAGAAAGGGTTGGGGGTCATTTGGTTGTTTTTTCAGGTTTGTGGTCTGGAGGGTGATTGTGAGAAATATAGCAGAGGCTGGGTAGGTTGTTCCAATGGTATTTGCCTGAATAAAAATCAAAAGGCAACGATGGGGAGCTATTATTGTGCTGGTGAACTGGAGCTTTGGTCATTTGTCAGAGCTCCGATGAAATTGCTGAAGAAGGCAAAGAACAGATAGAAAATATTTAGAGAATTAAAAATTTGAAAATTCCACTCCCAAATTCAATAATTATCCACCACCCTTTTACTATGGTACTAAGTAAAGACTTATATAAGAAACTTAAAACCACCTTTGTACAATACCATGAGCTCAAAATCATGGACTATCAAAACCATGTGGCCAAGAGCACAAGCTAATTAAATATTTGTTTATTGGCGTATTCTTAGACTGTGTTAGAAATGCTAAAATGAATACTAACAAAATGTAATTAATGTCATGTAAAAAATATAATTGAACAAAAAAAAATAATGGTCTTAACAAAATTGAAACAATATTTGAAATATTAAACAGACTATGACAAAAACATTGATAATATAAAATAACTAAAATAAATAGATAAAAATCCTAATCATTGAGAAATAAGGATAATTATCAAAAAATTGTATTAAAATTACAAAACAATGTATTTTGAACTATTTGACGAATAATATACTAAAAAGTATTACTTTTGAAAATATCAGGCCAAAATTGGTTGTCAACAACTAGATCTTTGTTTGTCTAGGATTGAGAAACAAATCATGGACAAGCAAAGTTGACGAATCCAATTTTTGTTTGATAAACTTTGAATAAAATGATATAAGACATTAGTAGAGCTTTCAAACAATACTTTACGTTCGTCAACGGGGCTGAAAATAATAATCAAAAAGGAAAAAATTGGTCGAAGAGTGAAAAATTAACATACCTTCGACATTATTTCAAAAACTACATAGTGAAAAATTATGTACATCTTTGAAAGGAAGATGATCCAAATAACATGTCACTTTGAATGAGGTGACGTCTCAACTAGTCTCTTAAAAGGATGAGAACCCAACCTGAATAAAACATGTCATTTTGAACAATGTGATAACCCAATGTACCTCTTGAAAGGCAGACGACCCAACTTGAATTTGATACTTCACTTTGAATGAGGTGACAACCCAACTTGAAATAACATGTCAAATTGAATGAGGTGACAATCCAATGTGTCTCTTTGAAAGGCAGATGACCTAGTTTGAATATAACATGTCATCTTGAATGAGGTGAGAACCTACTGTGCCTTTTGAAAGACAGACAACCCAATTTGAATATATTTTTTCACTTTGAACGAGGTGACAACCCAACTTGTATCTTTGAAGTATAGATGACCCAATTTGAACATGATAAGTCACTCTAAGGGAGGTGACAACCCAATGTGTCTCTTGAAATTTGAACTACCCAATATGAATATAACATGTCAATTTGAATTAGGTGACAACCCAATGTGTCTCTTGAAAGGTAAACAATCCAACTTGAATATGATATGTAACTTTGTATGAGGTGACAACCCAACTTGAATATAACATGTACTTTTGGACGAGTGATAACCCAATGTGTCTTTTGAAAGAGAGACTTCCAAATTTGAATGTAATAAGTCACTTGAAGGAGGAGACAACCCAATGTGTCTCTTGAAAGGCTAATGAATGAATTTGAATATAGCACATTACTTTGAATGAGGTGACAATCCAACGTGTCTCTTGTAAGGTGGATGACCCAACTAAAATTCGATATGTCACTTTGAATAAGGTGACAGTCCAATTTGAATATAATATGTTACCTTGAATGAGGTGACAACCCAACGTTTCTTTTGAGAGGGATACGATTCAATTTGAATGTCACTTGAAGGGAGGGACAACCCAACATATCTCTTTGAAAGGCGGACAACCCAATGGACTTGATATGCCACTTAAAGGGATGTGACAACCCAACGTGTCTCATTGGAAGGCAGATGACTCAATTTGAACTAGATATGTCACTTGAAGGGATGTGACAACCCAACTTGTCTCTTTGAAAGGTGTATGACCCAATCTGAACTTCAAATGTCAATTGAAGGGAGGTGACAGCCCAATGTATCTCTTTGAAAGGAGGAAGACCCAATTTGAACTTAACATGTCACTTTGAACGAGGTGACAACCCAACATATCTTTTGAAAGGCAGACAACCCCACTTGAACTTAACATGTGACTTTCAGCGAGGTGACAACCCAATGTATCGTTTGAAAGGCAGACAACCCAACTTTAACTTAGCAAGCCACTTAAAGGGAGGTTGTCCCAATGTGTCTCTTCAAATGCCAACGACCCAACTTGAATGTGATATGAATGGTGTACTATAAGATCTGCAACCCAATTGTTAGTAGCAAATACAATATAAATTATGTAAACTTTGTCTTATATGAACAATGAACAAGGTGATGACCCAATGCGTCATTTCGAACATAATTAGATACTAAATTTAAAAAAAATGTCAATTCGAATAGAATAACAAATCAAAAAGTATCATTTTGAATGGAATTAAATAAATTCTGAAGAGTATCATTTTACCTGAGATAGCAAATCAACTGTTAAAACATGTCATTTTAAAGGGTATAATGATCCAAATTTAAAAAGATGTCATTTCAATAGGATGACGATCCAAAAAAGATGTAATTTTAACAATGAATGGTCCACAAAGTTGCTTTGGACAGGTCTTCAAAAGAGGGTGTCAACCCAATATTTTTTTTTTTTGGAATAATGAAACATGTTTTAACTGTAGTTAGACCAACAATAGTATTGCATAGAAATTTCTCACAATGCTTTCTCAATAACCTAGGATTGACTTTGAGGTAATTCCTATGGCTTCAAAAGGTACCTCAAATTTACTTAAGTAACAACAATATTTTTTCATATTCCTTCAAACAAAGGCTTTGAACTAGACCTAGAATCATGTTTCAAGTGCCCTCACTATATATAAAGAAAGTCAGAATTTGCACACACTTGAAGTGTTTTGATTTGAGGACATTTTGTGAAATACACTCACACTCAAAAAATGTTCTGCACATGCAATTGTGACATCATAGGCTTGACCTTCATGTAAATCTCCACTAATTTAAGAACATTTGAAATGAAATCATGTAGGGCTTGTTATTAGCTTGTAATATAGGCTTAGGGACATATAGGATATTTTTTTGGAATAAAAATTACTTAATCCCTTCTTGAATATTTCACTTAATTAGTACTTTCAACGTGTGTTACACTTTTAGCATTTGATCCTCTTTGTTGTCCCTTCTTTTTGTACTTTTTGAGTTCTTTTGAAGCTTTGCTTGTCTGAGATTTTTTCCCTTCTCATCATCTTTTAAGGTTTCTCATGTTTGTTTGGAGTGTTCTTCTTCTTTTGTTGCAATTTTACATTCTTGAACTTGGGGGGAATTTTCAATCCTTTCTTTTTTCTTTTGAAGTTGTTTTTGCATTCTTGACTTTCAAGAACTTTGTAACTTTTGTCTTTGACAACTTTAAACTTTTGAATCTTATTTTTTAACTTGCACGCCTTCAGTGCGCTCAAGAAAGTCAAGCCAAAAGAGGTATAGTGCGTATAAGCAGTCAAAAAGGGCATAGGCTAAAAATATAGATTTCAAAAGAAATGGTTTTAGGCTCAAAAAGGGGACATGCTAAGGATTAATATAATTTGGTTGGCTTTGAAAGGCAAATAGAGTTAAAAGAAGGCCTACAATCATTTTTCAAATCAAACGTTACTCAGAATTTTTCCTCAGCAACATTAAGGCCAAGTTCTAGATCAACGAAGGAACACAATTGAATTTAATCTCACCACACAATGCACACGAAGCAACAAAGTTGATTTTGTTCTCATCCTGGATGCATGCAAGAGAAATATTTTCAAATGTAACAAAAATAGGTGACGAGTGGTAGAATTTCACTCATTTGAGGCCTTTTTAGTTCAACAATTAGTGTCCTCAATGCCTATTTATGTCCTATTCTGATGATATTTTGATGTTTTACAGCTATAAAGGCTCAAGGACAAGGCAAGGATAAATACATAAAAATGAGATCAAAAACATTGAAAGGAGTACAAACTCCTAACGGGTAGTAACCTAACCAAAAGGGCGGATTGCCCTATTGGCTAGACCTCACCCAATTTGACAGTATTCACAATTGAAAATATTCAAGGCAGGTTAGTGGACTAGAGTTGAAATGACAATCCATCGAAGTTGATTGGGCGAGCTATAAAGTCCATTACTGAAGGTGACAGATCTCTGAGTTAAAATGAAGGCTTAATGGATGAACAAGGTGATAATTTATGATTTGCCAAATGTGAAAGGCTGACTCGATCGAGTCCACAAATTGAGGTTCAAACACCTAAAGCCTGAAGCAAAGGAAGGACGAGCTAAGGAGCAAATGGTGATTCGCCGAACGTGTTAGGCGAGCCTTACTATTGTCACCAAATTGGTCGCGCATGGAATTTTGGACCAATTTTTGGAAAGCTAGTCCAAAGGAGAGAGAAACTGTATTAGATTTCATATAATTAGTTTTTATCAAATTTTAGAGAAACTTTGCATGAATTAATCTTTTTACCCTTTGAGAAATATTCTTAGTTTTTGGGATTTTTGAACAACCTTGTAATTGGCATCTAAGGGTTCAAATTGAAGTGAGTGTTGAAGATTATTGCTTATTTCTACTCTCCATGGGTGAAATCACAATGGGTATGCTCTCTTTTCCTTTTATGATGCTTGGCTAAAACCCCAATTCTAAGGGTGTGATTATGGGGTTGGGTGTTGATTTATTGTACTGATTCTTGTGTCTTGCTCTATTTTATTGTTTTATATTCATGGATTTGAGCTAATTATCATGGGATTAACTCATGGGTTAAGGTTTCAAACCTAGTCCTAGTTTAGAGCTTCGATAGATGCTTGAAAAAGATTAGTTGAAGTGGTAATTAGTTTAATGTCAGCAATTTATATTTAATTGCTATAGTTTGCTCAAAAGAGAAATTTTGCTTTAATTCTAGTTATCAAATTTGCACAAAAGAGAGTTTCTAGTTAGGTATTTGGTTGATTTTTGGTTCACATAGATGAGACCGAAAGGAGATTCTATGATTTGATACTATGAGATCAAAAGAAGATTAGTTTCATTTAAGATTACTCAATCTATCCATGATTGTTTAGCAATATTGAGCAAGCACAAGTACCCCTACTTGACATCGATACTAATCTCCACACCGTAGATCGTCTCTTACTTGTTTGATTCCCTGATTTTGGTCTAATTGTGATATTTGATACCAAAACTCTTTTATTAAATGAGGTGGAATCATCCACCCATCTCTTTTAATTACTACAATAAATAGGTTTACACTCTTAATTTCATAATTGAATTCCTTGCATTATATCACTCTTTGTGGGATTCGATCCTGACTCTTGTTGGTTATTTTTATTGCTAATGATCGCCTATTCTCTTACTTGTTTTGAGGGTAACTTGAGCATTTTCCAAAATGGCGCCATTGTCGGGGAGTGATGGCTAAGAATTCAGTTTGTGAAGTTAGTTTGTGAACTTTTTTAGTCGTAGTAGATTTTTGTTTGGTGTTGTTGTTGTACCTTATTCACATGTGTAACTATGAGTGAAGATGGAAGTGATGAATCTAGTCATTACGTGCAGAATGATAACATGGGAGATATGAACGATATGCATGTGAACGTTGTTCAAAGCACAGGAGCAATCCGGTTACCTCCTACTTCTGGGAGAGTCATGTTCCAATGTAACATGAGAGGAATAATGCTAAAACGACTTCAAATGAGAGGAATGTTTGGGGGCCTTACTCAGAAGACCCCATGAACATCTCTGAAACTTTGTGGATGTTTGTGGGCCATTCATCTTTAAGAACATCTCACAAGAATCTATTTGGCTTAGGCTATTTCTATTTTCTTTAAAGGGGGAAGCTACTAGATGGTTAGCTGAACTACCAAATGATTCTACTACTTCGTAGGAGGAACTAACTGAAGCGTTCCTTAAGAGATTTTTCCCTGCCTCAAAAAAAATAAAGCATAGGGACAACATCCATAACTTCAAAAGAGTGGTAGGTGAACCTATTCACTAGACCTGGTTGCAGATTCAAAAGTTGTTACTACAGTGTCCAACACACGGAGTTCCAGATAATTTACTACTACAATACTTCTATTGTAGTCTTAATTCGATCAACAAAGGGTTGGCTGACCAAGTTGCTCAAGGTGGACTGATGAGACAATTTTATGAAGTGGCAACGATGTTGCTTGATGATATGACTAAAATCAATCGAGCATGCCATACTAGAGAGGATCAAGTATCTTTTCTGCACTTGGGTATAAGCAAAGAGCAAATGGAGAATGATCATGAGCATGATGAGAATATGGTTAAGATGATGACCTAACCTGCCTTACTATCTAAACATTGATGACCTAACCTGCCTTACTATCTAAACATGTCATGGGAAGTGAATTCAAATTAGTAAATGTGGTTCGTGCAAGCAGTGGCCATTGCCCGAATGATGCCAAGTGTGAGGCATTATATAGTGAAGAAGTGACATACTTGCGAAATCAAATGGGGGGGTTCTCATCCAAACTATCCTACACCGGTTGGGAACAAGGTTGGAATAAGGAAATAGATAATGGCTAGAGAGATTAGAGAGATTGAGGTGGCAATTGGAGAGATCTTGAAGCTGAGAAAGATAGATACATTCCACCTCATGAACATCCCAAACCAAAAGAATAAGTTGGACCAGAGGTAAACCGAACTGATGAAATGTTAACAAGGATCTTCCACAAGAATGAAGGGTCCGACAAAGTGTTAAAGGAATTGAAAAATTACTTCTCCACTTTGATTCAAATTATTACTACTCACTCCGTATCAATCAAGTAGCTGGAAACTCAAATATCTCAAATCTCCACCCATTTGAATTCGAGGCAAAAAGGGACATTGCCTAGTGACACCATCCCCAACCCCAAGAATGATGCTTCATGAGTAAGAACTTTGTCGTAATAAAATGTTAAATATGGCACTTCTGTGTCACGACCCAATTTCTCGAGTCATGATGGCGCCTACCACCCCACCAGTAGTCCAGCCGAAACCCTATCCCAGAACTGAACAGTAATGGGACTAAGGGTGGGAACTAACCTCAACTAAGCGGAAGCATCAAATACAACACACAAAAAAGGCTGAAACGAAACCAAACTATATATACAAGACACCTCCCAGAACCTGGAAGTCACAAGTATAGAACTACTAACAAGAGTATAAGTCCCAAAAGTGGACCACAGAAACAAACTATCTAGAAACCAAAAGACAACTCAAAATATAAATACAAAAGGAGACAGGTAATCCCAGGACGCCATGTGCTCACCCTCGTCTCCTGAACAGACAACTGCAGGCTCGAACTCAACGTTGAGAACTGGTGTAAAATCACTCATGTTGATCTTGTAGAGCTTGATATGTTAGATTTTGATGTTATTCTTGGTATGGATTGGCTGCATTCATGTTACGCTTCCATTGATTGTAGGACCCGGAGTGGTAAAATTTTAGTTTCCAAATGAGCCTATCCTAGAGTGGAAAGGGGGAAATTATATGCCTAAGTGTCACTTTGTTTCTTGTCTTAAAGATAGAAAGATTATTTCTAAAGGTTGCCTATACCATCTAGTTAGGGTGAGGGATATGGATTCCGAAACACTTACTCTTGAGTCGGTCCCCATTGTTAATGAGTTTCAAGAAGTGTTTCCCGATGATCTACCTGGTGTTCCTCCCGAAAGGGTAATAGACTTCGGTATTGACCTTCTTCCAAATACGCAACCTATCTCTATTCCTCTTTAACGAATGGCTCCGATAGAACTTAAGGAATTAAAGGAACAATTGAAAGATTTGTTGGATAAAGTTTTCATCCGACCGAGTATCTCTCTGTAGGGTGCTTCATTTTTTTGTTTGAAAAAAGGATGGTTCCCTCCGTATGTGTATTGACTACCGTAAGTTGAACAAGGTTACCATTAAGAATAAGCATCCTCTTCCAAGAATAGATGATTTGTTTGATCAACTCCAAGGAGCGAGCTACTTCTCTAAGATTGACCTTCGGTTGGGTTATCACCAACTAAGGGTGAGGAAGATGACATTCTAAAGATGGCTTTTCGGACTAGATATGGTCACTATGAGTTTTTAGTGATGTCCTTTGACTTTACTAAAGCTCCGGCCACATTTATGGATTTGATGAATAGGGCGTTCAGACAATACCTTGATATGTTCGTGATCATGTTTATTGATGATATTTTGATTTACTCAAGGAGTGAAGATGATGATACCAATCATTTGAGGATTGTGTTGCAAGTCCTCAAGGACCAACAACTCGTTGCAAAGTATAGCAAATGTGAGATTTGGATGAGATCCGTGGCTTTTCTTGGTCACATTGTTTCTGATAAAGGTATTGAGGTAGATCCTAAGAAGATGGATGCGTTAAAGAGTTGGCCTAGACCTCTATCACCTTCGGATATTCAAAGTTTGTTGGGTTTGGCTAGTTATTATAGAAGGTTTTTTGAATGGTTTTCTTCGATTGATTCTCCACTGACGGCTTTGACTCAAAATAAGGTTAAGTTCATATGGTTTGAGGCATGTGAGAATAGTTTTCAAGAATTAAAGGATAGACTTAACTCTGCCCCGGTGTTGACTTTACCGGAAGGATCCGATGGATTTGTGGTTTGTTGTGATGCTTCAAGAATTCGGTTAGGAGGTGTTCTTATGCAAAATGGGAAAGTCCTTGCTTATGCTTCAAGGCAACTTAAGGATCATGAAAAGAACTATCTTAACCATGACCTAGAACTAGCTGTGGTTGTGTTTGCCTTAAAAATTTTGAGACATTACTTATATGGTGTTCATGTTGATGTCTTTACCAACCACAAGAGTTTGCAATATGTGTTTAAGCAAAAGGATCTAAATCTTCGTCAAAAGAGGTGGCTTGAGTTCTTAAAGGACTATGACATGAGTGTCCTCTATCACCCCAGCAAGGCGAATGTGATGGCAAATGTTCTTACTCAATTATCAATGGGTAGTGTTGCTCATATTTAGGATGGTAAAAAGAAGTTGGTTCGAGATGTTCATAGATTGGCTCGATTGGGTGTTCGATTGGTTGATTCCACCAAAGGTGGTGTTATGGTTCATAATGGTGCTAAATCATATTTGTGACTGATGTGAAGGCCAAGAAAGGTCTTGATCAAAATTTGGTTGAATTGAAGGAAGCGGTGCTTAAGAAGTCCGTTGAGGCTTTCTCCCAAGGAGAAGATGGAGTGTTTCGATATCAAGGTCATTTTTGTGTTCCCAATGTAGATGACTTGACGGAACAAATCTTATTAGAAGCCCATAGTTCTTGATATTCCATTCACCTAGGAGCCATCAAGATGTATCGTGACTTGCAGGAGGTCTATCGGTGGAATCGGATGAAGAAGTATATTAGGGAATTTCTAGCTAAGTGTCCTAATTGTCAACAAGTGAAAGTTGAGCATCAAAAGCTGGGAGGTTTGTCCCAAGATATTAGTATTCCTTCTTGGAAGTGGGAATATTTGAATATGGACTTCATTATTGGTTTACCACGCACTCGGTGACAACATGACTCGATTTGGGTTATGATGGATCCTATGACGAAATCCGCTCATTTCATTCCCGTCAAGGTTTCTCATTCGGTGGAAGACTATGCTAAGTTGTACTTGAGGGAAATGGTTAGGTTGCATGGAGTGCCTCTATCCATCATCTGTGATAGTGGTACCCAATTCACCTATCAGTTTTGGAAATCTTTCCAAAAGGGCCTTGGTACTAGTGTTATGCTTAGTACGGCCTTTCATCCTAAAACTGATGGGCAAGCGGAGTGTACTATACAAACTTTGGAAGATATGTTGAGATCTTGTGTAATTGACTTCAAGGGTAATTAGGATGATCATTTTTCTTTGATTGAGTTTGCATATAACAATAGCTATCATTCAAGCATTGGTATGGCTAAATTTGAGGCACAATATGGTAGGAGGTGTAGACCTCTTATAGGTTGGTTTGATGTGGGTGAAGTTTCCTTGAGAGGTCCCGAGTTGGTACATGAGGCTATGCAGAAAGTTTGGCTTATTAGAGAAAGGTTGAAAATGGCTCAAAGTCTATAAAAATCCTATGTCGATGTTAGAAGAAGAGCTCTAGAATTTGATGTTGAAGATTGGGTCTACTTGAAGATTTCACCCATGAAGGATGTAATGAGATTTGGAAAGAAAGGGAAGCTTAATCCCTGTTATGTGGGCCCATATCAGATTTTAAGGTGTATTGGTAAAGTTGCTTATGAACTTGATTTACCTAATGACTTGGATCCGTGCGTCCGGTTTTCCATGTCTCCTTGTTGAAGATATGCGTTGGTGATCCGAAATCTATAGTAACTTTGGAGAATCTTGGTATAAAGGATAGTATTTCTTATGAAGAAGTTGTGGTTGAGATTTTGGACCGGAAAGTTTGGAAGCTGAGGAATAAAGAAGTTGCTTCTGTAAAGGTTCTTTGGAAGAATCAGTTAGTCGAGGGATCCTCACCTCGTTCCCTCCGTTGCTACTCTAGCTTGAGGTATTTAGTTCCTCATGGGTTACTCTTTTGGTTTCATGAGTCTTAGTTATTCCCATGATTCCTTATTTATGCATGTTCATGAAAAGATTAAGTTTTGAGAAAATGTGTTAGCTTGAATGATTTCTTCATGTTTACGTGCATTGAGTATAAGTTGCATATAGACCCTATGAAATGATGCTTCGAACATGCTTTAGCTAGGAGTTGATGTTTCCTCCTTTGTTATGTGCATTTTGATGAAGTTGCATTAATGTTGGGTTGTTAGTTTCTCTACTAATCTTTTCGTACTAGTTTGAGTTCCATTCGAGAACCAATGTTCCAAAGGGGGATATATTGTAACACCTCGGATTTTTAGAAATGGCTAAAAGGGCAAACGGTCAAGTCCACAAATCCAAAATGGATCCTAGACCCTTCACAGAACCTTATATGGCCCATTTAGGGGTCCACAACCCGTTAAGGGCATCGTGAGACCATCCAGGACTGCCCTTAGGTAGAAGTCACCTTGAAGGTGCCTTAGACAGCCCGTGGTGACATTGATGGCCCGTCTAGGAGTCCTTACAAGTCCCCTGTGAAGGACCACGAACACCTAGACAATCCGTGAGGTTTCACACGGGCTGTGAAGTCATCCGTGAAAGGAAGTCGTTAGGTTTTGAGTTTTGGGTCAACTTCAAATGGTCATATCTCTCAACACAAATTGAATTAGGTGGACCATGACCTATCAAATTAAAGGTCTTTGAGTCCTCTTTCCAATGCCATCATGTTTTCTCCATCTGAAATTCGACGTAAAACATTATGCTCATTTTAGTTTAGCACTGTCAGGATGATGAAGCATCACGGCCCACTAGACAGGCCATCATGCCTTAGACAGCTCGTGAAGCCCCCCTTGACTGTTGCCTCATCAGTTTTTAAATTAGGGTCATTGTGGTCTTTTCCCAAAGTGTTTGGTACCCAAACTACGTCATTTTTGCCATCTTCCCTAAGCCCTATATATTGATTTTAGACCCCTAAATTTCCCAATTCAATTAATTCTCCTAAATTCCCTAAAGTTGATCAAGCTCATCCCCTCAAATATTTCTCTCTCTAAGGAAGAAGAAGAAGCTAGGGTTCTTCAAGATCAAGTCTCCAAATTAACCATTGATTGTGGGATTTTGACATCCAGGTATGATGACTTTCACCTATGGAGTCCTTTCCTCCATAGGGTTCCTAAATTCCCAATTTCACAAGTTAGAATTCTCCAATTGAAATTACGAGTTTCTTCTATCTTATGAGTTTTTTCAAATTATGATCTAATTGGTTAAATTTTGTCTTTTTATGCATGTTATTAAGTTGAATTCCCATGAACCCATGTGAAATCTATGATTTCTAGATTATGATCATATTATGAGGTTTTGAATTATAAAAGATGAAATTATGAAGATATGTATGTTATTTATGAAATTGATGTAAATGATTTAAGATTGCTTTGAGAGTGAAGCATAAATGTTGTTGTTGTGTTGTGAAATGTTTTCTCACATATTACTCAAAACATGAATGTGAAAGGATTTTCTCACATGAAGTATTCATAAAGGTTGAAAGATTTTCTCAACTAAACTTTGAATCAAGAAATAGGAGCTATTCTAATGAACTTTTGCTTGGATTGGCTAATTGATGTGCGTTTCCATGGATGATGGTAAGAATATGATTAAATGGCTATTCCATGGGATTTATGCTTATCACCGAGAGGATACCGAGATGGAAGCTCTCTCATAGTAGAGGTCGAGTTTCTAGTAACAATCTCCCTATCCCATAACTATGTGCCACCATAGGATGATTGTCTTAGATAGACATTAGCTAGTGGATCCACTTAAGCTAGAAGTTTACGGTTCTTACTTTGGCAAGTAAGGACACCACTTTTCGGTGTGGGGTAGACACCGGATTCAATGTTATAGCTCACATGGTCTATGTCGGTTAAGGTCAATTTCCCACATAACGAAACAAGGTTACTTCCTAAAGGGTATTTCAAGTATGTTTTGTTTTAAGATGATTTACTTGCATTGACCATGGTTTTTAACTCATGCTTTCCATCACGTTATTTTATGATTTAGCTTGGTCATTGTATCTTATGTATATCCCCTTTTTGGCATGATTTTATAACTCCTATGCATAGCTATCATACTTGGTACATTTCATGTAATTACGCATACTCTTTCCTACATTGTTTCACTAATGTAGGGTGTGACGACTCTTCTCCCTCCCCTCGTGGCTAGTACGTTGCACTTGAGATTAAGAAAACTTGGTGAGTCCTCATACTTCAAGGATGATTTCACTTTTATAGCTTTATGTATTTCCTTTTTGAACTTTGTATGTGATGTATGGGTTACGTCTCAATCACCTCCTATATCATGTATTAGATGGCTTTGAGACTTGTGTTAGACTTCCGCTACTTTTTGATATGAAATTGTCTTTTGAACTCTTTAAATTCTATTATCATGTATGATGTATGCTAAGTCACGTCTAGGGAATACTTTAGGTCCCGACAATTACATAATTTTCAATTGATTTCATATGGACCCATGCCTATGCCTATCCTATGAATATGAATATATGTGTGTTTTATGAAATGAATGATTTATGACTAAAGGATGCTTTTAGAGTAAAGTTTCAATGATTTGTGAAAGGTTTTCTCACACTTGAATGGAATCATGATTTAGATGCTTAGATAGGTAAGTGTCTTAATAATGAAGTTATGAAATCATGGTTTTGAAAGGAGCTATTCTAATATGAACTTATGATAGCATTGGTAGTCTAAACTATTGTCTTTTCAAGAAATTTGATATGATTATGACTATGACTATTTTCATTAGGATTTTACTTTGCACCGAGAGGACTTTGAGATGGAGGCTCTCGTGTTAGTAGAGGTCGGGTCTCTAGAAGCAATCTTCTTATCCCAAACTATGTGCCCCTGTAGGATTTTCTTAAATGACCTAAGCTAGTGGATCCACTTTAGAAATAACGAATGATATTGAGTTCTTACCTTGGCAAGTAAACTCTCTCCTTTTTATGTGAAGGTTACATCAAATTCCATGTTATAGCTCAAATGGTCTTCTTGTTAGTTAACGATATATATTTCACAAATGAACTATGTTTTCTTCAAAAGTCTTTTCAAAGATTTTCTATGGTTTTCAATATGTGTTGACCTTGTTAATGATTAACGATTTCTCTTAAAAAGGCTTTTTACTACTTCCTTCTTGGTCATGCATATCATTTTTATGTTCACCATGTTATCATGTTTATGTTTATGCATTTCCCCATATTTAGTACATTCAAAGTATTGTGCCTATATTGTTTCATAATATAGGGTCCACTGCTCCTGCTCTCGGATATGGCTAGATCGATATCGCTCCTCTACAGATTGGATTGGTGACTCCTCATGTTTCGAGGGCAAGACCATGGACTGCTATATTGATGTTCATGTCTTTTAGTGTTTAGATTTTGTTCGTGACTTAGGGTTTGTCCTAGTCACATCTATGAATAGAAGTCTTATGTTAGACTTAATAGTATTTCGCATATTCTCTTATGTACTCTATTTGTATCTCATATGTCATCTATGGTTTGAAACTTATATTACTTATGTTCTCACTTATTTTTATTTCAATACATTATTCTTATATCAATTGGCTTGTTTAGGATCTCTCGGAGTCCTATTCGTCTTGTCACATTTAGTGTGTAATTTTGGTCGTGACACTTAAATTATAGATGTAGGGCATCAAGAAGAACTATGTTCTACATAGCTAGAAGAGCAAGAGTTCTGGAGAAGATCTTGATTGGAAAGCTTGGAACCCTAGACTTAGCCTTTCTTGAGTTTTGTTCTAAGTGTAAGGTGCTGAGAGCTCATAATAGGAGAGAAACTAAGTGTTTAATATGATATATTTCCCTAATTGAAGTTAAAACATCGTGGTGTAGTCTTATGAAGATAAGGAAAAGATAAAAATACCTTAGGAAAAACTCTTTCCAACTCAAGTCCAAGAGAATGTCCTATGGCTCATGGAATGATCCATGACTTATGGAATTCCTCTGTGGGACTCAGACATTTCGTCATCCTTTAGGTTTGAGTATACGAGACCATCCCATGTCTCATGGAATCCCTTAGTGGAATTCAAGCATAATTCCTTCCCTCTAATCCATTTCCATGAGTAGGATCCACGACTCGTGGATGGTTCCACAACTCTCGAATTCCAATCATGAAAACCTGACACTAAAAATTTTATGTTGGTTCTTCTATGCTAAGTGTTAAGTGATCAAAGATTTGAAATATAAGGTATTAATATATGCCCTCTTTTAGATCATTTGAGGAGTCTAGCTAAGTTAACCAACTCAAGCTAATTTTTTTACTCTCTATCAAGGTCATAAATGTTTTGAAGGAAGACGCAAAGCACAAAAATATCTTAGAAACTACGGCACACAAACACAAAGAATAGGTGTTGAATTGGAAATAAAAGGGCTCTTACCTTCGATATCTTCATCATGCAAAATTAAAAAGTTTGGGTATCTACCTTTCATATCCTCTTCGGCTTACCATGTAGCCTCTTCAACAAACAAATTTCTGCACAAAACCTCTAGTGATGCAACCTCCTTGATTCTCAACTTGCAAACTTGATGATCAAGAATTTCAATTAGAACCTCTTCATAAGATATGCTATCCTTCACCCTAAACATTTTTCGTAGGCATGATGAGTGGAAGGTCACCCACATACTTTCTAAGCATGGAAATATGGAACACTAGATGGACTGTTTCTAACTTCACTGGTATCTCCAACTAATAAGCTACCTTACCAACTCTTTTTAAAATAATAGACCAGTATAGCGAGGATTAAGTTTCCCTTTCTTTCCAAATGTCATGACACCCTTGATGGGTGAAACCTTCAAGTAAACCCTATCATTCACTTCGAATTCTAAGACTTTATGCCTAACATCAGCATAGGACTTCTGACGGCGCTGTGCAGTTTTCAACCACTTCTGAATAGTCTAAACCTTTTCCATAGCTTGGTGAACTAAGTCTAGAACTATCAATCCTACTTTACAAACTTTGAACCAACCTATCGAAGATCTGCACCTTTGCCCATAGAGTGCCTCATAATGAACCATTTGAATACTAGTGTGGTAACTAATATTGTATGCAAACTCTATGAGAGGAAAATGGTCATACTAACTTCCCATGAAGTCCATGACACAAGCCCTCATCATATCTTCTAGAGTTTTGATAGTACGTTTGCCTAACCATCTAACTGTAGATGAAAAGCAGTACTAAGGTTCACCTTAAACCCAAACCTTTTTTAAATGAATTCCAAAATTGAGAGGTGAACTAAGCACCCCTATTTGAAACAATGGATAACATAAATCCCTGGAACCCTACTATATCGTAGATGTAAAACTTGACATAGTCATATGCTGAGTTTGTACTCTATATTGGCAAGAAATTAGTTAACTTGGTCTTTTGGTTTATAATTACTCAAATTGAGTAATGATTCAAACAAGATCGTGGTAAGCCGATAATGGAATCCATGTTGATCGTCTCCTACTTCCATTTAGGGAGAGGTGTATTTTGAGCTAAGACACATGGTCTTTTGCACTAAACTTTAACCTAGTGATGATTCAGACACCTAGTAATAGAATATGCAATGTTCCTCTTCATACCATTCCACAAATAGAATTCTCTTAAGTCATGGTACATTTTTGTGGAACCTAGATGAATCAAATACGTAGAACTTTGTGCTTCTGCCATGATTCTATCTCTGAGACCATCCACATTTTGAAATACCCTACCTTGGTACCTTAATACACCATCTCCTACTTGTTCAAAGGTCATCACCTTCTGCTTATGAACATCTTTCTTTGACTAGACTAAGATGGGGTCATTTTCCTGCTTCTCTTTAATTTCCATCACTAGGGATTATTCAGCCCCATTTTGAATAATCACACCACCTTCCTCAAATTCTAAAAGACAAAACCCCAAATGTGCAAGTCTATGCATTTCCTTAGCCAATTCTTACTTCCCCTCTTCCATGTGAGTAGTACTTCCCATGGATAATCTACTAAGAGTATCAGCAACCACGTTGGCCTTAACTAGGGTTGAAAATTTATTAAAGACTCTAGTGATCAGTGAACACATCCACATGCACACCATAGAGATAATGATGACATATCTTCAAAGCAAATACTACAGCTTCCAACTCGAGATCGTGAGTTGGATAATTCTTCTCATGGATCTTAAAATTTTTGGAAGCATAAGCTATAACTTTAGCGTTATGTATCAAAAAAACCAATGACCACTCTAGATGCATCACAATACACAACCAAATCCTTTGCACCCTCTTGTAGGCTCAACATTAGTGAAATAGGTCTTCAATTCTTGAAATATTTTCTTACAAGCCTCAGACCATTGGAATTTTGTCTTCTTCTAGGTTAACTTAGTAAAAAGAGATGTAATTGATGGAAATCCTTCTACGAACCTTCTATAATAGCCAGCTAGACCTAAGAGACTTCTAATATCAGTTGGGATTGTAGGTCTGGGCTAATATTTTACTGCCTCTATTTTCTCAGAGTCAACCTAAATACCTTTGCTAGACACTGTGTGGCAAAGGAATGCCATTGCCTTTAACCCAAATTCACACTTCGATAACTAGGAAAATAAATCATGGTCTTTAAAAGTCTGAAGAACTATTTTCAGATGACTTACATGGTCTTCCTCACTTCTGGAGTAGATTAATATGTCATTGATGAACATGATAACGAACATATCCTACTAATTAAACACTCTATTCATGAGGCCCAATATTTCTATAGGAGCACTAGTCAAATCGAATGGCATGACAAGAAGTTTGGAGTGACCATAATTGGTCCTAAAAGTTGTCTTAGGGATACAATTTCTCTAACGTTTAACTAATGATATATGGATATGAGGTCTATCGTAGAGTAACAAGTGGCCCCCTGAAGCTGGACGAACATGTCATCTATTCAAGGAAGGGGATACTTATTCTTAAAGGTTAATTTGTTCAACTTATGATAATTGATACACATCTGCGGGAACCATCTTTATTTTATACTAAGAGGATATGAAAACCCCAATGTGAGACACTTAGTATGATGAAACCCTTATCAAGGAGATTTCTTAACTGCTCTTTTAGTTCTCTTAGTTTAACTATAGATATTCTATATGGAGGAATAAAGATGGGGTTTAGTATCATGAAAGATATCTATATCAAAATCTATTTCCCTATTAGGAGTGACTTTGGGAAGATTATTGAGAAGAACTTTGGGGAACTCATTCACAATTGAAACTAGTTGAAGGGGTGGTGTGTCAACACTAGAGTCTCTAACTCTGACTAAGTCATAAATACACCCCTTAGAAACAAACTTTTTGGACTTAAGGTATGAATGGAAATGACTCTTATGCAACACTATACTATCTTTCCATATTAAGTCTGGCACATCTGGGAACTAAAATGTTACTACTCTGGTTCTACCATCGATTAAGGCATAACATAAATATAATCAGTCCTTGTCAAGAATAATATTATAATCCATCATATCTAACTCAACTATGTCAACTGTTGTATCTTTATAGACTCTTTTAGCTAATATAGACTCACCAACAGGAGTAGAAACACTAAAAGGGTCTAGAAAATGTTCGGGATGAATGCCAAAGTTAACAACTATATAAAGAGTCACAAAAGACAAGTCTTGGATCAAGTAGAGCATAAGCATCAAAATAGAAGACTTTTAATATACCAATAACAACATCTGGAGAACTATATTGATCCTAACGGCCGGACATATCGTACAAATGGGTTTTACCTCTGCTTTCTCCTAGTGTACTGCCCATCTGGGAAACCCTACTTGTTGGAGCTGCTGAAAACAATCTATCAAAAAGTGGTCCAATTGGCCACATTTAAAACATTCACTTGTACTATCATGACACTTTCCCTAATGGGGCCTACCACATTTTCCACAAGGTGGATATAAACTATCTCATTTAGCCATACTACCCTACGTCTAAAAACTCTAAGCTTTGAAATTTTAATCATTCTAAAACTTCTAATCATTCTTTTTTCTTGATGTAGGCGCACTAGTTTTTGATGTTGCTCGTTCAAATGACCTTTTCTAAAACAATGAGTTATTTTTATTTTTGTTCCTCTTATAGTTTGGCTCATATCTGATAACGCTCAAATCACTCTCCAAAATCAATTAAAAGAGTGAGCAGTCATCGTCAATAAAAATCCAACAAAGAGTCGGGGTTGAATCCCCTAGGAAATGGTGGATCGTGGAGATTTTCTTACCAAGATATTTAGACTTTAATTTCGCTCATTTTTAATAGTAAGAACAATTGGGTGGATGATACTACCAACTTAATATAAAGCTTTGGTTATCAAATATCACAATTGAACCAAAATATAGACGAAATCAAGAATTAACAAGCAATCTAGGGTGCGGGGATTGGAAATCGATATCACATAGAGGAAATTGTTTTGCTCTATAGTGATGAACATTCATGAATAGGCTATGTCATCTTCATTGACGCTAATCATCTTTCGATCTCAAAGCATATATGCACAGAATCTCCTTTCGGTCTCATCTAAATGCTAATCCTAAGCAACCCAATACCTTACTCTATTCTCTCTTTCTAGAACAGGGAAAATAGATCCGACCCATAACCTCTCTTTCAAGTAAATTATAGACATCAAACCTAAATTACTAGTATTTAACTAATCACCCACTCCAGTCAATCTCTTTCGAGCATCAACCAGAGATAAAAATTAGGAATTAAGTTTGCAACCTTAACCCTTGAATTAATCCCATGGTAATTAGACCAAATTCATGCATGAACAACAACAAAGCAGAGCATAGCACAATACCCACTACATTAAATCAACACCCAACCCCATTTGAGCACCCCCTAGATCTTGGGTTTTAGCCACCCATCACAAAAAGTAACGAAATTATACCTTCTATGAAAGCAGCCATGGGTAACTTGAAATCAAGAAATTAAGAGTAAACCCACTTTGGATTCAACTTAAATTTATCAAAATTCAATACCAAGATGTAAAACCCCCAAAGCTAGAAAAGTGTTCTTCAAATGTAAAGTGTTCTACAACTATCTAAACCAGTAAAAGAGAACTTTCTAAAAACTCTTTTTCGAACTCCCTATCCTTTCTCTAAAAATGGCATCCTTTGAGCTATTTATATTTTCCCAAAATCCACTTAGCGACTGACTCAGCGACATTAGTCAGGCTCGCCAAACCTTCTCATTGAATCGCCCCTATTTCCTTAGCTCGTCTTGTGATGCTCTAGACTTCATGTGTTTAAACCTCAGTTGGCAAACTCAATTGAATCATCCATTCACACTCGGTGAATCACCGAGTACCACCTTGGTTCATCTTTCAGGCATTACATCTTTGTTATGCTCATTGTCACATTGGGCAATGTGCATCAGGGTCGCCATTCTCATTCGGCGCATCGCCATCTTTACTGGAGTCTACCGACCTTCTTTGATAGACACAGGTTCTTTGCATTATTGATTTGGGCGAGGTCGTGCTTAGTTGGCGATCCACCCTTCATGTTAGGCGATCAACAATGTTCACTTTGCACCTCTTTTTGTATTGTTTTGCCATTGTTTCAAACATAAGTCCTTTGTTTGTCCAATTGGCTTCGCAGCTGCAAATCATCAACATTCTATCATAATAGAACAAAATTAGGCATGGAGGACACAAATTATTATGCTAAATGGACCTTAAATGAGTGCAAATCTACCACTCATCAACGCCTCCAACTTAAACTTTTGCTTGTCCTCAAGTAAATCTAGAACACAAAAAGCTCAATAAGTGTGTCTACAACAGTACTCAATAAGAGCTAACATGCAAGCGCCAAAGCAAGACTACTCTCAATAACATGTTACCCTCAATTATGATCCAAAAGCTTCAAATGATGACTAGCTAGTTTCAAAACAAGCTCCAGCTCACTTTAGCTTATTGTCAAATGCAAGAACATGTTTCAACAAATGCATTCAAGTGCCCTCACACAAAGAACGATTCCATGCTCTCACAAAGAAAATCAACAAAGGTATAAGGAATCAAAGCAACTCTCTCTCTCTCTCTCTCTCTTAGAAGAGAAACACGTGCAAGCTTTGTCCCATAGGTTTGCCCATATTTTCCAATCATCACATAACCTAGTTCATGCAAGATCTCGAGAGTCTTTTAGGCTTGTAATGGGGTTGAGGGTTAAGGTATGGTCAATTTGGATTGATGACTTTACCTTTTCGAAGCATTATCGCAATTATTATTACCTCTTCTCAAGTTCTTTTCCTTCTTTTTCATTTAAGAATTCAACTCTTGACTTGCCATTCAATTTATTTGGAATCCCCTTTTATTTCATTCACTTCTCTTTTTCATTTTCATTTTTCCAAGGCATTTTCATCATAATGATATTTTTCATTATGAGGGTTTTCTTCTTTTTGGTAACTCCTTAAAAGTTGAGTCTTATTTCATCTTTCCTTGCCCTTCACTTGGCTTTCATTCTTCCTTCCTTTCCACATCCTGAACTTAGGCTTTTGGCCTAAGTTGGCTATTCAAACATCACAATGCCTTCAGATATCACAATGCTTCAAAAAGGATTTTTGTCGAGAAGGTAGGGATAATTTTGTTCAAGAGGCTCACTTTTGGTTGCCAACAAATAGGTTAGGCTCAAATGGTGCAAAAATGGAATCACACCCTCATAAGGTAGTCCCAAAGGATTGCTGGTCAATTTGATTCCCTCTTTCAATTGTTGCCCAAGATCATATCTCACATTCACCAAGATTCACACAATTGGACTAACAAGGCAATTCTAGGACTCCACATGCATGATTTAAAGTAAGCCCTCACCACACATGGCACTTCAAAATACACTCATTTAGCACATCCTAAAAAGATCAAGAGCATACGTGTGATGTTCATTGCAAGGCGCACATCGAAACGCGGCCAACAAAAGATTCAAAAAGATCGCTCAAAGGTGTAACTACATCGATTTCATTCTCGCAACACCAACACTACGCATCATGCTTATCATGAGTACTATTCAAGACATCGATATTGAACAAAATCAATCCTCAAAATGTTACAAATGTAAACTTCAAGCATTTCACGATTTTAAATTCATGGGGGGTTGCAATCATCAAGAGAGAACGAAAAAGAATTAAAGAGACACTTTTACCCAAAAGAGCACTCAAATATAAAGAACAATAATAGTACAACTATTCAAAACTCAAAATAAAAAATTGCAATAAAAAAGGGGAATATTGGCACGAAGTCCCTCACCCCACAAAAATAAGAATGCAGTGTCCTCAATGCAAGATAAATAAAAGTACGAGGAGGCTGAGATAAAGGGTCCCCCTGACAGGCTATGCCTTCGGAGCACTATCATCCGGAGTCTCAGGTGGTGATGCCTCAAGAGGGGCATCAATGCTAAAAAATAAGATCAATGGAGATGGCAGGGAAGGCTCAAATGAAGCATCAATGCGCATCTCAGCAGTAGGATATAAGGTGGGATCTGGAGTGACTCCACTAGAACCAACCTCTGACGTCTCTCTAAGAGATCTCTACAGGGCTACCTGAAGAATGACCTCCTCGGTCTCCTGTAGCTCGGTCATTGTCTTTGCAATCCCATGCTCTTCAGCCTGCAGCTCCTCCTCATGCGTCTCCTCGGCCAAATCATCCTCGGCCCTCTTACTCTAATCAGTATCAACAGACTCAACATGCATAGCAACCTCATGCTACTCACTAGAGTGAGGCACAGTACTCGGCACCTCGGGCATAGAAGCAGAAGCATCTGGAAGGTGAACCTCGCCCCAAAGCATGGAGATATCTGTCGACTGTAACTGGACCACCTCCACCCTCAGAGTAGCAATCTCATCTCTCATGGCATCTAGAGCACCAGAGCTACCCTTGGCCTTCTCCCGAGCCTCTAACCTAGCTATGAGATTATCCAATCTCACGTTGTGACTCTCAATGGTTCCCTCACACTTGACCACCCGCTCTATCAAAGGAGCTAAGGCCTTATTAATGGTCTGGTCAATGAGCCTTGGCATGTCCGTCTCAACCCGGGAAGCTCTTACATTTGTTGACCGGGCAAGGCCTCCCATCAATAAATCATAGCCTAGTCAAGGGGGATAGGTAATAAGAAAGGGGGGAGGCCTCACGGCATTCACATCAGTAGTAGTAATAGGCATAGAAGTAGGGACAGACTGGCCAGCACTAGAGGAAGGTGTAGAAATACCTACATGCTCCACAGAAGGAGCAGGTGTGTTGTCCCCAGCTGCAAAAGTTGTGGGTCAACCACGATCATAGAATTTGGTGGTGGCTACTTCCTCCAAGCTGCATCATCCCGCAAATACTCGGCCTCGATCCTCCGAATGTCACTGGAGGAGATTGGTGTGATCCTGACTTCTGTTCCCCCCACCAGAAAGTGAACTCCCGCTCTGTCACATAACTATGTAATGAGCACTAGGAATGGGAGCGATGTCTGCTCCTACCTCGCCCGTAGTAGTATCACATCCTCAATAATTGCACCCACATTGAATTTATCTTTCTTAATAATGGAGCCCAATAGTACTGCTTTTGGAAGCCAGAGTATTGACTCATTTTGGGATGGCGTATTGTTGCTGCTAATAAACGCGAACAAGTATCGTGCCACAATGTGAGGTCCTTCTTCTCGATCTATACTCCTTCAGCCATCCAAGAGGGAGAAGACTCATCGGATATCAGAGGGGCCAACCAACCCCTTAATGCATCTAAATTCTTAGTCCTTCGAGTCTTGTGCGAATCAGCATGATTGTTTGGGGTGCATAATATTGTGTTATTCTCATTGGCATGTCACTGAACCATTTTCCCCTCACTTCTGCTTCATCTACTGTCTTCCAGATAGTGCCCTTTCTCTTTCTTGACAACGCCTTGGCAAGGCATCATGGAACTCTCGTACCTACTTCGGCACATAAGGTTGTCGTGCCTTAGTGAACTGTTCTAACTTGTGAAATTTTATCACGGCCCAGATAGCCGGGTAGTCACTCTTGACCATTTTTTAGTTAAACCCACTTGTAGAATAGCCACATGGTTCTCTCTAGTGTGCCATGCTTGTTAACCTAAGTCATATGATCAAGCAATAAAGAAGCCACCTCATACAGTTGTGTCATTAATCCACCACAGACTAATTGATCAGCCATACCTTTATTAACTTAATCATGGCTGCAATAAAAGTATTGCAGCAGCAAATTGTTTGGAACGCCATGCGTTCGACATTTCGAGAGCAACTTTTTGAACCTCAGCTATGTCTCATGCAAAGGCTCATCTCCATTATGCGTGAAATTTTAGATTTGGAGACGAAGTTTAACCATCTTCGAGGGTGGAAAGAATCTCTCCAAGAAAGCATCAGTTGGTTCTTCCCACAAAGTGATCAAATCATTTGGAAACTCTGCCAACCATCTCGTAGCCTCTCCCATTAAAGGGAATGGGAATAACCTCAACCTTAAGAATTCTTGGGAGATATTCTTGAAAAAAAAGGGTCCACATACCTCCTTGAAATTCCTAAGGTGTTCATGGGGATCCGCATGAGCTAGACCCCTAAAAATTCCTTTCATCTAGAGCAATTGTATCATAAATTTGGTGATGTGAAACACAGTCCTCCCAATTGAAGGGGTATCTGGATTGCTCCCGTGGTTTGAATGACAATAATGAGCATGTCATTTAAATCAGTCATGTTGTCATTTTGATCATAGTGACTATCATTGTCACTTCCATGGTCACTCATGTTGTCAACCTGCAAATCAGCCAACAACAACACCAAAAGACAAATCAACAACAAATAAACAAAATGAAAAGCTAATTTCTCAATTTGAATTCTCAACTACCACTCCTCGGCAGCGGCACCATTTTTTATAACACTCAAATCACTCTCCAAAACTAATTAAAAGAGTGAGCGGTCATCATCAATAAAAACTCAACAAAGGGTCGAGGTCGAATACCATATGGAATGGTGTATCATGGAGATTTCCTTATCATGAAATTTGGACTTTAAGTTAGCTCATTTGTAATAGTATGAACAATTGGGTGAATGATACCACCAACATAATATAAAGTTTTGATTATCAATTATCGCAATTGAACTAAAATATAGACGAAATCAAGAATTAACAAGCAATCTAGGGGTGCGGGGATTGGAAATTGATATCACATAGGGGTAATTGTGATGCTCTATGGTGATGAACATTCATGAATAGGCTAAGTCATCTTCATTGACGCTAATCATCTTTCGATCTCAAAGCATCTATTCATAGAATCTCCTTTCAGTCTCATCTAAATGTCAATCCTAAACAACCCAATACCTTACGCTATTCTCTTTGTCAAGAACAAGAAAAATATATCCAACCCATAACCTCTCTTTCGAGCAAGTTACAGACATCACACCTAAATTGCTAGTATTGAACTAATCACCCGCTCTAATCAGTCTCTTTCGAGTATCAACTGGAGATCGAAAATAGGAATTAAGTTTGCAACCTTAACCCTTGAATTAACCCCATGGTAATTAGACCAAATTCATGTATGAACAGCAACAAAATAGAGCATAGGAAAATACGCACTACTTTAAATCAACACCCAACTCCATTTGAGCACCCCTAGATCTTGGGATTTTAGCCACCTATCACAAAAGTTTCCTTTGTAAGTAGGCCTATCGGGAACCTATCAGCTAACTAGAATACATATATTTATGCTTCACATAGCTTCACAACAATTACAATACTCAACCAATCATAAACAAGGCATCGCTTAGCCTTATACTCGCACAAAAGGTGTAGCAAATATTAAAGCTTATCTTACATCCCGCATCTGAAGGTTGCATCCATGTAAGACTCTATAATTGTAAGCATACATCATCTACCTAAACATATCATGTGAGAATCAGATAAAAATGGAACAAATACAATAGAGACTAATGATCATATTAAGGAGATACATGGTTTAAGAACCATCTATTGGGTTTTGGAACATCTATGGATATTTAGCTTTCATATCCGCCTCCACTTCCCAAGTAACCTCTTCTACATTTTTGTCCTTCCATAGAACTTTAACTGAAGCTATGTATCTAGTCCTTAACTTTCTGACATGCTAGTCAAATATAGCCATAGGACTTTCTTAAAGTATAAGTCTGATGCAAACCCAATATCCTTTAGGGATGACATGGAAAGGTTCTCCTAAGCATTTGCGTAGCATAGACACATGGTGACCTGGTACACTACAACAAACTCTGGGTAATTTTACGTTATAGACTACCTAGATAATTTTGTGCATAATTCTATAAGGCCCAATTTACTTGGGACTCAAAGTACCTTTCTTTCTGAATCGCATAACTCCTTTCATAGGCGACACCTTAAAAAATACCAATTCTAAATCTCTATGCTTCCATATTTGTTTATAATTTTTGTTGACTCTGAGTAGTCTTCAACCACTCTTGTATCTACCTGACCTTCTCAACAACTTTCTGGACTAGATCTAGTCCTAGTATCTACCTCTAACCTACTTCAAACCAACCAACAGGCAATGTGCGTCATCTCCCATATAGAGCTTGAAATGGAGTCATGATAATACTGGAGTGATAGTTGCTATTATAAGCAAACTTTATTAGCAGTAAATGTTCATCCAATTACCTTTAAAATCCAACACACATGCTCTCAACATATCTTCGAGCGTTTGAATAGTGCACTTGGCTTGGCCATCTGTTTGGGGATGAAACATCATGATAAGATTCACCTGTGTGCCAAAGCTCCGTTGAAAAGATCTCCAAAAAGGAGTTATAAATTGGGCACCTCCATCTGAAATAATGGACTCCAGAATCCCATGCAAGCAAAAATCTCCCTTATTTACAACTTGGCATAATCTTCAGTTGTGCTTGTGGACTTAATATTAAAAAGTGAGTTGATTTAGTCAACCGATCAACTACCACCCATACAGTGTCATGTTTATGGAAAGAGGAAAGCAAACCTATGACAAAGTCTGTATTAATATCCTACCATTTCCATACTAGAATACTTACAGTCTAAGCTAGGCCACCAAGTCTTTGATGTTCTGCTTTCACTTGCTGGCAATTGGAATATTTTGCTACACACTCTGCAATATCTTTCTTCATATCATTCCACCAGTAGACCGCTTAAAGATCATGATAAATTTTCATAGAGCTCATATGAATTAAATAACAGAAAAATTGTGCCTCAGCCATAATCTGTTGTCTCGGCCCATTTATAATGCTCAAACTACTCTAAAAATAATTAGAAGAGTAAGTGGTCATTAGCAATAAAAATACCCAACAATAGAGTCGGGATGGAATCCCACAAGAAGTGATATAGTGCAAAGAATTCAATTAGGAAATTAAGAATGCAAACTGATTCATTGTAGCAATTAGATCAAGTGGGTGGATGATTCCACTAAATTTACGAAAAGGGTTTTGATATCAGGTATCACAATTAAGCTAATGTTAGAGAATTCAAACAAGTAAGAGATTATCTAGGGGTGTGGAGATTGGTATAGAGGTCAAATAAGGGTACATGGCTTGCTCAATAATGGTAAACAATCATGGATAGGCTGGGTAATCTTTAATGACACTAATCTTCTTTCGATCTCAAAGCATCATATCATGGAATCTCCTTTCGGTCTCATCTATGTGAATCACAAATCAACCCAACACCTTACTAAAATCTCTCTTTCGAGCAGATTTGGCAACAAAAATTAAACCACAATTTTTCTTTCTTGCAAATTATAGAAATCAACCCTAAATTGCATGCATCAACCTAATTACCCACTTCAATCAATCACTTTCTAGCACCAATTGAAGATCTCGACTAGGATTAAGTTTGCAACCTTAACCCATAAATTAACCTCATGCTAATTAGCTCAAATCCATGAATATACAACAGTAAAATAGAGCAAGACAAAAGACCTACTAAATTAAATCAACACCCAACCCCATAATCACACCCCTAGAATTGGGGTTTTAGCCAAGCATCATAAAAGGAAAGGAAAGTATACCAATTATTATTTTAGCCATTGGAGAGTTGAAATTTAGAAATAATCTTCAACACTCACTTTGATTTGAACAATCAAATGTCAATTACAAGATTCTTCAAAAACCCCAAAAAAAACTAGGAGTATTTCTCAAAGGGTAAAACTAGTAATCTGAAATCTCATACCAAGTCTGATACAAAATCTGATGTAAAATTTAATACAACATATGCTAGATTTTCTTTCTCCTTTAGACTATTTATAGTTTTTCAAAATTCTATTTTCGACCTGTTTGGCCACATTAGTCGGGCTCACTTTTCTAATTCGACGGATCGCCGATTGCCTTTTAGCTCATTATTTTTTTGCTTCAGGCTTCAGGTATTTGAACCTCAGTTGGCGAACTCGATTTAGTTAGCCTTTCACATTTGGCTGATTACTAATTACCACCTTGTTTGCCTTTTCAGCTTTTATTTTTACTCAGGAGTCTGTCACCTTCGGCAATGGACTTCCAGTTCGCCAATTCAACATCGGTGAATCGCCGTTTCAATTTTATTCCACCAACTTGCCTTGAATTTTTTCAATTATGAACAATGTCACCTTGGGCGAGGTCAGGTTACTTAGTAAATCTGCTATTTTGGTTAGGCGACCACCAGTTGGGAGTTTGTACTCCATTCAATGTTTTTGGCCTCTATTTCATGTATTCATTCTTTCCTTGTCATTTAGCCTTCATAGCTACAAAACATCAAAATATCATCAAAATAGGACATAAATAGGCATTGAAGACACTAATTGTTGAACTAAAAAGGCCTCAAATGAGTGGAAATCTACCACTTATCAATACCCTAGCTTAAACTTTTGCTTGTCCTCAAGTAAATCAAAAACTCGATTAGTTCAACACGGGTGTCTACATCAATTTTCAATGAGAGTTATCAAGCAAGTGCCACCACAAGACTACTATCAAGTATATGAAACTCTAAATCATGCTCAAAAAGCTTCAAATGATGACTATCCGGTATAAAGCCAAGCTCAAGATCACTAGTGCTTCCTTTCTAATGCAAAACCATGTTTCAACAAAAGCATTCAAGTGCCCTCACATCAAAAATGATTCCATGCTCTCACAAATCATATCAATAAAGAAGTTAGGAATCAACACAACTCTCTCTCTCTCTCACTCTCTCTCTAAAAGAGAAATACATGCAGGTTTCATCTCATAGGCTTGCCCATATTTTCCAATCATCACACAACCTAGCTTATGCAAGATCTCAAGTGTCTTTTTAGGCTTGTAATGGACCTGAGGGTAAAGGTATGGTCAATTTGGCTTAGTGACTACACTTTTTCAAAGCATTGTTGTACTCATGTTTGCCTCTTCTCAAGTTCTTTTCATTCTTTTCACTTTACTAAACCTTAATTTTTCACTCAATTTATTGGACACCAATTTTATTTAATCACACTTTCTTTTTCATTTCAATTTCCAAACTTTTGTTCACTTTTTTATAAGGAGGGGTTCCGTCTTTTTTCAACAAACTTCAAAGTTGAGACTCACATTTCGTTCTTCACATTCCACTTGGCTTTCTATCCTCTTTTATTTCCACACCCCCACCTTAGGCTTTTGGCCTAAGTTGGCTATTCAAACAAATCGATGCTTAGAAAAGGATTTATGGGTGAGAAGTTAGGGAAAATTTGGCACATGAGGTTTCAATAAGGTTGGCAACAAATGATTTACGCTTAAATGGTGCAAAAATGGTTGCACACCCTCACAAGGTAGTCACAAAAGGTATGAACATTGGGTTTCCTCTTAAAATTCGTGCCCAAGATCATTTCTTGCATTCACCAAGGCTAGACAATTAGACTAACAAGGCAGATTCTTGGACTTAACAAGCATGCTTTCAAGTGGGACCTCACAACACATTGCACTTCAAGCACAATCATTTAGCAAAGCTCTACAAAATCAAGAAGCTTGTGTCTAATGTTCATGGTCAGGCTCACATCAATAGGCAACTAGTCAATACAAGAATCAAAAAGATCATTCACAAGCAAAACCACATCGACTTTTTCTTGCAATATCAACAGAAAACACATTTGTCATCATGAGTACTATACAAGACATTGATATTGAAAATAATCGATCCTCAAATATCAACAATGAAAACACAAGCATTTTCACTCATTTCAAAACACCAAAATCATGGGGCAATGGGTATAGAGACAAAATGAAATCAGAACAATCAACTATCATAAAAACAAAAATACTATAATATCTCAAAATAAAATTGAAATAACAAAATACAATCCAAAAAAGGGAATATAGGCCCATGTGCCCTCACCCCGCCAAAACAAAAATCCTAGCAATGTCATCAATGCTATCAAAAGTAAGTATGGGAGGAAAATGAGAAAGAGATCCCCCAAAAAGGCTATGCCTGTGAAGTATTCTGATCCTGAGGCTCGGAGGGGATGGCATAATCTCGGGCATCAGTACCCGATAAAACTGAAATAAAAGGCTGTATAGTAGCATCAATTAAGGCATTAGTGCTCTACACATCTATGGGAGGAATCGTGGAGTTTCAAGAAACCCCACCAGTGCCAACTTTGGAAGTCTCTGGATAAGATCTTGCCATCATCACGTAAACTATCGACTCCTCGATCTCTTGCAGCTCTATTAAGGTCTTAGCTATCCTCTGCTCTTCCTCTCTCATACAATCCTTCTCATATGTCTCCTCAGCATCATCATTACTACTAACCTCATCATCCCCATTTGCTAGCCGCTCAACTATGCCAATAGATTCATCAGCTCTCGGGTAGGAATAAGGCATAAACTCAGGCATCTCGTGCAAAGGAACCTCACCCTACAAAATAGAAATATTAGTGGACCTCAGCTGGTCCACATCAGTCCTAAGGGTAGCTACCTCTCTCCTCAACTTAGTAAGATCCATGGAGTTATCCTCACTCTTCTCCTTAGCCTCCGCTTTAGCGGTAAGGTTGTCCAATCTCTCCCCATACGATGCTAGAGTGGTCTGGTGTAGTATAACCTCAACCCTAACTAGGAACATCACAGCATCAATAGCCCTCTCAATAATCGTATGCATCTCCCTCTCTATCCTAGATGCCCTAGCATCCGTAGAATGGGCAAGGTTGACCATCTGGTATATATCAAGGCCTGGGTCAAGGGGAGCCAGAATGTAGGGGTAGGTGCAGACGAGGTGGAAGGAGTGGCTGAAGTAGAAGGCATGGAAGAGGGTGGAATTGTACCAGAAGGCTCCATGTAAAGAGCAGGACGAGCAGCATCACTCTCAAGAGTAGTGGGGTCCACTACCAGAGTGGTGTTAGGTGGTGGTAGCTTCCTCCTAGCCGCATCATCTCTCAAATAGATGGCCTCTATCCTCCTAATATCATTGGAAGAGGTAGGGGTAACTCTGATGCTAGATCTCTCTCGGTATGGCACTTTGGCGGCCTCACACAGTTGTGTGATCAAAAATGGGAAGGGAAGAGAAGTCTACACCTGGCGTACTTTCATCAGCATCTCCTCTACAATAATGGAACCCACATTGACCTTCTCCTGATAAATAATAGTACCAACTAAGATGGCCTTCGGATGCCGGAGGATGGACTCATTCTAGGATGGCATGATGTTGCTACTGATGAACCCGAACTAGTATAGAGCTCCTATATTGATAACCTTCTTCTCTATTCTTTCCCTATCTACCATCTACAGGGAAGTAATATGAGAAATGAGGGGTGCCAGCCACCCGTTGAGTGCATCCAAGCCCTGCTTCATTTGGGGCTTGTCCAAGTCATCCCTATTTCCTTTAGTACCCAAAATATCATTGATGGCACCTGCGTGACACTGCACCATCTTCCCACGAACCTCAACTTCCTCCAAGGGTTTCCAGACGACTCCCTTTCTTTTCTTGGGCAAGGCCTTTTGATGGGTCATGTAAAACTCCCTAATTCAAGTTGGGAAATAAGGAGTTTGAGCTCTTGTGAAGTGCTCGAACCCATGGAATTTAATGGTATCCCAGATGACAGGGTAGTCACTCACTGACCCATCGATGGACAGTCACTTCTCTTCTAAAATTGTTTGTTCTCCTATCGCTTTGAGCCTATTGAGGGCTCTTGGAGGTATTATTGGGAGAACTCGGGAGTCATTTGATTGAGAGGCTTGTGGAACCTTGGATTGGATGTTTGTCCTTTTCTTTGCCACCACCTTTTGGGTGCCTCACTCACACGTGTAGAAGAGCGTGGAGTGGATTATTGTTTAGGAGCCTTGGAGGGCTCATAGATTGTAATCCCTTTATTTCTCTTTAGAGAGGATGGAGAAGTAGACTCTCTCTCGGAGTTTGAGGAGACCACTCTCTTTACTTTAGATTTGGCCATTACCTGCAAGGCACAACATTTCAAAACAATGATTTGGTGAAGGTAAGTGGAAAATAAGCTAAAAAACAAACACAGTTAAAAACACACTCTGAGGCTCGCCAACTGGGAAGGTGATTCACCTAACAGGTTAGGCAAACTCAGGTGAGCTTTCTGAAGTTGATAGAACAAAATTAAATTCAACTCAAGCATAGAAGGCGATGTCAACTCCAACCCGCTGAGTTAACTTCGATGGGCTAAGACAAGTCCACCGAAAGTGACAGTGCAAAGCATTTTAGAAACATGCAGAAGAGTGATGTTTTGCCACCATAGGATAATGGTCTATGATAGACACTAGCTAGTGGATCCACGTAAGCTATATGTTAAGTAAAGGGTCCTACCTTGGCAAGTAGGATGGCCCTATCGGTGTGGAGTTAGACACCGTATTCCATGTTGATAGCTCACGTGGTCTTACATGTCGATTAAGGCTACTTTCCACAAACAATGAACTAAAGTGCCCTTAAAATATTTCTCAAGTGATGTAAAGATGTTTAGCTTGCTTCGACCATGGTTTATGACTTATGTTTCTAACCTTTTTCATGTTTTAGCTTGGTCATTGCATGTAATGAAAATGTCCCTTTTTAGCATGTTTAAATGATTTTATGCATTGCTATCATACTTAGTACATTCCTCGTACTAACACATACTTTTTGCCTACATTATCTCATAATGTAGGTCTTGGCGATACTCCATCTATTCGTGGCTATAGCTTAGTAGAAGGTTTTCGAAAGACTTGGTGAGTCCTCATGCATTCGAGGACATAGCCTTGTTCTTCTTACTTTTATGTTCCTTTGCTTTGACATTGTATTGGGTTATGTCCAAGTCCCAAACTTTATTTATCATTCTTATGTTAGATTGGCTTTGAGACTTTTGATGTAGACTTCCGCTACTTTCTTAAAAGCTTTGATATGAAATTTTCTTTTGAACTCTTAAATCCCTATGATCTTGTATGTATGTACGCCAAGTCGCTTGTATGAGGCCTTTCGGGGTCTTGTACGCCACGTCACGTCTAGGAGGTACCTTGGGTCGTGACAATAAATTAACCTAAAAATTGTAAAATAGTTCACTAACTCTACCAGAAAATGAGTTTGTTGGAGATGGGTGCCTAGAGATGTGGGATTGTGGCGGTGGTGTGTTGTTACTGGTGGCATTGTGTAGCCATGATGGTCAAAACAGTGATTTGTTTTTTCGGAGCTTGTTGTTTGGCCTGAACAACAAAGTAAAGAAAAATGTTTATAGGAGAAAGGGAAAGGTGACTGAGCAAAGATAATTGTTTGGTGGCTGTTTTGGTGGTTTGGGTGATGGAGCTCGTGGTAGTTGATGAGTCGGTAGTTTTGACTCATTTAGAGCTTTATTTGTACTAAATTGGTGTCCTTAATGCCCATTTTGCACTCATAACCAATGTTAAATCGTTTATATACAGCAAGAAGGCTTTAGAATGAGGCAAGGACAAGATAATGCTAAAAGAAGCTGAAAAGTTGCAAAATTGAAGGAAAACGAAGGCTGGAGCTCGCATAAGGGAACTCGGCAATTCACCGACTGGACAGTTTTATTGCCTAAAGTTCCAGTAAATGAGGAGAAGATTCAAGACAAGTCGGCGAGCTCAGGAACCAATCGACGAGTCACCGATCAGAAAGGCGAGCCCCTACGATCATCACTCAATCTTCCAGAAGGAGATTGGTATTGAAGTCAAATATTAATAGGTGAGATCAAGCAATGCGGCGCATCGCCGAGTGGATGGGCGAGCCCGACTTACGCCACCAACTAGGCCCCTACTTGAAAATGGGGAAATGTTTTTTGAAAGTATGAATAGAGAGATGGTATTGAGAGAGAAACCAGAAACTGAACTTAGAAAGTACATAACACTTTTATTACTTTTGGTGATTTTCTTAACTATTCTTGTGGGTTCTTGGAAATTGAGACATTGGGTATAATTTTAATTGATTGTATTCGCTTTTGGAAGACTTGGCAAATCAATGGCTAACATATTTGGTAACTATTTCTTCACCATTACTATGATTGGCTAAAACCCCAATGCCTTAGGGGTGTGGTTATGTGTTCAATTGCTTAATTAGCTTGTGAGTCTTATTGATTGCTGAAATAAATGCTGATTTTGAATGGGTTAAGTTGTTAATTCATGTTTTCATCTTATGAATTGAAGTTGCAAATTCAGTTCTAGTTTATATCTCTTTGTATGCTTATAAAAGATGCAATTGAGTGGAATTAGCAATTGATGACTATATGAGTTATTACTTGTACTACCAGCTTGTTAAAGTGGGTTGAATTAAGGTATAAGATTGTTTTCTAAGTGTAATGCCTATTAGAGTTTGATAAAACCCAATTGAAAGCATGATAGTTGATTGTAAAATGGCTATCATAGTCGTAATCTTGCCTACCCATTATGATTCAGCATACTTAAGCAATTCGTAATGACCCATTTAGTGAAATTAGTAATTGAACACTCACACATCCCTAAGGTCCCCTCTCCCATTGCTTAAGATCATTTTTAAATCATGTTTGTTAAAATCAATCATTCAATCTCCTCTTATTTGATAATTGAAATTTCAATAATTTACATTATGCATCGTTTTACTTATTTGCACCTACAAAAAGTTAGATCACTTTAGTACTTCATATTTGAATTATGTATTTAAACCATTCCTGGTGGGATTGACCCCAACTCCTCGTTGGGTTAATACTTGTTAGCGACCGCCTACACTTTGAATAGTTATAGGTGTAGTTTAGCGTTATAAAAAATGGCGCCGCTTTATGGAGCGATCAGCCATAAGAAGTCGCATTGTGATTGCCTTAGGTTCACCCAACCCAAGTTGTTCTAAAAAAGCATATGGCATCAAATTAATACTAGCTCCCAAATCACACAACGCTTTGGCAAACTCGAGCATCCCAATAGTACAAGGCATAGTGAACGCTCCTTGTCATCCTTTTTAGTAACTACATTAGACATAATAGCGCTGCAATTATGGTAAACTTCAACTGTCTCAAAGTCCATGCTTCTCTTTTTCGTGACCAATTCTTCATAAATTTAGCATACCCCTGCATTTTGAGCAAAGCATCCACCAATGGGAGATTGATAGAAAGAGACTTGATAAAAGAGAGAAACTTTTGAAACTTCACATTGTAATCTCTCTTCTTCAACCTTTGTGGAAATGGAGGGTCAATTGTAGGCAACGACTTTGGAAAAACTGATTTAGACACATCCTCCACCTTTGACTTAGTAGTTCCACCGGGAGTAACATCATTTGTTGAATCAACAGCTTTGTTGGGAACATCATTGTTCACATCATCATCAATGCCATCATCATTACTCACAAGAGGTGGGATTTTACTCCGATCATCCCCATTAATCTCAAATACATCACCACCCAAAACCATGCCACTCCGGATCACAACCGCCATACATTGAGCATTCTCGTTCTTTGGGTTAGCTTTCGGCGAAGGTTATTGTAAATTTCGTTAAGGAATTCTCTGTAATTTAGGGTTAGATGTCTCTAAAATTTTCTCTTAATAAATTAGGAGTTAGAATACTCATAACCTATCAAATAAAAGTTCTACGAGTCTAGTTTCCAACACACTAAACCGTTTATCCATACGACTTCATAATAGAGAGATATGTAAATTTTCGTGGGACTATGCAAGCAGGCCCCTCAAAGTGGGTCCTGTTAGCTATAAGTCGGTGGACCTTATAATAGACCACCTTCACCATTTCTTTTTAACTAAGAACTACTGAAATCTATAAAAAAAATATCATAAACTCACCTTCCAATACTCCTCGGATACTTAGATTCAAAATTCGGAAGTTTAACGAAGTTGCTCTACATCGCGAGCTCATCATTGTATACTCCGTTTGTTGTTGCTGACAGGAGGCAGAATCTTAAGCTTATTATTTCAGATATTTTTGTCAAGGTAATCTTATATTTACAACCCTCCTTTGAAATTCCATGTCCTAGCATCGTTTTTATAGATTTTTGAGCCACATTGTGATGTTTTTGATATTGTGGATGTGGGAAGCCCCTTTGACTTATTTAGTTTGGCTATTATTGTTGTTTATTGATGGATTTAGGGTGTTAGAGGTAATGGTAGGGTTGGTGAGATTCTTATTAGAGTGGCGTAGGATTGTTGTTGGATTGAACGGCGTGAAGTACACCTTGTTATGTGGTCGCGGGAGCTTGTCGCTCCTTCGAGATGTTGTTGGAATGTCTTCAATAGATTTAGCAGCTGATTATTGTTAATATTGGCCTAATTATATGGTCTGTATTTGGCTGGTCATGAATATGATAATAGCGTCTTATTGATTAGTTATGGCTCGTTCTTGCAACCTTGTTGGACTTGGCGGGTGCTTGTGCTCTAGTTGGTTATTGCTTTATATAAATTATTGGGAGTAGTTGTTTCCTTTGTAAAGCTGTTGACAGGGGCTTGCCGGTCGATGTCTTATTTGTAAGCCAAGACATACTTGTTTATTTTCTTGAGTGTGTGTGGCTGCCCTGTGCCATTAGTAAGTGGTTTAGATGGGTCGGCTCAGGCCTATGTTTTGGCCTAAAGTGTCAGTGGCTCCCCTTTTAGTTTGGGGCGTGAAAAATTAATATTAAAGTATTTGAAACCATATTATATAGCACTTGAAATAAAAATGTGGATTTGCATTTGTTTTTACAATATTGTGTGAACACCAATGTTATACCACAATGTATACCATATCATATACGCATGTGTTGAAAGTTTTATGAAGCTATATTTATGTAAATGCTAATTATATATCATAATGAACACTAACATTTTAACAATATTAACCTAGAATAATGCCTATTCAATGTATTTTTGAAGACCTGATTTTTCTGGTCATTATGACACCTACTACATCCCACCAGTAGGTAAGTAAAACCTATAGCCTTAAACTAGAAGCAACAGGCTATCACGTGGAAGAAGGAAATGGGGGAGAAAAAACAATAATTATCAAAACAAAAGTGAAGAGAAGAAATCAAATCGATACAGTAAAAATAAACCCCAAGATTTGGTATCAGTCAGTATGGGAGCAACTAATTAAAATAGGAGTCCAATGAAATTTCAATTATACATGAATGACTCCAAGAATAAAATGAAGACTAGTCCCATTCAAAACAGAGGGAGATAGGAAACTTCGAACATCATGAGCTCACCCCAGTCTACGAATCCCAAGATTTGCTCCGCACAAACCATGATTACAGATCGTAAAAGGGACTTGATGAGTTGGTATTTTACCGACTCATTAGACTAAAATTTATGAATTATTGTCATGTATTAACATTAATTGAAGGGATTTGAAGCCCTAGTTCCCTTGGATGCATGCATTCTTTAGAAAAAGCAAGTTTGATGGACTTGAAGATGAAAATCAATGAAGTACACCGATGGCAAAACTGGTGTCCCGCAGGAACTAACAAGCGTCTTGTTGGCTAAATGCCATCTTGAATGGAGCTAAGCTTCCTCATTACCAGCGTGGTAATTGGCATGGTACAATGATTGATTAGAGATTCACTAGTCCCAACATAGATGCTCCTATGAGAACTGAAGGTTGAAGGGAGGAGGCAACTAGTGCTCCACATTTTCTGATCAACATTCAATCGGTCTAGAGTGGGTCTAAAGACAGAAGATGATGGTCAAAAATAAAATTATTGAAAAATAGTACTTCCTTTGGAATGTTCTAAGGATAGAATAGGGATTTGGACAATTATGTTTGATTATCTACTTCTCAATTAGGGATAGCGAAAGACAGAGACGAATTATTGTACGAAATATTGATAGAGTAATAGTGAAGTTCTTCTTATCTTGTAGAGGAAGAAACCTTAGATTTGAGTCAATCAAAGCTTGGAATTAAGTTTTTGCTAATCAAATTAGCTTGGAATGGAGATTTTGTATATGTATATTGTCTCTATTTTGTCTTTTATGAGCAGTTAGACCCATACTAGAGGTGTGTGTGCTAGATAGGGGTGTAAAACCTCGATTGTGTACCAACTAATCGACTAATATTAATTGTATTGCATGGATGTATTGTTGTCTTGAAGTTTTATTTTAAAACCAGTGGTTGCAAACATTTATTGTGCTCTCTTGCACCGTTTTGGCTTGGAAAAGCATAATGGAGTTCGGTAAGACTCAATAGTGAAGCCTCGATGAAATTACTCTATGGGTTTGAGACAGATTGGATGATCCATGTGATTTCACATTTAATGATATGAGCTATGGATAGTCGATCTACTCAAGCAATATTTGGTGTTTTGTTTGAAAGGATCTTGGAGTTTGTAAGACACTAAGGGACATACCCTTGATAGTCTTTGAGAATATCAAAGTGTAGCCTACACCAAGCACTATCCATGTATCAATCGATGTTGTTTCGGTTAATCTTTGCCTATTCGAGTTGAAACCAAAATCAATATGCACAATTTGGGTACTACAATATTTAATATGATACATATAGCCATAATAAAAACTTAAATTTTATTAGGTAATAAAATCTTTTAAAAAACAAATAAAGCAATTAAAACTTAGTAAAAATTGGACGGGTTAGGTTATGGCCCATTACTTGACTCGTTTTGACCCAAACAAATTTGGGTTGGGTTGGGTCTTGACCCATTTTGATCGGCCCAAATATGACTCAACCCGCTCAATTACCACCCCTACAGTATATTGCTAGGGCGGAGCCACCCCTTTAGTTACTAGTTAGTTAGAAAAAAAGAGAGTAATTTTTGCTTTCACTCTATATTTGTATTAGTAATATATTCAGAATGCAATAACCCAAAAAAAAATGTGATCCATACCTCATAAAATAAGGCGTTTGACCATGTTTCATTGAAAAAAAGTGAAAAAGACGTAGTTTTTGATTTCAAAGTGAAAAATGATATTTGGAAATTCTAATTCCTATATAGAAGTTTATCAAAGATTTCTTTTCACAATCAAGTTTTCTCAAATTTAACTACAATATGTTCGTATGAGCAGGTTTCAAGGGAAAGGGAATGGATTTTCGATTCTGTAATACCCCAAGCTTCCAAAGGATTTTAATTGCAGAACTCACCTTAAGACAGTGACCTACAGAGGCCACCTACGGGCCATAGATGGATTGACGGGCCGTAGGTGGGGACCGTCAATGGCACTGTGAACTTTCAGGATTTTCAAGTTTCTGAACTTTGACCTACGGAGTAGCAGGATAGTTCGTAGTTCAGTTGACGGGCCGTAGATGGGTCTCGTAGATGCCTTCCAGACTTAGCCAAATTTTCAGCCCAAAATGAACTTTCTGAACCAATTGACGAAAGAGTAGGACGGTCCGTCAATTGATTTACGGACCGTAGATCCTGTTCGTCGATTGGCCCCGACAGTTTTTAGTTAATGGCTTTTTTTGTCTTTTCCCTAATTGTTTACCTATTAAGCTAAGTCGGTTATGCCCTTAATCTAAGACCTATAAATACTTTCTAAGCCTAATTCCTCTCATTATATTTCATTCCCAAATATTTCCTCTCAAATATTTTTCTCTCTAAAAGAAAGTCTCTCAAGCTTCAAGGAAGAAGAAGAAGCTAGGATCCTCCATTGAAGACCTTCGATCTTCACCAAATTCTTGTGGGTTTCTTTGAGGTATGATAGTGCTCACCATTAGGAGTCCTTTCCTCCAATGGGTCCTTCCTCTTCTTCATGATTTTCAAAGGTTTACTCTAACTCAATTGAATTAGGATTTTGATCAATCATTATGGGTTCTTCAATTATGATTTCAATTATCAATTTTATGAATTGTAGTGCACGATCTAGCATGATAAAGTAATTTAGTGCACGAATTAGCGTGAATTACATGATTTGATGGAAAGATTGCATGAACCCCCTTGATCCCAAGCTAATTCTCCCCAATTTGATAATCTATGTTTTGATTGTTGGGTTGAGCTATGAATTGATGAAGTTTATGACATCTTTATGAAACTAAGCATGAATTATGAATGAATTGAGGATAACCCTATGAATCTAGCATGATGAAGTCAAAAGCATAATTTTCCTCTATTATGTGAGTTCCTTCAAGTATGGGTAAATTGTCTTAATTATGGCTTTCTATGCATGAGCTTGCATTGATTTGCATGATATGAGTTGAACTTGCATGAACCCATATGAACTCTATGATCTATGAACTATGAGCATGAGGAACTTAGTAAAGATAAGGCTAATGAACTTATGCATGTCTCATATGAAGTTGATAATGAGCTAAGGGTGCTTTGAGTATAAAGTACCAAAGTTATGATTCAATGATGTTATGGTTGAGTGGTGAAAGGTTTTCTCACGTAATTCTCCCAAAATGACTAATAGAAGAACAAGAGGTGATTACCCATGTTCTTAAGGAGCTATTCTAATGAATGAAGGGACAAGAGGCGATTACCCAAGTCTACGAATAATGAGCTTATGACTAACGTAGACAAGAGGCGACTACCCATGTCTACCTAAGATAAAATGACCTATGATTAATCCATGAGAAGTATGCTTAGTACCGAGTGGACAAGTGGTGATTACCCATGTCCCATAACCTATGTGCCACCATAGGGTGAGGGTCTATGATAGACACTAGCTAGTGGATCCACATAAGCTAAGAAGTTCATGGTCTTACCTTGGCAAGTAGGAAGCCTCTTTTTGGTGTTGGGTAGACACCGGATTCCATGTTGATAGCTCACATGGTCTTATATGTCGGTTAAGGCTATTCCCCACAAGTTAATGAACAAGTGTTCTCATGATGAAGTAAAGTAAAGAAAAGATGATTTAGCTTGCTTTGGCCTTGATATACACTTTATGTTTCATGTTTCTCATGTTTATCATGTTTCTAGCTTGGCCATTGCATGTCATGATTATCTCTCTCTAGCATGATTTATGTATTTATGTGCATTGCTATCATACTTAGTACTTTATTGTGCTAAAGCATACTCTTGCCTGCATCAACTTCTTTGGTGTAGGATGTGGCAGTTCCCCTACTCGTGGCTAGAGCATTGACTTAGAGTTTATAAGAAGACTTGGTGAGTCCTCATCCATCCGAGGACATAGCCTTGTTGGATTTTACTTTGATGTTTTCCTTACGATGGATATTGTATTGGGTTGCGTCCCTATCACTTTTATTCGTATTCTATGATGTTAGAAGGCTTTGAGACATGAGTTGTACACTTCCGTTGTTTTTGAGTAAAGCTTTGATATAAAAATCTTCTTTTGAACTCTTTTTTCTCTATTATCTTGTATGTTATGTATGCTAAGGGCTTGTATGAGGCCTCTCATGGTCTTGTACGCCGTGTTACATCTAGGGGCTACCCTGGGTCATGACAGATTCGAAATCAGAGCGACATAAATTTGTAGAGAAAAATAACCGATCTCATGATGAAGTCGTATACTGAGATGGCCAAGCAGTGGCGGAGCCCAGATTTTCTTCAAGGGTGTTCATACTTTAAGGCAAGTAAAAAAATAAATATTGCTGATCAGATTATGAAAACGGAACTATGACTTTTGTTTTTTTATTAAACTTAAAAAATGGTATTGAACTCACTTCTGTTCTCTTTTTTTACTTAAAAAATAGAACTAAAAAAATAAACAAAATGCCTAAGTTTGGGCTCTAACCCAAGCTCCAAGATAAATTTTAACAACCTTAACCACTGTGCTATCTTTCTTTACTATGTCAAGGGTGTTCAGCAATTAGTATATGACCAAATATATCAATATTTAACATATATACTCACAAAAGTTTTCTGACGAAAGTTGTTCATCTGACCAACCTTAGCAAGGTTTAGCTTCGCCCTGTGGCAAAGGGGGAGAAAAAAATACAGAAAGCTTGATAGGAACTGGAAAAGAGAGTATGTTCAACAATCTCGTCTCAAGAACCAATCCCCTAAAGAAGATGAACACCAATCATGATCATAAGTGTGGACAAAGCCCTCTCTTCTTCGGTGTGAGTGGTGTCTGAACCAACTTGCGAGCATTTCGATCAATTAACTTTGATATTGTAATGGGATGACATATTCACAGTGTTATTTTCTATATACATAAAATAATTTTTTGATAAAGGATGTTTAAGTGACAACCTTTGGATCTATGTAACTATGTCAATGATTCTAGTACATTATAGTTGGTTGGGTTCGATTTAGGTTATTTATATATTCGGTATTAAGTGAACTTTTCAACATGAATATAATAGTCTAGCTAAAGTGTGTCAAAACCGTAACTAATGAGGTAAATTCATCCCTGGCTCTGCCTGCCAATACATAAAAAAAAATGCAACCTAACAAATCTTAAGAGAAAATTGAAAAAAAAAACACAATTCTTAATAACCAACTGATAGCTATATTGCAAAACAAGTAACTCAAAAATGTCTAATCGAGTTTATAAAAAATATACACAAATTAAAGGTGATTAACAACATGCAAAAAGAAGGTTTGTCCTTACAATATTTGAATGTTTAAGCAAAGGAGAAACTAAAATATTGTACATATTTAATACACTAATTCAATCATGGGTGTGATCGAGAATATTTCAAAACCATGACAAATTCTTGGGCAGAAACTCCAACTTTTACTAAACTTTTTCCAGAGTTAGGTGCTACACGTAACCACAACTTTTCAAGATGTTTGAGAGGAAAAATAGGACGAAGAAGCATTCCTAACATGCGAAGCTCCACCTACATTTCAAATTATTAGGATAAAAGATTCATAATTAATAATCAGGTATCATGCAGAAGCTATCAAAACAAATATTGAATGACGATATAAGTATTTAATTACCTCGTTCTCATTCTGAAGACTCAATTTTTTTGCAATGTACTTCATTATGTAGAAAGATGGCACGTTCACATCACAATTTTAACCAAAAAAGATGTAATATAACATGTTTATGGAAGGTGAAGTATTTTTGAAAGTAAAAGATGTATATTTCAAAATTTCATATTAATGAGTTTCTTGAAAAGAACTACTAACATTTTGTTTAACATATGACTAAAGCAAGAAAAGAATGATCACATATACTTTATTTTTCATTATAATAGACATAGCATAATAAATCTTTGAGAGAGGGGGAAACCAAAAAGAGGGGGAGCTTCAAAGTACACTTTCATTAAGCTCCCGCTCGGGGTCTGGGAAAGGGTCATATCACTAGAGTTAATTATATGTAGCTTTATCATGTATTTCTGTAAGAGGATGTTTCAAGATCATAAACACGATTCATTCAAGAAATCTGGTATAAAAATATGCATGAAAAAACATTATTTTGCTAGCCATTGATGTTAAATCATGACTTTGCGAGACTGAGCATACTATGAGACATGAATGCTAATATGAATAGATTCATATCATGAGGATAATATTCACAACTTTATGGAGTAAGATTGATATTAATGGGTTATAGTCTTTGCCCCTCATTCTAGAAACTGAGCATAGATGTGAATCTATCTAAAGTGTAGGAGCATAGGTCATGAACCTAATTTTGATATTAGAAACCTCAATAGGATGTTGTAACGACTGAACTTTGAGGAATACGCTAGTGTATGTATGGATTGATATAATAGTATAACTCTTTTTGAACACATCACTACCTGATTCTTAACACTTTGCTTGGTTTCTCATATTATCATCTTCCCCTTAGGTTTGAAGCTGACAAATTAAAGCTATGAATCTATTCCATCTTCTCTTAACTAGTCTATATTCATTTTACTTTAGTACTTGAGAAGTGTTAATCTCATGGGTATTGAACTCTCCATGCGCAGGTACTAAGAATCCTTCTAAGGTGTCTCTTTGAAATGCTTCACTTAACTTCTTCCTGCTCCTATAGAAGTCCTTCTATAATCTTTACGCTCATTAATGTCTTATAAAACAGCTTAATATAACTCTTAACAGTCAACTTCTCCTTCTTAGCCTACTAATATCGTACTTCTAAGCTCATATCTACTAACTAGAGGAAACTTTATCTATATTTAAGAGATTCATTATTGGCTAGGCTATATATAATTGCTTCTACAAAACTCTTAAGGGTAATAAACATTGCTTACATCAGCCTACCCAACATTGACAGCTCAACTATACTATCTAGGCACACATGAAAAAAATCATAAACTTAATTAGAACCTCGTCAGAATACATATGATCTCGGGTACACCTGTTAATGCTCCTGTTAGTATAATGCCTTAGCCACACTTCATTTCTCTCATCTAAGGGTCATAATACCACAGTTGTGCCAGTCACATTCATTGCAAACTAACACTTTTATTCCTCACCAACTTTATGTCAAACTTAATAGATTGATCTCAAAACTAACATCACCACCCTCATGTTGTCATTCTTTTTATCATGACACTCATCTCAAACACAAACTTAGTGTCTAGTACTAAATATTGATATCAATATAATTGCTCACATACTTTTCTAACTTACGACAACTAGATAAAATTAAGAAACACTACCTACTAAGACATCATTAAAAGTAGTAAATATTTATCTCCAGTCTACCTATTTATAGATTACCGTCATATTTCCTTTCACAACTTAAGTACTATTACCCTCTCACTATACATCCTTGCCTAATTAATTCTATAACCCTCTAAATATCATAGGGTTCTCCCTTCAAAATCATCAACCTAGCTTAGATCTACAATTCTATTCAACATCTATACTTGGTCTTCACTAACACAATGGCACATCAGCATAAACTCCTTTCTGATTAAAGTATACTCTAACTCATCCTAACCAATAACTATTCCACTACCTTCTATCATGAAATCAACACAAAATTATTATTCTTTTAGCCTACATATAAAGGAAAACTCCTCATTAATGACTTGGTGGGGAAATGACTGCAACAACATAATTTACTTCATCACTATCTTCTTTTCTTATATTACTACAACTCTAAGTGCATTATTCTACCTCTGGGCACTTCTACTATTACTGGCTCATAACATCACAAATTGCACTATCTTTCGGATGGAAATATTACCAAAGAATTCTAAAACACACTTCCTTCATAAGGGTCTCGCCTGAATAAGGTTTAGAGAAGAGATTCTGGGAATACATCTCACTTTTAGATCAAACGCACGATTCATATGAATAAGAGTGCATTCTTTTGAATCCAAACACTTAGCACACTAACTGACTTCTCTTAAGCCCCTCTACAGTCGCTTGACTTTCTGAAGACTTTATTTGAGAGTCACTCATCAATAAATATATGGGATTTGCTATTTTAACCACTTTGAGTATGAGGGGTAGTGTAACACATTGTACTTAGAAAAAGAAGGAAAATATAATTTTTGGGTTTGTAGGTTGTACCTACGGTTCTCATCTACGGTTGGTAGAAGGACCTACGGACCTTAGATGGCATCCATAGGTAGTGGAGAAAATAATTTCTAAAGGTAAAGTCCAAGTATCCTTTTGACAGTTCAGCAAAATGGTCTGTCGTTCAAAGTACGAGTCGTAGATAGGTCTCGTAGATGAGTCCCATACTTAGTGAAATCTTGAAGCTTAAAGAAGTGATTTATGGTTGGGATGTACGGTCCGTAAGTTGACCTACGGACCATACATAGGATCCGTCAATTGAAGGTCCAATTTTTCAGTTTCTGGATCTGACCTACTGTTCACCAGGAAGGTCTGTAGTTGGACCTATGGACCGTAGGTTCAACCGTCGATGGGGTCCGCCATTTATTTTAAGAGGGGCTTTTGGGTTTTTTCCTAATTATTCTAACCTAATACTATGTCATTTTACCTTCTATCCTAGACCATATATAAATGATTTAACCCTCAAATTTACCCAATTGAACTCATTCTTCTAAATTCCCAAAATTGATCAAAGTTCATCCTCTCAAATATTTCTCTCTCTAAGGAAGAAGAAGAAGATCTAGGGTTCCATTCAAGTCTCCAAATTCACCATTGATTGTGGGCTTTTGACATCAAGGTATGCTGACTTTGACCTATTGTAACACTTCCGTTTTTGAAAGAGAAATTTTTTCAGTTTTTGGCTCAGTCACTTCCTACGGATGCAATTACGGATCGTAGACCGGTTGACGGACCGTAGAATGCATCCGTAGAAAGAGGGCATAATGTTTTGAAGATCAAGTCTCTGAAGTCGAGTCAACGGGCTAACAGGGCGGACCGTAGGTCTTTCCACGGACCGTAGAAAGGTCCCGTTAAAGTGTTCTAGACTTGGTCAAATTTCTGAGGGTCAAGTTGGGTTCTATGGGTTGGACTTACGAACCATAGAATGGCTTACCAGCCGTAGATCGAAGTCGTAGAAAGTGTCTTGAATTTTGGGTCTCTGAAGTTTTCTACTGTCCAATAAGACTGTCCGTAGGAATTCTTACAAACTATCTTTTATGTCTTTTCTCAATTCTTTTAAGACTTTTTAATTATGACTTTGCCCCTAAATTGACCGACTATATAAGTCTTTAATCCCAAACTTTCCTTCATTAATTACATTCCCAACTTCCCAAATAATTCTCTCTCTAGAAAGTTCTCTCAATTCTCAAGGAAGAAGAAGGGCTAGGATCCTCCATTGAAAGTCATCGATTTTAAGCAATTTCTTGTGGGCTTTGTTGAGGCATGTTAGCATTCACCATTGGAATCTTTTCCTCCACTGGGTCCCTAGTTTTCTTCAATTTGCAAGGTTTAATATCCCAAATTGAGTTAGGGTTTTGATAAATTCTTATGGATTCTTCAATTATGATTTCAATTGTTGATTTAATGATTCTTAGTGCACGATCTAGTGTGATAAAGTAATTTAGTGCACGATCTAGAGTGACTTATATGATTTGAGTAGAAAATTGTATGAACCCATGCATGAGCCAAGATTCCTAGTTATGAATTCATGATGAAGTATGATCCATGCATTTATGAACTTATGAAATTGATGAAAATATGCATGATTCTGGTTTATTGCATGATTATAAGATGATTTGACATGTACCCATACTAGATCATGATTTATGAACATATGAATAGCTTGCATAAAAGATGCATGTATATGGATAGCTTGCATAAAACATGCATGTTTCATGATAATTATGCTTATAATTACTAGGGTGCATATAGATGATGGCATCCATGAGTTGTGAAAAGGTTTCCTTCACAATAAGCTAAGAATAGGAATGTGAAAGGTTTTCTCACATAAATTAGGGTTCATATGGTTAAAAGGCTTCCTCACCTTTGAATCGATCAGGAGCTATTCTAATGATGTAAGCTTGGGGAAAGCCCATGGTAGTTGAAACGTCTTGATATGATCTTAGCTTGGATTTGGTAACCCTAGATGTACCTCTTCCTTGGTTAAAATATGAATAAGCTTAATTGACTATTCCTTGGGATTTTAAATAGCACCGAGCGGGCTTTTGGGATAAAGATTTCCGTTTAGCGTCCGTGGATCTTTAATAGCAATCCCTTAAGTCCCAAAACTACATGACTCATAGGTTTTCTCTCAGATAGACACATAGCTAGTGGATACACGTAAGCTACAAATTTATGGTCCTTACCTTGGAAAGTAGGACACCCCTTATAGTGGTGGGGGTAGACATCACTCCCCTTTTTGGTGTGGGGCAAACACTGGTTTCCATGTTATAGCTCACATGGTCTATGTCAGTTAAATGTAAAAATCCCATAATAATGAACTAGGGTACTAGAAGTTTCTCACGAGACAAGACTTATGATATGACTAGCTTGCATTGACCATGTTTATGCATTGAGTTTCTATCCCTATTGTCACATGATTTAGTTCGGTCATTGCATGTTCATGATCATATCTCATTAGCATGATTTCCTTTATGAAAGCATCTCATTGACATGATTTTTGTGATTATATGCATTTTCTTCATACTTAGTACATTCCACGTACTAATACATACTTGTGCCTACATTCTCTTATAATGTTGGGTCAGATATTCATCCTTCGCACTCTCGTAGTTAGTTGTTTTCAGAGTTCGAGCTATCAACCTTGGTGAGTCCTCATGCTTCGAGGACTAAGAGACTTTATTGCTTTTCTTTATTTTCAGTTTCAAACTTGTATATGATGTACGGATTACGTCCCGATCATTCTATTGTATTAGATTGCTTTTGAGACATAGTCAAGACTTCCACTCTAAAACTCTTTAGTTTTATGAGATTATCCATTTTTTCCTCATTTTTGTCTTTACCTTATATGCTAAGTAGCTTGTGTGGGGCCTCTCGGGGTCCCATACGCCATGTCACACCTAGGGGGCACTTTAGGTCGTGACAAACTTGGTATTCAAAGCACAAGACTTAGAAAAGTCCTAGGATGTCTCAAAGCTACGTGTAGTAGAGTCTTGTGCATAAGTGTGAAGCACGCAACATTTATGAATAAGAGGGTACAAGATGTTAGGAAATTCCACTTCTTTTATATTCTAGAATCATGCTTTAGAGTTTAACTCTATACGTTCCTCTCCTAATCCATGTCCTACGTTTTTCAGGATATGGCACCTAGAAGAGCTTTTGTAAGGAGGAACGCAAATAAGAATGTGGAGCAAGAGGCTAGCCATGTTCCGGCCGCTCCCTTGGCCGAAGAGATTACTAATGCGGAGTTTTAAGCCGCTTTCCACGTATTGGCCCAAGCTGTGACGGCCCAAGCCAATAGAGATGTTGTGGTCCCCGTGAACCCACATGTAGGTATGGCGGCAACAAGGGTCAGAGATTTCACAAGGATGAACCCTCTGAAATTCCATGTCTCCAAGGTGGAGGAGGATCAACAAGTGTTCATTGAAGAGGTTTACAAGATTCTGATGATCATGGGAGTGATGCAAGAAGAAAAAGCGGAGTTGGCCGCTTACCAATTGAAGTGTGTGGCCCAAGTGTGGTTTAACCAATGGAAAAGTGAGGGCTAGAGATGTGGGTCCTCTTGAATGGGAGAAATTTAAGGAAGCTTTTCTTGATCGATTATTTCCTCTTGAGATGAGAGAGGCTAAGGTCCTCGAGTTCATTAACTTGAAGCAAGGTGGTATGAATGTCAAAGAATATACATTGATGTTCACTCAATTGTAAAAATGTGTGCCTTCCTTGGTCGCTGATTCAAGGGCCAAAATGAGTAAGTTTGTGTCGGGGGTGTCCGACTTGGTGGTCAAGGAGTGTAGGACTTCCATGCTTATTAAAGAAATGGATATTTCATAATTGATGGTACATGCACCACAAATCGAAGAAGATAAGCTAAAGGAGAGGTCCAAAGAGGCAAAGAGGGCTAGGACCGGTGATGGTGACTTCTCAAACCAAAGGATCGGAGGACATGGCCGTTCTAAGTTTCGACAGAGCTTTTTAAACCCTTTTAAACCAAGGGTCTTTAAATGCTCCTATGCCTAAGTTCGACAAGAATAGGGTGTCTAACCCTAAGCCTCAAGGAGGCAATGGTGGTGGTGATATAACTCCAATTTCCCCATGTCAAAAGTGTGGGAAGAAGCATGAGGGGAGATGCTTAGCCGGATCAAATGGTTGCTTCAGTTATGGCAAAAGCAGTCACAAAATGAGGGATTTTCCAATGAATATTACAAAGGTAAAAGATGGTAAATAAGGTGCTCCTAGTTGTTCGGGTTCTAGTGTTCCCAAGCAAAACGGATTTTATGCACTCCAAACTCGCCAAGAGCAAGAACGTTCTCCCGATGTGGTTACCGTTATGTTAAAATTCTTCCATCTTGATGTATATGCTTTACTTGATCCCGGTGCTACTTTATCTTTTGTTACACCATATGCAGCTATGATATTTGATGTTGCCCCGGATGTGTTGTTAGACCCCTTTTGTGTCTCTATTCCTATTGGTGATTCTATTATGGCTAAAAGAGTTTATAGTAAGTGCCGCATTTCCTTGCTCCATAGAGTCACCTATGTTGATCTGGTAGAGCTAGAAATGATAGACTTTGATGTCATTCTTGAGATGGATTGGCTTCATTTTTGTTATGCCTCGGTTGATTGTAGAACCTGAGTGGTTAAGTTTCAATTTCCTAATGAGCCCGTCCTAGAGTGGCAAGGAAGAAATTCTATGCCTAGAGGTCGGTTTTTTTCTTGTGTTAAATCTAGAAAGATGATCTCCAAGGGTTGCATTTATCATCTTATTCGGGTTAGGGATATAGATTCTGAAACCCCCAGTCTAGAGTCAGTTCCTATTGTAAATGAGTTTCCGGATGTGTTTCCCGATGATCTACCCGGTGTCCCTCCCGAAAGGGAAATAGACTTTGGTATTGACCTTCTTCCCTATACGCAACCTATCTCTATTCCTCCTTACCATATGGCTCCGACGGAACTTAAGGAATTGAAAGAGCAATGGAAAGATTTGTTGGATAAGGGTTTCATCCGACGAAGTATTCCTCCATGGGGTGCTCCGGTGTTGTTTGTTTGTAAGAAAGATGGCTCTCTCCGTATGTGTATTGATTATCGGCAATTGAATAAGTTTACCATTAAGAATAAGTACCCAATTCCTTGGACAGATGATTTGTTTGACCAACTTCAAGGTGCTAGTTTCTTCTTTAAGATTGATCTCCGGTCGGGTTATCACCAAATGAGGGTGAGAGATTGTGATATTCCATAGATGGTTTTTTGAATATGGCCATTATGAGTTTGTGGTTATGTCATTTGGATTGACTAATACTCCGGTGTCTTTTATAGATTTGATGAATAGGGTGTTTAGACAATACCTTAATATGTTCGTGATTGTATTCATTGATGCTATTTTGATTTACTCCGACAGTGAGGAAGAGCATGCCGATCATTTGAGGATTGTATTACGAATTCTTAGGGAACGTGAGTTATATGCTAAGTTCAATAAATGTGAGTTTTTTTAAGATCCATGGCTTTCCTTGGTCACATTGTGTCTGGTAAGGGTATTGAGGTAGATCCTAAGAAGACGGATGTGGTTAGAAATTGGCCTAGACCTCTATCTCCTTCGGATATTCATAGTTTCTTGGGCTTGGCCGGATATTATAGAAGGTTTGTGGAAGGGTTTTCTTCTATTGCCTCTCCATTGACCTCGTTGACTCAAAAGAAGACTAAGTTTGTAAGGTCAGAGGCTTGTGAAAAGAGCTTTCAAGAATTGAAAGATAGGCGTACTTCCGCTCTAATTTGACATTGCCAGAAGGTTCCGATGGCCTTGTGGTTTATTGTGATGCTTCAAGGGTTGGCTTAGGGTATGTTCTTATGAAAAATTGGAAGGTGATTGCTTATGCTTCAAGGCAACTTACGGTTCATGAAACGAATTACCCTACTCATAATTTAGAACTTGCGGCGGTTGTTTTTGCTCTAACAATTTGGAGGCACAATTTGTATGGTGTCCATGTTGATGTATTTACTGACCACAAAAGTTTGCAATACGTGTTCAAGAAGAAGGATCTTAATCTTCAACAAAGTATATGGCTAGAGCTCTTAAAGGACTATGACATGAGTGTCCTCTATCACCCAGGCAAAGCTAATGTAGTGACCGATGCCTTGAGTCAGTTGTCAATGAATAGTGTTGCACATATAGAAGATGATAAGAAGGAATTGGTTCGGGATGTTCATAGACTAGCTCGGCTAGGTGCTCGGTTGGTTGACTCCGATGAGTGAGGTGTGATTGTCCAAAATGGGTCAGAATCGTCCTTTGTGGTGGATGTTAAGGCTAAGCAAGCACTTGATCATATACTAGTTGAGTTGAAAGAAGAGGTTCTAAAGAAGGGCAATGAGTCTTTCTCCCAAGGGGGAGATGGTGTCCTTAGATATCAAGGCCGTTTGTGTGTGCCTAATGTTGATTGCCTAAGAGAGAAAATTCTAGAAGAAGCTCATTGTTCCCGATACTCTATTCATCCAACAGCCACAAAGATGTACCGCAATTTGTTGGAAGTCTATTGGTGGAAAGGATGAAGAAAGATATTGCGGAATTAATGGCAAAGTGCCCAAATTGTCAACAAGTTAAGGTTGAACATCAAAGGCCGAGATGCTTATCCCAAGATATAGCTATTCCTACTTGGAAGTGGGAAGATGTTGATATGGACTTCATAGTGGATTTACCCCGTACTCGCCGGCAACATGATTCTATATGGGTTATAATAGACTGTATGACGAAGTCGGCTCACTTCATTCCCATCAAGGTATCCTTTTCGGTGGAAGATTATGCTAATTTGTACATTAGGGAGATAGTTAGGTTCCATGGAGTGCCCCTATCCGTTATATCCGACAGAGGTACCCAAGTCACTTCTCAGTTTTGGAAGTCTTTCCAAAAGGGTCATGGTACCAAGGTTAAGCTTAGCAAGGTTTTTCATCCTCAAACCAATGCGCAAGTGGAGTGTACTATCCAAACCTTAGAGGATATGCTAAGAGCTTGTGTGATTGATTTCAAGGGTAATTGGGATGATCATTTGCCTTTGATTGAGTTTGCCTACAATAATAGTTACCATGAAAGTATTGGTATGGCTCCATCTGAGGCTCTTTACGGTAGGAGATATAGGTCTCCTATAGGATGGTTTGAGGTGGGTGAAGTTGCTTTGATGGGTGCCGAATTAGTGCATGAGGCTCTAGAGAGAGTTAGTCTTATTAGAGAAAGGTTGAAAATGGCTCAAAGTCGACAAAAGTCCTATGCCGATGTTAGAAGAAGGAAACTTTAGTTTGAGGTTGATGATTGGGTCTATTTGAAAATTTTTCCCATGAAGGGTGTCATGAGATTTGGTAAGAAAGGGAAGCTTAGTCTCTAGTATGTACGCCCATATAAGATTTTGAGACGCATTGGCAAGGTTGCTTATGAGCTTGAATTGCCTAATGAGTTAGCATCGGTTCATCCGGTTTTCCATGTGTCTCTTTTGAAGAAGTGTGTTGGAGATCCGACATCCATAGTGCCCTTAGAAAGTCTTGGCATCAAAGAGGGTTTATCTTATGAAGAAGTTCCGATTGAGATTCTAGACCGACAAGTCTAGAAATTGAGAAACAAAGAAGTTGCTTTCGTTAAGGTATTGTGGAGGAATCAATTAGCTGAGGGTGCTACGTGGGAGGCCGAGACCGATATGATGTTCTGTTATCCTCATCTCTTTCCTTCTGAGTCTTCCCTAGCTTGAGGTATTTAGTTCTCATGGTTTATTTCTAGGATGCATGCGTCTTAGTCAAGCTCATGTTTCCTTATGCATGCATTCATTAAGTGTTTATGGCTTGACATTTTGTGAAGAAGCATGCTTTAGCTTGGAGTTGATCTTCCTCCTCGGATATGTGCATTATTTAGTTGCATTGATGGTTTGAATCATAGAATTGTTGTTTCCCCTACTCTTGTTGTTGCTAACTGAATTCCATTAGGGGATGAATGTTCCCACGGGGAAGATATTATAACACCTCAATTTTTGAAAGAGAAAAATTTGTAGTTTTTTGGCTCAGTCACTTCCTACGGACCCAATCTACGGGTCATAGACCGGTTGACGGACCGTAGAATGCATCCGTAGAAAGAGGGTAAAAGGTTTTGAAAATAAAGTCTCTGAAGTCGATTTTACGGGCTAATAGGACGGACCGTAGGTCATTCCACGCACCGTAGAAAGGTCCCGTCAAAGTATTCAAGACTTGGTCAAATTTCAAAGGGTCAAGTTGGGTTCTACAGTTGGACCTACGGACCGTAGAATGGCCTACGGGCCGTAGATCAAAGTCATAGAAATTGTCCTGAATTTTGGATCTCTAAAGTTTCCTACGGTTCAACAGGACGGTCCGTAGGAATTCTTACGAACCGTAGACTTCATCCGGTAGTTATTTTTTAGGTGTTTTATGTCTTTTCCCAATTCTTTTAAGTCTTTTTAATTATGACTTTGACCCTAAATTGATTGAATATATAAGTCTTTTATCCCAAATTTTCCTTCATTAATTACATTCCCAACATCCCAAAGAATTCTCTCTCTAGAAAGTTATTTCAATTCTCAAGGATGAAGAAGGGCTAGAATCATCCATTGAAGGCCATCGATTTTTAGCAATTTCTTGTGGGCTTTGTTGATGTATGTTAGCATTCACTATTGGAGTCTTTTCCTCCATTGGGTCCCTAGTTTTCTTCAACTTTCAAGGTTTAATTCCCCAAATTGAGTTAGAGTTTTGATAAATTCTTATGGGTTCTTCAATTATGATTCCAATTGTTGATTTTATGATTCTTAGTGCACGATCTAGTGTGATTTATATTATTTGAGTAGAAAATTGTATGAACCCATGCATGATCCATGATTCCTAGTTATGAATTCATGATGAAGTATGATCCATGCATTTATAAACTTATGAAATTGATGAAAATATGCATGATTCTAGTTTATTGCATGATTCTAAGATGAATTGACATGTACCCATACTAGATCATGATTTATGAACATATGAATAGCTTGCATTAGAGATGCATGTATATGGATAGCTTGCATAAGAGATGCATGTTTCATGAGAATTATGCTTATAATTTATAGGGTACGTATAGATGATGGCATCCATGAGTTGTGAAAAGGTTTTCTTCACAATAAGCTAAGAATATGAATGTGCAAGGTTTTCTCACATAAATTAGGGTTCATATGGTTGAAAGGCTTTCTCACTTATGAATCGATCAAGAGCTATTCTAATGACGTAAGCTTGGGGCAAGCCCATGGTAGTTGAAACGTCTTGATATGATCTTAGCTTGGACTAGGGTACTAGAAGTATCTCACGAGACAAGACTTATGATATGACTAACTTGCATTGACCATGTTTATGCATTGAGTTTCTAACCTTATTGTCGTATGATTTAGTTCGGTCATCATTAGCATGATTTCGTTTATGAAAGCATATCATTGACATAATTTATGTGATGATATGCATTTGCTTCATACTTAGTACATTCCACGTACTAATGCATACTTGTGCATACATTCTCTTATAATGTAGGGTCAGACAGTCATCCTTCGCACTCTTAAGGTTAGGTGTTTTCAGAGTTCGAGCTATCAACCTTGGTGAGTCCTCATGCTTTGGGGACTAAGAGACTTTATTGCTTTTATTTACTTTTAGTTTAAGACTTGTATATGATGTACGGGTTACGTCCTAATCATTCTATTGTATTAGATGGGTTTTGAAACATAGTAAAAACTTCCGCTTGAAAATTCTTTTGTTTTATGAGATTGTCTATTTCTTTCCTTATTTTTGTCTTTACCTTATGTATATGTACGCTAAGTGGCTTGTGTGGGGCCTCTCGGGGTCCCATACAACATGTCACACCTAGGGGTCACTTTGGGTCATGACACCTATGAAGTCCTTTCCTCTATAAGGTTCCTAATTCCCTAATTTTACATGTTAGAATTCTCCAATTGAAGTTAGGGTTTTCTTCTATCTCATGGGTTCTTTCAAATTATGATCTAATTGATATATTTATGTCTTTTATGCATTAATGGGGTTAATTGCATGTTTTTATGTTGAATCCCCATGAACCCATGTGAAATCCATGATTTCTATACATTAATCTTATGATGAAGGATTTGAATTATGAAAGATGAGTTATGAAGATATGCATGTTCTCTATGAAATTGATGTAAATGATTTAAGATTTCTTTGAGAGTGAAGCATTAATGTTGTTGTTGTGTTGTGAAAGGGTTTTCTCGCATGAAGGATTCATAAGGGTTGAAAGGTTTTCTCAACTAAATTTTGAATCAAGAAATAGGAGCTATTCTAATAAACTTAGCTTGGATTGGCTACTTCATGTACCCTTCCATGAATGATAAGACAAGTGTCGATTACCCATGTCTCATAATGATAATGTAAGTTAAGATTAATGACTATTCCCTGGGATTTATGCTTAGCGCCAAGTGGACAAGTGGCGATTACCCATGTCCCATAACCTATGTGCCACCATAGGATAATTGACTTAGATAGACATTAGCCAATGGATCCACTAACGCTAGAAGTTCATGGTCCTTACCTTGGCAAGTAGGACAACCTATTTTCGGTGTGGGGTAGACACTAGATTCCATGTTATAGCTCACATGGTCTATGTCAGTTAAGGCTAATTTCCCACATATTGAACCAAGGATACTTCATAAAAGGTATTTGAAGTTTGTTGGTTTTAAGACGATTTCCTTGCATTGACCATGGTTTTAACTCATGTTTTCCATCATATTACTTTATGATTTAGCTTGGTCATTGCATCTTTGTATCTCTCTTTTTTGGCATGATCTTTTGATTTCAATGCATAGCTATCATACTTGGTATATTCTATGTACTAACGCATACTATTGCCTACATTATTTCATTAATGTAGGGCGTGACGACTCTTCTCCCTCCACTCGCGGCTAGTACGTTACATTTGAGCTTAAGAAGACTTTGTGAGTCCTCATACTTCGACGATGATGTCACTTTTATTGCTTTATGTCTTTCCTTTTGAACTTTGTATGTGATGTATGGGTTACGTCCCAATCACCTCATTTATCATGTATTAGATGGCTTTGACACTTATGTTAGACTTCCACCACATTTTGATATGAAATTGTCTTTTGAACTCTTTAAATTCTATTATCTTGTATAATGTATGCTAAGTGGCCTGTATGGGGCCTTTCAGGGTCCTATATGCCATGTCTCATCTAGGGGGTACTTTAGGTCGTGAAAAACTTGGTATTAAGCACACAAGGTTTAGAAAGATCCTAGGAAGTCTCATAAGTCACGTCGATTAGAGTTTTATTCATGAGTGTGAAGCGCACCACATTTATGAATTAGAGGCTATAAGATGATTAAGAAATTCCACTTCTTTCATTACTTTAAAGTCGTTCGGTAGAGTGTAACTCTACATGTCTTTCTCTTAATACCTATCCAATGCTTTTCAGGATATGGCCCCTCGATGAGCATATGTTACGAGGAATGTGAACAAAAATGTGGAACGAGAAGCTCCTCAAGTTCTGGTCGACCCTCTGGCCGAACAAGTGACTAATGCGGAGTTTAGGGATGCTTTTCAAGTGTTGGTTCAAGCCATGACGGCCCAAACCAATAGGGAGGCTGTGGCCCCCGTGAAACCAAATGTGGGTACAGCCGTATCTGGAGTGAGGGACTTCACTAGAATGAATCCTCCAAAGTTTCATGGTTCTAGGGTTGAGGAAGATCCTCAAGAGTTCATTGATGAGGTATACAAGGTGTTGATGATCATGGGTGTGACGTCGGTGGAAAAGACGGAATTGGCATCTTATCAACTTAAAGGTGTTGCTCAAGTTTGATTCAACCAATGGAAGGAAGAGAGGGCGGTTGATGCGGGTCCTCTTGATTGGGAAAAGTATAAGGTTGCTTTCCTTGATAGGTTCTTTCTACTTGAGATGAGAGAGGCAAAGGTACTTGAATTCATCAATCTCTGTCAAGGAAATATGATTGTGAAGGAGTATGCTTTGAAGTTCACACAATTGTCTAGATATGCTCCTACCATTGTTGCCGATCCTAGGGCAAGGATGAGTAAGTTTGTTTTGGAGGTGTCTGAAATGGTAGTCAAAGAATTTGTACCGCTATGCTTATCAATGACATGAACATTTCTCTTCTAATGGTGCATGATCAACAAATAGAAGAGGAGAGGCTTAAGGAGAAGTATCGAGAGGCAAAGACGGCTAAGACCGGTGATAGTGATTTTTCATGTTCAAGGTCTGATGGACAAGGTCATTCTAGGTTTCAAGAGAAATTTTCCAGTCAAGGTTCCTTCAATGCTCCTCCTAAGTTCAACAAAGATAGGGTGTCTAACCCCAAGGCTCAAGGAGAAAGTGGTGGTGGATTTTCATTGACTACTTGTGCTAAATGCAGAAAAAAGCATGAGGGCAAATGTCAATCCGGTTCCAATGCATGTTTTGTTTGTGGCAAGACGGATCATAAGATAAGGGATTGTCCCTTAGTGGCTAAGAATAAAGGAGATAACCGTCGACGGGCTCAACCTCATCCTCCGTCAAGTTCTTTTGGGAGTCAGAAGCAAAACAGATTTTATGCACTTTAGACTTGTCATTAGCAAGAGGGTTTTCCCGATGTGTTTATCGGTATGTTGAAAGTCTTTCATCTTGATGTTTATGCTTTGCTTGATCCCGGTGCTACCTTATCTTTTGTGATGCCATATGTGGCTATGTGGTTTGATATTCTTCCGAATGTGTTGTTAGACCATTTTTCTGTCTCTACTCCTATTGGTGAATCTATTGTGGCTAAGAGAGTCTATAGAAATTGTACCGTCTCCTTATCCCATAGAGTCAGTCATGTTGATCTTGTAGAGCTTGATATGTTAGATTTTTATGTTATTCTTGGGATGGATTGGCTGCACTCTTGTTATGCTTCCATTGATTGTAGAACCCGAGTGGTAAAGTTTCAGTTTCCTAATGAGCCTACCCTTTAGTGGAAAATGGGAAATTCTATGCCTAAGGGTCAGTTTGTTTCGTGTCTCAAAGCTAGAAAGATAATTTCTAAGGGTTGCATATACCATCTATTAGGGTGAGGGATATGGATTCTGAAACCCATACTCTTGAGTCAGTCCCCATTGTTAATGAATTTCTAGAAGTGTTTCCTGATGATCTACCCGGTGCTCCTCCCTAAAGAGATATAGACTTTGGTATTAACCTTCTCCTTGATACACAACCTATCTCTATTCCTCTTTACAAAATGGCTCCAGCAAAACTTTAGGAATTAAAGGAATAGCTGAGAGATTTGTTGGATAACGATTTCATCCAACAGAGTATATCTCCATGGGGTGCTCCGATTTTATTTGTTTAAAAGAAGGATGGTTCCCTTTGCATGTGTATTGACTATTTTCAATTGAACAACGTTACCGTTAAGAATAAGTATCCTCTTCCAAGAATAGATGATTTGTTTGATAAACACCAAGGAGTGAGCTACTTCTCTGAGATTGACCTTCGGTCGGGTTATCACTAATTGAGGGTGAAGGAAGATGACATTCCAAAGACGGTCTTTTAGACTAGATATGGTCACTATGAGTTTTTGGTGATATCCTTTGGCTTGATGAATGCCCCGGCGTCATTTATGGATTTGATGAATATGGTGTTTAGATAATACCTTGACATGTTCATAATCATGTTTATTGATGATATTTTGATTTACTCAAGGAGTGAAGATGAGCATACCGATCATTTGAGGATTGTGTTGCAAGTCCTCAAGGATCAACAACTCTTTGCAAAGTTTGATAAATGTGAGTTTTGGCTGAGATCTGTGGCTTTTCTTGGTAACATTGTTTCCGGTAAAGGTATTGAGGCAGATCCTAAGAAGACGGATGCAGTTAAGAGTTGGACTAGAACTTTATCACCTTCAAATATTCGAAGTTTCTTGGGTTTGGCTGGTTACTATAGAAGGTTTGTTGAAGGGTTTTCTTCGATTGCCTCTCCATTGATGGCTTTGACTCAAAAGAAGGTTAAGTTCATATGGTCTGAAGCGTGTGAGAAGAGTTTTCAAGAATTGAAAGATAGACTTACCTCCGCTCCGGTGTTGACTTTGCCGGAAGGATCCAATGGATTTGTTGTTTATTGTGATGCTTCAAGAAGTGGGTTGGGATGTGTCCTTATGTAAAATGGGAAAGTCATTGCTTATACTTCAAGGTAACTTAAGATTCATGAAAAGAACTATCTTACCCATCACTTAGAACTAGCGGCGGTTGTGTTACTTTAAATATTTTGAGGCATTACTTGTATAGTGTACATGTTGATGTCTTTACTGACCACAAGAATTTACAATACGTGTTCAAATAGAAAGATCTATATCTTCGCCAAAGAAGGTGGCTTGAGTTGTTAAAGGACTTTGATATGAGTGTCCTCTATCACCCCGGCAAGGTGAATGTGGTGGTGGATGCTCTTAGTCGGTTACCAATGGATAGTGTTGCTCATATAGAGGATGATAAAAAGGAGTTAGTTCGAGATGTTCATAGGTTGGCCCGATTGGGTGTTCGGTTGGGTGATTCCACCAAAGGTGGCATTATGGTTTATAATGGTTCAAAATCATCTTTTGTGACAGATGTGAAGGTCTAGCAAGGTCTTGATCAAAATTTGGTTGAATTGAAGGAAGCGGTGCTTAAGAAGTCTGTTGAAGCTTTCTCCCAAGGGGAGATGGAGTGCTTCGATATCAAGGTTGTTTGAGTGTTCTCGATGTAGATGACTTGAGGGGACAAATCTTATCGAAAGCCCATAGTTCTCAATATTTGATTCACTCGGGAACCACAAAGATGTACCGTCACTTGCGGGAGACCTATTGGTGGAATGGGATGAAGAAGGATATTGCAGAATTTGTGGCTAAGTGTCCTAATTGCCAACAAGTTAAAGTTATGCAACAAAAGCCAGGAGGTTAGTCCCAAAAAATTAGCATTCCTACTTGGAAGTGGGAAGATTTGAATATGGACTTCATTGTTGGTTTACCACGCACCCGGTGACAACATGACTCGATTTGGGTTATTGTGGATTGTAAAATGAAATCAACTCATTTCATTCCCTTCAAGGTTTCATATTCGGCGGAGGACTATGCTAAGTTGTACTTGAGGGTAATGGTTAGGTTGCATGGAATGCCTCTATCCATTATCTCCGATCGTGATACCCAATTCACTTCTAAGTTTTGGAAATCTTTTCAACGGGGCCTTGGTACTCATGTTAAGCTTAGTACCACCTTTCATCCTCAGACCAACGGGCAAGCGGAGAGTACTATCCAAACTTTGGAAAATATGTTGAGAGCTTGTGTGATTGACTTCAAGTTTAATTGGGATGATCATTTGCCTTTGATTGTGTTTGCTTATAATAATAGCTATCATTCGAGCATTGGTATGGCTCCCTTTGAGGCTCTTTGTGGTAGGAGGTGTAGATCTCCTAGAGGTTGGTTTGAAGTTGGTGAAGTCACTTTGATAGGTCCCAAGTTGGTATATGAGGCCATGGAGAAAGTTTGGTTCATTAGAAAAAGTTTGAAAACGGCTCAAAGTCGACAAATGTCCTATGCCGATGTTAGAAGGAGAGATCTAGAATTTGAGGTTGATGATTGGGTCTATTTGAAAATTTCACCCATGAAAGGTGTAATGAGGTTTTGAAAGAAAGGGAAGCTTAGTCCCTATTATGTGTGCCCGTATAAGATTTTGAGGTGTATTGGTAAAGGTGCTTATGAGCTTGATTTACCTAATGACTTGGCATCGGTGCATCCGGATTTCCATGTCTCTTTGTTGAAGAAATGTACTGGTGATCCGACATCTATAGTACCATTGGAGAGTCTAGGTATAAAGGATAGCCTTTCTTATGAAGAAGTTTCGATTGAGATTTTGGACCGGCAAGTTCGAAAGTTGAGAAATAAAGAAGTTGCTTCCGTAAAGGTTCCTTAGAGGAATCAGTTAGTTGAGGGTACTACTTGGGAGGCCGAGGCCAATATGATGACCCATTATTCTCATCTCTTTCCCCCAGTTCCTACTCTAGCTTGAGGTATTTAGTTCATCATCGTTTACTCTTTTGGTTTCATGTGTCTTAGTTATTCCCATGATTCCTTATTTAGGCATATTCATGAAATGCTTAAATTTTAAGAAAATGAGTTAACTTGATTGATTTCTTCATATTTATGTGCATTGAGTATGAGTTGCATATAGACCTTATGAAGTGATGTTTTGAACATGCTTTAGCTTTGAGTTGATGTTTTCTCCTTGGATATGTGCATTCATGTTGGGCTGTTAGATCTTATTCCTACCCTTCTTATGATGTCTTGAGTTCCATTCAAGGATAAATGTTCCCAAGGGGGAGATATTGTAATACCTCGGACTCAGAAAAAGAAAAAAAATAAAAATTTTGTGTTGGCAGGCTATACCTATGGTTCCCATCTATGGTTCGTAGAAGGACCTACAAACCGTAGATGGCATCCGTAGGTAGTGGGGGAAAATAATTTCTAAAGGTCAAGTTCCAGTATCCTTTTGACGGTTCAACAGGATGGTTCGGCGTTCAATGCACGAGTCATAGATAGGTCTTGAAAGTGAGTCCCAGACTTAGTGAATCTTGAAGATCAATGAAGTGATTTACGATTGGGATGTACGGTCCGTAAGGATCCGTCGATTGAAAGACCAATTTTAGAGTTTCTGGATTTGACCTATGCTTGACCAGGACGGTCTGTAGTTTGACCTACGGACCGTACGTTCAACCATCGATTGGGTCCGGCAGTTCTTTTAAAAGGGGCTTTTTGATCTTTTCTTAACTATTCTAACCCAATACTATGTCGTTTTACCTTCTATCCTACACCCAGTATAATTTTTTTAACCCCCAAATTTACCCAATTGAACTCATTCTTCTAAATTCCAAAAATTGATCAAAGTTCATCCTCTCAAATATTTCTCTCTCTAAGGAAGCAGCAGAAGAGCTAGGGTTCCATTCAAGTCTCCAAATTCCCCATTGATAGTGGGCTTTTGACATATAGGTATGATGGCTTTCACCTATGAATTCCTTTCCTCCATAGGGTTCCTAAATTCCCTAATTTTACAAGTTAGAATCCTCCAATTGAAATTACGGTTTTCTTCTATCCCATGAATTCTTTCAAATTATGATCTAATTAATTGATTTATGTCTTTTTATGCATTAATGGGGTTAATTTCATGTTTTTAAATCATGTGAAATCCATGATTTCTAGGCTTTAATCTTATGATGATGCTTTTGAATTATGAAAGATGAGTTATGAAGATATGCATGTTCTTTATGAAATTGATGTAAATGATTTAAGATTGCTTTAAGAGTGAAGCATTAATGTTGTTGTTGTGTTCTGGAAGGGTTTTCTCACATGAAGGATTCATAAGGGTTGAAAGGTTTTCTCAACTAGACTTTGATTCAAGAAAAAAGAGCTATTTTAATAAACTTAGCTTGGATTGGCTAATTGATGTACCCTTCCATGAATGATAAGACAAGTGGCGATTAACCATGTCTCATAATGATAATGTAGGTTAAGATTATTGACTATTCATTGGGATTTATGCTTAGCACCGAGTGGACAAGCGGCGATAACCCATGTCCCGTAAACTATGTGCCACCATAGGATAATTGTCTTAGATAGACATTAGCTAGTAAATCCACTTAAGCTAGAAGTGCATGGTTCTTACCTTGTCAAGTAGGAAAACCTCTTTTCGGTGTGGGGTAGACACCAGATTTCATGTTATAGCTCACATGGTCTATGTCGGTTAAGGCTAATTTCCCTCATAATGAACCAAGGTTACTTCATAAAAGGTATCTCAAGTATGTTGGTTTTAAGACGATTTCCTTGCATTGACCATGGTTTTTAACTAATATTTTCCATCATGTTACTTTACGATTTAGCTTGGTCATTGCATCTTCGTATCTCTCCTTTTTGGCATAATTTTATAATTTCTATGCATAGCTATCATACTTGGTACATTCTATGTACTAACACATACTCTTGCCTACATTGTTTCACTAATGTAGGGCGTGACGACTCTTCTCCCTCCACTCGTGGCTAGTACCTTGCATTTGAGATTAAGAAGACTTGGTGAATCCTTATACTTTGAGGACTATGTCTATAGCTTTATGTCTTTCCTTTTGAAATTTTTATGTGATGTATGGGTTATGTCCCAATAACCTCCTTTATCATGTATTAGATGGCTTTGAGACTTATGTTAGTCTTCCACTACATTTTGATATGAAAATGTCTTTTGAACTCTTTAAATTATATTATCTTGTATGATCTATGCTAAGTGGCTTGTGTGGGGCCTTTCGGGGTCCTATACGTCATGTCACGTCAAAGGGGTACTTTAGGTCATGATAGGTAGTCGAATGGATTTGAGAAAGGCATGAGTGTTAATTAGTTTCTTATGGCATAGTTCTATTGCACGATTTAGAGTATGAAAGAAGGGAAACTTTTCTAATGTGTTTGTAGTCCCTCATTTATAGAAGTGGGGCCCTAAAAACAATAAATAAGATTCTACTGACACGGTTTCTTAGACACCCTAGGATACTTGAACTTCGTACTCTGATATCAAGTTTGTCATGCCTCGAACCTACACCCTGGATGTGGCCGGCTCTCTAGAACTATTGTTGATCCCCAAGCGAACCTTTGGTCTGGCTGACTACTTAGCGGAAGACTAACTCAAACAGATTTAAGATTTAAGACAGAATTTAAATTAAAAAGTTTCAAAACTTCTCAAATGCAAACTATCTCAAAAGAGTATACTCTAAACTGTCTAAAAATACTCTGGAAACAATAATTGTTTGCCAATATAGTTCAAAGGAAATACTGAAAGAAACTCAACACTAACTATCTATGAAGCCTCTATAGTTCAACGTGGATGTCGGGACAAGACCCACAACACCTCAAAACTAGTAAATTGAAAGACAAAAGTGGATTCCTCTGGAATGCAAGAAAGTCTCACCAAAGCTAAAAAAAAGTGCAAAGTGATCTCAACGGAGTGCATGTTGATGATCCTTAACACCTATATCTGCATAATAAAAAGATATAGGTCGAATAACATTAGTACATTGAATGTACGAATATGTAATATAGATGAGGAAAATAAATAACTGAACTGAAGAAGTTGAAGCAAGATACTCAAATGAATGTAAAGAAATAAAGGAGTGAAATAATTTAATCTTTACAAATACTTACTCATCTTTGAACTCAACATATTAAGCGATATGATAAAAATACACTTTTAGTTCTATTTGGGAGATTCTCTAACCGATAACCATCACTATTAGCAACGTGATGATACAACATCTCGATCATGCTGCCAGAACTGTCCTATACCTTGCCGAGATATAGAACATCTCAACTAAGTGGATCCACTAAAGCTTTGCTCGGAAGCAATAAGGAGTGGTCTAAAAAGTAAGATCCTTTACCCATGTTGGCTACATGATTTATGAGGAATGTGAGTTTTCTGAATTCATCCCCATATTGGTGCTCAATACTACTCCCAATAAATATATACTCATGCTCAAATGTATAAAACATTCTCTGTCTCAATTTGAGGTAATTGTTAAAAATATCCTCTCAAAAGAGGTAATTGCTCTGAAATATCTCTGAACTCATTCACTCATTTAGAAATCAAAATTTCTCTTTTCTCAATGTATAAAGTGATACATTTGGGAATACTTAGTTCCCTTATGCTCTTACTCAATTCATATTTGAAAACTCTTTCTCAAAACTCATCTTTTGCTCTCCTCATAAATCAATTTAAAGATAAAACCTTTGTTTTGAAAAGATTCTCAAATTTAGCTTAACAGTAGGGTTCATGCTGAAATATAGACATAAACAAATAACAACAAGGTTCTAAATACAATGATAAATAAATCAATATTCAGGAGTTAAGAACTCATAACTCAACAATATAACTTGTCTCAAGAATACTCAAAATGAAGGATAAACCCTATGTTACTCTTTTACTGATTTTAGACATATGAAGGGTGTGATGACTAACTAGTCCAACATTATAATAGCCTTACATACCTAATGATGAAGTAATTAAACTAAAAAAATTTGATGGAGACTTTATTTATCTAGAGGTTAAGGAAGAACATTAGCTTTCCTGGAGGAAATCTTTGAGCTTGGAATATTGGGGCTTGATCTTGAGAGAAGAAATTGTTTTATGAAGTTCTTAGAGTGGAAGAACTTGGAAAAACCTTGGATGAAAAGTTTCTCTTTGTATCTTAAATTTTTGACTTGAAGGGTTTAAGATTCTTGATGGAGAAGAGGAACCTTAGGTGAGTTTTAAGATAATTCCTAAATACTTGAATGTTTAGATTGATGATTTTGAGAGGAAAACTAGTTATTCGAATGATATACTAGGTTAAAACAATAAAAAATGACTTAGAATAGGATTAAAAAGCTTGAAAAAGGATCAAAATAACCCTAGAACACCTGCAGGAAGATGGTGAAAAAATCTTAAAGCAAGCCTTCACGGAAGGGTCTAGGGTTCATGGAAATTTCCACCTTCCATAGGTCCAGTCGTAGAACATCGACTGCCTGACAGGGATTCTCTAAAATGGGCATAACCATTTACTTCGAACTCAAAATGTAGCACACTTTGTGGTATTGGAAAGAGAATTCATAGACCTTTAATTCGATATGTCATGAGCCACCTATTTTATTATATGCAGAGAGATATGATCATTTGAAGTTGACCTATGTATAATCTTATCTCAAAACATAATCGGAAGGAAGCTTTCAACTCAACTCTGTACTAGGAGTTTCTTGTGACCTTAATAAGGTGTAAAAACATCGAGATATAGGTTTAGAAAGGGTGGGAAAAGTTTAAAATTAACTTCTAAAAACATCGAGATATAGGTTTAGAAAGGGTGGGAAAAGACTAAAATTAACTTCTCTTAAAACTGACAGAAGTCGTCTACGGAATGCTACTACGATCCGTTCAAAAGTTTACGGACCGTAGACCGTCTAGTAGAAAACATTTTGGGTTCTTGATCTTTAAAGTTGAGGTCTACGGATCCTTTCTACGGTCCGTAGGAACTTTGACGGGCCGTCCTGCTCAATCGTAGGAAGCGTACTGGGGTTGTTTTAGGACTTTGGTTCCACGAGGCCTTTCTACGAACCGTAGAAGGTTCTACGAGCCATATTTTTGTCCATTAAACTTGGACCTGAGAATAGTTTCTTAGAGCATGGTTCTACGAACCCACCTACGGTCCGTAGATACTTCTACGAGTCATAGATTTCTTCTGTGGCACCAGTCTGAAGAAATTTGTTTCAAGGTCTGATTTGAGCGGAAATTTGGGGCGTTACAATTTCACTATTGATTTAGGTACAAATTCTTCAAAAAAAATTTTAAAAAAATACATATTTTAAAAAAATATTGCAAGTCAACGTAAAGAATTATTCAAAATATTTTTAAAAAAAATTGTTTGATTCTCTAACACTATGTTTGGATCATCGTTACTCGTTGTATTGTATTGTATTGTTATCATACATACAATGTTTGTTTTGATTGTTACTTAAAATGTATTATATTTTATTGCTAAATTTTATTGTTACGTAACAATGAAAACCCCCATTTTATGCCCATAGTTACTTAATTTCCTTTTCAATTTATGTCCTTACTTAATATTTCATAATAATATTTTACCATTTACCCTATATTATTTAATCCACTCAAACCTCCTATCCAACAACTACTACGTTGCTTTGTCTTCTTCTAGGTTTGGTTGTGTGTCCTTCCTCTTTCTTCTTTTTTAAGCATATGTTCTTTCCTTTTTTTCATACTTTTGTCGCTTTCAACATATTGTTTTATATGATTTTTTAAAATATAATTAAATTAATATAGATACAAAGGTGATGCTAATGTTTGATAATATAATTATAATTGATGATATAATTCTATGTTATTTTCATATGACATAAAAAAATATGCATGATAGTATTGTTATTTTATTAGTAATTATTGATAAATTTAGTATTTAGAATAATTAAGGACATTTTAGTAAATTTATAAATTACAATATAGTACGATACAATCAAACCAAACAATAAAAATGTTATTAAACAACAACAAACAATAAAGTCTAGCAAAACATTATATCTACCGTACAATACAATACAATACATTACATTATGAAACAATGGGTAACAATGATCAAAAGAGAGTGTAAACAGTAACACATTCACATAAAATAGGACGAAGGGACTATATAACTCTCTCTGTTCCACGTTATGTGATACGATTTTCATGCATTTTCAAATAAAATTTATTTATTAAAAGTAAAAAAAAATGATATAAATCGCAATAATTCAAAATATTTAAAAGAAGTATAAAAAATCAAAATTGAACAATATACCTGATTTTCTGTGAGGGGGCAGCACCTAAATCTATACTGCATTCTGGACAAACTTTCAATTTCTCTTCTTTTACTTTCCTCATTAGGCATTTCTTGCAAACAGTAAAAAAATATTAAACACAAATTAATCAAATTCCATTAAAAGTGATATATAATGAATTAAGAAATAAAAAGTGATAAGAATGAAAAAAGAAAAATGTTGAACCATATTGCAAAACCATATATATATACTAGTTTCACGGCACGTGCGTTGCATGTGTGTATCGTATTATATGGTATACTATGTTGTAAAATAGAATTAATATTACTAAATTAAAATATTTTAGTAAATAAATATAACTAAAAGAACATAGGACAAGTGTTTTTAATTGATTAACACAGATTGTCATAGAGTTACTTGTTTTTTGATATCAAAATTACCAGATATCATTGAAACATTTCAAAATACATTCAAAGTTTAAAAATGGGGAGAAAGTGACATTTCTTTAATAGTATTGTTTTTTACTTCACTGATGTTCTAGTTTCTAGATTCCATAATGTGAAATTATTGTGGACATGTGGTTTTTTTTATTGTTGTTATCATGTTGTAGTTTATCAGTATACACGATTTGCTAATTAATTGATTATACTTTTTCACGTAGTTAGAATTTCTATTTAGTTTATTTCAAGTGTGGTTGTATACATATTATTAATATGGTGTTGAAGATGAAACTCAATACAACCGAGTAATTATCAAAAGATAATTTTTCTTTTAATATAGTAAAACCTTGTTAATGTCTATTGGAAAATTTCATGACTGCTATAGCGAGGTGTTGTTATATGTTTATATTGATATTTGACATTTTGGTCTCATGTAGCTATTAAAAATTCAAAACATGTTTGTTTATTGATTTTGTCTAATAAAAAGAAAGAATGTATTTGTAAACAAATTTAACCAATAAAATAGGAAAAAAATATCAATATAAAAAAGGTCACCAATAGTCTTTCTTCTTAAGTTTATGACCATAAATGATGGACACCACTTAAGTAGAATTTTTCTAGTGAGGTAATATTACAAAAAGCGTATTTCTATAGTATATGCCGACACTGTTATAAGTAGAATGATATAGAGACAAAAAATATAACATGAAAAATAGTTTTAAGGAAATTTAGGCCGTTACATTGAAATGTTGTGATAACAAATGCTGATTAAACAGATGTTTGACTGTATGTCGAATAATTAGCATGACCAATTCTTTGTTTTATATATATATATATATTTCAGTAGCATAAATTAGTGTTAATATATGAACAACATCACCTATGGTGAAAATATTTCATTTCTTAAAGTTTCTATCTTATCTTTGTGAAATCGTACTCTTCTCCTTTTTTCAGCCGCATATATATTATATAGTTGTTGTCAAATAAAAGTATCTAGTATCTTATAGAATTTGTATCGTGATATAAAACATTAAACTTTTTCAATAAAAATAATAATAGATGAATAATATTTAAAGTATTATTTATAGAATCTTTAATTTGATTTACGATCATTTTATGATCAATCACTATTTTTTATTTATTTTTATATAGCTCGCAAGGAGTGTATCTTGTGACATAACATTTTATCAGATTAAAATGAACACAAAATAACAGAAAACTTAAAAATTTTATACTCAATATAAATTTTAAAAAAAAAGAAAAAGTATATGGAACAATTCATAGCCAATGAAGAAGGAAGGGGAAAATATATGTTAATGCTATATTCACTCTACTATTTCATTTTGATTGAAACCCCCTGCCACCAACACTTTACTTTCTCCGTTCATTTTTACTTGCTATAATTCGACTTGACATATCTATTAAAAAATTATTATTGTCATGGTTATAGTATTATACTATCTCTATAATTGATGTTTTATATTAAATAAAAGTGAAAATCTCTTTTCGAAAAAAATTACAAGTCATTGGAAAAGTTACAACTATTTTGAAAAGTCACAATCCTTCGAAAAAGACACAACTCATCGGAGAAGTCACAACTCTTCGGAAAAGTCATAACCTTTCGAAAAAGTCACAACTCATCAGAAAAGTCACAATCCTTCATAAAAGTCACAACTCATCGGAAAAGTCACAACCCTTCAATATGAGAAGTACTTGTCTACTTTTAATATAATACAATTAAAATAAATAAACTAAATTAAGTATTTTTAGTTGGGGTTATTAAAGTAATTTAACATTCAAGTTTGGGAGTTCATGCTTTTAAGGTAGAATAGATAGATAGATATAACACCCATCTATATCTATTTGAATAACATATGTTCTCTTGATAGGTTGTGACTTTTTCGATGAATTGTGACTTTTTTCGAAGGGTTGTGACTTTTTCAAAGGATTGTGACTTTTCTGATGAATTGTGCAATGTTCAAAAGGTTGTGACTTTACAAAGGATTGTGACTTTACAGACAAGTTGTGACTTTCCAAAGAGTTGTGACTTTTCTGATAAATTGTTACTTTTCCAAAGAATTGTCACTTTTCCGAAGGGTCATGACTTTAAAGATAAGGCACAACAAGAACATGTTAATACTACTCTTTGTTGGCTATAAATAGAGGGATTTCCTCTCATTTTTCAATCACAAAATTTTTCTAATCTTTTACTCTTCTTTTTCTTACTCTTTAAATTTTTTTGTGTGATTTATTATATTTTAGTGAGTTTGAAGATCAATGGAATTTGAGGTACCACTATTCTAATGAACTAAATCATTATATCCTTAGAGGATATATTTCTGAATCTCGAGTACTTGAGGGAAAAATTTTTGGTGATATAACAATCAATTTTTTCTTAATATATATACAGTAGAATGTTATGTTCCAATATACAAAGCTAACACGAAGTAATCTAAATTTATTTGTTTTTCTTAACAATTTCTCATGTGATGCAGATATATAAGCTTCTGAATATCTTTTTTTAAAATTATTGAACTTCTCATGAGTCAGAAAATTGTCACGAGTTGTTTTGTTGATACTCAAGACATAAGAATGACTTTACATACAATGCTATTTATGTGATTGAGATTGTCAGAATGTTTGCTTCAAAACAGTTACTACTAAATAAACATTTCCCTTTCGTTTTACTTTCTTTTTTATCACGACCCGATTCCTCAGGTCATGATGGCACCTACTACAACCCACCAGTAGGTAAGCCTAACCCATAGCCTGGAACCAGAAGCAATGAGCTATCAAGCGGAAGAGGAACCAATGAAGTAACAAACAAATATAAAGAGAAGAAAGAGGAATCACCATAGATATATCTAAGGAACCGTCCCCAAGACCTGACATCAGTCAGTAATCGAATATTTAAACAAAATAAGAGTACAAAGCTTTTAAAAATACAAATTAGTTACAGACAGTCTTCTAATGCAAGTAAAGACTAGTCCAAGCCCAAAATAGATGGAAATTAGCAACTCCGGACGCCAGGAGCTCATCTAATCTCCGAATGCAAGCTGCTCCGCACCAAGACTAATCATCGACGATAACCCAAACTATGATCTGCAGGGTGCAGAAGTGTAGTATGAGTACCAAACGAATAGTACCCAGTAGGCATCATAGGCCGACTGAGCAACAAAGGTAAAAACAATCAGAAAACATAGAATCTAGATCAGAATAGATATCAAGCGGATAATAAAAAAAGCACATGAGCGCACCAAAAGTAAATCTAAGTATAGCTAAGCTAAACCTAACAGGACCCCATAAGCCCAGAAGGTACACTCGTGCACAAGTTTAAATAAAACCCGAATGGACCCCCATAAGCCCGACAGGTACAAAGAATAGCTAGGCCTACAAGACCGAAGGGTAAACCAGATCCGAATCGAACAACCAATCAACTCCAGCCCATCTAGAAAGAGTGACTATCAACAGAGGCCGCCCAGCCAGCCAACCAGCTACTCATAGGAGCGTCAGCCGCCCAGCTAGCAAGAGTGCCCGGGGGCGTATCAACTCCGTCGAAGGTCTCAGATATCCAGGCCGCCCAGCCAGTCAGCCAGTCCCAGGGGCGTCAGCCGCCCAGCTCGTAAGAGTGCCTGGGAGCGTATCAACTCCGAAGAGGATCTCAAATATCCAGGCTGCCCAGCCAGCTAGCTACTCTTAGGGGCGTCAGCCGCCCAGCTAGTAATAGTGTCCGGGGACATATCAATTCCGAGGAGGATCTCAAGTAGGCTCCAAGCTATCGTGGATCGATGTCTACTCCCGACGATATCACAAAAGGCTTTAAGCAAGAAGCACTCCAATCTAAAAGAAGCACACCATCTTCGGTAACGCATCAGAACCGAAGAAATGGGGAGAGGAGAGAGAAAGGTGATAAAGCAGTGCAAAGGCCTAAGGCTCTTACTATCAGACCCAAGTCTGCTATTCCGGTCCACAAGGACCTAGTCCATCCGAAATGACATCGGAGACATGCCATAGTCACAAGGTGTATGGGTTTAAGGCAACACTAGTCTATCCTAGACTAAGGCCAAAACATGTTCCAACAATAAGCAATCAACCAAGAAAAATCACAAAGCATGCTACAACACACATATAGCCCCCTATCAACATGGTAATACCCTCGAAATAGAGGCAATAAACCCTAAAATCAAGGTTTATTAGAAGAAAAGTAGATATCACTTGGTACCTTCCCCAATTGACATTAATCATCATGAATTTACACATTCATGCTCAATCTAAGTAGAAAGGAAGTCGTAACCTACCTGAAGGCCGACCGCGCGCGCTCCAAACCACTATGTCGGAGCTTTTTCCTTCCGTATGACCTCAGAATGTTGCTACGCTATCAAAAATAGAATCACAGACTCAACACAATCATTTAGACACTAATATCGCATTAATCGGAGATGGACCCAAAATTGGGTCTAAAACATAATTGTGGGACCCATGCTGGTAATCACGAAATCGACTCCGTGAAAAGGGTCATTTTACATACCGGAACTTGTCTCCCAAAACAGAACACAATTCAGATCTCGGAAAAGGCCGGAATTACAGCATGCAACAAACCCACCATTAAAGAACACCAAAGAGAGCTGGCAGCAACTAAAACGAAGAGAATGCCTCAAACGAATGTCCCCCGACAATCCCCAAGCAATCCAATGCGTAGCCACAAACTTCCCAAACACGATGGACTTCGAATCACCCAAAACGGAACTAAAATGAGCAAGATATCACCAAATCAATATAGCCAAAATCTAGAACTCGAAAAGAGCTACAGCTGTCTGGTCTATCGCGATTTTACCGCGATTGACGCATACCTGACAACTTCAGATCACTCTACAGCGAAGGCACTATCAAAACGAAGCTTCCACACTTTGAATCACCTAATTTGGCCAAGAAATGAGAGAAATATGGGGTTTTGAAGTTTTCAAAAAGAGCTGTTATTTCTGTTATATAAATACCAGAAATCTGGTCGCTAAAGGACTATTTCTGGTCGCTAAAAGTCCCATTTCAAGTCGCTAATAGCCTGAACCAGATATCAGTACTTTTGCTATTTTTCAAAGTCTCCGAACGGACCCTCGAAATTCATTCGGGACCAGATGAAAATAAACCAGATATGCTACCCCACTAAATTCGGCATTTCAGACTCCATTGTGCTGTCGAAATTCCATACGATGTCATCTTGATGAAAAGTGGGTCCCACGCCCATGCGCCATTTTAAGCTAAAATCGACAATGGAGCTCGGGATGAGCCCGAAAGCCTCGGGAAGCGCACGAAAGGTTGTTCTAGACCAAACTCGACTTTCCAGAGCTAACCGCACTGACGAAATTTCAATTTGAGCACGTTTACCAAGGATGTTGACCGAAGTCGAACTTAGGCTAAAGCTTAAAGGCTAAAATGCCTAATGGCTCAAACTTGCACTGAAAGCCCCGAAACTCGAGCTGAACATTTCACTAGCCTAAAATGACCATTCCAGAGATGATGGAACCGTCAGAATTCCATTCTGAGGCCGTTTTCCTTGAGTTTTGACCGAAGTCAACCATTCAAACTCTAAGTGCTCCAAAACACGAAAACGGGCATAAAACCCAAACAAACGACCAAGTGACCGAAAAGTCAGTGCCAATAAGTCATAAATGACTTGGGGTTGCTATAGAAACACTCTAAATGCTTAAAAGAATAGAAAACGGAGAAAATGACCTGGAGAGTCATTACAACATCCACTATTAAAAGAGGAGGATACAGGGCCCGCATGCTCCGCCAAACCCACAGACACCCTCACGAATTGAACAACACCGACACAGAACTCAGGCTTAGGGGGAAATCCTTAAATTTACTACAAACTTTAAAAGCTCCTCCAATTCCCTTTATGGGCTCCAACTCTCGCTCAATTAACCTGAACTTGAATGAAAACACTAGCTTCATCTACGGAAAACCAAAAACCACATCGAAATAAGAACCACAGTACCATGGCAAATGTAACTCAACTCATAATTCAAAATACTTGCCTTATGCTCCAAATCAATCTTCTTCTAGCCACCAAGAGCGTTCTGCCGGTCCTTGGCCATCCTAAATACCTCCAACACCATCTGAAACTTGCTTATAGAACCATACAACACAAACCTCGAAGGAGTCACATACTTCAATTGAACCTCTAGGGATGAGAACAACCCAAGCAAGGAAAACAACCGGGGGCAAAGCCCAAAATTCTAATCTCCACTTTAAAAACCAACAATCCCAGCTAAAACCCACCTTCTGAAACGCAACACTCCACTCCAAGGGATGATTATCCCTCGAATGACAAGGCCGCACTGAGCCCAGCTCTAGTGATTACTCTTACCAAAGGAACTTCCAAAATGCTGACACCATATGCCCACAACTTCTCAGCAAGTGCAAATTTGATCCAGCCATCCTAGCCCAAGGGAAACCAAGCCGATAGGCAACGAATAAACATAGTCAACCGATCGATAATGGACCAAGGAAACCAACCCCCATCAACGAACACCGCAAGTCACCCAATATGCTAAAAGCAAACCTTCCATCTTGAACAAATCCAAAATATCACATTTCATGAATTACTTTGACACCATCCTGGAGATGAACCTTCTAAGCAACCTTTAATTCTCCAACAGAAGCAAAAGTCTGAACTCGCCAAGGGACACTGCCATTCCGGCTCCAGAACACAACCAAGACCTCGAGAGCTACCAACCCAATCGCAAAGAGCCAACCACAATGGCAACAAGGTGAAACAAGAGATCACACTTTCCAAATCCCAACTAGCTGTGGTCAAGCACCAAAACCCTCAAAAGAGACAGCTTCAAAAGATTGAACGAATGGACCACAACTTTGCAACTGAGAACAAGACTAAGGCAAATGGGAAGAGACGGCCAACTTGGAATTCCACAACATTACAGAAGGCTGTTCCACCTTTCTCACAACTCCAACAGCTACAAATCTTCCAACCACCACTAAACCAAGAACTAACAAAGCTGGCTTAGCCACCTATCTAGCAAGGATTTGCACCACAACAACAACAACTGGCAAAGGAAGCAAAAAAAAGGAACAACTAACTAACTCGGCCTCAAACTCCTAACAGAACCACCAAGGCAGAGGCGCGAGTAGTTACTTAACCACTACTCTCAGATATAGGAATCCGACCTAATTGATCCACTACTAAAAGAAATCAACTACGGAGCTAACACACATACACAATCTCAAATAAAGTGGCCACAACAGTCAGGAGATAAATAGCAAGTCAAATAAGCATGTATGGGTATGAAAACTCCCAAAACCACACAATATGAGCAATGCAGGGCAAAACAAGGATATCAAGGAAATACAAGCGATACCTGGATCCTCGGCCTCTAGCTGACCTGTAGAAGCATGGAACGAATCGCGACCGACCTCAAACTGAGCACTACCACCTACTACCCTCAGGGCACTATCACTGGCTCGATGTGCTATGGTACCATGAAACTGTCTCGACTGAACAAATTGCACCATGGTCCCACGCCGGGGAAACAATCTCGACCGGTGGCCAAGCTCCCCACAGATGCGACAAGGTCCAACTTCTCTAGTGTGGGGAGTAGGAGAAGTATGCAATGTCTGAAAGATCATCTCTGGCTTGGGGCAGTCCCTGGACTAGTGATCAAACACCCCACAATCATAGCAACTTCTATAGTCTGACGCCCGGCGTAAAGAACGAGACGAACTCCTCTAGCGGCCCCTAACAAACTGTGAACCATCTCCAACCCTTTGCGAACCATCCCTGGCTGACTGTACCGGGGTTCTGCGACACTCTCTAACAAAGTTGCCTACCTCGCCACACTCACAGCCACCATCACCAATATCAACCCGCTAAAAGGACCCAGCTGGAATAGGATAAGCTCCAACACCTGAAGGCCCAATATTCTCACCTAGAGAAGTCTAACCTTAACTCTGTCCGTTGTAAGCTCCATGACTTGCCTCAGAACCTCCTGGAACCTGAGGTGCTATCACCGTAGGCCTGATGGGTCGAGAAGGAAGATGACCCTCACTGAACTAATACTCACCCCGAAGTGGGATGATGTCACCACTGTGATGATGGTGAGGCCTCTTACCACTATCTCTGTAAGCCCCAAGGCATTCTTGCTCCATGGCCCTCTCATGACTAACAACCTGGGGAAAGGTAGACCCAGTCTCTATCAAGTGCCCTGACGCCAGATGGAGGGGCAAAGACAACCCCCTAACGAACTACTTACTCATATCCAGATCCGTAGGGGATGACGTGGTGTTATGCCCAGCCCACTTAAGAAATCCCGTGACATACTCTGATGCTGATGGTGAACCCTGTTGGAGAACCATCAACCCATCTCTAGCCTGAGAATGATTTGCCAAAACTCTGGTAGAACCTGCTGAAGCTCCAACCATGCCCACCGAGAATCTCGTACTATCCATCCAAGAGAGAGTAGATTCCAAAGGATCAGTTTTAGAGGTTGTTCAAGGCATGGACACATGATAAGGAGTCAAGAACAAAATTTCCTAAATATGCCCCATAGCCTCCCAAAGATAGGATACGGACGTCTCTGCACCGATTCGTAGGATTCTACTAGAAATTGCCCTCATACCAACGATACCGGTCAACCTAGAGCTCTAATATCAACTTATCATGACACAATTCCTCAGGTCATGATGGCACCTACTAAAACTCACCAGTAGGTAAGCCTAACCAACAGCCCGAAATCAGAAGCAACGAGCTATCAAGCAGAAGAGGAACCAATGAAGTAACAAATGAATATAAAAAGAAGAAAGAGGAATCACCATAGATATACCAAAGGAACCGTCCCCAAGACCTAGCATCAATCAGTAATCTATCATCTAAACAAAACAAGAGTACAAAGCTTTTACTAATACAAAATAGATACAGACAGTCTTCGAAACTAAGTAAAGACTAGTCCTAGCCCAAAATAGACGGAAATCAGCAACTCCGGACGCTAGGAGCTCATCCAATTTCCGAATGCAAGCTGCTCTGCACCTAGATAAATCATCGGCAATAACCCGTACTATGATCTGCAGGATGCAGAAGTGTGGTATGAGTACCAAACGAATGGTACCCAGTAGGCATTATGGTCCGACTGAGCAAGAAAGGTAAAAACAATAAGAAAAGATAGAATCTAGATCAGAATAGATATCAAGCGGATAAGAAAAGAAGCACTCGAGCCCACCAAAAGTAAATTTAAGTACATCTAAACTAAACCTAACTGGACCCCATTAGCCCAGAAGGTACACTCGTGCACAAATTTAAATAAAGCCTGAACGGACCCCCACAAGCCCGATAAGTACAAAGAATAGCTAGGCCTACAAGACCGAAGGGTAAACCAGATCTGAATCGAACAACCAGTCAACTAATAGCCCAGCTAGCAAGAGTGAATTTCAAATCAGGCCGCACCACCAGCCAGCTACTCCTAGGGGCGTCAGCCGCAGAGCTAGCAAGAGTGCCCCGGGGCATATCAACTCCGTCGAAGGTATCGAATATCAAGGCCGCCCAGCCAGTCAGCCACTCCTAGGGGTGTCAGCCGCCCAGCTCACAAGAGTTCATGGGGGCATATCAACTCCAAAGAGGATCTCAAATATCGAGGCCGCCCAGCTAGCCAGCTACTCCTAAAGGCGTCAGTTGCCCAGCTAGCAAGAGTGTCCGGGGGCGTATAAACTTCGAAGAGGATCTCAAGTAGGCTCTAAGCCATCGTGCATCGATGTCCACTCCCAACGATATCACAAAAGGCTCTAAGCCAGAAACACTCCAATCTCAAGGAAGCACACTATCTCCGGTAACGCATCAGAGCCGCATAAATGGGGAGAGAAGATAGAAAGGCGAACAAGCAGCGCAAAGGCCTAAGCTAAGGATCATACTATCAGACCCAAGTCTGCTATTCCTGTCTACAAGGACATAGTCAATCCAAAATGACGTCGGATACATACCATAGTCACAAGGTGCGTGGGTCTAAGGCAACACTAGTCTATCCTAGACTAAGGCCAAACCTGTAATCACCCTTCATTTCATTTGTGTGATTGTGCCTTTCTGTCATCGTTTAGATTGTTCCTGAAGCGACCTCAAGTCATTATGACTTACTGGCCCTGACTGTTCGGTCTCCTGGTCGTTCGTTTGGGTTTTATGCCCGTTTTCCTTTTTTGGAGCTCTTGGACCTTGAAAAGTTGATTTCGGTCATAACCCTAGGTAAACAATCTCATATGGGAATTCTGGAAGTTCCATCAGCATCGGAGCGGCCAAATGAGGCTAGAAGATTTGTTGCCTCTAGTCCCGGGGTTTCCGGTGTGATTTTGGGGCCCGTTGGCTCTTTAGCTTTTGAAATTTGGCTTGAAGTTGACTTTAGTCAACATTCTTGGTAAACATGCTCAGAAGAGAATTCCGTTAGTGCGGTTAGTTCCGGAATGTCAAGGTTGGTCTAGAATTACCCTTCGTGTACTTCAAGGAGCTTCTGATCTAATTTTGAGGCCCTTGGTAGAGTTCGGCTAAAATGGCGCTTTGGGTGTGGGACTCATATTTTGTCGAAACGACCTCCTATGGAAATTCCGACTGCGCCATTGAGTCTGAGATGTTAAATTTAGTGGGGTAGTATATTTGGTTTATTTTCATCGGGTCCCGAACGAATTCCTAGGGTCCGTTCGGACACTTTGAAAAATAGCAAAATCTGGTGATGCTGGTGCAGACCTTTAGCGACCAGAGTTTGACTTGTCACGACCCGATTTCTTGAGTCATGATGGCGCCTACCAACCCACCAGTAGGCCAGCCAAGACCCTATCCCGAAACTTAACAGTAATGGGACTGAGGGTTGAAACTAACCTCAACTAACCAGAAGCATAAATAAAGGAACACATATAAAGAAAGGGCGGAAGCGAAAAATCTATATACAATAGCAATTCCTCCAAGAACCTAGAAGTCACCAGTACAGAACTACTAAACGAGTACAAGTCCCAAAAGTGGACCATAGAAACAAGTTGTGTTGAAAGCAAAAGACAAGCCAAAATATAACAAAAGGAGACAAGTAATCCAGAACACCATGTGCTTACCCTCGTCTCCAGAACAGACCGCTATAGGCTCGAACTCAACATTGATAGCTAGTGCTCGGACCTGCATCACAAAAACAGATACAGAGTGTGGCATGAGTACCAACAACAGTTACCCAGTAGGCATCATAGGCCGACTGAGCAAGAAAGGTAAAATCAGACTGAAAGGATAGAATCTACAATAACAGAGGTCAAGCGAAAGCGAAACAAAGCACATGAGCACATCGGAAGTAAAACTAAGTACACCTAATCTAAACCTAACTGGACCCCCATAAGCCCAGAAGGTACACTCGTAGACAAGTTTAAATAAAAACCCCAACGGACCCCCTTAAGCCCGACAGGTACATAGAAGAGCTATTCTACGGAAATGAAGAAAGACCCAAGCAACGAACCGAATTCACCAACAAACTCAACCGACCGACCAGCCAACTCCAAGCCTTAGTACTCCATTGCCCAATCAGCCAACACTCCCGGGGCCCCTGCCCAAGCCTGTAGAGTGCGCCAATACTCCCGGGGGCCCTACCTAAGCCAGTAGAGTATGCTGGACAACCCAAGTACCTCATATCCAATAACCCTGAAATGGAACAACCAGCCAATCCCAAGCATTAATACACTACTGCCCAATCAGCCAACACTCTTGGGGGCCCTACCCAGCAAGTACTGTGCGTCGGTACTCTAGGGGGCCCTACCCAGCTAGTAGAGTACACTGTACAACCCAAGCACCTCATATCTAATCGCCCACTTTGCCAATACTCCCGGGGGCCCTACCCATCTAGTACAGTACGCGGGGCCATCCCAAATAACTCAGAACATTAAGCCAAGATGGATCACCATCCACTACCAACCACAATACCGCTAATCCACCTTGGCATGATGTTATGAGTTATTTCGGATAGCCCCGTGTACTCTAATGGCTGGGTAGGGCCCCCGGGAGTATTGGCAAAGTCGGCGATTAGATATGAGATTCTTGGGTTGTCCAGTGTACTCTACTAGCTAGGTAGGGCCCCCAGGAGTACCGGCGCACTCTACTGGCTAAGGAGAACCCCCGGGAGTGTTGGCTGATTGGGCAGCGGAGTATTAATGCTTGGGATTGGCTAGTTGTTCTGTTTCAGGGTTATTGGATATGAGGTACTTGGATTGTCCAGCGTACTCTACTGGCTTGGGTAGGGTCCCCAGGAGTACCGGCGCACTCTACTGGCTTGGGCAGGGCCCCCATGAGTGTGGGCTGATTGGGCAGCGGAGTACTAAGGCTTTGAGATGGCTGGTCGGTTGGTTGAGTTGGTTGGTGAATTCAGTTTGTGGCTTGGGTTTTCCTTCGTTTGCGTAGAATAGCTCTTCTGTGTACATGTCGGGCTTATGAGGGTCCGTTCGGGTTTTTATTTAAACTTGTGCACGAGTGTACCTTCTAGTCATATGGGGGTCCAGTTAGGTTTAGATTAGTTGTACTTAGTTTTACTTTTAGTGTTCTCGTGTGATTTGTTACGGTTTCGCTTGACCTCTGTTATTGTAGATTCTATCCTTTCAGTCCTTTTTTACCTTTCTTGCTCAGTCGGCCTATGATGCCTACTGGGTACCTGTTGTGGGTACTCATGTTACACTATGCATCTGTTTTTGTGATGCAGGTCTGAGTACCAGCTATCAGCGTTGAGTTCGAGCCTGTAGCGGTCGGTTCAAGAGACGAGGGTGAGCACATGGCGTTCTGGATTACCTGTCTCCTTATGTTATATTTTTGCTTGTCTTTTGCTTTCGAAACAACTTGTTTCTGTGGTCCACTTTTTGGACTTGTACTCGTTTAGTAGTTCTGTACTGGTGACTTTCAGGTTCTGGTAGATATTGTTATTTTATATAGATGTTTCGCTTCCGCCCTTTCTTTATATGTGTTCCTTTATTTATGCTTCCGCTTAGTTGAGGTTAGTTTCCACCCGCAGTCCCATTACTGTTAAGTTTCGGGATAAGGTCTTGGCTGGCCTACTAGTGGGTTGGTAGGCGCCATCATGATTTGAGAAATCGGGTCGTGAAAAAAAAATGCTCCAATAATAAGCAATCAACCAAGAAAAATCACAAAGCATGCTACAACACATATGCAACACCCTATCAGCATGGTACTACCCTCGAAGCAGAGGCAATCAACCCTAAAATCAGGGTTTCTTAGAAGAAAAGTAGATATAACTAGGTACACGCCCCAATTCACACTAATCATCATGAATTTACACATTCATTCTCAATCTAAGTAGAAAGGAAGCCGTCACCTACCTGAAGGCCGACCGCGCGCGCTCCAATCCACTCTGTCATATCTTTTCCCTTCCGTACAACCTCGGAATACTACCACACTATAAAAAATAGAATCAATGTCTCAGCACGGTCGTTTAGACACTAAATTCGCATTAATTAGAGACGGACCAAAAATTGGTTCTAAAACAGTATTGTGGGACCCGCACGGGGAATCCCGAAATTGACTCCGTGAAAAGGTTCATTTTACCTCCCCGAACTTGTGTCCCAAAATGGAACACAATTCGGAGCTCGGAACAGGCCGGAATTACAACATGCAACAAACCCACCATTAAAGAAAACCAAAGAGAGCTGGCAGCAGCTAAAACTAATAAAATACCTCAAACGAAGGTCCCCCAGACAATCCCTGAGAACTCCAACACGTAGCCACAAACTTCCCGAACACGCTGGACTTTGAATCACCCAAAACGGAGCTAAAATGAGCAAGATATCACCAAATCAATATAGCCAAATTCCAGAACTCGAAAAGAGCTATAACAGTCTGGCCTATCACGATTTTACCTCGATTGACGTGCATCCGACAACTAAAGAATCACTCTACAGCGAAGCCACCATCAAAATGAAGCTACCACACTTTGAATCACCTCATTTGGCCAAGAAATGAGAGAGATATGGGGTTTGGAAGTTTCAAAAAAAGCTGCTATTTCTGCTAGATAAATAGGAGAAATCTAGTCGCTAATGGGCTGTTTCTAGTCGCTAAAAGCCTGCACCAGATATCAGCACTTTTGCTATTTTTCAAAGTCTCCGAACAGACCCTCGTAATTCATTCAGGATCCGATGAAAATAAACCATATATGCTACCCCACTAAATTCGACATTCCGGACTCAATGGCGCAGTTGAAATTTCCATACGAGGTCATCTCGATGAAAAGTGGGTCCCACGCCCATGTGTCATTTTAAGCAAAAAATCCACAACGGAGCTCAGAATGAATCCAAAAGCCTCGAGAAACACACAAAAGGTCGTTCTAGACCAAACTCGACATTCCGGAGCTAATCGCGCTGACGGAATTTCAATTCGAGCACGTCTACCAAATTGTTGACCAAAGTTAAACTTAGGTTAGAGCTTAAAGACTAAAACGCCTAATGGCTCAGACTCGCACCAAAAGCCTCGGGACTCAAGACAAACATGCCACTAGCCTAAAATGACCATTCTGAAGCTGATGGAACCGTCAGAATTTCGATCTGAGGCCGTTTTCCTGGAGTTTTTATCGAAGTCAACCGTTCAAACTCCACGAGCTCCAAAACACAGAAATGGGCATAAAACCCAAATGAATGACCAGGCGACCGAACAGTCAGTGCCAACAGGTCATAAATGACTCGGGGTCGCTACAGAAAAGCTCTAATCGCTAAAAATATAGGAACATAGAGAAAATGGCCTGGAGGGTCATTAAATTTTTTTAAAAATATTTATGTATTTTAGTCGAAGGAAAATTCGTATGATTTATAATTACGCTGGGTTGAAAGGTGTATTAGTTTAATTTTTATTTTTTTATTTAATGACTACTTTTTATGAGATAAATATTTGTATTATATACAAATTATTATATATAGATATATATTTGGGTAGGTATTTGTATTTTAATTAAAGTATTATATATATCACAAAAGTATCATCAAGTTAACAAGATCTTTCTTTTTTTTTAAAAAAAAACTAATAGCAAATAGGAAAATATGTGAATCATTTAAAATTTATCATTCGCAAAATAAAATTTATATTAAGTAATATGGAATAAATGTGCAATGAATGATAAGTTTTAAAGTACAAAGTTGGATTACCATTTTGCCCCTACACTAAATTAAAATCTAGTTAACTATCTAAATAAACAGTAAAATTAATTAGAAGTCATATTTATTTAAGTAAATGTAGAATTAATAAGAAATTTAGCTATTGCACTTTAATTCCTTAGTTATGGAATTATAAATTCTCTTAGTTATTACTAATTATTGCAAATGTTATTCACACCCTTTTATATTCTTTAGTTATAACATTATTAATTCACTTAGTTATTACATTAATTATTTCTATCTTTCATATTTCCTTATATTAACGTTTTGCAAAATAACTTTTCAGATTCTTATATCACCCCTGGTGGCACATAGTTTATGGGACATGGGTAATCGCCACTTGTCCACTCGGTGCTAAGCATAATTCCCACGGATTAATCATGATTCAATTATCATAAGAATACATTGGTAGTCGCCTCTTGTCTATCATTAGTCATAAGTTCATTATTAGTAGACATGGGTAATCGCCTCTTGTCTACATTAGGGAACATGGGTAATCGCCTCTTGTCCCTTCATTAGAATAGCTCCTTAAGAACATGGGTAATCGCCTCTTGTTCATTTTAAGTTCATAGTGTCAGCATTACATGAGAAACCCTTTCAATACTCAACAACAACATCAACATAGCATAAACTTTGGTACTTCAATCTCAAAGCACCCTTAATTCATCATCAAGTTCATATGAGACATGCATAAGTTCATAGACTTCATCTTTACGTAGTTCATCATGATCATAATTTGCAAATCATAGGGTTCACATAGCTTCATGAGAATTTATCTTAATTCATGCAATTCAATGCAAACTCATGCTTAACAAGCCATAGACAAGTCAATTTGACCATAATTGAAGGAACCCACATAATAGAGTAAAATCATAGATCTTGGTTGAACATGCTTGAATTCATAAACCCATCTTTAGGTCATTCGTAATCTCATTCATGCAAAGTCTTAGCTTAGGAATCATAATTCATGCATAGATTCATAGAGATTTCATCAAATTCATCACTTCATAGTTCAACCCACCAACCAAACAAAGATTTCGAAATTTGAGGGCATTAGCATGGGTTCATGGAGATTCATTCAATTTCTACATCAAATTATATAATTCATGCTAATTCGTTCACTAAATTACTTTATCACGCTAGATCGTGCACTAGGAATCATAAAATCAACAATTGAAATCATAATTGAAGAACCCATAAGAATTGATCTAACCCTAGTTCAATTGGGGAAAATTGATCCTTGAAAATTGAGGAAAGTTGAGGACCCATTGGAGGAAAGGGCTCCAAATGGTGAATACTATCATACCTCAACAAAGCCCACAAGAATTTGCTAGAAATTCATGACCTTCAATGGAGGATCCTAGCCTTTCTTCTTCCTTGAGAGTTGAGAGAATTTCTTAGAGAGAAATATTAGAGAGAGGAGATTTTTGGGAATGGTTTAGAATGAGTAGAATTAGGCTTAGAAAATATATATAGGATCTGGGTTAAATGAGTAGAATTAGGCTTAGAAAATATATATAGGATCTGGGTTAAGGGTATAACCAACTTAGATTAGGAGTTAAACATTTAGGGAAAAGACCAAAAAGCCCTTAAATAAAAATTGTCGGGGTCCGTCTCCGGTCAGGACATACGGTCGTACATCAATCGACGGACTGTCCTGTCCTTCCGTCAATTGATTCAGAGATCTCCATTTAGAACTAAACTTTGGCTAAGTCTTGAGGGGATCTACGGGACCCATCTGAGGATCGTCAATTGGACGACGACTCGTCCTGCTGCTCTGTAGGTCAAAATTTAGAAACTTGAAATCGTGAAGGTATATAGTGCCATCGACGGTTCCCACCTATTGCCCGTCATTCCACCTACGGTCCGTAGGTGACCTCCGTAGTCACTGGCACTAGAATTTTGAAAAGCTGCATTTTCTTTCTTTGAAAACTTGGGGTGTTACAATATCTCCCCCTTGGGAACATTCGTCCTTGAATGAGAGTCAAAACATCAAGAGAAGGGTAAGAGACACGGACTAACAACCCAACCTAGCATACAATCACATAAATGCACATATTCGAGGAGGAAACATCAACTCCAAGTTAAAGCATGTTCAACACACCATTTCATGAAGTCTTTTATGCAACTCATACTCAATGCACATAATCATAGATCAATAAATTAAGCTAGCTTATTTTCACAACATTAGACTCTTTATGAACATGCATAAATGAGGAATCATGAGAATATCTAAGACACATGAGACCAAAAGAATGAACCATGAGGAACTAGGTACCTCAAGCAAGAGTAGGATCAGAAGGAAAGAGATGAGGCTATCGGGACATCATATCGGCCTCGGCCTCCCAAGTAGCACCCTCAACTAATTGATTCCTCCAAAGAACTTTCACGGAAGCAACTTCTTTATTTCTTAAGTTCTGAACTTGTCGGTCTAAGATCTCAACCGAAACTTCTTCATAGGAAAGACTATCCTTTATGCCAAGGTTCTCTAATGGCACGATAGAGGTCGGATCGCCAACACATTTCTTTAACAAGGAGACATGGAAAACCAGATGCACCGATGCCAAATCATTAGACAAGTCAAGTTCATAAGCAACCTTACCAACACGTCTCAGAATCTGGTAGGGGCCTACATAACGGGGACTAAGCTTCCCTTTCTTCACGAATCTCATCACACCCTTCATAGGTGAAATTTTTAAGTAAACCCAATCATCAACATCAAATTCTAAATCTCTCCTTCTAACATCGGCATAGGACTTTTGTCGATTTTGGGCCGTTTTCAACCTTTCTCTAATAAGCTGAACCTTCTCCATAGCTTCATGTACCAACTCGGGTCTTATGAAAGCAACTTCACCAACTTCAAACCAACCTATAGGAGATGTACACCTCCTACCATAGAGAGCCTCAAATGGAGCCATACCAATGCTAGAATGGTAGCTATTATTATAAGCAAATTCAATCAAAGGCAAATGATCATCCCAATTACCCTTGAAATCAATTACACAAGCTCTCAACATGTCTTCCAAGGTTTGGATAGTGGGCTCTGCTTGCCCATCGGTTTGGGAATGAAAGGCAGTACTAAGCTTAACACGAGTACCAAGACATTTTTGGAACAACTTCAAAAATTGAGAAGTGAATTATGCACCATGATCGGAGATAATCAATAAAGGCACTCCATGCAGCCTAACCATTTCCCTCAAATACAACTTAGCATAATCCTCCGCCGAATAAGAAGTTTTGACGGGAAATGGGCTGACTTCGTCATTCGATCTACAACAACCCAAATCGAATCATATTGTCACCGGGTGCGTGGTTAACCAACAATAAAGTCCATATTCACATCTTCGCACTTCCAAGTAGGGATACTAATATCTTGGGTCAAACCTCCCGGCATTTGATGCTCAACATTCACTTGTTGGCAATTAGGACACTTAGCCACAAATTCCGCAATATCCTTCTTCATTCAATTCCACCAATAGATCTCTCGCAGATCACAGTACATCATGGTAGCTCCCGGGTGAATGGAATATCAAGAACCATGGGCTTCCGATAAAATTTATCCTCATAAGTCATCTACATTGTGAACACACAAATGACCTTGATAGTGAAGTACACCATCTCCCCCTTGGGAGAAAGCCTCTACGGACTTTTTGTGCACCGCTTCCTTCAATTCAACAAAATTAGGATCAAGATCTTGTTTAGCCTTTACATCATGCACAAAGGATGATTCGGAACCATTATGGACCATAACACCACCTTTAGTAGAATCAAACAACCCAACACCCAATTGGGCCAATCTATGAACATCGCGAACCAACACTTTCTTACCATCCTCAACATGAGAAACACTACCCATAGACAATCGACTAAGAGCATCCGCCACCACATTAGCCTTGCCGGGGCGATAGAGGAGACTCATATCATAGTCTGTTAGGAGCTCAAGCCACTTTCTTTGCCGAAGATTCAGATATTTCTGTTTAAACACATATTGTAAACTCTTATGATCGGGTGAAAACGTCAACATGCACACCATACAAATAATGCCGCCATATTTTCAAAGCAAACATAACCGCCGCTAATTATAGGTCATGAGTAGGATAGTTCATTTCATGCACCTTGAGTTATGTTGAAGCATAAGCAATAACTTTCGCATTTTACATAAGAACACATTCTAACAAAATTCTCAAGGCATCACAATAAACCACGAAACCATCGGATCCTTCCGGTAAAGTTAATATTGGAGCCGAAGTAAGTTTATCTTTCAATTCTTGAAAACTCTTCCCACATGCCTCGGTCCATATGAACTTAGACTTCTTTTGAGTCAAAGCCGTCAATGGAGAAGTAATCGAAGAAAACCCTTCAACAAACCTCCTATAATAGCCGGCCAATCCCAAGAAACTACGGATATCCGAAGGTGATAGATGTCTAGGTCAATTCTTAACCGCATCCGTCTTCTTAGGATCTACCTCAATACCTTTATCGGAGACAATGTGACCAAGAAAAGCCTCGAACCTTAGCCAAAACTCACATGTACTAAAATTTGCAAAGAGTTGTTGATCCTTGAGGACTTGCAATACAATCCTCAAATGATTGGCGTGTTCATCCTCATTCCTTGAGTAGATCAAAATATCATCAATAAACACAATCACGAACATGTTGAGGTATTGTTTAAACACCCTATTCATCAAATCCATTAATGCGATCGGAGCTTTTGTCAATCCGAACGATATTACCAAGAACTCATAGTGATCATGCCTAGTCCGGAAAGCCATTTTTGGAATATCATCCTCTTTCACCCTCAATTGGTGATAGCTCGAACGAAGGTCGATCTTAGAAAAATAACTAGCCCCTTGAAGTTGATCAAACAAGTAATCTATCCTTGGAAGAGGATACTTATTCTTAATAGTAACCATGTTCAATTGGTGGTAGTCAATGCACATACGGAGTGAACCATCTTTCTTCCTCACAAACAACACCGGAGCACCCCATGGAGAAACACTTTGTCGGATGAAACCTTTATCCAACAAGTCTTTCAATTGCTCCTTTAGTTCCTTAAGTTCCGTCAGAGCCATTCTATATGGAGGAATAGAAATAGGTTGCTTATCCGGAAGAGGATCAATGCCGAAGTCTATTTCCCTTTTGGGAGAAATATCGGGTAAATCAACAGGGAACACTTTCAAAAACTCGTTAACAACGGGGACTGTCTAAAGAATAGGGATTTTGGAATCCATATTCCTCACCCTAACAATATGGTATATGCAACCCTTACAGATCATTTTTCTAGCTTTTAGGTACGAAACAAATTGCCCTCTAAACATAGAATTTCCCCCTTTCCACTCTAGGATAGGCTCATTTGGGAATTGAAACTTGACCATTCGGGTCCTACAATCAATAGAAGCATAACAAGCATGCAACCAATCCATCCCAAGAATAATATCAAAGTCTAACATATCAAGCTCTACAAGATCAATATGAGTTACTCTATGGGATAAGGAGACGGGAAAATTTCTATAGACTCTGTTAGCCACAATAGATTCACCAATCGGAGTATAGACATGAAAACGATCTAGCAACACATCCGAAATAATATCAAACCTCATAGCCACATATGGTGTCACAAAAGACAAGGTAGCACCGGGGTCAAGCAAGGCATAAATATCAAAGTGAAAAACTTTCAACATACCGGTAACCACATCAGGAGAGCGCTCATGCTCATGACGAGCTTGAAGTGCATATAATCGATTTTGCTTCTGATTTCCACTAGAACTTGATGGATTTTGGGATTGAGGACATCGACGGTTATCTTGTTCCTTCTTAGCCACTAAGGGGCAATCCCTTATCTTGTGATCCTTCCTACCACAACCAAACCATGCATTAGAACCGGCTAGACATTTACCCTCATGCTTTCTCCCACACTTAGCACAAGTAGTCAATGAAGAACCACCACCATTTCTTCCTTGAGGCTTAGGGTTAGACACCCTATCTTTGTTAGACTTAGGAGGAACATTGGATAAGCCTTGACCAGAAAACCTTTGTCGAAATCTAGGACGACCATGCCCACCGGACATTGAATGTGAAAACTTACCATCACCGGTCCTAGCTCTCTTTGCCTCTCTAGAGCTTTCCTTGAGCTTTTCCTCCTCTATTTGTTGAGCATACACCATGAGGCGATAAATATCCATATCATTAACAAGCATAGCAGTGCGGCACTCATTAACCAATATTTCGGACACTCCCGAGACAAACTTTCTCATTCTTGCCTTAGGATCAGCAATTATGGAAGGAGCATATCAAGACATTTGTGTGAACTTCAAATCATACTCTTTCACACTCATGTTCCCTTGATGAAGGTTGATGAACTCAAGCACCCTTGCCTCCCTCATCTCAAGGGGAAAGAACCTATCAAGGAAAGCAACCTTGAATTTCTCCCAATCAAGGGGACCCTCATTAACCGCCCTCTAACTCTTCCATTGGTTGAACCAAATTTGAGCAACACCCTTGAGTTGATAAGCGGCCAACTCTACCTTTTCCTCCGGCGTCACACCCATAATCATCAACGCCTTGTACACTTTATCAATGAATTCTTGAGGATATTCCTCAACCGTAGAGCCATGAAACTCCAGAGGGTTAATCCTAGTGAAGTCTCTCACTCTTGATGCCGCCGTACCCACATTTGGGTTCACGGGAGCCACAACCTCTCTATTTGCTTGAACCATCATGGCTTTAGCCAATACTTGAAAAGCAGCCCTAAACTCCGCATTAGTCACTTGTTTGGTGAAAGGGTTGGCCGGAACTTGTGGAGCTTGGGGAGGAGCTTCTTGTTCCACATTCTCTCCCGCATTTCTTCTAGCATAAGCTCTTCGAGTCGCCATATCCTGAAATGCGTAGGATAGGGATTAGGAGAGAGACATATAGAGTTAAACTCTATGGCACGACTTAGGAGTAATGAAAGAAGTGGAATTTCTTAAACCTCTTATAACCTCTCATTCATAAATGTGGCGCGCTTCACACTCATGAACAAGACTCTACTCGATGCGGCTTGTGAGACATCCTAGGATCTTTCTAAAACCTTGTACTTTGAATACCAAGTTTCACGACCCAAGGTACCCCCAAGACGTGACATGGCGTACAAGATCCCAAAAGGCCTTATACAAGCCACTTAGCATACATACATACAAGATCATAGAGATTAAGAGTTCAAAAGAGTTTTTCATATCAAAGCTTTTAAGAAAAAAATAGCGAAAGTCTACATGTCATGTCTCAAAGACAATCTAACATAGAGAAATAAAGTTTGGGACTTAACCCAATACAAAATCAGAAAGGAAATAACATGAACATAAGAACAACTAGGCTTTGTCCTTGGATGGATGAGGACTCACCAAGTCTTCGGTAAATCTTCTATAATGCTCTAGCCACGAGTGGATGGTGAATCACCAAGCCCTACATCAAAGAGGTTAATGGTGAATCACCAAGCCCTATAATCAAGTACAAAGTATGATAGCAATGCACATAAAATAATTAAACATGCTAGAATGAGATATTTCCATGACATGCAAAGGTCAACTACAACATGATAAAGCATGGAGAGCATAAGGAAAAAACCAAGGCCAAAGCAACTTATCATCTTTCCTTTACTTTACTTGAGATCATCATAACAACACTTTTGGTCATTAGTTGTGGGAAATAGATTTAACCGACATATAAGACCATGTAAGCTATCAACATGGAATCTGGTGTCTACTCTACACCGAAAGAGGGTTGCCCTACTTTCAAAGGTAGGACCATAACTTCTTAGCTTACATGGATCCACTAGCTAGTTTCTATCATAGACCACCATCTTATGGTGGCACATAGTTTATGGGACATGGGTAATCGCCACTTGTCCACTCGGTGCTAAGCAAAATTCCCACGGATTAATCATGGTTCAATTATCATAAGAATACATTGGTAGTCGCCTCTTGTCTATCATTAGTCATAAGTTCATTATTAGTAGACATGGGTAATCGCCTCTTGTCTACATTAGAGAACATGGGTAATCGCCTCTTGTCCCTTCATTAGAATAGCTCCTTAAGAACATGGGTAATCGCCTCTTGTTCATTTTAAGTTCATAGTGTCAGCATTACGTGAGAAACCCTTTCACAACACAACAACAACATCAACATAGCATAAACTTTGGTACTTCAATCTCAAAGCACCCCATCATCAAGTTCATATAAGACATGCATAAGTTCATAGACTTCATCTTTACGTAGTTCATCATGATCATAATTTGCAAATCATACGGTTCACATAGCTTTATGAGAATTTATCTTAATTCATACAATTCAATGCAAACTCATGCTTAACAAGCCATAGACAAGTCAATTTGATCATAATTGAAGGAACCCATATAATAGAGTAAAATCATAGATTTTGGTTAAACATGCTTGAATTCATAAACCCATCTTTAGGTCATACGTAATCTCATTCATGCAAAGTCTTAGCTTAGGAATCATAATTCATGCATAGATTCATAGAGATTTCATCAAATTCACCACTTTATAGTTCAACCCACCAACCGAACATATATTTCGAAATTTGGAGGCATTAGCATGGGTTCATGGGGATTCATCCAATTTCTACATAAAATCATATAATTCATGCTAATTCGTGTACTAAATTACTTTATCATGCTAGATCGTGCACTAGGAATCATAAAATTAACAATTGAAATCATAATTTAAGAATGCATAATAATGGATCAAACCCTAGTTCAAATGGGGAAAATTGATCCTTGAGAATTGAAGAAAGTTGAGGACCCATTGGAGGAAAGGGCTCCAAATGGTGAATACTATCATACCTCAACAAAGCCCACAAAAATTTCCTAGAAATTGATGACCTTCAGCGGAGGATCCTAGCCCATTTTCTTCGTTGAGACTTGAGAGAATTTCTTAGAGAGAGAAATATTTGAGAGAGGATATTTTTGGGAATGGTTTAGAATGAGTAGAATTAGGCTTAGAAAATATATATAGGGTCTGGGTTAAGGGTATAACCGACTTTGATTAGGAGTTAAACATTTAGGGAAAAGACCAAAAAGCCCTTAAATAAAAAAACTATCGGGGTCCATCTACGGTCAGGACCTACGGTCTGTACATCAATTGATGGACCGTCCTATCCTTCCGTTAATTGATTCATAGATCTCCATTTAGGCCTAAAATTTGGCTAAGTCTGGAGGGGATCTAGGGACCGTCAATAGGACGACAACTCGTCCTGCTGCTCCGTGGGTCAAAGTTCAGAAACTTGAAATCTTGAAGGTTTATAGTGCCATCGACGGTTCCCACCTATGGCCCGTCATTCCCCCTACGGTCCGTAGGTGAACTCCGTAGTCACTAGCACCAGAATTTTGAAAAGCTGCATTTTCTTTCTTTGAAAACTTTGGGTGTTACGAAGGGAATCTCAATTAATGAGCCTTCTGAGGATTCTCATGCCCAACAAACTAACCCTTAGACCTCTACCAGCAAGGGCAAGAAAGTGTGAAAACATATTGCAAAGAAGCAAGTGAAAATCTGCACCTAGTAAACGTCACCTCCATAGATTCTAATCTAGGATCCCGTGTCCCCAAGATCTTTGAATAGGCTCAAGGCAGAAGGAGAACATACCATTTTTTAGGAGCGTCGACTCTCAACTTATGGAGTCATGAGTGACAACCTCGCTATCTGGACCGTAATTAAATTTCATAAGTTGGAACAGTTCACTAAGGCCAGACAGCCGTATATGCCAAAGTGGGTACGAGAGTTCTATAACGCCTATGCTAAGGCATTGTAAAAAAAGAGAAAGGGCACTTTCCGGAAGAAAATAGATTAAGTGGAAGTGCGGGGCAGGTTGGCTCAATGCCACGCTACCGAATTTAATGCAGTACTATGCACCCTTAACAATTATGCTGAAACATACATGACCCAGAGGACTAAGAATTTAGATGAGTTGAAGGGATGGTTAGCCCCTTAAATATCTGATGAGTCGTCTCCCACTTGGATGGCTGAAGGAGCAAGGATCGAGAAGAAGGACATGAATATTCTAGCACGATACTTGTCAGGGCTTATTAACAACAACATTATGCCATCCCAAAATGAGTCAGTACTCCGACATCCGTAAGCAGTACTAGTGGGTTCCATTATTGAGAAATATGAATTTACTGTGGGTGCAATTATTGAGGATGAGATATTACTGAGAGCGAGGCAGGAGCAGACATCACTCCCATTCCCAGTGCTCATTACATAGTTCTGCGAGAGGGTAGGAGTCCCTTTCTGAAAGACAGATGTTAGGGTCACACCGGTCTCTTCACTGACTTTCAGAGGATTGAGGCTGAGTATTTGTAGGACGATGCGGCTCGGAGGAAGCCGCCACCACAAGAATCTATGCCAATGGTTGACCCTACCACTTTGGCAGTTGAGGAAAGCACACATGTTCCATCTGTGGAGCAGCAAGTATTTCTACTCTTTCCTCCACTACTGCCTCTACTGTTTATGTTCTTGCTGCTACTGCTTCTACTGTGAGTCCTCCCCCCTCTCCTATTACCCGTCCTCCCTTAACCCAGGCTATGATCTACCTGATGGGCAGCCCTGCCTAGTCAGCATATGTTAGACCTGCTCAGGTTGAGACGGACATGCCTAGGATCATTGACCAGGACATTAATAAGGCCTTGACTCCTTTAATAAAGTAGTTGGTCATCTGTAAGGGGACCATTGAGAGTCACAACGTGAGATTTGACAATATCAAAACTATGTTAGAGGCTCGGGAGAAGGCCGAGGGTAGTTCTGGGCCCTTGATGCCATAAGAGAGGAGATTGCTACTTTTCGGACGGAGGTGGTTCAGTTATAGTCAACAAACATCTCAATGCTTTTGGGTGAGGTTCCCCTTCCAGATGCTGCTGATCCAATGCCCAAGATACCGAGTGTTGTGCCTCCCTCTGTGAGCAGCCTGAGGTTGCTCGGCATATGGAGTCTGATATTGCTGATGAGAGTGAGAGTGCCGATGATGATCTAGCCGAGGAGACAAATGAGAAGGAGTTGCAGGTTGAATAGCATGGAATTGCAGAAACGTTGTATGAGCTTCAGCAGACCGATGAGGTCATTCTTATGGAAGCCCTTGAGATATCTCGTCGAGAGACTTCAGAGGTTGCCTCTAGTGGAGTCACTCCATATCCCATCCTACCTCCTAGTGTTGAGACGGGCATTGATGCCCCACTTGAGCCTTTCGTGCCTCCTCCAGTGATCTTATTGCCGGGTATCGATGCCCCTCTTGAGTTGTCACCATCTGAGACTCCGAACGAGAGTGCTCCATAGGCATAGCGTATTAGGGGGACCCTTTATCTTAGCCTCCTCATACTTTTATTTATATTTCATTGAGGACACTGCACTGTTATTTTTGGTGGGGTGAGGGCCTTCGTGCCAATACTCCCCTTTTGATTGTATTTTCTTATTTTGGGGTTTGAACAATTGTAGTATTACTGTTGCTTATAATAGAGTGCTCTTTTAGGTATATGTGTCTCTATATTTATTTTTCGTTCTCTCTTTTGATGATTGCAACCACCCCCATGAGTTTAAAATCATGAAATGCTTAAAGTTTTCATTTATAACAATTTGAGGGTCGATTTTGTTCAATATCGATGTCTTAAATAGTAGTCATGATGAGCATGATGCGTAGTGTTGGTGTTGCGAGAGTGAAATCGATGTAGTTACACCTTTGAGTGATCTCTTTGAATCTTTTATTGACTAGTTGCGTTTCGATTTGAGCATTGCAATGAACATCACACATACGCTCTTGATCTTTTCTAGATGTGCTAAATGAGTGTATTTCAAAGTGTCATGTGTGGTGAGGGCTTACATTAAATCATGCATTTGGAGTCCTAGAATTTCACTACAAGAAAAAACCTTAATTAAGACCAACATTTAAGGACGAGTCTATATTCTTGTCTCTAAAAGTATATCTATTGGGGCGATATTATATTTCGGTCCTTATTGGTATATGTTATTGTGAAGATATTAAATCCGGTCCCTAAAAAAAATACTAACTAGTCCCAAAATGTAATTGGAGGCATTGAGGCCTGAGCGGAGATTTTCCCATTATATGAAAATTTTTCTTTTAACAAAAATTTAGGCACCAAAGAATTATAGTACTGAAAGTAAAAAGAAAAAGACTATCTACTTTCTCAAAATTGAAGCTTGTCCTAAAAGTTGCCCTAATCTCTTGATCAGATCACCACTGCAACTCAATGTGTTCTTCCCGAATCTCAATGAGGCTTTGCCCTTAAATCGATAGAGGTGTCTTCTTCCTTGTGTTGTTGCTGTCTGCCCTAATCTCGACAACACTCTTCCATTAAATCAATAAAGGTGTTGTTTTCTTCCTCCTATTGTTGCTGCTCTGCTCGAAATAGAATCCATTGCAGCTTTGCTCGAGACAAAACTTCAGGTGGGTTCATCTTCGGATTGAGTTGTTGTGTCTCTTTCATAAGTTCTATTGATGACGTTTTTTTCTTGTGTATTCAAGTTGCTTCTTTTTCATCATCTTTTTTAACATTAATTAGGTTAACGATTTCATCTGCAAAAATTATTGGGTGTTCAGATTTTGTGAGCCATATACATGACAAATACAGACATCTACGTGTATATGACTTGTAATTGAATGACTCATCTTATTGGTTACAAGTAATTATTAGAAACTCCAAGTATAATACATAGATGTGAATGACTGATTTGGTTCTTGTGGAATCATATGTTGAAGTAGGACTATGATGAACCCATCATTTCAATACGAAATGACTCTATTTCACTGTTTATAAGTCTTACCTATTCACAATAATGGGGTATTAATCTATTTCTTTTGTTTAAGTATTCAATGACATTTCTTTGAATATAAATATAAATTTCGATATTCCTTTTTTGATTGATTAGTTAAAATTACTATGATGGATATCATATAAGTCTAATTACAGATTTAGAGATTTAGTTAATCTTCAAAAGAGAGAATAAAATAGCAGTAGATATCATCACTAAAACATTGTGACACCGTGACGATAAGGCAATAATAGAATGCATATCAAATTTGAATAAACTAACTAGTTCATCATTACGAGCCAAATAAGGATAAGTCTTGTTATTCTTATTGAAACGTTTTGACTAAATAACTTTTTACCTTAAAGCTAATCGATGTGAATTTAAATTTCATGTTCAAATTTATATATAAGTTGTCCTCTAGGTACTGTGATTTACTGAGGGATGGGTCCTGAGTTGGCTGGGCATAACCATAGGCGTCATATCGAGGTCTATACCCTTAATAACAACCACTCCGGAGGTTCGGATCACCTTGAGAATGTTTATTGTTTTAAGGACTAAGAGCCCATGAAAGGTGGATGGTTTGTCCAACCTATTTCCACTTAAAGCTCATAGAGCTTCATCAAAATAACTTCTATTTATAAATTGAACAAAACCACAACAATTGTATACTGGGGTGATCATCTGTTACATTGAAATCCAAGTTTAATTCCAACGAAAATCATAAGAAAAAGTCAAACAATGTACTATTAGATAGCAATTATTCCATGCAGTATGCAACTTGGTTGCCTTCCTATAATAGTACACAATGTTCATGTCTTTGGTCTTCAAAATCAGAATAGTATTTATAAGGTTTAGGTTGCTAGTTTCTTGACTGTTGAATGTTTGATCATGTCAAACAAATCATTAAATAATCAACTTTCAGATGCACTTTTCTAAAGTCATTATCAATGTACTATTCACTATCATAGGTAGCCATTTAAGCTTCTGCCCTAATATTGCTAGTGCATTGAGTCGAAATTGAGAAACTCATAATGAGATCCCCTTTCGCACTTTTGATAACATCTCCAATGCCATCTTTTTCATTTATTAGTATTGAAACTACCATCTATGTATGCTTTAACTACACCTGTTGGAGGCTTAATCCTATAGACTTGCCTCACATTTAACACAAGCTTTAGCTTTTTCAGAGTAAACAATAACATTGCATTTCCTTCCATTGATAGGAACTAATATGCAAGAGCTCCTGTATAATCACATTTGTTAAGAGCTTTTGATTTCTGCCTTATCTATGAATAAGAACATATATTTCAAAAGCTGAGTCTTTTTTGTTGGCCTTCTTGATTATGGGTAATACTTAACTTTAAGAAAGTTGGAAAAAAGAGTAGAATGTATTATGTCCATCAGTTTGCAAGTATATATATAATAGTGGTAATTAACTCTTCTTTTTTTGTTATGAAAATTAACAACATCAACTGTAATAAGAGAAACAGAATAAAAACAAGCTTATGCAAGTGGATCAAACTTTTAAAAATGGACAAAGATACAAACTTTAGCTTTGTTATTCCTCCAAGAAGTTAAAATATTATTGAGGATAAAAAATAAGTCTAGGAGGTCTTCTTCTTTTGGTTCTTACAAAGAGAATATGTGTGGATTTGATTGAACTAGTTGTGTGGATCTTAGTATTTTTCTTATCCTTTATCTACTTTTAATCTAAATTTTATGTAATCTTAAAGGTTATGGCACCTAGTAAACCGTGGATGCAACTTGTTGATAATCGGCTCGATGAAACCTACTTAGCTGGTGTGAAAAAGTTTTTGGATTATGCTTTCCAAAAAACAGGAGAGGAATATGAAATACGATGTCCATGTGTCAAATGTTACAATACAACTTTAGGGACTCATAAAATAGTTGAGACACATTTGATAGTATATGGAATAATTCGTAATTATACTTTTTGGTATCAACATGGAGAACGTTTGGGTGAGCCATTGTCAGAATATGAATTTGAATCTAAAGATACATCAGAAGATGAAGATGGTGATGAAATAGAAGAATGTGAGAGTGAAGATGAAGTAGAAGAACTGTTGAGAGATTTACATCCTAATCTTGATGGAGGAACTACACATACTGATTGTGATGATTTACTTGAGGAGGAACTAAATGTTGAAGCAAGAAAATTTTACAACCTATTGAAGGATTTCGAGTTGCCATTATACAAAAATTCAAAATCTTCAAAGCTTACTTCTTTGATCAAATTGCTTCATATCAAAATTATGGGTCGTTGGAGTAATGCCTCATTTACAATGTTATTGAAAATGTTGAAAGAGGAGTTGTTTCCTGATGGCACCAATTTTGCCGAATTCATATTATGAGGCAAAGAAGATAATTCAAGAACTCGGACTTTCATACAACAAAATTGATGCTTGTACTAATGATTGCATGTTATACTGGAAGGAGGATAGCTTACTTGATTATTGCAAAGTTTGTAGTGCATCCAGATGGAAAATAAATACAAATAGCAGTGAAACAAAGAATAGAAAAGGTAAGAAGATAGCATTAAAGAGTTTACGCTATTTTCCTTTAAAGCCTAGACTTCAGAGGTTGTTTATGTCTACAAAGACATCTACTCTAATGACATGGCACAAGGATAAAAGAGTTGATGATGGAATAATGAGGCATCCGGCTGATTTAATGGCATGGAAGTCATTTGATGAACTTCATCCTTCATTTGCGGTTGAGCCTCGTAATGTTCGACTTGGACTTGCTAGTGATGGATTTCAACCATTTTGGAATTCAAAAACCTCACATAGCATTTGGCTTGTGGTTTTTATTCCTTATAATTTACCACCTTGGTTGTGTATGAAGCAAGAAATATTTATTTTGTCAATGCTTATTCCGGGTCCAAATGGTCCAGGAGATGCAATTGATACATTTCTTCAACCTTTAATAGAGGAATTGAAGGAATTGTGGGAAGTTGGTATTGAGACCTGTGATGCATCTACTAGAACAAATTTTAAGTTACATGCTTCTTTATTGTGGACAATCAATGACTTTCCAGCATATGGAAATTTATCTGGATGGAGTACAAAAGGAAAATTAACATGCCCATGTTGCAATAAAGAAACTTCCTCAATTCTCATCTCTTTCCTTCTGCTCATATTCTTGCTTGAGATATTAAGTTCCCCATGGTTGATTTTTTCGGATCCATGCATTTTAGTCAATGTCATGTTTCCGTATGCATTCATGTTCATGACAAACTTGTCAAAAACTTGAATTTGATATTGTGAGTTAGCTTGGAGTGATTTGTCCTTGTTTATGTGTATCTCAATGAGATTTTCCATTCACTTTGGGATGTTAGTTTCTCTCCTAATCTATTAATGTTAGCTTGAGTCCCATTCAAGGATGAATGTTCCCAAGGGGGAAATATTGTAACACCTCAGAAATTGGAAAGTTGAATTTACAATGAAAATTTCAGTCTGGCACTGGTACTATGGTCAACTTGTCCAATCTACAGATCGTAGAAAGACCTACGGGCCATAGAAAGGAAGTCGTAGAGTTGAGATGAGTTTTTAGAAATGTTGAGTCCCTAATGTTAGACCTACGAGTGAATAGGACGAGTCATAGGGCACTCTACGGGTCGTAGGTTTGATCCGTAGAAGTGAACCAGACTTAGTAAAAATTTAAACTTGAACTTGGGTTGTACAAGAGGAGTCCATGGACCGTAGAAGGAATTACGAATGGTATAGGGCTCTCATGAAAGTGGGATGAATTTTTGGTTTTCTAAAGTTGGTTCTACATTTTACCAGTACGGGTCGTATAAAGTCTCACTGACAGGAGGTCAACATCGGAGGTCAATTCGAGAATTTTTAATTAAGGGTATTTTAGTCATTTTCTACCCACCTTACCTCTAAACTATGTCTTTTTGAACCTATATCTACCCTATAACCATTTTTGCTCCTACAAACTAAGCCTAGTTTCTTCCATTCACTATAAATCTCTCAAATTCTATCAAGTCCTCTTCCTTAATTCTCTCTCAAGCTCAAAGAAGAAAAGCTAGGGTTTCAAGGGATTCAAGCACTCAATCTTCTTTTCTTTTTGTTCTTTGATTATCAAGGTATATGGATATTCACCAATGAATTCCTTTCATCCATTGGTTCCCAAACGAACTCAATTCTCCAACTCAATTTCTCCCAATTCAATTAGGTTTTATGTCAAATCTTCATAGGTCCTTTTGATTATGATTCAATCGATGTTATTCTATCTTATTATGCATGATTTAACCTAATTACATGATTTATGATTGATTTCATATGGACCCATGCTCTATGCTTTGATTTTCACCTATGAACTATGAACTATGATGATGAATTGATAAGGAGTTTTATGCATATTTTATGAAAGGAGGAAGTTATGATTTAAGGATGCTTTAAGTTATGTATCAATGATTTGTAAAAGGTTTTCTCACATAAAAATGAAATCATTATTTAGATGCTTAGGAAGGTAAGTGTCTAATATGAAGAAGTTTATTAAATCATGATTTAAAAGGAGCTACTCTTATAAGACTTTATGAATTTGATAGGTAATATGATCATTGCATTTCCTAATGTTATGCTTTGATAATTGACTTTATCTATTCCGTTGGGATTTTGACTTAACAATGAGAGAACTTTGACGTGGAGGCTCAAAAAGAGTAGTCTCTAGTAGCAACCTCTAGTTTCAAACTACATGCACTATAGGATTGTCTTAAGTGACCTAGCTAGAGGATCAACATAGCCTTTATGATATGATACGGAGCTCTACCTTTGCAATTAGACTCTCCCTTCTCAGTGTGGGAGTTACATCGGATTCAATGTTATAGCTCACATGGTCTATTGTCGGTTAAAGCTAATATCCCACAAAAGAATGATAATTTTCCTTAAAGCTTTATGTTATGTCCTTGTAGTAATGCAATTGTAACACCTCAAATTTTCAAAAGAGAAAATTTCTAATTTTGGGCCTAGAGTCACTTCTACGGACACAGTCTACGGGTCGTAGATCAGTTGACGAACCGTAGAATGCATCCGTAGAAAGAGGGTTAAAAAGTTTTGAAAATCAAGTTTCTAAAGTCGAGTCTACAAGTTAGCAGGACAGACCGTAGAAAGGTCCCATCAATTGTTCCAGACTTAGTCAAAATTCTAAGGGTCAAGTTGGGTTCTACGGGTTGGATCTATGGACCGTAAAATGGTCTACGGGCCATAGACCGAAGTCGCCGAAAGTATCCTGAAATATGGGTTTCTGAAGTTGTCTACTGTTCGACAGGATGGTCCGTAGGAACACCTACGAACCATAGACCTTGCCCGATAGTTATTTTTCAAGGGTCTTTAATTCTTTTCCCAATTCTTTTAAGTCCTTTTAATTACGACTTTGCCCCTAAATTGACCCACTATGTAAGTCTTTCCTCCCAACTTTTTCTTCAATAATTCATTCTCAAATTCCCAACTTCCCCCAAAATATTTCTCTCTAGAAAGTTCTCTCAATTCTCAAGGAAGAAGAAAGGCTAGGATCCTCCATTGAAGGTCATCAATTCTTAGCAATTTCTTGTGGGCTTTGTTGAGGTCTTTTAGCATTCACCAATGGAGTCCTTTCCTCCATTGCGTCCCTAGTTTTCTTCCAATTTCAAGGTTAATTTCCCCAAATTGAGTTAGGATTTTTGATCAATTGTTATGGGTTCTTCAATTATGATTCCAATTGTTGATTTTATGATTCCTACTGCACGATCTAGCGTGATAACGTAATTTAGTACATGAATTAGCGTGATTTATATGATTTGAGTAGAAATTGTATGAACCCATGCATGAGCCATGATTCCTAGCTTTGAATTCATAATGAAGTATGATCCATGCATTTATGAACTTATGAAATTGATGAAATTGCATGATTCTAAGATGAATTGACATGTACCCATACTAGATCATGATTTATGAGTATATGAATTGCTTGCAGAAGAGATGCATGTATATGAATAGCTTGCATAAGAGATGCATGTTTCATAATAATTATACTTGTAATTGCTAGGGTGCATATAGATAATGGCATCCATGAGTTATGAATAGGTTTTCTTCACCCTAAGCTATGCATATGAATGTGAAAGGTTTTCTCACATATATTAGGGTTCATATGGTTGAAAGGTTTTCTCACCTTTGAATAAATTAGGAGATATTCTTATGATGTAAGCTTGGGCAAGCCCATGGTAGTTGAAACGTCTTGATATGATCTTAGCTTGGATTTGGTAACCCTAGATGTACTTTTCTTTGGTTAAAATATGAATAAGCTTAATTGACTATTCCTTGGGATTTTACTTAGCACTTAGCGGGCTTTTTGGGATGAAGGTTTCCGTTTAGCGTCCGTGGACCTTTAGTAGCAATCCCTAAGTCCCATAACTACGTGCCTCGTAGGTTTTGTCTCAAATAGAAACATAGCTAGTGGATCCACATAAGCTATAGATTTATGGTACTTACCTTGGCAAGTAGGACACCCCTTCTAGTAATGTGGGGTAGACATCACTCCCCTTTTCGGTGTGGGGTAGACACTGGATTCCATGTTATAGCTCACATGGTCATTGTCGGTTAAATGTAAAAATCCCATAATAATGAACTAGGGTACTAGAAGTATCTCATAAGACTTATGATATGACTAGCTTGCATTGACCATGTTTATGCATTCAGTGTCTAACCTTATTGTCACGTGATTTTATTTGGTCATTGCATGTTCATGATGACATCTCACTAGCATGATTTCCTATTTGAAAGCATCTCGTTAGCATGATTTATGTGTTTATATGCATTTGCTTCATACTTAGTACATTCCATGCACTAATTCATACTTGTGGCTACATTCTCTTATAATATAGGGTCAGAAAGTCATCCTTCACACTCTCGTGGTTAGTTGCTTTTTGAGTTCTCACTATTAGCATTGGTGAGTCCTCATGCTTCGAGGACTAAGAGACTTTAATTCTTTTCTTTACTTTTCAGTTTCAGACTTTTATATGATGTACGGGTTACCTTATGTGTATGTATGCTAAGTGGCTTGTGTGGGACCTCTCGGGGTCCTATACACCATGTCACACCTAGGGGGTTCTTTAGGTCATGACAACATTGGCCTTGTATCAGGTTTTCTTGTGATCTTGCTTTTCTAAACTTTTTAAATGTCCTACTTGATCATGCATTTCATGTTTAAGCCAATTATGATATCATGTCTACGTTTATACATATTTCTCCATACTTAGTTCATTCCATGTACTAATGCATACATGTGCCTATATTGTTTTATAATATAGGGTCCGACACTTCTCCTTCTGCCATGGCTAGTTTGGATTGCTATCTTAGTTTAGTTGATTGGTGAGTCATCATACTTCAAGGGCACAATCATGTAGGCTTTTATTTCTTATGTTGTCCTCCGTTTTAAGACTTGTACGTGGTATATGGGTTACGTCCCAACCACTCCTATGATTGTAGAATGGCTTGTCTAGACAAAGTTAGATTTTTGAACTTATGTTATAAACTCTATTAAATTGTGGGATGTTTAGTACTTCAGATTCTCTCTTATTGTATTTCTAATGTGTTGTATGTATGTTAAGTGGCTTGTGTAGGGCCTCTCGGGTTCCTATGCATCATGTCACGTGTAGGGTATATTTTTGATTGTGACAATACGAAAAGTTGTGTTAAGCCTAACGAACGACCATATAATCGAACTGTCAGACCCAACAAGCCATAAATTACTTGGGATCGCTATAGAAAAGTTGAAGAAAAAAATATCATGTCTCCCCAAGGTTTTTGCGTATGAAACCAAAATGTAAAATCAATCCCTAAATTACACCTTATTAACTTCAAACTCAAAAGCAATATTGAAAGTTGCTTTTCTCAAGAAAAAAACAGAGCTTGACTCATACCTAAAAACAAAATTAAGTTTTAAAGAATATTCATGTTATTGTACACACCCGCCACATATGTGAGAAACTTTTTCATAAATCAATTTTTTGAATAAATTAATCAAATTCATGTCAACGTCAAAATTAGTATAATTGACGAAAAGGTGTTCCATTGAAAAGCACACTGGTGCCTTTTAAAATGTGCCTCCAGATTCTCTTATATTTGTGTATGGTTATTGAGCATATATTTTAGGGGTCTTAATTTGAACTTGTTGAATTAGTGTCACATGTGTGGCTCTTGTTTCTAAAACAACTAATTGTGACCCCAAAAAAAGAGGTAACTGAAAGTCATTCAATATAGGAGTCCTATGTGAAGAAGTTTTCAGTTCTCCTGAAACTTACCCTACTTTGAATAAAAAATATCATTAACTCTAAAGCATGATGATTCAAATTAATATTAATAAAATAATTAATGATATTAATGTGAACAATAATCAAACATAGTTACTTGTATTTTGAAACAAACACTTATTATGAGTATCACCAGGGACAGATACATCATGAACATACCTTCCATATTATGACTTTGTACATCATTCTTTTTTATTATCTGATCCTCAAAAGCTACCTTAACATTCTTTCAATCACTTAAGACATAAGAAACAATAAATTATTTGAAAGAATGTATATTAGATTTTCAAAATCCTCTGTTCTTATGGATGTACTCACATCTTTTCCAGTTTGAGGTACAAAAGTGTGAGGTATTCTTTTCAATTTGACTTTCAGAGCTATGAGGTGGTTCCTTTTCATTTTGCCATATAGAATTGCTGGGTTCTTCTATGGATTGAGGAACAAAACTTTCATGCAGATTTGATATTAGGAAGATCTTCCAACTCATTGACTCTCAACTCATCAAACGTCAAAAAAATGTATTTAAATTTTAGCTAGCATATAAAAATAAATTTAAATGTATAGTTAGAAATATCAAGTAATAAATAATGTATGAAAAAAATTAAATTAATCTACAATTTATTTACCTGAATGACATATTTTCCGAACATGCCATTGTAGAGAAATTCAATATAAACTATGTGATGGTTTGTATATATTGAAATAGACTAAAAAACCTTGGAGCAACATTCGTGCAATCAAATTTGCAATGCAAGTAGGAAATCATAGAATTTAACATAGATTTGATCATCAGACAGTTGGTGAGAAATTATTTTTTTCAGCTCAATAAAAAGAAAATTACCTCAAGGGAAACTACTGTACTTTTCATATTCAACCAAATAAACATCAGATTATGGAAAATATAATTTATTTAGCGAAGAGAAAAGAATGAATGTACTGGTGAAGTAAAGCATCATCATATTAAACAGGTCTTCAATCTTAACCAAACCTTCTCATCTAAAAGAATATCACCTTATGACCTTCTAAGGCACTTGAGTGTCGAATAAATTTGTTCATCCGTTTAACTATCTTCTCTCGATCTCAAGTTATAAGATGGTTATTGGTAGCAACAAATTTTTACACCCCAAACCTGGAGAGGCACAACTGGCGCCCGATGCCTCTTTTGACCGAGCGAACCAACTGAAACAAAACCAAACAACACACTTAGACCGTCAAGGCCAAAGTAAACCAAAATAAATGTGATGGAAAACTCAATGTGATACCAAATGAAATACATGCCCCATTCTAGTCCACAAACCACTTATAAGACTCACAACAGAAGTCTACAAGCCTCTAAAATGAAAACGTTATAATATGTGGTTAAGACAGGGACCCAACATACCCATCACAAATATAAAGCTAACGAAGACTTTAAACTCAACAACTCCAGAAATAATGGAGTGTACCCATCTCAAACTGAACACGATAACTAATACAAGGTTCCTTATCTAGCAAATAACTGATAGGCATGAATGCATCAACCCCAAGCAATGGGGACGTCAGTACAAAATAATGTATCGAGTGTGTAAGTTGACAGAATAATAGAAACAATGTGTTCAAAACTGAAACAACATTACAACCTCCATAATCTGCACATAATCAATAGCTCACTGCAACCCCACTACCGACGTAGTTCGTATCCATTCCCCCCATTCTTAGCACAAATCACATAAAAAACCAAAAGTTCAACCATTACACAACCACCTTTATGAGACCCCATACGCTCGGCAGGTGTCAACCACAATTATATGATAATGAATGCAATGCAATGCAACACAATTGGAAAAGAACCCACTACAATCACAACTAATCTCACATGCCCCTACCTCTAGCAACTACAACAAGAACAACCTGCTGCTGATAACTCAAAGCCAAATCTACTTTCTTTTATCCCATATTACATCCCCACAACACGAACAACATACCAAGCCCAAGAGATTCCACACTCAACTGACCACTACGATTCAAGCCATAGTACACAATCATATGGAATGTAATGCAATGTGGTCTAGGTAAAAACCCCGATCCAATACATGTGGTATAGGCGAATACCCCGATCATAGCCTCAAAGGGAATGAAATACATATGATGGAGATTAACACCCTGATCATAGTCTCAAAGCATAAAATGCATGTGGTGTAAGCGAACACCCCAATCGTAGCCTCAAAAGGCATATAATACATGTGTTGTAGGTGAACACCCCGATCCTAATTTCAAAAGGAATGAAATGAATGTGGTGTAGGTTAACCCTATGATCTCAGTCTTAAAAGACATGAAATGTGTGTATATGCACCATGTGTGTGTATGTATGTAGGCAAATAATACGAATATCATGCAGTAACAACAATCTCAACTAACCCAATAGTTCACATAAAGCAATAACCATTTAGCATGCAAACTCTGTTTGGGCCGTTGAAGCCATCATGATATCTAAAAGCTAACAAAGAAATTTACTACCCCCAAAGTTCATATAAAATAATAACCCGCTGGCACACAAGTCATGTTAGGGCTTGTTGAGGCCGCCATAAAATCTATGAAAACATAGGTCTTATATAAACAAATTAGGAACTCCACAAGTCATCCATATTTAACTGTATCTCCTCCGTATCACAATCTTGATATCATGATTAATTCGACAATCACTGAACTCTCATAATCACAACAATAGATACCACATCCTTCTACTCACCAACTTGATACATGTCCGACATCAACGCTGGGGAATTCTTTAAAAGTAACATCGATACCATCGAATAGGAGTTTTTAACAAGAATAACATCAATAACAATTTAAAGATATCTAATAACTGAGTCTTCCATAGCAGGCTAGGTATGGAAATTATAAACCTTAAGGAATCATGCCAAAAAGGAAAATACTAGCCTTCACATACCTTGAATTTTTTATCTACACAACTTGGTGTGGAGAATTGATTTTCTATTGGTGCTCAATTGTTATGGAAAATATGTTTTCATCCCACAAGATCTCTAAAGTATATGTATAAGCTTTGTGTGTGTGCATATATATATAGATAGAGAGAGATACAGAGAGATAGAATAGATTTCCAACTAAAATTAAATACAACTAATGCATATAAAAATTTAAGTGCTAAGTGAGATAGACAAGTGGCAGCTTCCCAAAGATATAAACAAAGTGTTGTCCACCCCCTTAATCCCAACATGGAGGGGAGGTGGTAACACCAAAAATATTCTATATATTAAAAATATATTTGGGTATTGCGTAGATTCATAGTAACACCAATGTAATTTTTTTGAATATACTATAATTAACGTTATATTATTTTTAATAAAGCTCACTTCATATAATAACAAATTCGGGACATAACTAAACCTACTATCTCTATCAAAATATTAATAAGTTATAAAGCTCTTAACAAGTAATACATGCACAAGTATATTGTAGCTAATGATTGATTTTCTTCATTAATCATCTAGGCATTTTAGGAAGAAACTATAAAAGATACTTATCTAATTCCAGTTTAAATCAAATACTTTTGAATTGCGGGGGCTGTTACAATAAGATTCAAAAATTTAGACTTGTAAGCCTTTGATGCAGGATGAGAACAATTCTAAACACACAGGGTGTTACACAAATCCCCGTTAATGAACGTTTTTCTTAATCTATATCTTTATGGCCAAGCAGGTCAGAATACAGGAGAGTTTCTTTATTAATAGTTGTCAATCATATTCAAAGAAAGCATAATGTATGAAAAAATATAATACACTATAGTGATCCTCTAGGTCATTTTCTTTGTATTGCATTATTTTCTACATTTAAAGCATTCCTCTAGTGACCTCAAGACATATATGACTTGATGAGACTGACAGTTCAGTCACTTGGTCGTTCATATTGTGTTACAAAAGTTTTTGTATTTTTGAGTTTTTAAAGTTTAAACAGTTGACTTAGGTAAAACATTTAGGAAGACTACCTTAGAATGCGGTTTTATGGTTTTGTTAGCTCTAGAATATCGGGTTTGGTCTAGTAGGTCCCTTAATTCGAAGATCTGAGGCTTCCGGACTCATTTTGAGCTACCTTTTGGAATGTGGCTTAAAATAAAGCTTGAGTTTGGGACCCACTTTTTCTCGAGATGACCTTCATTGGATGTTTAGACATCTCCATTGAGTTTGAAATGTCGAATTTTGTGGGGTGGCTTAGTCCGTTAGCATGCTCAGGGTTTCGAACAAATCCTGAGCCCTATCTGGGCATTTTGCAAAATTCAACTTTAGTTGGTGCAGCCTTTTCTAGTGCTATATACTTTTTTTATTAGCATTCGCGCACCTTCATCCGCATTCGAAGAGGTTCAAAAAATTTATCACTGCATTTGTGGTTCCAACCCATGCGATCGCAGATAGAGTCCCACATTCACAGTGAAGGGTCAGCCCTAGCCTAGTTGACTATTGTGATCATAGCCTAGGGCCCGCATTTCCGATGGTTATTTAACTGGTAACATATTTATGATCAGTCCCATTTTCAGCTCATACTTAAACATTCTAAACTCGATTTCTTGGTCACTTTAGCTATAACTGAGCTTGTATTTTGTGCAAATTATTGGGAATTGGTGAGATTTGTGTAGGGGTTATTGGGATTGCGGTGGGGGCTCATTATTTAGGTAAACTCTTGCCTTGAAGGCCTCTCTTCTCTCTTTAATGGTGATTTTTTAATTTTGTGGTGCATGAACTGTTTCAACACTAATTTAAGCTCGAATTTTGCCCATTTTTGGAGCACAAGCCGTTTCATTTGAATAGGAACAAATAAAGGAGTCAATTCTAGGATTCGTTGTGCGGATCCTAGAATTTCATTTTTAGTCCCATCTTTAATTATTGTGAATTGGGTGTCAAAATGTCCATATAGACACCATGATTGTTTATTTGATAGTGTTGCAGTGATCAAAGACAGTTTAGAAGGGTAAAACTCTAATTTAGTTGATTTTGGAGCATGCATGGTAAACTTCGGGGTAGGCTACGACTTACCAATCTAAAATTGAGCTTGTGTTCGTATTTATGTGGTTCTTAGCTACTATTGGGAGTGGTTCCTTGCATGTCTCAAGTTTAGGTGGTAGAATTCATGCCTTAGACCTTTTATTTGGGTAATTTTAGGGATTTTAAGCATGTTTACATTACTGTGTTATGATCTTGCCATGTTGTAACTTAATGCCTTTTGAATAGGAATGAGTAACTTTTTCTTGTTGCTAGACTTGATGTAGGCTAGTGATTACCTTAACATTTCTGTTCATGAGTGTTATGTTTTAGAAATCCTCTAAATTCGCTTTGGACGGTTCTACCTCCTTGTAGGATAATGTAGCAAACTTGGGTCAAGTTGTAGGAATCCTTAGCTTGGGGACAACTCCACTCTTATTGGACTGTCATCCATAACCTCCCTATGATACAACCCCAACGTGTTTCAATTGTGATTTCAAGCCTTAATTGTTACCTTGGATTGTGTCTTGGGTTTCAAGCTAGAGTGGGTTCCTTGTTACTATAATTGAGGTTTCTCTCTACGGTATCTTTTCACTTGATAAATAGAGCGTAATTATTGAAGTTCTTTGGAGTGCTCTTTCCGTGGTTTGAGGTCCAAATGAATATCTACTAGTTATCATTTCAGCTTCGAGCATTTTTCAATTCGCCATGGTTTGAGTTTGGGCACACATCTATGAGTCGGGTTTAATCTTGACATATTGGTTCTATTGGGTTCTTTAGGGTGCTTTTGTCAATGCTCGAGGTTGGGGTCAGCTTTAGTAGTCCTAGATTATACCTAGTTTTTTATTGGTATATTATTAGCTCTTTTGTGTACTCATCAGGCTTATAAGATCCGGTTGGATTATTTTCATTTTAATTGCGCATGATTGTACCTTATGAGCTAATGGGGGTCCAGTTAGGCTGTGGATAGTGTCTTTACTTTATCGTTCTACTTCTTCTAGATAATCGATTTTCATAGTTTGACTTTCCACTGTCGTATTACTCTTGTGACCCTTAGTAACCATTTGTTTCCTCGCTTTTTATTGTCTATTTTCTTTCCAAGGTCAGTCAGTCTATGAAACCTATTGGGTACCTATTGTTTTGGTACTCATGCTTCACTCTGCATCTGTGTTTCATAATGCAAATTCGAGTAATAGCTGATAGGGTTGATTTTAAGCTTCAGCAGGGATTTTACAGGGAATGAGGTTGACCTGATGGCGTCTGAATTTGACACATCTCCGTTTATTTATAGATTTTTTCTAGTCTCTTTTTTTCGAGACAAGCCAGTAATTATTTTTGTTATTTTGTAGTTTGTACTCTTTTAGTAGTTTGTTTCATCATCTACTAGATCATGGTATTACATCATATACTGTTGTGTATATTTATGTCATTATTCGCTCTTTTATGTATTCATTAGGCTTATGGGAATCCGTTTGGGTTATTTTCATTTCAGTTGCCCATGATTGTACATTCTGGGCTTATAGGGGTCAGTTAGTTTGTAGTTAGCTGCTTTACTTTATCATTCTACTCAAGGTAGATATTTGGTGTGCATAGTTGGACTTTCTGCTATCGTACTTCTCTTGTTACCCTTAGCTACCATTTATTTCCTTTCTTTGAATTGTGTGTTTCCTTTCCAAGATCAGTCAGCCTATAGGGTACGTATTGTTTTGGTACTCATGCCACATTGCATCTGTTTTTTCCTAGTGCATTTTCGAGTGCCAACCGATAGGGATGATTTCGAGCTTCAACGTGGATTTTCTAGAGATTGTAAGTGAGCTAATGGCGTCCTAATTTGACACATCCCTGTCCATGTATTACTTTTGGCTAGTCTCTTGTTTGTTAGATAAACCTGTATTTATTTTCCTTATCTTTTAGTTTGTAGTATTTTCTAGTAGTTTTGTATCATCATCCACTAGGTCGTGGGATTTGATCTTGTACAATTGTATATATTTAAGTCATTCTTATTTTCCACCTTTATTTCTTTGTTGTGTTGGTTATATTTTCATCGTTTTAAGATTTCTGCTCAGTATACTCTACAAGAACCTCTGTAAGTTTCATCATTAACACCTCTATCTTGAGGAAGCGCCAAGGGTCGTGATCGCAGAGGTGCTCAACAAGGGGCTTGAGGAGGACCCCTGGGAGGCACATCAGTAGGTAGATCAGATGCTCAACTTAGAGGCTGACAGGGACAACTATATACAACTCCAGCGAGGATGGAGGTTAAGGAATCGGACACTGTCATCACATGTATGATTTTTGTATGCTATCATCCCACCTCCGCTTTATTTAATCCAAGTTCTAAATATCTTCGGGATGCCTTCACAACTATTCATGTTCTTGGGTCGACAATATGAGTTTCAGATTATACTTAGTGCTAGCCAGGGATTTTATTAGCTCTTTTATATACTCGTTGTGCTTATAGGGTCAATTTAGGTTATTTTCATTTCAATTGCGAAAGTGTCACGACCCAGGGTAGCCCCTAGATGTAACATGGCGTATAAGCCCTCGAGAGGCCTCACACAAGCCCTTAGCATACATAACATACAAGATAATAGAGAAAAGAATTAGAAAGAGAATTATATAACAAAACAGTGGAAGTCTACAACTCATGTCTCAAGCCATCTAACATAATAGAATAGAAATGAAGGTTTGGGATGCAGCCCAGTACAGTATCCAAAAGCATAAGGGAAAGCATGAAAATGTAACAAGGTTAGGTCCTCGGACATAGGAGGCCTCACCAAGTGTTCACTATCACTGGAACTTACTAGCCACGAGTGGGATGAGAAGAACCACCAAGTCCTACATTAATAGAATCAATGTAGGCAAAAGTATGTGTTAGTACAATCAAGTACCAAGTATGATATCAATGCATAAAAGGGCCTATAAACCATGCTAGAATGACATATAATCATGACATGCAATGGTCAAGCTAAAACATGATAGAACATAAGAAACATGAAGCATAGAACATGGCCAAGACAAGCTATTCATCTTTCCTTTACTTTACTTTAAACCATCATCATGAGAACACTTGTTCATTAATTTGTGGGGAAAAGCCTTAACCGACATGTAGGACCATGTGAACTATCAATACGGAATTCGGTGTCTACCCCACACCGAAAAGGGGTGTCCTACTTGCCAAGGTAAGACCATGAACTTCTTAGTTTAAGTGGATCCACTAGCTAATGTCTACTTAAAGACAACATCCTATGGTGGCAACATAGTTTATGGGATAGAGATTGCTTTAGGAGACTCGGCCTCAACTAATGGGAGAGCTCCATCTAGAAAACACGGCCTCTACTAACGGGAGAGCTTTCACTAGAAGACCCGACCTCTACTAACGGGAGGGCTTCCATCTCAATATCCACTCAGTGCTAAGCATAATTCCCATGGATTAGTCATTAACATATTTATATCATTAAAAATTAAAAGGTACAACTAGGGTTACCAATTCAAGCAAAAATCATGCTTATAGATTTTCATCTTTCATGGACCTTGTCCAAGCTTACATCATTAGAATAGCTCCTTAATCATAGATTCAACCTTAGTTGAGCAAACCTTTCAACAAGTTATGAATCATTTCGTGTGAGAAAACCTTTCACACTCATAGGTTGAGCATTACATGAGAAACCCTTTCACAACTCAACAAATGCACTAACATATCATAAACTTCATAAAGCATGCATGAGTTCACAAATTTGATATTTACTTAGCTCATCACGCTCTTAATTCATAAATCATGGGTTCATAAGCTTCACCTCAAAACATGCAATTCATTGCAAGCAAATACTTAGAAAGCCATAAATCAAGGCAATTTAGTCTTAGTTGAGGGAACCCACCTAATAGAGGAAAATCATGGATTTTGATTCATCATGCATCTTTTCATAAAATATCCTCTTTTCATCATTCATAGTCTTACATGAAATACATAGCTTGATTATGATAATCCTTAACTCAATTCACAAAGAGTTCATGTAATTCATCTTTTCTCAATCAACCCACAATCATAAATTGGGGGATACTTAGCATAAGCTCATGGGATTCATCAAGTTGCATGTAAATCACGCTAAATCGTGCACTAGCTTACTTTACCACGCTAGATCATGCACTATCAACCATAACATCAACAATGAAAATCATAATGAAGAACCCATTAGAATTTGTCAAACCCTAACTCTCTTGGGCAAGACTATACCTTGAAAACCTTAAGGAAAAGAGGACCCATTGGAGGAAAGACTGCAAATGGTAAATACTATCATATCTTAAAGCCAATGCCTTTTAATAAAAGGGGATTTGTGACTTTGATGAGAATCCTAGCTCTCTTCTTCTCCTTCTTGTTCTTCTAGAGAGAGGAATATTTGGAAGATGAGATTTGGAAAATCAAGGGATTAGGGCTTGGAAAATATAAATAAGGCCAAGGCTAAGGGGCAAAATCGTTTATTATGAGGAATAAACACTTAGGTCCAAAAAGCCCTTAAATAAACTGTCGGGGCCAATCGACGGTCAGGACCTACGGTCCGTACATCCACCGACAGACCGTCCTGCTCTTCCGTCAATTGATTCAGAAAGTTTGTTTTGGACTGAAAATTTTGCTAAGTCTGGAAGGCATCTACAAAACGCACCAACGGCCCGTCAACTGAACTACGAACCGTCCTGCTATTCAGTAGGTCAAGGTTAAGAAACTCAAAAATCATACAGCTAGCAGGACCCATCGACGGTTACCATCTATGGCCCATCACTCCACCTACGGTCCGTAGATGGCCTCCGTCGTCACTGGCACCAGAAATATTTTAAAACTGCATTTTCTTTCTTTTCTAAAACTGGGGTGTTACAATATCTCCCCCTTGGGGACATTCGTCCTCGAATGAGAACCTAGATATCCTTAGAAGGGCGATAGACTCTGACTAACAACCCAACCTAGAATGCAAGCACGAAAATGCACATATCCGAGGAGGAAACATCATTTCCAAGCTAAAGCATGTTCAATACAGAATTCATGAAGACTTTATGCAACTCATACTCAATGCACATATATCATGTTAGACTCTTCATGAACATGCATAAATCAAGGAATCATGGAAATCAACTATGACACATGAGACCAAAAGAACGAACCCTAAGGAACTAGGTACCTTAAGCTAGAGGAGGATCGGAAGGAAAGAGATGAGGATAGCGGGACATCATATCGGCCTCGGTCTCCCAAGTGTCATCCTCAACTAATTGATTCCTCCATAGAACTTTCACGGAAGCAACTTCTTTATTTCTCAACTTTTGGACTTGTCGGTCTAGAATCTCAACCGGAACCTCTTCATAAGAAAGGCTATTCTTAATGCCAAGAGTCTCTATTGGCACTACAGAGGTCGGATCACCAACAAACTTTCTCAACAATGAGACATGGAAAACCGGATGCACTGATGCCAACTCATTAGGCAATTCAAGATCATAGGCAACCTTACCAATATGCCTCAAAATCTGATATGGGCCTACATAATGGGGACTAAGCTTCCCTTTCTTCCCAAATCTCATTACACCCTTCATAGATGAAATTTTCAAGTAAACCCAATCATCAACATCAAATTCTAATTCTCTTCTTCTGACATCGGCATAAGACTTTTGTCGACTTTGTGCCTCTTTCAGCCTTTCTCTAATAAGGTGAACTTTCTCCATAGCTTCAGGCACTAACTCGAGGCCTATCAAAGCAACTTCCCCAATTTCAAACTAGCCTATGGGAGATCTACACCTCCTACCATAGAGAGCTTCAAATGGAGCCATACCAATACTAGAATGGTAGCTGTTATTATAAGCATATTCAACCAAAGGCAAATGATCATCCCAATTACCCTTGAAGTCAATTGCACAAGCTCTTAACATATCCTCCAAGGTTTAGATGGTATGCTCCGCTTGCCCATCGGTTTGGGGATGAAAGGCTGTGCTAAGCTTAACACGAGTACCAAATCCCTTTTGGAAAGATTTCAAAAACTGAGAAGTAAACAGTGTACCACGATCGGAGATAATGGATAAAGGCACTCCATGCAACCTAACCATCTCCCTCAAGTACAACTTAGCATAATCCTCCGCCGAGTAAGAAACCTTGACGGGTATGAAATGGGCTGATTTTGTCATCCGATCTACAACCACCAAAATCGAATCATACTAGCGCCGAGTGCGTAGCAAGCCAACAATAAAGTCAATGGTCACATCTTCCCACTTCCAAGTAGGAATGTCAAGATCTTGCGACAGACCTCCCGGTCTTTTGTGTTCAACTTTCACTTGTTGGCAATTAAGGCATCTAGCCACAAATCCCACAATGTCCTTCTTCATCCCATTCCACCAATAGATCTCCCGCAAGTCATGGTACATCTTGGTAGCTCCCGGGTGAATGGAATAACGAGAACCATGGGCCTCAATCAAGATTTGCCTTCTTAGGTCATCTACATTAGGGACACATAAACGGCCCTGATATCTGACCACTCCATCTCCCCCTTGGGAGAAAGCCTCAACGGACTTCTTTAGCACCGCTTCTTTCAATTCGACTAGGTTCGGATCAAGATCTTGCTTAGCTTTCCCGTCCTGCACATAGGAAGATTCTGAACCATTGTGGACCATAACACCACCTTGGGTGGAATCAACTAATCGTGCACCCAAACGAGCCAATCTATGAACATCACAAACTAGTTCCCTTTTACCATCTTCAATATGGGTAACACTACCCATTGACATCCGACTAAGTGCATCTGCCACCACGTTAGCCTTGCCTGGGTGATAGAGGACATTCATGTCATAGTCCTTTAATAGTTCAAGCCACCTTCGTTGGTGAAGATTTAGATCCTTTTTCTTAAATACATATTGCAAACTCTTATGGTTGGTAAAGATGTCAACATGGATAACATACAAGTAATGCCGCCATATCTTTAGAGCAAACACAATTGCCGCTAGATCCAAATCATGAGTAGGGTAATTCTTTTCATGCATCTTTAGTTACCTTGAAGCATAAGCAATGACTTTCCCATTTTGCATAAGTACACACCCCAGCCCAATTCTGGAAGCATCACAGTAGACCACAAACCCATCAGACCCTTCCGGTATGGTCAACACCGGAGCCGAGGTAAGTCTATCATTCAACTCTTGAAAACTCGCTTCACACCTTCCGGACAAATCAAACTTAGCCTTTTTCTGAGTTAGAGCCGTCAATGGTGAGGCAATTGGAGAAAACCCATCAACAAACCTGCGATAATAGCCGGCTAAACCTAAGAAACTATGAATATCCGAGGGTGATAGAGGTCTAGGCCAATTCTTAACTGCATCCGTCTTCTTAGGATCTACCTCGACACCTTTACTGGAAACAATGTGACCAAGGAAGGCTACGGATCTTAACCAAAACTCACATTTCTCGAACTTAGCAAAGAGTTCTTGGTCACACAATCCTCAAATGATCAGCATGCTCACTATCACTCCTTGAGTAAATCTAGATATCATCTATAAACACAATGACGAACATATCAAGGTATCGTCTAAACACCCGATTAATTAAATCCATAAATGCGGCTGGAGCATTAGTCAACCCGAAAGACATCACTTGAAACTCATAGTGCCCATATCTTGTCCGGAAAGCTGTTTTCAGAATGTCATCATCCCTTACCTTCAATTGGTAATAACCCGAACGAAGATCAATCTTAGACAAATAACAAGCCCCTTGGAGTTGGTTAAACAAATCATCAATTCTCGGGAGAGGATACTTATTCTTGATAGTAACCTTATTCAATTGGCGGTAGTCAATGCACATACGGAGTGACCCATCTTTCTTCCTAACAAACAAGACCGGAGCACCCCATGGAGAAATACTTGATCGGATGAAACCCTTATTCAACAAATCTTTCAATTGCTCTTTTAGTTCCTTAAGCTCTGCCGGAGCCATTCACTAAGGAGGAATAGAGATAGGTCGCGTATCACGGAGAAGGTCAATATCAAAGTCTATTTCCCTCTTTGGAGGAACACTGGGTAAATCATCGGGGAATACTTTAAGAAATTCATTAACAACGGGGACTGACTAAGGAGTAGGGGTTTCGGAATTCACATCCCTCACCCTAACAAGATGGTACATGCAACCCTTATAAATCATCTCTCTAGCTTGCAGATAAGAAATAAATTGACCCTTAAGCGAAGAATTTCCCCCTTTCCACTCTAGGATAAGCTCATCTTGAAATTGGAACTTGACCATTCAGGTTTTACAATCAATAGAGGCATAACAAGAATGCAACCAATCCATCCCGAGGATAACATCAAAGTCTAGTATATCAAGCTCTACAAGATCCACATGAGTGACTCTATGAAATAAAGAGACGGAACAATTTCTATAGACTCTCTTAGCCACAGTAGATTCACCAATAGGAGTAGAGGCACGGAAAGGATTTAACAACACGTCCAGAACAACATCAAACTTCACAACTACATAAGGCGTCACAAAAGACAACGTAGCACCTGGATCAAGCAAAGCATAAACATCAAAGTGGAAGATCTTCAACATACTAGTAACCACATCTGGAGAACCCTCTTGCTCATGACGGGCCTGAAGTGCATAAAATCAGTTTTGCTTCTGAGCATTCGAACCCGATCCTCTAGGTGGAGCTTGCATATTCTCTCTTCCTTTGGCTGTGAGAGATGGACAATCCCTCATCTTGTGACCACTCTTTCCACAATTATAACAACCATCCATACCGGCTAGATATCTACCATCATGCTTTTTCCCACACTTGGCACAAGGAGCCAATAAAGAACCACCATTATTCCCTCCTTGAGACTTGGGGTTAGACACCCTATCATTGTTGAACTTAGGAGGGGCATTGGAAGGACCTTGATTAGAGAACCTTGGTCGAAATCTAAGACGACCATGTCCATCGGACCCTGCATGGGAAAAGTTACCATCTCCGGTCCTAGCCCTCTTGAAGTTCCTAGACCTTTCCTTGAGCTTCTCCTCCTCTATTTGTTGTGCATGAATCATGAGGTGAGAAATATCCATATCACTAATAAGCATGGCGGTCGGCACTCCTTGACCACCATTTCGGACACTCCCGAAACAAATTTGCTCATTCTTGCCCTAGGATCGGCCACCATAGAATGAGCATATCGAGCCAGCTGTATGAACTTCAAAGCATATTCTTTCATTCCCATACTCCCTTGACGAAGGTTGATGAACTTGAGTACCTTAGCCTCCCTCATCTCAAGTGGAAAGAATCTATCGAGGAAAGCACCCTTGAATTTCTTCCACTCCAGAGGACCTTCATCAAACGCCATCTCACTCTTCCATTGGTTATACCAAATTTGAGCGACACCCTTGAGTTGGTAAGCGGCCAACTCCGCCTTTTCCGTTGAGACACTCCCATGATCATCAACATTTTATAAACCTCATCAATAAACTCTTGAGGATCTTCCTCCACTTTAGAACTGTGAAACTCCGGAGGGTTCATCCGGGTGAAGTCCCTCACTCTTGATGCCACCGTACCCACATTTGGGTTTACGGGCGCCAGAACCTCACTATTGGCTTGAGCCAACACCTGAAAAGCAGCCCTGAACTCCGCATTGGTTACTTGCTCGGCCAAAGGATCGGCCGGAATTTGAGGAGCTTGAGGAGGAGTTTCTTGCTCTTCACTTTCTCTCGCATTTCTTCGAGTATAAGCTCTTCGAGACGCCATATCCTGAAACGCGTATGATAGGGATTAGGAGAGAGGGGCATATAGAGTAACACTCTACGCACGACTTAAGGATAATGAAGAAGTGGAGTTTCCTCATCATCTTGTAGCCTTTCATTCATAAATGCGGCGCGCTTCACACTCATGAATAAGACTCTACTCGACGTGGCTTATGAGACATCCTAGAACCTTTCTAAAACCTTGTGCTCTGAATACCAAGTTTGTCACGACCCAATGTAGCCCCTAGATGTAACATGGTGTATAAGACCCCGAGAGGCCTCACACAAGCCCTTAGCATACATAACATACAAGATAATAGAGAAAAGAATTAGAAAGAGCATTATATAACAAAACAACGGAAGTCTACAACTCATGTCTCAAGCCATCTAACATAACAGAATAGAAATGAAGGTTTGGAACGCAGCCCAGTACAGTATCCAAAAGCATAACGGAAAGCATGAAAATGTAACAAGGTTAGGTCCTCGGACATAGGAGGCCTCACCAAGTCTTCACTATCACTGGAACTGACTAGCCACGAGTGGGATGAGAAGAACCACCAAGTACTACATCAATAGAATCAATGTAGGCAGAAGTATGCGTTAGTACAATCAAGTACCAATTATGATAGAAATGCATAAAAGGGCATATAAACCATGATAGAATGACATATAATCATGACATGCAATGGTAAAGCTAAAACATGATAGAACATAAGAAACATGAAGCATAGAACATGGCCAAGACAAGCTATTCATCTTTCCTTTACTTTATTTTAAACCATCATCATGAGAACACTTGTTCATTAATTTGTGGGGAAAAGCCTTAACCGACATGTAAGACCATGTGAGCTATCAACACGGAATTCAGTGTCTACCCCACACCGAAAAGGGGTGTCCTACTTGCCAAGGTAAGACCAAGAACTTCTTAGCATAAGTTGATCCACTAGCTAATGTCTACTTAAAGACAACATCCTATGGTGGCAACATAGTTTATGGGATAGAGATTTCTTTATGAGACTCGGCCTCAACAAATGGGAGAGCTCCATCTAGAAAACCCGGCCTCTACTAATGGGAGAGCTTTCACTAGAAGACCCGGCCTCTATTAACAAGAGGGCTTCCATCTCAATATCAACTCGGTGCTAAGCATAATTCCCACGGATTAGTCATTAACTTATTTATATCATTAAACATGAAAAGGTACAACTAGGGTTACCAATTCAAGCAAAAATCATGCTTATAGATTTTCATCTTTCATGGACCTTGTCCAAACTTACATCATTAGAATAGCTCCTTAATCATAGATTCAACCTTAGTTGAGAAAACCCTTCAACAAGTTATGAATCATTTCGTGTGAGAAAACCTTTCACACTCATAGATTGAGCATTACATGAGAAACCCTTTCACAACTCAACAAATGCACTAGCATATCATAAACTTCATAAAGCATGCATGATTTCACAAATTTCATATTTACTTAGCTTATCACGCTCTTAACTCATAAATCATGGGTTCATAAGCTTCACCTCAAAACATGCAATTCATTGCAAGCAAATATTTAGAAAGCCATAAATCAAGGCAATTTAGTCATAATTGAGGGAACCCACATAATAGAGGAAAAACATGGATTTTGATTTATCATGCATCTTTTAATAAAATATCCTCGTTTTATCATTCATAGTCTTACATGAAATTCATAGCTTGATCATGATAATCCTTAACTCAATTCACAAAGAGTTCATATAATTCATCTTTTGTCAATCAACCCACAGTCATAAACATAATAATAAATTGGGGGATACTTAGCATAAGCTCATGGGATTCATCAAGTTGCATGTAAACCACGCTAAATCGTGCACTATCTTACTTTACCATGCTAGATCGTGCACTATCAACCATAACATCTACAATGAAAAGGATAATGAAGAACCCATAAGAATTTGTCAAACCATAACTCTCTTGGGCAAGACTATACCTTGAAAACCTTAAGGAAAAGAGGACCCATTGGAGGAAAGACTCCAAATGGTAAATACTATCATACCTTAAAGCCAATGCATTGTAATAAAAGAGGATTGGTGAACTTGATGAGAACCCTAGCTCTCTTCTTCTCCTTCTTGTTCTTCTAAAGAGAGGAATATTTGGAAGATGAGATTTGGAAAATGAAGGGATTAGGGCTTGGAAAATATAAATAGGGCCAAGGCTAAGAGGGAAAATCGTCTATTATGAGGAATAAACACTTAGGGAAAAAGTCTAAAAAGCCATTAAGTAAACTGTCTAGGCCAATTGATGGTCAGGACCTACGGTCCGTATATCCACTGACAGACCATCCTGCTCTTCCGTCAATTGATTCAAAAAGTTTCTTCTGGACTTAAAATTTGGCTAAGTCTGGAAGGCATCTACGGAACCCACCTACGGCCCGTCAATTAAACTACGAACCATCCTGCTATTCAGTAGGTCAAGGTTCAGAAACTCAAAAATCATAAAGCTGGCAGGGCCATCGACGGTTACCATCTACGACCCGTCACTCCACCTACTGTCCGTAGATGGCCTCCGTCGTCACTGGCACCAAAAATATTTTAAAACTGTATTTTCTTTCTTTTCTAAAACTGGGGTGTTACAGAAAGAGTGTACCTTCTGAGCTTATGGGGGTCCAATTAGGTTGTAGTTAGCAGCAATACTTTATCATTATGCTTCTGCTAGATATGGAGGTGCATAGTAAGACTTTCCGCTATCGTCCTACTCTTGTAACCCTTGAAAACCATTTGTTTCCTCACTTTTCATTATGTATTTACTTTCCTTGCTCAGTTGTCCTATGATGCCTACTTGGTACCTATTATTTTTGTACTCATGCTACACTCTCCATCTATTTTTCCTGATGTAGTTCCGAGCGCTAGCCAACATGGTTGATTTGGAGCATCACGGGGATTTCTTGAGATTGAGGTTTATTTTATGGCATCCTAGTTTGATTCATCTCAGTTTGTGTATAGCTTTCGTCTTGTCTCTTGTATCCAAGATAAGCCAGTACTTCTGTTGGTTATTTTGTAGTTTGTACTCTTTTAAAATAGTTTTGTACCATCGTCCACTAGGTCATGATATTGGATCAAGTACTATTATATATATATATGTCATTCCTCTAATCCCTTGTTATTTCTCTATTGTGTTGTTTTATCTTTCCGTTGTATTAAGATTTCTACCCAATATGCCTGTTACTTGTCATTATGAAATATGGGATGACTTACCTATCGATAGGTTTTTGCTGGTGTCATCATGACTCGAGTGTCCGGGTCGTGACATACAAAATGATCACTCCCTTATAAATACATATTTTATAGTAAAGCATTCACTATCGTCATCCCTAACCTATACGCCATAATCTAGTTATGAATTCAGCTACTCAAAACTAGTGTAGAATAACAATTAAAATAATTTAAACTACTGAAAACATGAACATAAAAGAAAATAAGAAAAACCTATAATTAAAGCAGCACTTGCAAGTGAATCTTGTTTGTTATATAATAATCTTTTCTAATTGTAAATCCTAAAAACTATGAACAATAAATTCTAATCTCTGATTCGAAATTCTAATTGCTATTATAATATTTGCCCCCTTAAAAGTGTCATCAAAAGATATATATATATAATATAACAGGGTTGGCATTTTAATTTGGTAGGAATTTACATTGACTAGGTCAAACTCGATCTGGAACACAAGGGGATCACGACACAACGGGCATCGCGAGGAGCCCAGCCTCATGAAGGGAGGTCCATCTCTCAAGTTTTACCTCTATTTGTTGAGTCTCTGAAGTTTAGTTTTTTCATACAGGTACAGCACGAGGCTCATCTCATGGTCATTGACATCATAAATACACCCCACATAAGTATGCCCTTTGGCTAGACAAACCAGAATTCCTTTACCTACCAGCTCTAAGAGATGTAATAGAAGTTTTAGCACATGATACATGGTGATTTATTGGGACCTTCTAGAGTAAAGAGTCACGATGGTTACAAGTTCTTGCTAACTTTGGTAGGCGATTGTCGTAAAATGACATGGGTTTACATCTTAAGAATGAAAAGTGATGTCATCATTGTCTTGAAATTGTTTCTGGACTTAATAAAAACTCAATTCAATCGACGTCTACAAATTTTAGAAGCAATAATTGTACAAAAATATAAACTCAAAATGGTAAGAATTATTTCATTCATGTGGGATCAGACATCAAAGTTCTTGTGTACAAACACCCCAGAAAAATAGGGTGGTGAAACAAAACACAAACACATTTTAGAGAATTCAAGGGCCATCAAGCTTCAAGGGTATTTTCAACGTAAATTCTGGAGTGAGTGTGTACTATCTATTGTGTATATTATAAAAAGACTGCCATTGTCTGTATTGTTTGGAAAATCATATTTTGACATTGTATATGGTAGGGTCCCATCCTTACAGCAACTAAGAACAATTGGATTCCTTTTGTTTGCTAAAGATATTCATAATGGAGATATGTTTTTACCCTAAATCAATTGTATTTGTTTTAGTGGGGTATTCCTCTACTTAAAAAGGTTATGTGTTCCAAAATTTAATCACTAATAGTTTCTCGTGTAACCAGAAGATGTTTATTTCATGGAATCTTGCTTTCCTTTCTAGTTTCTCAAGGAAAAGACTCACTTATTCCAAAGATCTCTGCACTATAAAGGAGCTTCAAACATACTTAGAGGCTATTAAGGATCCATGTAGGTTGTTGCTATGGATTTAGAGGTTTCTTTTTCTACAGGACTATCATACTTGAACCTTGGTTGACATACCTCTTGGCAACAACCCCATTGGGATGAAGATTGGTAAGTTAAGTTCAACTAAATTTTAGATCTCCTAGATAGATGAATATCACCGTGTAACTTGGTCCATCTACGGGTGTCTAATTTCCTAACATTTAACTTTGATACAAAATTAGCTATTTCTTAACAAGGTGATAACGCTTAACTACACTCCCAAATAAGAAATACAGGGAGTTGTATAAAAATTAACACACAACGTATGAGGCTGGGGTTAAATCCCAGAAGGAACAATGTAGAGGCAATTGAAGAGATAAATAATTACAAGCCACCTATTTGAATCCATACAATTGCAAAAAAGTAATTTTCAGGGGATATTGGATAATGAGACAACTACGAAACTAAACAAAATGAAAAATAGGTTGATCAAAGACCCTTTAACCCGAGGATATCAAGGAGCTTTGGGAGTGAGAATTCAATTCATATCTTTACGATCCATCATAAATTTCAAAATATCATATAATTTATTATGGGTAAATCAACTTTATCTTGAGCTCTTGAGTACTCACTTGTATCTCTCTATCACAAGGAAGTGTGTCTTAACTAATTCATCCTAACTTAGCAATGTAATCCCCATAAGTTTGTAACATTTGAAATAACAAGCTTACGTTCGACGATCCGATTTATCATAATTTACATTGACCCTCATTGAGATATTGGAAGAATAATGCAAATTAGGTAGTTATACTAAGAAATAACTATATAAAGTCACTTGAATTCGTATTTGGAAGTTAGAGGCAAAGAGGTGCCTCGAAACAAAAATTTTAACTGAGGGATTTATTATAAAGAAGTTTTGATATGAACTTATTTAAGTACTGACTTGTGAGGCGTATATCTCCCAATCTATATTGGCTTAGGATACCTTTAATATATCAAATAAAATTTCTATGAGTCTAGTTTCCATCAACAAAACCATTGGTCAGTACGACATTAGAGTACAGATTTATGACCATTTTATCGTAGACTATCTGGGAAAATTGGGACATTGATTCGGGTCGGGTTTGGCCGCTTTTAAAAGGTGCTTTTTTACTTCTAAAAAGATAACCATCACAATTTCTAAAAATAAAAACGTCCATAAGCCATTGAAGATTCCTCCAAGATCTTTGAGCTAAAAAAACACCCCCTTCTAGCTTGATTCTTCATTGGCTCATGTTTGGAGAAATATTCTCCTTGTCGTAAGCTTCATTTTGTGCTATCTCTTATCATTTTTCGTTGTGGTTGAAGGAGTTTCGTGATTAATCTTGATTTTAAGTTATGTGTATGGTTGATCTACTTTGAGGTAAGGTTCTACACCTACTTTTCTTAGAATATCATGGCTGAATGTTTGAAATCGATTCCTACGATCTAGGCTTTGATTTGGTGCATTTTCTTAAAGTTGCGGAGTTGGTACGGTATTGGAACCTTGGGGCAGATTTTTATGCTCGACAAATAAAATCTTTTTGGTTAAGGTAAGTTTCCTCCAATCACCTCCTTCGTGTCTTTACATTTTTTTTGTCGTTTTATCAGTTTTTGAGGAACGATGCGACGTTTGAGTGTCGTGGCTCTAGGAAGCCTAGTTGTTGTATTTTCTTGAGCTATTTAGATATGTACATTGATGCTATTAGATTTATGGAGGGATGGGAAATTTTTGAGACCCTTTTGAGTGTCGCATAAAAAATTTATCAATTGAACAACGTAAAGTGAGCCTTCTTATATTTCCTCTAGAGCTTGTTGTTCTTTTGAGATGTTGATAGACTCTTGTTGTTGTTATTAGATTATGGATATTTTGAGATTGTGAGTTTGTTGGTTGAGTTAAAAGAGGTCGGGTCGTAATGACGACCTTAACGCCTTATCGATTGTTATGGCTCATTTTTGCAGTCTGGTTGATTCTCGCATTATTGCATTACCTTTGGTTTGCCAAGCTTCTTAGATGCAACTTTGCGGATTCAATTGAAAGGTATCCTGGCATGATCCTAATGGCCTAATCTTCTTATTGTCGGTATATTGCCATTATTTGACCTGTAGCATTGTCCTATTGAGTTGGCTACAACCTTATGATATAATGTCTAATAGGGACACTCTACTGCTTGCTTAGTGACCTCGAAATGCATGTTATGATTGTGTTTTGATCAATTATGATTACTTTTTATTGTTGTAATGGTTGATCATCTGACTTCCACCTATGAGGTTGTTTTGACCTCAACAATGTTGTATTCTTGAGCATACAAATTGATTCTTATATTGTGCCCAAAGATTGAGTAGAGCTTGACTGCGGGCCAAGTGGACCATACCTAGAGGCTAAGTAGACCACACCTGCTGGCCGAATAAACCGTACCTACAGGATGGGTAGGCTGTACCTAAGGGTTAGCATATATGTATATATATATATTGTACCATGAAGCCTTAGAAATGCATCTATTCACGGCACATGAATATTCAGACAGTTCAGATTATCAGTGGGATCCATGTAAGGGGACTAATATGGGTATTTAGCGATTGTTTGCACTTGTTAGAACTTATTATGGGTATGTGTTATTTGTACCTGCCGGGCTTATGGGGTCTAGGTCAAGTTATTGTTTGTTATGTGTTTATATTGTCTTATTGTAGAGAGATAAGGTATTGTACTTGTGCTTCTTCCCTACCCATTTCATTTAGTCCTTATACTCCAGTTTCAGTTTTCAGTTTTAAGTTTTCCTTACATGCTCGGTACATTATTTTGTACTGATGCCCCTTGCTTGGGGGCACTACATTCATGCATGCAGGTCTTTAGCGATGACCAGACAGACTTGCGGAGTAGCACACCCACCTATTCAGATGATTGGTTGACTCTTTTCTTCCATGAGTTACCAAAGTCCCTGAGTTTTGCTTGTTTTGATGTTTATAGATGTCGGGTAGGTCCGGCCCCTTACCCCTCCAGGTGTTATATTCATAGAGGCTTGCTGACTAGTGTGATGGGTTTTTTAGCCATGTTATTGTCCATGTTTGTTTTGCTTTTTGGTTGGCTGAAATTTTATTGTCATTTGATGTATTGATTATATATATACTAATTTTCAGCTTTTGTATACAGATCATGGTGTCTTTGATAGCCCATATAGAGTTTTTTCTTTCTTAGATACCATGGTGGACTCGATAGACCAAACAATCTGTTGTGCTAGTTGTTTATGGTCTTGTATAAACTGTTGGGGGTAGTTATTTTCTTTGTAGAGCTGTTGACAGGGTTCTCGCCGGCTGAGGGCTTAGTTTTAAGCCGAGATATACTTGTTTTTTTTCTTGACTGTGTGTGGCTTCCATACGCCATTAGGAAGTGGTTTAGGATGGTTCGTTCATGCTTAAGTATTGGCATCAAGGCTAGCTCCCCGCCTTTAGTTCGGGGCATGACAAACAAGTATACCAAAAATAACAACCAATTATGGCAACACATATATTATCCTTTTTCTAGCTCAAATCCATAAGATGAGGACTAGATCAAATCTAGACGTTCTTAAGCTCTATTCCTCTTATCTATTCTCAAATTGTGCAAATCATTTTTTCCTACACTTAATCCTCTTTCTCAAGCAAGATCAAGATAAATAGACAGTTCCTTTGTTTAATCACACCCTTGGAAGTCATTTAAAGCATGAGATCAACTGGAAAATAAAATACCCATATCATAAATAAGATAATACTTCATTTATTGCATAAGTACAAAACACAAAACAAAACCATAATATTGTTTATCTCTAACACAATATTCAAATCATAAAATAAAACACTAAAACTATGAATATTCAAGCCAAACCAAGAGTTGTAGAAAGATTTAAAGATTTAAAGATTTACACACTTTAAGCTCACAATCTTCACTCTTCAAGATGATTGATGGCTCTCTCTTCTCAAATTAAATCAGTTTTATCTCAAAGATAGATCCAAGATAGATCTCTTTAACCATGATTGAGAGGCCTTCTATCTGGATAGGGATTTTCAAAAGATGTTTAAATGACCATTTGCGTATCACCTGCCAATCATTTGGTGGGGATATTCTTTCGTAGGTGTGGCTCCATTGTGGCAATCACTTCATTTAGCGTATTGTTCTCCTTACTTTACCTTATTTATTAATTTCTCAATTTTTAAGCCACCGTGTGGTTGGCATCTCCTCCAAAGATTTTCATCACCCAAAACTTAGACCTTTAACCTTACTTTCTTACTTTTAGAGTTCAAATAGGGAAGAGTTTAAAAGAAGATTTGCTTTCTCGAAAAGGATAAAGGCTTGTAACATGGTTGCCAAAGAAACACTATTAGACTCAAAAGGGGTTAATTACTAGGGATACCTTTAGTGCAATGGCTTTTTAGGTAAAGTGGGTTTCTAAAAAATCACTAAAAATCCCAAGGTTATTTCTCAAACTAAAACCAATCAAGACCAACATTGAAGGACAAATCGGGCAAGTTCAAGATGACACAAGTAAACACAAGAATTTATTCAACAACCTCAGCACTCATGGCACACAAATTAATCAAGATGGTTCAATTTTGACTTCCCCACAAGAAAAAATGGTATCACCCTTTATAACCACCAATGAGTCAAAAGTTAGAAAAAGAGTCAAAGAGTCGTTACAATATAATTCACATCATGCATTTATTTTTAAACAAAATTGAGGGGGTGCTCACTTTTTCTTTCATATTGCAAGACTATTTTATTAGTACCAAACAAGTCATAACCACCCAAAAAGACAACGATTTTCCCTTAAGAAAAATGTCACTTATCCATCATCGGGCAAGTTCATACATTCCTTCGAGATATGGTTACTCCAACTTCACCAAAGAAATACCCACAACGAATATTCTCAATCACATAATAATTTGCGCATAAGAAAGTCATCACTCTATCTATCTTTAAGCACCATCGCTCACATTATCATCAAAGAAAATAAGAAGCTATTGATGAAAATAACAACAACAACAAAGGAAAAAACAAAAGAAAGACTAATCCAAACAAAATTTCAGTATCACAAACCCGAAAAGGGTATAAAATATTGACAATCACTAAACGGTCAGATGAGGACACCATAATCAACAAAACATAATAAATCAACCTAAATGCTATCACCCCCAACTGAAAGTATTGCGGTGTCCTCTATGCACGAAATAAAAAAAAGATAGAAATATAAAAGGGGTTCCCACAAGTTTGCATCATACTAGCAAACTCCGGGACATGGTGCACATCTAGGGCGAGGACTATGCCTCATCCTTGTCATCATCATAGTCACCAACATCCTTAGATAGGAAGGAGTACTCCTTAATGTCGTTTGCATCGATGGTGGGAATCTTCTTATTTTGTTTGCTCCATTTGACAATAGCTTTGATACCTCACCAAATCTTCACCATAAACTTGCCTCTCTTTTTGTTCATCTCTTTCTCCAACTTGAAGTGTTGTTGGAGAGTGCTATGAGCCTTAGACAAGTTCACATAGGCTATTTCGAGCATATTTGCAGAGCTTTCCATCTTAATGGACTCTCCATTGTGCGTTTAAGTTTTCAAGTATGTATTCATTTCATCATTGATGAAGTACTCCACCTGTGAAAGACCACTAGGCAAATGAGATGCCAACTCTTAGATTGTTTCCAATTGAAAAAAAAAATGTCAGGCCCGAGCCTACACCCTGAACATGACCGGCACTCGACAACCATCGTTGGTCCCATAGTGAACCCTTGGCCTGGCTAACTACTTAGCGAAAGACTTACTCAAGCAAAATGGAAACTCCAAATGCATAATTAAATTTATGATATCTCAATAACAACTTAACTCAATGAATATCCGGAAATACTTAAATAATAATAAGTAATCGACTCAAGGTCATAAAACATCAACAAGGAAAAATAGTGAGAGACTCCTCAACTTCTAACTATCTATGAAGCCTCTACTACTAAGATAGATGTTGGGATAGAACCCACGAAAACGTAACAAAAATAGAAAATAAGTGCAAAGCCCTCCATAAACCAAGGAGGCACGCTAAAGCTAGCTGGAGTGCAAATAGTATCAATGAAGCGCCTGGTGATGACCCTGAGCACTTGTAATTGCATCATAATAAGATGCAGGTCGAATGACATCAATACATGGAATCTACGAGTATGTAATATGGCTGAAGTGGAATAAATAACTTAACTGAATGACTGCAATAGATATATCATGAACTCAATTGAATGTAAATGATTAAAGGAATAAAATCATTTAACTTTTAAAAAATACTTACACATCTATGAACTCAACATAAGAAGTGTTATATGAAAAATACACTTAAACTTTATTGGGAGATTATCTAATCGACAACCATCATTATGAGCTATGTGATGATACAACGTCCTGTCCACGCTGCCAGAACTGTCGTACATCGTGCCAGGATATAGAACACCTGAACTAAGTGGATCCTCTAAGCTATAAGGATTCATCTAAAAAGTATGATCCTGAACCCATGTTGGCAAGACATGGTTTACGGAGGTTGTGAGTTGTCTGAACTTTCCCTCATATCGGTGCTCAATACTACTCCCAAGAATATATATTGTTGCTCAAATTTATAAAAACGTTGCTCTTTCTCTAGTTTGAGCTAATTGCTCAAACTATCCTCTTAAAAGAGGTAACTGCTCTGAATGTCTCTGAAACTCATTGTTCATTTAGAAAACAAGGTTTCTCTTTGCTTAATGTAAAAATACATTCTGGGTTGAGATAATTACTCAAAGAGGGGCCTTTTTAAGAGGTAACTGCTCTATACTTGATCTTTCTGAAAACTCCTTTAACTTTTCTGAAGAAAAAATATACTCTTTTATTCATGTAAGAATGAAACATTTGGGGACTATTTAGTTCCCTTATACTCTTTCTTAAACTGCTCTTTACTTCTTCAAAACTCAGTTTAAACAATAACGTTCTGCTTAAAAGATTCTTTATAAGAATTCACTTAATACTCAAGAATAGGGTTCATGCTGAAAAATAGTCATGAACAATCAACTCAATAATCACAATACACAATGTATGACAATTCAATGATTAGAGACAGGAATTCAATTAATCAACAACTCAAGAATTTAGAACTCAATATAATCTCATCTCGAGAATATTGAAATCTAAGGATAGAACCCTAGATTACTCTTTTCTGATTTGAAAGTAGATGTACGGCGTGAGGATGAACTAGTCCAACACTATGTTAGCCTTACATACCTGGGAAGAATGAAGTTCTTGGCAAAATCGGAAGAACGATTGAAAACCTTGCTTTCTCCTCTTGGATCCTTGCTCTAAGACTTGGAAGTGTTAATGAGAGTATTAGGATTGATTAATACTGTTAAGGACCTTAATTAGGTGTAAGAACTTCATGGGTTAGGCTTAGAACGGGTGGGAAAAGACTGAACTATCCCTCTTTAAAAGCTGATAAAAATTATCCACAGGACCATCTACGGTTTGTGGTTTGATCTACGGACCGTAGATCCCATCTGTGGAATTGTTATTGAATTTTTAAGGCTCAAATATCCACTTACAGGTCCAATCGACGGCCCATAGTAGTACTTACGGCCCGTCGGTTGGATAAGTAGGTTTTGGGTCCTAAAAGTTGACTCTCAATACTTTACCGATGACTTGACAGGATGGTTCGTCGTTCAGCCGACGGGCCGTAGGTTGGATCCGTCGCTCACAGACTCAGAAACTGCGATATGGCAGTCTCTGGTAAATATGCCATAACTTTTTACTCCGAGCTCAAAAAAAGGCAAACTTGGTGGCGTTAGAAAGAGGACTCAAACACCTTCAATTTGATCGGTATGAGACACCTAATTCATTATGTACTGGGAGATATGATTACTTGAAGTTCACCTAAGTAGAATCTTATATCAAAACTTAATCGATAATGAAGCTTTTAACTCAACTTTGTGCTAGGGGGTTCTTGTGACCTTAAGTCATATCAAAATCCATTTGAACACCAAAGAAATGACCTTTACACATATGAGAAATTTAAGAATCACCCGATACGATTTTTACATGCAAATAAAGAATGATTCGGGCCTTAGCTTAAAAGTTTTCGGGGTGTTATAGAAAATGCACCAAAAGACCCCTCGGGCTGCAGGTTTTTGGTAGAACTTCCTTTTTCCACATTTATAGCTAGCTTCATCTTCTTGCTCATCAATGCACCAGCCTCACTTTTAACTTTCAAGGGATGGCAAGACCTATACGGTTGAAGACGATGATCAGTAGGCTTCATATCCCCATCTACCAGCTAATGCAATCACTAATAATTGAGGGACACATCAAAGTTTGAATGTCTTGATATAATTACTCCATTAGCTGATTCAACATGTAGTGACCGACATTCACGGAAAAGTCATCAAGAATACAAGTAATTATTCTAGCTTAAAGTATAGGCACACTGATAATGCTCAACTACACACCTCACAAATCAATGTGTAGGCGGTCGTATTCAAAATAATACCCAACATATGCGGTCGGGAGTCGAATTCCAGAAGGAAAAATATAAAGACGATTGAAGAAATAAAAAATTACAAGCTACTAATTTGAATCCGAATAATTGATACAAGTATTTTTTTATTGGGTGGTGGGGGGTTCGGTAATAACACAAATATGAGAATTAAAGATACGAGATAGAGGATGGCAAGATCAATAACCTTCGCAAACAAGGATACCAAGGAGATTTGGAAATAGAAAGTCAATCAATATTTATATGATCCATTGCATATTAATCACATACAATCTCAATTAATCCTAGTTCAAATAAGCCACGACTTAGAATCTTCATTATCCACCTATATCCTTTGATAATAAACAAATATTTCTCAACTTGTTCTTTCGAACCTAGCTAAGTGTCAATAAAGATAATCCAATTGTAGGCATTGTAATGATTTTACAATTACTAGCTCAAATCCAATTGATAAGAGATTAATCCTCAAATTAGTACCAATAAATCTTTCCCAACCACAATTAACTCTTTGAAGCTAAATCAAAGTAAATGGGAAAGTCCTAGGAGTTAACAGTTCCTTTGGATAGCAATTAAAGCATGAGATTAATTAGATAATCAATGATCATAAATAAGAAAATAATCAACTAATTACAAAGGCACAAGATAGGGATCAACAATCCAACTATTGTTTATGACTAACACAATATCTAAATCAATAATTAACAATAACAACTAGAAATATTCATGAAAAATCATAGAGTTGAAGAAAGAATTAAAAATCATCAAAATTGAAGCTCTCAATCTTCACTCAAATGGTGTTGGTTGTGGAAGCTTGCTCTCAAAGTTATATCCAAGATATCTCAATGATAAGATGATTGTTGGCTAATCCTCAAAAATAGTTTTGCATGAGTGTATTATGTGATTTAGAATCAAATCGTGAAGTTAGAAAACGGCCCTTAACACTTGGTATATTTCTTCTTTGCGTTCACGGAAGTTTGACCGTGTTTGTGGATTTGTGTTTACATGATCTTCGTGTTCACAAATGAATTTGACAAAGTAATCCTCCTTTGAGAAAAAAATGTGCATTGTGTTGAAAAATTAAAGAACAGTGGTGGTGATACAACACACATTTTTTCTCATTACATACAAGATGCTCCACATGCTACAATTTCACAGTTTGGAGGAATTCATTTTCTCCTATTCTCTTCTTCCTCCCTTTTTTCCAAGCATTTATTTACTTAGCACTTTTTACTCCTTTCTTTGTTCGCATTGCTCAATTTCAAGCCATCATGTAATTAGCATATCCTCTATGAGTTTCAACACCCCCAAACATAGGCTTTTACCTCAATTTTCACAATTGTAGAGTTCAAAGAGGGACGGGTTCAAAAGAGGATTACTTTGTCTATATGGGTAAGGCTTGTAATGTGCTTTCCAAAGAAATGATATTAAGCTCAAAAGCATCAACTAGGGTTACATTTAGTGCAATGGTAGGCCTTTTAGATCAAGTGGGTTTTCAAAATTCACAAAGAAGGTCTAAGGTCATTTCTCCAACCAAAAGCAATCAAGATAAAAATTGAAAGATCCACCAGGAAAGTTCTAGTCAGCACAAATGAAAAAAGTATTTATTCAAAAAAATCACCATACATGACATGCAAATTAACCAAGACGAGTCAATCTTTACTTCCTTCACAAGCACAAATGACATCACACTTTATAACCACTAACAAGTCAAAAGTCACAAAATGAGTCACAAGAGTTTTCACAAGCTCATTCACCACATGCATTAGTTTTCAAAATTTAGAGGGGTATACTCAACTCTTTCACAATGCAAGACTAACTTATTTGTATCAAACAAGTCACATCCTCTCAAAAAGATGAAGATTTTTCCTTAAGAAAGATGTAACCAAGTCTACCATCGAGAAAGTTCATACATCTCTTTGAGGTATGGCTACTCAGACTTCACCACAGAAATACCCCACAAACGCACTTACAACTAAAAAATGGTTTGTCCTTAAGAATGTCGTCACTCTATGCGTCATTGGGCACCACCACTCAACAACGCCATCAAAAGATAAAATAAAGAAGCTACCAATAGAAATAAAAAACTAACATGTAAAGATAAATAAGAAATGACTAATCCATCATACCCAATCAACACAAGAACAATAAGGGCGCACCATATCCATAAAAATCAAATCCCTACAAGTGCACACAATATCCATAGAATGCCCGACAAGGGCATAGTAAAAATAAACAACAAGCCAAGTCCGACAAGGGCATCATCAAAATAATCATCAAAAATCCAAGCCGGAAAAGGGCATAATCTAAATAAGCAACAAAAATAGCACATCCCAACATCACATACAAAATAAAGGAACATCAAGAAAGAACCCCCAACTAAAAATTGTGTTGTGTCCTCAAATTACAAAAATGAAAAAAATATAGAAAGTATGAGGGGCTCCCAAAAGTGCATCACTCATTATTCGATCCAGAGGGAAAAGACAATTCACCGTCTGAAGCACCTACACCGCATAAGCTCCTATGTCTATCCATCATCTTACTGTGGAACTTTCTCTTAGTCTTTTCATGATCCCTGAACTTTCTCTATAGTTTATCTATCTTCCCCTATCACTTACTCATGGGCTCAAGGCAGACACTCATAGATCTTTGTGTAGCAGCTACTAAAGTAAGAGTGGGTAGAGGATTAGCCTCATATGTTGTCACGACCCAAGCCTAGGGCTTAGATGTTACCGGCGAATGGGGAACCCGAAGGAACCCCAAACAAGCCTCATAGCGTATCATTACACATCCTTGGTCGCGGAAGCAATTAAATGACCATAAGCGATAAGCATAATCAAGGGGGAAATCGGGACTAAGGGAGCAAGAAAAAAAAAAGAAATGATACACAAATACCATAGATGAGTCAAGCTCAAGCATAATACACAACTTGTCCAACACCACCTCTAAACATGAGTACTTAGCGGGGGCCAAGACAAACTACCGGGCTCACCCTCATAGTCAAAACATAACTAGAAAGGAAAAGTTTTATACATAGCAAAAGATCATGAGCAACGTCCCCGAAATGGAGGACTCACCAATAACCACTATAGAAAATCGTACTAGCCACGCGGAGGAGGATGGTCAAGCGGTGCTCCGGTCCCTACATGGTGACATCATGTAGGCATAGAGTATGCGTTAGTACATTTGAATGTACTAAGTATATGGGATGCAATGCAATGCTACATTAGATGGACATCATAGGAAAAATGTGTAATCATACCCAATAGATAGCATATTAATGAAATGATATGTATAATGATGCTTACATAAAAATCATATTTAGTGGGACGTAGTACATGTGTGGCGAGTGACCATCAATATAGTATTTCCAAGGCCTACCACCCCCTTGGAGAGGCGAAAGAGGTACAAACCCCTCAATATGGTTACACGGGCCTACCACCCCCCGAGCTAGGGACCAAGGTACAAACCCCTCGATATGGTTATACGGGCCTACTACCCCCCGTACTAGGCAACCAAGGTACCAACCCCTCGATACGGTTATACGGGCCTACTACCCCCCGTAAGGTACCAACCCTCGATACGGTTATACGGGCCTACTACCCCCCGTACTAGGCAACCAAGGTACCAACCCCTCGATACGGTTATACGGGCCTACTACCCCCCGTACTAGGCTTGGTCGACTCACAACACTTATTTAGAGAAAATCATATACATGTGTCCATTTCATCATCATTTCAGTAATTACATAACCATCCGACTCATAGGACGTACCTTGGACCTTCCCTTTCCTAAGAATTCTATAAATGGGCATTTTATCAAACACAAGGTGGGCAATTGTTCATGTAAATGAAATCATGTATTTCAAGAATACTAAGTCCAACCAATTCAAAATCCATATAAATCAGCCCACCAACAACATACATATATATATCAACCTTCATAATTTGATCATGGAAGCATGTAAACCATAAACATCACATAATAATTCCATTTCATGATAATATGCAAAATGGACCATAATAGGGTGTGTAGTAGTAATTCCATAATTCAAGAGTTCATAAATAATCATAAGGACCCATAAACTTGAAGTAGAAATAGAGGATAAATGGTTGGACTTGTGGAAAGGAAGGTTTCCACAATCAAACCCACATACCTCAACTTTGGAGAATCCTTGATGAAGATTGGAATGGAGAATCGAAGCTTGAGATTGAGTCTTGAATCCGGAATTAGAGCTTGAGATGTTTGAATTTGGTTGAAGATCTTGGTGGAATTTTTGGAGAGGGCTTAGAGAGTGTTTTTGGAGTTAAGAAAAATGACTAAGTATGGGACATATCCCCTTTTTATAAAAAAGGTCTCCAACCCGCCTAAAAAAAAGCTCACTGGAAATTGCAAATCTGCAGAGACAGGTTTTACGAAAATGGTCATAACTCCCTCATCCTAACTCGGAATGAGGTGAAACCAAGTGCGTTGGAAAGCTACCTCAAAGAGCTTTAATTTAATAGTTTGCAGCCCTTCCAGTTCCTTGTGTGCTAAGAGATATGCCCCTTTAAAGTTGACCCTCCAAATCGCAATTTTTGCGATTTTTGAATTTTGATACGGTTGCTCTAAAATTTGGGTTAGAACCATTTCCCACTCAATTTGACCCCACAAATAAGAATATGAAGTCGAATTTCCGAAATCATGCACTGATTTTGAGATATATGGAAATTACAATTATAGGTGTTTCCGAAGCACATTTTCGGGCATTTTTGGGGTCGTTTCATATGTGGGGGCTCCAAATGAGCTAGTGGGGAGGCAAACAATCATCTTCCTTACCTACTCATCCACTCCATGAATCTGAGAGGATAATGTCGGATAGTAGCGGATCCAAACTAAAGAGGCCCCACAAAACTTTGTATCCCCATGAAAACTCAGGAAGAACCATCAGCCTCGGGAGCAAACCTGATAAACTAGCCGACTAATGGAGATAAAACATCAATCTTCATATTCTTATTTTTGACTCCCTGACCACTTTTTTTCTTTAACGGATGAATCACTTTTCTCGACTTATTTTCCTCATCGGTATGGCACTTGTCCACCAGCATCATCACATAATCGGGTGACAAATTATGGAAACACAATATTCTTGGCCCTCCTCTGTGTCAACTGTATACACAATAACATGCCCCACATTCACATCCAACCCATCCATGATCACAGTAAGATGAATTTTGGGTTTCTAAAGTTTGTTCTATGGTTGACCAGTACATTTCGTAGAGAGTCTCAACCGCAGATCACTTCTGGCAATTATTCATGTGGATTTAATACCTATACTATGTAATTTTGACCCTAATACTAATCCCTATAAATATCTTTCAATTCCTAAAATTACTCCCAACTCTCTCATCCTCTCAATACCTCAAATGTCATCCAAATTCATCCTCCCTAAATTCTCTCAAGACTCAAAGAAGAAAGCTAGGTTTGCAAGCTTCAACTTTCCTTTTTCTCCATTAATTTTTGTCTTTGATTATCAAGGTATGTGGAAATTCATCAATAGATTCCATTAATCCATTGTGTCCCAAAAGATTTCCAAGTTTCAATTCAATTTCACCTAATTTGATTAGGGTTCATGAAATCTGCACAGGTCTTACTTGATTTTAATTTGATTGTTTAATTTCAATCTTCCTATGCATGTTTTGATTAAAGTACATGATTTCCAATTGATTTCACATAGACCCATGCTTTTTACTTGATTATGATGATGAATTTATGAAAGAAGTTTATGAATTGTTAATGTATGATTTATGAAAGCTATGCATGTTTTACGAAATGATGTTTATGAATTAAGGATTCTTATGAGATGGGTATCAATGAATTGTGAAAGGTTTTCTCACATACTTATGAAATTATTATTGTGAAAGATTTTCTCACAAATGTATGAAACATGGTTTAAATGAGCTACTATATGATAACTTAAGACTGGATTGGTAGTTTAATTGTGCCTTTCCTAGTATGATTATATGAATATGTTTATGAATAATTCCGTTGAGATTTTATTATCATTGAGAGGATATTGAGATGGAGGCTCTCCCATGAGTAGAGGTAGGGTGTCTAGTAGCAATCTTTTTGTCTCTAACTACGTGCCCCCGTAGGATTTGTTTTAAGTGACATAGCTAATTGATCCACCGAAGCTAGAAATTTATGGTCCTTACCTTGGCAAATAGGACATCTCTTTTTGGTGTAGGAGCAAGACACTATATTCCATGTTATAGCTCATGGTCTATGTCGGTTAATGGTAAACATAACAAAATGAAGCAAGTGACTTCAAAGGTTTTATGAAGCTTTCATTATGTTTTAAGATGCGTTGACCATGTTTATGACTTATGATTCTTTTAAAAGCGTATATTATGATTTTGCTTGCTCATGCATATAATGTTCTAATGTTCCCATATGCTCATGTTTGGTGTTTTTATGCATTTCCCCATACTTAGTACATTCATGTATTAATGCATACTCGTGCCAACATTGTCTAATAAAGTAGGGTCCAAAGATTTTCCTACTCCCGCTCGTGGCTAGTGGATTACTTTGTAGATTGAAGATTTGATGAGTCCTCATGTTCCGCGGGTCATGTCACCTATGGTTACATTCTTTTATGTCTTTAGTTTTCATACATTGTACATGGTGTATAGGTTACATCCCAACCACTCTTATGATGTATTAGACTATTTTGTAAAGACAAAGTTTAGTATTCTGTGTCTATGTTCAAAACTCTCCTCTATTATCACGACCTAAACTACCCCCTAGACGTGACATGACGTACAAGACCCGAAAGGCCTCATACAAGCCACTTAACATACATCATACAAGAAAATAGTAGTTAAGGGTTCTAAAGACAATCTATATATATATCAAGAGAGTTGACAAAAGTAGCAAAAGTGTAAACATAGTCTTAAAGCCATGTAATACATCAATAGAATTAAAGTTGGGATGTAACCCATACAAGTCTTATATGAAATGATATAAAAATGTGGCATTGTCCTCGAAGCATGAGGACTCACAAAGTCTTTTGAATGAGGATACCATGACCTAGCCACGAAAGGATGGAGAGGAGCCGGATCCTAAATTTGGGAGAACATGTAGGCAAGAGTATGCGTTAGTACAAGAATGTACCATCTATGATAACTATGCATAGAGGTTATAAAATCATACTAAAAAGAACTATACATAAGAGAAAATGACCAAGTTAAATCATATGAGGACATGATAAACAACATGAGTTAAAAGCCATGGTCAATGCAAGGAAATCATCTTAAAATAACATATGATTGAAATACCGTTTAGAAAGTAACCTTAGTTCATTATTGTGGGAAGTGAGCCTTAATCGACATAGACCATGTGAGCCAAAACATGGAATCCGATGTCTACCTCACACCGAAAAGAGGTGTCCTTAAATGACAAAGTAAGAACCATAACCTCTAGCTTACGTGGATCCACTAGCGAATGTCCATCTTAGACAAACCTATGGTGGAACATAGTTATGGGATTAGTAGATTGCTACTAGAAACTCGGCCTCTACTATGGGAGAGATTTCATCTTGGTATACTCTTGATGCTAAGCATAATTCCCATGAATTAATCATAATTAATAACTTCTCTCTTCATTAGAAGACAAGGGCAATCACATCTAGTCTTATTATTAGAATAGCTTCTTAATCTTGATTCAAAGTTTAGTTGAGAATACTCTTCAACCCTTATGAATCCTTTATGTGTGAAAATCCTTTCAACAACAACATCAATGCTTCACTCTAAAAGAAATCTTAAATCATCATAAATTTCATAATTGAACAAGCATATCTTCATAAAATTCATATTTTGATCATTCATAACTTCATCATGGAATCATAGCTTAGAAATCATAAATCAAACAATTTTCATAATTTCCTCCTTTCATAGTTCAAAACATCATCCTAAGATCAAAGTTTAGAAATCATGGATTTCACATAGGTTCATGAGAATTCAACTTGAAAACAGGCAATTTACTCAATTCATGCATAAAAAGACTGAAATCAATCAATTAGATCATATTTTGGGAGAACCCATAAGATAGAAGAAAATCCTAATTTCAATTGAAGAATCTAACTTTGCAAAAATGTAGAATTTAGGAACCCTATGGAGGAAAGGACTCCATAGTTCAAAGCCGTCATACCTTGATGCCAAAAGCCCACAATCAATGGTGAATTAGGAGGCTTGACTTGAAAACCCTAGATCTTCCTTCTTCTTCTTCTTCAAGCTTCTAGAGAAAGAAATATTTTCGGGAAAACTTGGAGGGATTTGGGGAAATTTGAAAAGTGATTAGAGAAGAGTACAATTAAGGCTTAGAAGACTTATATAGGGGCTAGGATTAGGACAAAACAAACTTAGATTAGGAATAGATCAATTAGGGAAAAGACCAAAAAACCCTAAAAAACTGTCAGGCTACGACCTACGGTTCAGCTCTACGGTCCGTAAGTCAAACTTCGAACCATCACGATCAACCATAGGTGAAATTAAAAAACTATTAAATTTGGGATTCCAACGACGATTGCCATGTACGGTCTGTTGGTCCACTTACGGACCGTGCATACAAACTGTAGATCCCAACCTTGACCCTCAAAATTTCACTTAGTCTGGGAGTGACCTACGAGGCCTATATCCGACTCGTACATGGAACGACGGGTCATCCTGGTGAACCATTAATGGGATTCCGAAACTTGACAATTTTGAAAATATTTACCCTACCATCTACGGTTCCCACCTACGGCCTATAAGTCAACCTACTATCCATAGGTGGCTTTCGTCAGTACTGGCACCAGTTCTGAAAACCTGAAATTTTCCTTCTTTTCGAATTCGAGGAATTACATTTATGCTATATGACATTTTGTTAAAATCTACTTTTGTCTATTATATTGTGTTGTATGTATATAAAGTGGCTTGTGTAGGGCCTCTCGGGGTCTTATACTCCATGTCATGTCTAGGGTGTACTTTAGGTCGTGACAGGCACGTAGTTTGGAAGTAGAGATTGCTACTAGACACTACCCTATTTTAGCCTCAACCTTAAAGTTCTCTCGTTGCTAAGTGTAATCCCAACAAAATGGATAAATTCAATTATCAAAGCATAATATTAGGAAAGGAAATAATCAAAATACCAGTCCAAATCATAAAGTCATCATAGAGTAGATCCTTTAAAATCATGATTCATAAACTTATTCATATAAACATTTACCATCTTAAGCACCTACAATCATGATTTTTTTCATATTGTGAGAAATCCTTTCACAATTCATATACTTCTTTCCAATGTGAGAAAACCTTTAACAATTCATTGAAACATATCTCAATAACATTTTTATTCACAAAACATTCTTTTCATAAAAAAAGCATAGCTTTAATAAATAATATTCATAATTTATTTAGCTTTCTTTATAAATTCATCATCATAATCAAGTATAATGCATGGGTCCATATGAAATCAATTGAGAAATATGTAATTGAATCAAATCATGCATAATAAGATTGAGGTCAAACAATTGAATCATATAAAATAGGACCCATGGAGAATTGCATGAAATCCATAAATAGGTGAAACTAAATTTGGGATATTGAGATTCTTTTGGGACCCAATGGATGAATGTAATCCATTGGTGAATTCCAACATACCTCGATAATCAAAGCCCTAAAAGCAACGGAGATAGAAGAACTTGAAGCTTGAAACCCTAGCTTTTCTTCCTTCAGATTGAGAGAGAATTGGAGAGGATGAACTTGGATGGAATTTGGGAATTTGAGAGAATGAGTGGGTTAGGGTAGATTTAGGAATGGAAAATCAGTTATTAGGATATTTATAGATCCAAAAATACATAGTATAGGGTTAATTGGGTAGGAAAAGACCAAAACACCCTTTATTAAAAATTATTGGTAGTGATCTACGGTTCTGACCTACGGCCTGTAGGACTTTCTACGGCCCATACTGGTCAACCGTAGAGTCATTTAATGGGGCCTAAAATCCTTCCTACTTCCACAAGACCTTCCTATGGTCCGTCTAATTTTCTACGGCTCATAGAACCAACTCGTAGAACCCAAGTTCAAGCACAAAATTTCGCTAAATCTCTAACCCTTCTACGGAACTCATCTACAAGTAGAACCAACTACATCCCGTCCTTTCCACTCATAGTTCCAACATCATACAATCAACATTTCCAAAAACTCAACTCTACGACATCCTTTCTATGGCCCGTAGGCCTTCTTACATCTGTAGATTGGACTCGTAGACCACAGTACTAGTGCAAAACATAACTTTTCCTTATGAATCCAACTTTCCAATTTCCTAGGTGTGACAACCTGCCTCCTGTGAACTTTTTAGAGCTTCAATAATTCTCCTTGGAATAGTATATAATATGCCTTTGACACTCAAGAGTATCTTCGATAACTTTTGAGTAAATTTACAGTGTAGAAAAAGATGGTTAGCAATATATGATGTTTATCCACATACAAAACATCTATAAGATAAGGTTATCACCATTTTCATAACATTATCCTTTGTGAAAGTTGCTTCCTTAGCTAGCAGCCATATAGAACATGAGACTTTATAAGGAATTCTTCATTTCCAATTTGTCTCCATGGTTAGGTAGGAATCTGTTGACTTGGTTGCTCCATCAACCTGTAAGTTGCACCTACATTCAATATACCATTTTTGCGTCCTTTTCACCGTAATACACCTTCTTCTGCCTGGAGTCCATTGAAATTTCCAATATTGTTGAGAAATTCTGCCACCCTCGTCATTTCCCAATCATTAGGTTGTCTGATAAAATTGAAATTCTAGCAATGTGTTGTCGAAATCTCTGAAATGGTCCTTTGTTGTAAGAGAACTAGGTTATATACGTTTGGACAATGGAATTCCAAATTACCTGGCTTATGCCATTCTCCCGTAATTATGTTATGGATCTCAAAAATTTGAACCCATTAGGTAAAGTCACATCCTTAGTAATCCAATTATCTTTAGCCTCAAATTTGGTACCCATCACTCTTTTCCTCAGTAACTAAATATAAACTTTGTATTTCCACAATTGCTTCATTCTAAGTGTTTTACTTTGAAATATCATTTTATTTATTCCCAAACCCCCATTCTTTTCCCCAGTTGCAACAAATTCCTATTTAACAAAGTGAAATCTTTTCTTCTCATTGTTACCTTGCCACGTGAATTTCAGTCTTATCGTATCAATACTTATGATGAGCCCTACTGGAATAGGAAACAATGACATCATGTATGTTTGAAGAGCATCAAGGACTGAGTAGATAAGGGTCAATCTCTCCCCCACCATAGATAGGTATTGTGTTAATCATCTAGCTAATATTTTCTCACACTTCTCTATCACACTGATGTACCGTAGATTTACGGTACTTTTGAGGCATTAAACTTAGAGTTTTGCATGCTTTTTAAGCATTTTGTTAGTAGATGTGATGGGATTTGTGCTTAATTTTGTAGGGAAAAGGTATATGTGCAGTTGATGGTTAAAGAGATGTCAACAGTATGTTTTTGGTAATGTACGAGTGAACCTACGAGCCGTCATTCTAGTGATGAGTCGTAGGTAGAAGGTGTGGCTCAGAAGCTTGAAGAAATCAACTACGTATGGAATGACGGTTAGGAATGATGAACCGTAGGTCCTGCTACGAACCGTGGATGGGGAGTTGTCAATAGATTAAGAGAGGTCAAGTTTTAGTACTTGAACGATGGTTGAACAGGACGGGTCGTGCTTAGACCTACGAGCCGTAGGCCATGCCCGTAGGTGGACTTCTCCAAGATTTTGTCTAACTGCCGGACGACGGATGGACCTACGAACCATCGATGATTTGATGAGCCGTAGGTAGCCAACCGTAGACGACACTTCTAGAAGCCTGGTTTCTTTACTTTTCCTTTTCCTATTTGGTTTAAGATTTAGTTTCTATAAATATATGTTATAATTTTCGCTTTTGAGTTGTCAGATGTTTTTTGAATATTTTTCTTTGGCTTTGGGAATTATCTTGCAAACATTTGTAGCAATTAGATCTTGAAGTTTGGATTATAAAGTTTGCGTTTGCTTTTCATTTCGAGATTGTGAATTTCATCTTTATCATTGTATGTTCATGGTTTATTATTCAATCCCTAATATGTATTGTGAACCTTCAAACATTAATAGCTAAATCCACAACTAGGGTTGTGGGAACCATGAGTAATTAGCGAAAGTAAAACTAATAATGTTGTAATTATGGATAAGTGTTTATGCATGTATTTGTCAATCTCTTTGTTTTAAATGCTTTTTAATGGTGTACAACGTTAGAACCCACCTCGTTCCTACTTGCTAGACAAAGGAAGTAATGAATGAGAAAGAGATTAAACAATAGAGATTTAGCATTTATTAGTTCGCTATCTAATGGACTGAACCACATACACAGAGGGCTTATCTGGTTCAAAGGTAAGGGTTAGTAAAGCAATATACGTAGATGGACCAAGTTGCGAGCAAAAATTCCCTATTTGGAGGACCAATCACTTAGGGATACCTAACTTACCGACTATGCAAGTTAAACACTAGGAAAGAGTTACTATTATTAGGATTACTGAGTTAAGAACTTGTGGGGAACACAAGTGCTCTAGTTTCATTCTTATATCAATATCACAAACTGCAAATTGTGTTACTTGTTTACTGGTTATTCTCTTACATAAATTGTTACTTTTATTTTCAAGTCCCTCCTTTGTAAAGAGATAATTTGGCTAAACGTACAAATATCAGTAAATTGGAGTAAGTCTAAACCATAATCCTCATGGGATCAACCCTAGCCTTCGATAGGTTATTTTTTTGACAACTACTGCTTATTCTTCTTTAGGGAGGTGTAGTTTGGGCGTATCAAATTTTGGCGCCACTGCTGGGGAATAATGCATTTAGATTAGACTAATTTTGTTACTGCACTTTATCTAGTTATTTCTCGATTTACATTTTAGTGTTTTTTTTGTTTTTGCACAGATCTTAGTTCTAGTGTATGCCAAATACATGAAGTCATGGCAATCCCCTGACTCCTTATGAGCCGAAATTAAGAAGAACCTTACGAAGATGGGCTAGATGAGGTCAACATGCTGGACATGAAGATGACCCTAACGTAGAGGGTCGTCAAGAGGTATCTGGAGTCCAACATCTGAGAATGGCGAACGTACCTGGAAACCTTCAAGTGGTTTGAGTGCAGCATCAACCTACACCCAATGTTCACCGCAACTATGAAGTTGACCATAATGTTATAGGATCGACTGTTGCAATATTCGTTCCTCCACTATCAGTCGGACATACGTTCTTGGTTACTAGCAGCCTTATTCAGATATTGACTGCCCGAGGATTATTTGCTAGATTACAATCGGAAGACCCATATGCTCATTTGAGCAAACTGATTAGCGGTCTGTAGGAGCAGTGTGGGGCGACCGGATTTAGATAGGATGCAATAGGTTTGCGTGTGTTTCCCTTATCATTGACAGGTGAAGCTACAATATGGTTGTCTAAGCTTCCATACAACTCTATTAAAACCTGGGATAAACTACATCGAGTGTTCCTAGAAAAATACTTCCCAGTATCTAAAAAGTTAAAACTTAAAGATAAACTTAATAATTTTGTGGCTTTACATGGGGAGTCTGTCAGTGATTCTTGGGACAGGTTTACAAGTTTCATGAGGAGTGTGCCAAACCACCACATTGATGATGAATAATCAAAGAGTATTTCTATAAAGGGCTTGATAACAGTGGCAAGGCTGTGCTTGATACTATAGCGTGAGTATCTTATGGAACGAACACATTCCAAGAGATTTGAGATAAACTTGAAAGAATCTCCAAGAACAACAAAGCATGGAGCACTAGAGACCCGGCTACTTCAAAGAGCACCTTCTTAATACAAGCTACACCAGATCAATCAAATGATGATCTTCGTGAATAGGTGGCAAAATTGAGAACAGAGCTAGGTTTGGTGCTAAAGCATGTGAGCGGTAATGGGGAAAAAGTCAATGCAGTCCAATATCAAAGTAATGCTCCACCAAATGATTGTTATACTTATGAGGAAGACACAAATCTTGTGAATGAGCAACCGGGGGGTTTTCGAACTATCACCCAAGGATCCAATAAGGATAATTGGCGTCAGGGTCAAGGAAATCAAGTTTGGAGCTATATCAACTACAATCGATAAGGTCAGTATGTTCGTGAAGGGAACTACAATCGAGATAATAACTATAATAGAAATGGGTTCAACAACAGGAATGATCGAAGTGACCCATACATCCCATCGGGAAACTGAGGTGGAGGATCAAGTATGAGTCGCATCAAAGATATGATGAACAAGATGATGTAGAGGTTTGACTCTACGCATGACAACGTAAAGGGGATGTGGAATGACCTATCCGGCATTGGACAAAAAGTAGAGTCACATGCAATGTCAATTAGACAGATGTAGCAGCAATTGAGCCAACTATCTTCGAATGCAAATCCATGCCAACAAGGAACACTTCCTAGCAATACGGTTCAAAATCTGAAAAATGATGGGCATTGCATGGTAGTTACTACTAGAGGAGGAAAGCAAACTGTTAACCCTCCTATGCCCACTTAAATGGAAGGTGTGAAAGAACCTAATGAAAATGAGGTTGAGGTAGCAGAAGTACCTATGGACCAAAACGAGAAGAAGTCAGCATAAGCCGGATTTTATGCTTCATGGAACTACAAATGTTAAAGTGTGTCCTGTAGTAGGGAAGGGTCTACCAAGGATTATAGGCACTTCAAAAGATCCATGAAGCATAAAAATGTGCTTAACTCAGTGTTAGTAGTACATCAAGTCGATGAGGAGAAGCCAGAGGTGTCCATTGATGAGAGGCTAGGTGTTGAAACATTAGCGGCTGTGCTCATGAATTTTGATGGCGATCGTATTGCGGAGTATGATGAACTAGTTGCTGCCCTTGATGATGGTGTTTGCTCTAATTTTCCACCTAGGAGGCTGCACTTGGATTTGAAGAATCGAGACACTCCACCTGCAAAACCATCAATAGATGAACCCCCGAAGTTTGAGCTAAAAGGTCTCCCATCCAATTTGCGGTATGCTTTCTTGGGCCCAAATGATACTTTTTTCCTGTTATTATTGCGGTTGATTTGAATGAAGGGTAAGTAGGAGCTTTGATCTCGGTGCTGAAGTGTTATGAGAGGGCGACTGGATGGACGATTGCTGATATCATTGGCATTCCACCGGGAATTCACTCACACAAAATTCAAATGATGCCGGACTGCAAAACAAGTGTCGAGCACCATAGAAGGTTGAATCCAACAATGCAAGAAGTTGTAAAAAAGGAAATCATCAAGTGGTTAGATGATAGAATAGTATACCCAATTGCTGATAGTAATTGGGTATGCCCAGTCCAATGTGTACCGAAGAAGGGAGGAATTACTGTGGTCCCAAATGTGAAAAATGAGTTCGTTTCGATGAGGCCTTTCACGGGATGGAGAGTATGTATGGATGATCACAAGTTAAATGCATGGACTGAGAAAGATCACTTTCCAATGTCGTTCATAGACCAAATGTTAGATCGTCTAGCCGGCAAAGGATGGTACTGCTTTCTAGATGGAAATTCGGGCTTCAATCGAATCTCTATTGCCCCGGAGGATCAAAAGAAGACCACTTTTACTTGTCTGTATGGGACATTCGCTTTCAAACGAATGTCATTCGGTTTGTGTAATGTACAGGCGATATTTGAATGTTGCATGATGTCTATATTTTCTTATATGGTGGAAGACACTATTGAGGTATTTATGGATGATTTTTCTGTAGTTGGTAACTCTATTGATGAATGTTTAATGCATTTAGGTGAAGTGGTGAGTCGATGCGAAGAGTGCAACCTTGTGCTAAACTGGGGAACATGTCACTTCATGGTGAAAGAAGGAATCGTGCTGGGCCATAGAATCTCACAAAAAGGCATTAAGGTTGATAGAGCTAAAGTCGAGGTAATTGAAAAGCTGCCCCCACCCATCTCTCTAAAAGGTATTCAAAGTTTTCCAGGGCATGTAGGTTTTTAAAGGAGATTTATAAAAGATTTTTCAAAAATTGCACACCCTTTGTGGAAACTGCTCGAAAAGGAGCCAAATTTGTATTTGATGATGCTTGCCTGAAAGCATTTGACGAGTTGAAAAAGAAGCTGATTTTTGCACCCATCATTATTTCACAAGATTGGGGACAACCGTTTGAAATCATGTGTGATGTGAGTGGGGTGGCACTCGGCGTAGTATTGCGGCAAAGGCGAGGGAAATTATTCACCCTATATACTATGCGAGTAAAGCTTTAAATGTTTCTCAAAAGAATTACAACGTCACTAAACTCGAATAGCTTGCTGTTGTCTTCGCATTTCAGAAGTTCAGATCCTATCTGCTGGGCACTAAAATAATTATGCATACGGATCATTCTGTATTGAGGTATCTCATGGCAAAGAAGGAAACAAAACCAAAAATGATTTGATGGGTACTACTGCTGCAAGAATTCAACTTCGAGGTGCGAGATAGAAAGGGGAAAGAAAATCAAGTGACTGATCACTTGTCAAGATTAGGGGAAGAAGCTATGTTGACGCTAGAAGATGGACTCGAGATTGATGATACATTCTCAGATGAACAGGCATTTGCTGCTTCTTTTGATCTTATTCCTTGGTTTGTAGATTTTGACAATTATTTGGCAAGCAATGTGGTGCCTTCGAATTTATCATTCCACCAAAGAAGGAAATTCATGTCCAATGTGAAGATGTTTTTTTGGGAAGAGCCTTACTTGTTTCGTATATGTGCTGATGGGATTATTTGTCACTGTGTGCTCGAGGTGGAGATGATGAGTATAATGGAAGCTTGCCATGCGTCTCCGGTTGATGGTCATCATAGTGGTATCCAGACAGCCCATAAAATCTTACAATGTGGATAGTATTGGCCTACCATTCACCAAGATGCTCATGATTTCGCTAAGTCCTGTGATCGATGTTAAAGAGAAGGAGGTATTTCAAGGAAGCAAGAACTCCCAATGAACCCAATTTTAGTGATTGAGCTCTTTGATTTTTGGGGCCTTGATTTTATGGGTTCGTTTGTAAGTTCAAATGGGATGAAGTATATTCTTGTAGCAGTGGATTCTGTGTCTAAGTTGGTGGAAGCTATTGCGCTTTCCAACAACGAAGGTAAAAGTGTCCCTGCATTTCTGAAAAAGAATATTTTCTCTCGGTTTGGTACACCAAGGGCAATAATTAGCGATGGAGGTTTCCACTTTTGTAATAAATTGTTCAACGCGTTTCTTCAGAAGTATGGTGTTAGTCACAGTGTAGCAACTCCTGATCATCCGCAGTCTAGTGGGCAAGTTGAAGTGTCAAATAGAGAAATCAAGCAAATTCTGGCAAAGACTGTGAATGCAAACAGAACTGTCATGACCCAAGGTACCCCCTAGATGTGGCATGGCGTACAAGACCCCAAAAGGGCTCATACAAACCACTTAGCATACGTACATACAAGATCATAAAGATTTAAGAGTTCAAAAGACAATTTCTTATCAAAGCTTTCAAGAAAGGTAGCGGAAGTCTACATCAATGTCTCAAAGTCAATCTAACATAAGAATGAGAAATAACATATTGGGCGTAACCCAATATAATGTCAAAGCAAAGGAACATAAAAGTAAGAACAACAAGGCTATGTCCTTGAATGTATGAGGACTCACCATGTCTTCCGAAAACCTTCTACTAAGCTCTAGCCACGAATAAATGTAGAATCGCCAAGCCCTACATTATGAGACAATGTTGGCAAAAATGTGCATTAGTATGAGGAATGTACTAAGTAAGATGGCAATGCACAATGCCATATAAACATGCTAAAAAGGAACATATTCGTAAACATACAATGACCAAGTGAAAGCATGATAAAAAGAGTCAAAACACATAAGTCATAATTTCAGGTCAATGCAAGCTAAGCATACTTCAATTACGTTAGGAAAGCCTTTAAAGTGATTTTAGTTCATTATTGTGGGAAATTACCTTCAACCAACATGTAAGACCATGTGAGCTATCAACATGGAATCCGGTGTCTACCCCACACCGAAAAGAGGTGTCCTAATTGCCAAGGTAAGACCATAATCATCTAGATTACGTGGATCCACAAGCTAATGTCTATCTAGACAATCATCCTATGGTGGCACATAGTTTATGGGACATGAGTAATCGCCATTTGTCCACTTGGTGCTAAGCATAATTCCCACGAATTAGTCATAGTTCAATTATCACAAGTAGATATGGGTAATCGCCTCTTCTATACATAAGGGAATGTGAGTGATCGCCTTTTGTCCCCTCATTAGAATGGCTGCTTAATCATCAATTAAAGTTTAGTTGAGTAAGTCTTTCAACAAGTTATGAATCATTACATGTGAGAAAAACCTTTCACATTTATGGGTTGAGTAATATATGAAAATTCCTTTCACAACTCAACAACAACATCAACATATCATAAACTTTGGTACTTCAATCTCATAGCACCCTTAATTCATCATTAGATTCATAAGAGACATGCATGATTTCATAACTTCATCTTTACTTAGTTCATCATGCTCATAACTTGCCAATCATAAAGTTCACATGGGCTCAGGAGAATTCCTCTCTAATCATGCAATTATATACAAACTCATGTTCAGAAAAGCATAAACAAGGCACTTTGATCATAATTGAAGGAACCCACATAATAAAGGAAAATCATAGTTTTTTATTGAACATGCTTACTTTCATAGAACCAACCTTAGGTCATTCATAATCTCATCGTGAAATTCATAGCTTAAGAATCATAATTCATACATAGGTTCATATAGACTTCATGAAATTCATATCTTCACCATTCAACCCATCATAACATTCATAATTTCGAAATTGGGGAAAAGAGCATGGGTTCATGAGGATTCATCTAAATTCATGAAATTCAACTCAATTTATACATCTAAGTTTATAAAACAATCAATTGAAGCAACATTGCAAAGAACCCATAACATGGAAGAAAACCCCTAATTCATTTGGGAATTTCTAACTTGAAAATTTGTGACTTTAGGGATTCCATGGAGGAAAGGGCTCCATGGATCAATACTATCATACCTTAGAGTCCCAATTCCTTAAGCAATTGATGGAAGAAAACTTGATTTCTTGAACCCTAGGTTGCCCGCTTCTTCTTCTTCTTCTAACTTCTACAGAGAGAATTATTTGAGAGAGGAGAGTTTTGGGAAATTTTTAAAGTGATTGGAAAGGGTAGATTTTAGGATTAAAAGATCTTATATAGTGTTAGGAAGGGTCAGGAGCCGACTTAAGTAAGTAAGTAAGTCATTGGGTGAAAAGACCAAAAGACCCCTTCAAAAATAACTGTCAGACCCCATCTACGATTGGACCTACGATCCGTAAGTCAACCTACGGACCATCCTATTCCAATGTAGCTAGATTCAGAGAATTTTCCAACTTTTTACCACCAATGATGGGGTACGGTTCATGGTTTAGCCTACGGTCCGAACATGGACATTGTAGGTCTGCCTTTAGGCCTTGAAGAGTCATTAAGGTAGGGTCTCACCTACGAGACCTTCCTACAGTCCATACATTGAATGAGCAAATCGTAAGGAGATATTGACGCTTGACATACTAAGGGAACTTGGGCTAGCCAACCACGGGTTCTACCTACGGACCGTAGGTCAGTCTGCAGGGCGTAGGTGGCTTCGTTTGTACTAGCACAAGAATTCCAGAACCTGAAAACTCTTTACTCCAAAATCTGAGGTGTTACAATATCTCCCCCTTGGGAACATTCGTCCTCGAATGGGAATGAAGACATCTTAGGAAGGGTAAGAACTTTATCTAACAGCCCAACATGCATGTAATCACATCAATGCACATATCTGAGGAGGAAACATCAACTCCAAGCTAAAGCATGTTCAAAACATCATTTCATAAGGTCTATATGCAGCATATACTAGAATGCACATAATCATGAAGAAATTAGCAAAGATAGGTCATTTTCTCAAAATTTAAACTTTTCATGAACATGCATATATGATGAATCATGGAAGGACTAATACACACATGATACTTCAAGAATGAACCATGAGGAACTAAATACCTCAAGCTAGAGAAGGGTCAGAGGGAAAGAGATGAGGATATCGGGACATCATATCAGCCTCGGCCTCCGAAGTAGCACCCTCAAGTAATTGATTCCTGCAAAGAACTTTCACAGAAGCAATTTCTTTATTCCTTAACTATCGGACTTGCCGTTCTAAAATCTCAATCGGAACTTCTTCATAGGAAAGGCTATCCTTTATGCCAAGATTCTCTAATGGCACTGTAGATGTCGGATCACCAACACATTTCTTAAACAAGGAGATATGAAAAATGGGATGCACCGATGCCAAATCATTAGGCAAGTCAAGTTCATAAGTAACCTTACCATCACATCTCAAAATTTGATATGGGCCTACATAATGTGGACTAAGCTTCCCTTTCTTTCCAAACCTCTTCACACCCTTCATCGGAGAAATTTTCAAGTAAACCCAATCATCAATATCATATTCTAGATCTCTTCTTCTAACATCGGGATAGGACTTTTGTCGACTTTGAGCCATTTTCAACCTTTCTCTAATAATCTTAACTTTCTCCATAGCCTCATGTACTATTTTGGGACCTATCAAAGCGATTCACCAACTTCACACCAACCTATAGGAGATCTACACCTCCTACCATAAAGAGCCTCAAATGGAGCTATACCAATACTAGAATGGTAGCTATTATTATAAGCAAACTCAATCAACGGAAAATGATCATCCCAATTACCCTTGAAATCAATTACACAAGCTCTCAACATATCTTCCAATGTTTGGATAGTATGCTCCGCTTATCCATCAGTTTGAGGATGAAAGGTCGTACTAAGCCACAAGTACCAAGACCCTTTTTGAAGGATTACCAAAATTCAGAAGTGAATTATGCACCATGATCGGAGATAATGGATAAAGGCACTCCATGCAACGTAACCATTTCTCTCAAGTACAACTTAGAATAATCCTCCGCCGAATAAGAAACCTTGACGAAATGGGATGATTTTGTCATAGGATCTACAATCACCCAAATCAAATCATGTAGTCGCCGGGTGTGTGGTAAACAAACACTAAAGTCCAAAATTCAAATCTTCCCACTTCCAAGTAGGAATACTAATGTCTTGGGACAAACCTCCCGACTTTTGGTGCTCAACTTTCACTTGTTGACAATTAGGACACTTAGCCACAAATTCTGCAATGGCTTTCTTCATTCTATTCAACCAATAGATCTCCCACAAATCACGGTATATCTTGGTAGCTCCCGGGTGAATTGAATATCAAGAACTATGGGCTTCCGACAAAATTTGTCCTCTTACTATATCGGGAACACACAAACGACCTTGATATCGTAGCACTCCATCTCCCCCTTGGGAGAAAGCCTCCACGGGCTTCTTTAGCACCTCCTCCTTTAATTCAACCAGATTAGGATCAATATCTTGTTTAGCCTTCACATCATGTATAAAAGACGATTCGGAACCAATATAAACCATAACACCACCCTTAGTGGAATCAACCAACCGAACATCCAAACAGGCCAATCTATGAACATCACAAACCAATTCTTTCTTACCATCCTCAACATGAGCAATACTACCCATAGACAACCGAGCATCTGCCACCACAGTAGCCTTACCGGGGTGATAGAGGACACTCATGTCATAGTCCTTTAACAACTCAAACCACCTTCTATTGCAAAAATTTAGATCTTTTTGTTTAAGCATGTATTGCAAAGTCTAATGGTCGGTAAAGACATCGACATGCACACCATAAAAATAATGCCTCCATATCTTTAGTGCAAATACAACCGCCGCTAGCTCTAAGTCATGGGTACGATAGTTCTTTTCATGAACTTTAAGTTCCCTTGATGCGGAAGCAATGACCTTTCCATTTTGCATAAGAACACATCCTAGCCTAATTCCTGAGGCATCACAATAAACCACAAACCCATCGGACCTTTTCGGTAAGGTCAACACCAGAGCCGAAGTAAGTCTATCTTTCAACTCTTGGAAACTCTTCTCACACGCTTTGGACCATTTGAACTTAACCTTCTTTTGAGTCAAAGTTGTCAATGAAGAAGCAATGGAAGAGAACCCTTCAACAAATCTCCTATAATAGCCGGCTAAACCCAAGAAACTACGAATATCCGAAGGTGAGAGAGGTCTAGGACAATTCTTAACCACATCCGTCTTCTTAGGCTCTACCTCAATACCTTTACCGGAGACAATGTGACCAAGAAAAGCCACGGACCTTAGCCAAAATTCACATTTACTAAATATTGCAAAGAGTTGTTGGTCATTGAGGACTTGCAACATAATCCTCAAATGATTGGTATGCTCATCCTAACTCCTTGAATAGATCAAGATATCATCAATGAGCACAATCACAAACATATCAAGGTATTGTCTAATCACCCTATTCATCAAATCCATAAATGCGGCTGGGGCATTTGTCAACACAAACGACATTACCAAGAACTCGTAGTGACCATACCTTGTCCGAAAAACCGTCTTAGGGATGTCATCTTCCTTCACCCTCAATTGGTGTTAACCTGAACGAAGGTCAATCTTAGATAAGTAACTAGCCCTTTGAAGTTGATCAAACAAGTCATCTATTCTTGGAAGAAGATACTTATTCTTAATGGTAATCTTGTTTAATTGGCGGTAGTCAATGCACAAACGGAGTGAATCATCTTTCTTCATAACAAACAAGACCGGAGCACCCCATGGAGAAATACTTGGCCGGATGAAACCCTTATCTAACAAATCTTTCAATTGTTCCTTCAATTCCTTAAGTTCAGCCGGAGCCATTCTATAAGTAGGAATAGATATAGGTTGCATATCGGGTAGTAAGTCAATACCGAAGTCTTTTTTTTTCCAGGAGGAATACCGGGTAAATCATCGACAAACACTTTTGAAAACTCATTAACAACGGGGACCGACTCAAGAATAGGGGTTTCAAAATTCACATCCCTCACCCTAACAAGATGGTATATGCAACCCTTACAGATCATCATTGTAGCTTTTAGACAAGAAACAAATAGACCTCAAAACATAGAATTTCCCGCCTTACACTCTAGGATAGGCTCATTCAGAAATTGAAATTTGACCATTCGGGTCCTAAAATCAATAGAAGCATAGCAAGAATGCAACCAATCCATCCCAAGAATAATATCAAAATCTAACATATCAAGCTCTACAAGATCAACACGAGTGACTCGATGGGATAAGGAGACAGGGAGATTTCTACAGAGTCTCTTAGCCACAATAGATTCACCAGTAGGAGTAGAAACACAAAAGATATCTAACAACACATCTGGAACAACATCAAACCTCATAGCCACATATGGTGTCTGTCACGACCTAAGGTACCCCCTAGACGTGATATGGCATACAAGACCCCAAAAGGCCTCATGCAAGCTACATAGCATACATACATAAAAGATCATATAGATTAAGAGTTCAAAAGAGAATTGCATATAAAAGCTTTTAAAAGAAATAGCGAAAGTTTACATCTCATGTCTCAAAGCAAATCTATCATAAAAAATTAAGTTTGGGACGTAACCCAATACAATCTGAAAAGAAAGAAACAACATGAAAATAAGAACAACTAGTCTATGTCCTCCGATGGATGAGAACTCACCAAGTCTTCTATCAATCTTCTACTATAAAGCTCTAGCCACGAGTGGAGGGTGAATCACCAAGTCCTACACCAAAGAAGTTAATGTAGGCAAAAGTATGCGTTAGTATAATTAAGAATCAACTATAATAGCAATGCACATGAACATATAAAACATGCTAGAATGAGACATAATCATGACATGCAATGGCCAAGCTAAAACATGATAAAACATAAAGAGCATGAAGCAATAAAGCATATACCATGGCCAAAGAAAGCTAAATCATCTTTCTTTACTTCACTTTTGATCATCATAGCAATACTTGCGTTCATTAGTTGTGGGGAATAGCCTTAACCGACATATAAGACCATGTAAGCTATCGACATGGAATTCGGTGTCTACCCCACACCAAAAAGGGGTTGCCTTACTTGCCAAGGTAAGACCTTAACTTCTAGCTTACGTGGATCCACTAGCTAATGTCTACTTAAAGACAATAATCCTATGGTGGCACATAGTTTATGGGATAAAGAGATTGCTTTTGGAGACCCGGCCTCTACTACTAGAGAGCTCCATCTAGAAAACCCAACCTCTACTATGAGAGGGATGCCATCTAAATATCCACTCGGTGCTAAGCATATCTCCCACAGATTAGTTATTAACATATTCATATCATCATCCATGGAAAGGTACAACTAGGGTTACCAATCCAAGCTAAAATCATGTTTATAGGCATTTCATCTTTCATGGACTACTCCAAGCTTATGTCGTTAGAATAGCTCCTTAAGAACATGGGTAATCGCCTCTTGTTCTTTTTAACTCATATTGGGAGTATTATGTAAGAAAACCTTTCACAACTCAACCATCGCATCATCATGTCATAACTTTGGTACTTTACTCTCAAAGCACCCTTAATTCATCTTTTACTTTATATGAGACATGCATTAGTTCATTAGCTTCTTCTTTACTTAGCTCATCATGCTTATAATTCATAGATCATAGATTTCATATGGGATCATGCAAGTTCAACTCCTATCATGCAATTCAATGCAAGCTCATGCTTAGGAAGCCATAATGAAGACAATTTACCCATACTTGAAGGAACTCACATAATAGAGGGAAAAACATGCTTTTGACTTGAACATGCAAAATGCATAAGATCATCCTCAATTCATTCGTAATTCATGCATAACTTCATAGAGATTCCATAAACTTCATCAATTCATAGCTCAACCCAACAATCAAAGGATAGATTAGGAAATTGCGGAGAAATAGCATGGGTTCATGGGGATTCATGCAATCTTTACATCAAATCATGTAATTCATGCACTAAGTTACTTTATCACGCTAGATCGTGCACTACGAATCATTAAATCAACAATTGAAATCATAATTGAAGAACCCATAAGAATTGATCAAAAAACCTAAATTCAATTTGAAGAGACTGAACCTTGAAAACCTTGAAGGAAAAGGGAGGACCCATTAGAGGAAAGGACTTCTAATGGTGAACACTATCATATCTTAACAAAGCCCACAAGAAATTGAAGGAAATTGATGGTCTTGATTGGAGGAACCTAGCTTTCTTCTTCCTTGAAGTTTGAGAGAATTCTTCTTAGAGAGAGAAATATTTGAGGGAGGAGAATTTAGGAATGAGTTAGAATGAATAGAATTAGCCTTAGAAAGTATTTATAGGGCCCAGGTCAAGGGTATAACCAACTTAGATTAATAATTAAACAAATAGGGAGAAGACCAAAAAGCCCTTAATTAATAACTGTTGGGGCAATTGGTTGTGGGCACGTACGATCCGTAGGTCAAATGACGGACCATCCTGTTCTTCCGTCAATTGATTCAGAAACTTCTTTTGGGGTTGAAAATTTGGCTAAGTCTGGAAGGGATCTACGAGACCCATTTGCGGACCGTCAATCAAACGACGATCCGTCCTGTTGCTCCGTAGGTCAAGGTTCAGAAACAAGGAAATCCTGAAAGTTCACAGTGCTAACGACGGTTCCCACCTACGGCCCTTCATTTGACTTACGGTCCATAGGTGGCCTCCGTAGGTCATTTGTTTCAATTAAACTCAGCACTTTCCTTTCATAGAAAACTTGGAGTGTTACATTTTCTCCCTCTTGGGAACATTCGTCCTCGAAATGGAATCAAGAAACCATGAGAAGGGTGATAGACACGGACTAACAACCCAACCTAGCATGCAATCACATAAATGCAAATATCCGAGGAGGAAACATCAACTGCAAGCTAAAGTATATTCAACACATAATTTCATGAAGACTTAGCGCAACACATATTCAAATGCACATAATCATATTAGACTCTTCATGAACATGCATAATCAAGGAATCATGGAATCCAACTATGACACATGAGACCAAAAGAATGAACCATAAGGAACTAGGTACCTCAAGCTAGAGTAGGATCGGAAGGAAAGAGATAAGGATATCGGGACATCATAACGGCCTCGGCCTCCCAAGTAGCACCCTCAACTAAATAATTCATCCAAAGATCTTTCACGGAGGCAACTTCTGTATTCCTCAACTTCCGGACTTGCAGGTCTTAAATCTCAACCGGAACTTCTTCACAAGTAAGATTATCTTTTATACCAAGATTCTCTAATGGAACTATAGACGTCGGATCACCAACACATTTCTTCAACAATGAGACATGGAAAACTGGATGCACCGATGCCAATTCATTAGGCAAATCAAGTTCATAAGCAACTTTACCAACACGTCTCAAAATCCGATATGGGCCTACATACCAGGAACTAAGCTTCCCTTTCTTCCCAAATCTCAGTACACCCTTGATGGGCGAAATTTTCAAGTAAACCCAATCATCAACATCGAATTCTAATTCTCTCCTTCTAACATCGGCATAGGACTTTTGTCGACTTTGGGCCGTACTCAACCTTTCTCTAATAAGCCAAAATTTCTCCATAGCCTCATGCACCAAGTCGGGGCCAATCAAAGTAACTTCATCAAACCAGCCTATAGGGGATCTACACCTCCTACCATAGAGAGCCTCAAATGGAGCCATACCAATGCTAGAATGGAAGCTATTATTATAAGCAAACTCAATCAAAGGCAAGTGATCATCCCAAGTACCCTTGAAATAAATTACACAAGCTCTAAACATATCTTCCAAAGTTTGAATAGTATGTTCCGCTTGCCCATCGGTTTTGGAATAGAAGGCCGTACTAAGCTTAACATTAGTAACAAGACCTCTTTGGAACAACTTCCAAAATTGAGAAGTGAATTGTGCACCACAATCGGAGATAATGGATAAGGCACTCCATGTAGCCTAAACATTTCCCTCAAGTACAACTTAGCATAATCCTCCACCGAATACAAAGTCTTGACGGGGATGAAATGGGCTGACTTCTTCATTCGATCTATAACAACCCAAATCGAATCATAGTGTCGCCTCGTGCGAGGCAAACCAACAATAAAATCCATATTCACATCTTCCCACTTCTAAGTAGGAATACTAATATCTTGGGTCAAACCTCCCAACTTTTGATGCTCAACTTTTACTTGTTTGCAATTAGGACACTTAGCCAATAAATCTCCCGCAAATCACGGTGCAGTTTGGTAGCTCCTGGGTGGATGGAATATCGAGAAATATGGGCTTACACTAAAATCTATCCTCTTAAGTCATCTACATCGGGAACATATAAACGACCTTGATACCAAAGCACACCATCTCCCCCTTGGGAGAAAACCTCTATGGACTTTTTGAGTACCGCTTTCTTCAATTCAACAAATATAGGATCAAGATCTTGCTTAGCTTTCACATCATGCACAGAAGAGGATTCGGAACCATTATAAATCCTATCACCACCTTTAGCGGAATCAATCAACCAAACACCCAATCGGGCCAAACTATGAACATCAGGAACCAACTCTTTCTTACCATCCTCAACATGCGCAACACTACCCATAGATAGTCGACTAAGAGCATCCGCCACCACATTAGCCTTACCGGGGTGATAGAGAACACACATATCATAGTCTTTCAACAACTCAAGCGTGAAGATTCAAATCTTTCTGCTTAAACACATATTGTAGGCTCTTATGATCGGTAAAGACATCCACATGTACCCCATACAAATAATGCCACCATATTTTCAAAGCAAACACAACCGCTGCCAATTCTAAGTCATGAGTAGGATAGTTATTTTCATGCACCTTGAGGTGCCTTGAAGCATAAGCAATAACTTTCCCATTTTGCATAAGAACACATCCCAATCCAATTCTCAAGGCATCACAATAAACCACAAAACCATCGGATCCTTCCGGTAGAGTCAATATTGGAGCTGAAGTAAGTCTATCCTTCAACTCTTGGAAACTCTTCTCACATGCCTCGGATCACAGGAATTTAACCTTTTTTTAGTCAAAGCCGTCAATGGGGAAGCAATCAAAGAAAACCCTTCAACAAACCTCCTATAATAACTGGCTAAGCCCAAGAAACTACGGATATCCGAAGGTGATAGAGGTCAAGGCCAATTCTTAACCGCATCCGTCTTCTTAGGATCTACCTCAATACCTTTATCGAAAACAATGTGACCAAGAAAAGCCACAGATCTTAACCAAAACTCACATTTACTAAACTTTGCAAAAAGTAGTTGGTCCTTGAGGACTTGCAATATGATCCTCAAATGATTAGCGTGCTCATCCTCATTCCTTGAATAGATAAAGATGTCATCAATAAACACAATCACAAACATGTCAAGGTATTGCTTAAACACCCTATTCATCAAGTCCATAAATGCGGCCAGAGCATTTGTCAACCCAAACGATATTACCAAGAACTTGTAGTGACCATATCTAGTCCGGAAAGCCATTTTCAGAATATCATCTTCTTTCACCCTCAATTGGTGATAGCCCGAACGAAGGTCGATCTTAGAGAAATCACTAGCCCTTTGAAGTTGATCAAACAAGTCATCTATCCTTGGAAGAGGATACTTATTCTTAATGGTAACCTTGTTCAATTGGCGATAGTCAATGCACATACAGAGTGAACCATCTTTCCACAACCATAAAGACCATCCGTACCGGCTAGACATCTACCCTCATACTTTCTTCCACATTTAGAACAAGTAGCCAATGAAGAACCACCATTATTTCCTCCTTGAGGCTTAGGGTTAGACACCCTATCTTTGTTGAACTTAGGAGGAGCATTGGATGAGCCTTGGTTAGAGAACTTTTGTTGAAATCTAGGACGACCATGTCCATCGGACCTTGAATGTGAAAAGTTACCATCACCGATCCTAGCCCTCTTAGTCTCTCTATACCTTTCCTTGAGCTTTTCTTCCTCTATTGATTGAGCATAAACCATAAGGCGAGAAATATCCATATCATTAACAAACATGGCGGTGCGGCACTCTTTAACCAACATTTCGGACACTCCCGAAATAAACTTACTCATTCTTACCCTAGGATCGGCAACTATGGAAGGGGCATATCGAGACAATTGTGTGAACTTCAAAGCATACTCTTTCACACTCATACTTCCTTGTCGAAGGTTGACTCAAACACTCTTGCCTCCCTCATTTCAAGGGGAAAGAACCTATAAAGGAAAGCAACCTTGAATTTCTCCCAATGAAGAGGACCCTCATTAACCGCCCTCTCACTCTTCCATTGATTGAACCAAATTTGGGCAACACCCTTGAGTTGATAAACAGCCAACTCCGCCTTTTCTTCCGGCGTCACCCCCATAATCATCAACACCTTGTACACTTCATCAATGAATTCTTGACGGTCTTCCTAAACCTTAGAACCATGAAATTCCGGAGGGTTCATTCTAGTAAAGTCCCTCACTCTTGATGCCGCCGTACTCACATTTGGGTTCACGGGAAATCCAACCTCTCTATTTGCTTGAGCCAACACTGGGAAAGCAGCCCTAAACTCCGCATTAGTCACTTGTTAGGCCAAACGGTCCGCCGGAACTTGAGGAGCTTGAGGAGGAGTTTTTTGTTTCACATTCTTTCCCATATTTCTTCTAGCATAAGCTCTTCGGATTGCCATAACCTGAAATGCGTAGGATAGGGATTAGGAGAGAGATTTATAGAATTAAACTCTATGGCACGACTTAGGAATAATGAAAGAAGTGAAGTTTCTTAAACGTCTTATAGCCTCTCATTCATAAATGTGGCGCGCCTCACACTCATGAATAAGACTCTACTCGACGCGGCTTATGAGACAACCTAGGATCTTTTCTAAAACCTTGTGCTCTTAATACCACGTTTGTCATGATCCAAGGTACTCCCTAGACATGAGATGGCGTACAAGACCCCGAAAAGCATCATACAAGCCACTTAGTATACATACGTACAAGATCATAGAGATAAAGATTTCAAAAGAGAATTTCGTATCAAAGCTTTTAAAAGAAATAGTGGAATCTACATCTCATGTCTCAAAGCCAATCTATCATAAAAAAATAAAGTTTGGGACGTAACCCAATACAATCCGAAATGAAAGAAACAACATGAAAATAAGAACAACTAGGCTATATCCTCGGATGGATGAGGACTCACCAAGCCATCTATCAATCTTCTACTATAAAGCTCTAGCCACGAATGGAGGGTGAATCGCCAAGTCATACACCAAAGAAGTTAATGTAGGCAAGAGTATGTGTTACTAAAATTAAGTACCAAGTATAATAGCAATGCACATGAACATATAAAACATGCTAGAATGAGACATAATCATGACATGCAATGGCCAAGCTAAAACATCATAAAAGATAAAGAGCATGAAGCAATAAAACATATACAATGGCTAAAGCAAGCTAAATCATCTTTCTTTACTTTACTTGTGATCATCATAGCAACACTTGTGTTCATTAGTTGTGAGGAATAGCCTTAACTGATATATAAGACCATGTGAGCTATCAAAATGGAAACCAGTGTCTACCTCACACTGAAAAGAGGTTGCCTTACTTGCTAAGGTAAGACCTTAACTTCTAGCTTATGTGGATCCACTAGCTAATGTCTACTTAAAGACAATCATCCTATGGTGGCACATGGTTTATGGGATAAAGAGATTGCTTTTTGAGACCCGACCTCTACTACGGGAGAGCTCCATCTAGAAAACCCGGCCTCTACTAAGGGAGAGCCTTCACTAGAAAACCCAGCCTCTACAACGGAAGGGATTCCATCTCAATATTCACTCGGTGCTAAGCATATCTCCCACGGATTCATATCATAATCCCTGGAAAGGTACAACTAGGGTTACCAATCAAAGCTAAAATCAAGTTTATAGACGTTTCATCTTCCATGGACTAGTTCAAGCTTACATCGTTAGAATAGCTCCTTAAGAATATGGGTAATCACCTCTTGTTCTTTTTCACTCATATTGGGAGTGTTATGTGAGAAAACCTTTCACAACTCCACCATTGCATCATCATGTCATAACTTTGGTACTTTACTCTCAAGGCACCCTTAATTCATCTTTTACTTTATATGAGACATGCATTAGTTCATTAGCTTCTTCTTTACTTAGCTCATCATGCTTATAATTCATTGATCATAGAGTTCATATGGGCTCATGCAAGTTCAACTCCTATCATGCAATTCAATGCAAGCTCATGCTTAGAAAGCCATAATTAAGACAATTTACCCATACTTGAAGGAACTCAGATAATAGAGGGAAAAATTATGCTTTTGACTTGAACATGCTAAATTCATATGATCATCCTCAATTCATTGATAACTCATGCATAACTTCATAGAGATTCCATAAACTTCATTAATTCATAGCTCAACCCAACTATCAAAGCATATATTAGGAAATTGGGGAGAAATAGCATGGGTTCATAGGGATTCAAGCAATCTTTACATCAAATCATGTAATTCACGCTAATTCGTACACTGAGTTACTTTATCATGTTAGACCGTGCATTAAAAATCATAAAATCAACAATTGAAATCATAATTGAAGAATCCATAAGAATTGATCAAAAAACCTAAATTCAATTTGAAGAGATTGAACCTTGAAAACCTTGAAGGGAAAGGGAGGACCCATTGGAGGAAAAGCCTCCTAATTGTGAACACTATCATACCTCAACAAAGCCCACAAGAAATTGAAGGAAATTGATGGTCTTCAATGGAGGATCCTAGCTGTCTTCTTCCTTGAAGCTTGAGAGAATTCTTCTAAGAGAGAGAAATATTTGAGAGAGGAGAATTTAGGAATGAGTTAGAATGAATATAATTAGGCTTAGAAAGTATTTATAGGGTCTAGGTCAAGGGTATAACCGACTTAGATTAATAGTTAAACAATTAGAGAAAAGACAAAAAATCCCTCAATTAATAACTATCGGGGGCAATCGATGGTGGGGACCGACGATCCGTAGGTCAAATGACAGATCGTCCAGACTTCCGTCAATTGATTCAGAAACTTCTTTTGCGGCTAAAAATTTGGCCAAGTTTGGAAGGGATCTACAGGACCCATCTACGAACCGTCAATCAAACGACGACCCTTCCTGTTGCTCCGTAGGTCGAGGTTAAGAAACTAGGAAATCCTGAAAGTTCACAGTGCCAAGGAAAGTTCCCACCTACAACCCGTCATTTGACATACCATCCGTAGGTCACTAGTTTCAGTTAAACTCAACACTTTCTTTTCTTAAAAAACTTAGGGTGTTACAGCGTCACAAAAGACAAAGTAGCGCCGGGGTCAAGAAAAGCATATACATCAAAGTGAAAGACTTTTAACATACCGGTAACCACATCGGGAGAACCCTCTTGCTCATTGAGAGCTTGAAGTACATAGAATCGGTTTTGCTTTTGATTCGCACTAAAACCCGATGGATTTTGTGGTTGAGTGCGTCGACGATTATCCCCTTCATTCTTAGCCACTAAGGGACAATCCATTATCTTGTGATCCATATTGCCACAACCAAAGCATGCATTCGAACTGGCTATACATACCCTCATGCTTTTTCCCACACTTAGCACAAGTAGTCACTGAAAAGCCACCACCATTCCCTCCTTGAGGCTTAGGGTTAGACAACCTATCCTTGTTTGACTTCGGAGGGGCATTGAAGGAACCTTGATCGGAGAAAGTTTGTCAAAATCTAGAGCGACCATGTCCATCTGACCTTGAATGTGAGAAATTACCATCACCGGTCTTAGCCCTCTTTGCTTCCCTATACCTTTCCTTAAGTTTCTCCTCTTCTATTTGTTGGGCATGAACCATTAGGTGAGAAATGTCCATATCATGGGTAAGCATAGCGGTACGGCACTCTTTGACCACCATTACGGACACTCCCAAAACAAACTGACTCATTATTGCCCTAGGATCGGCAACCATAGAAGGAGCATATCGAGACAATTGTGTGAACTTCAAAGCAGACTCTTTCACACTCATGTTTCCTTAAAGAAGGTTGATGAACTCTAGCACCCTTGCCTCCCTCATCTCAAGGGGAAGAACCTATCAAGGAAAGAAACCTTGAATTTCTCCCAATCAAGAGGACCCTCATTAACTGCCCTCTCTTCCTTCCATTCGTTGAACTAATCTTGAGCAACACCCTTTAATTGATAAGCGGCCAACTCCGCCATTTCTTCCGGCATCACACCCATGATCATCAACACCTTCTACACCTCATCAATGAACTCTTGAGGGTCTTCTTCAACCTTAGAGCCATGAAACTCCAGAGGATTCATTCGAGTGAAGTCCCTCACTCTAGATGCCGTCGTACCCACATTTGGGTTCACGAGAGCCACATCCTCCCTAATTGCTTGAGCCGTCATGGCTTGAGCCAACACTTGAAAAGCAGTCATAAACTCCGCATTAGTCACTTGTTCGGCCAAAGAGTCGGCCGAAACTTGAGGAGCTTAAGGAGGAGCTTCTTGATCCACTTTCTTCCTCGCATTTGCCCTAGCATGAGCTCTTCGAGTAGCCATATCTTGAAAGGCATAGCATAGGGATTAGGAGAGAGAGACATATTGAGTTAAACTGTATGGCACAACTAAGGAGTAATGAAAGAAGTGGACTTTCCTAAACATCTTATAGCCTCTCATTCATAAATGTGGCGCATTTCACACTCATGAACAAGACTCTACTCGATGTGGCTTATAAGACATCCTAGGATCTTTCTAAAACACTGTGCTATCAATACCAAGTTTGTCACGACCCAAGGTACCCTCTAGATGTGACATGGTGTACAAGACCCCGAAAGGGCTCATACAAGCGACTTACCATACGTACGTGCAAGATCATAAAGATTTAAGAGTTCAAAAGACAATTTCATATCAAAGCTTTCAAGAAAGATAGCGGAAGTCTACATCAATGTCTCAAAGCCAATCTAACATAAGAATGAGAAAGAACATTTGGGACGTAACCCAATACAATGCAAAAGCAAAGGAACATAAATGTAAGAACAACAAGGCTATGTCCTCGAATGTATGAAGACTCGCCATGTCTTTTGAAAACCTTCTACTAAGCTCTAGCCATGAATAGATAGAGAATCGCCAAGCCCTACTTTATGAGACAGTGTAGGCAAAAGTATGTGTTAGTACGAGGAATGTGATAAAGTATGATAGAAAGGCACAACACCATATAAACATGCTAAAATGGAACATATTCGTAAACATGCAATGACTAAGTGAAAGCATGACAAAAATAGTCGAAAAGCATAAGTCATCATTTATGATCAATGCAAGCAAAACATACTTCAATTAATTTAGGAAAGCCTTTGAAGTCATTTAAGTTCATTATTGTGGGAAATTACCTTCAACCGACATGTAAAGACCATGTGATCTATCAACATGAAATCCGGTGTCTACCCTACACCAAAAAGAGGTGTCCTACTTGCCAAGGTAAAGCCATAATCTTCTAGCTTTCATGGATCCACTAGCTAACGTCTATCTAGACAATCATCCTATGGTGGCACATAGTTTATGGGACATGTGTAATCTCCACTTGTCCACTCGGTGTTAAGAATAATTCCCACGGATTAGTCATAGTTCAATTATAATTAGTCGACATGGGTAATCGCCTCTTCTCTACATGAGGGAGCGTGGGTGATCGCCTCTTGTCCCTTCATTAGAATAGCTCCTTAATCATCAATTCAAGTTTAGTTGAGCAAGTCTTTCAACAAGTTATGAATCATTACATGTGAGAAAAACCATTCACATTCATGGGTTGAATAATATATGAAAATTCCTTTCACAACTCAACAACAACATCAACATATCATAAACTTTGGTCCTTCAATCTCAAACCCTTAATTCATTATTAGCTTCATAAGAGACATACATGATTTCATAACTTCATCTTTACTTAGTTAATCATGCTCATAACTTACCAATCATAGAGTTCACATGGGCTCATGGGAATTCCTCTCAAATCATGCAATTAAATACAAACTCGTGCTCAGAAAACCATAAACAAAGCAATTTGATCATAATTGAAGGAACCCACTTAATAGAGAAAAGTTATAGTTTTTTATTGAACATGATTACTTTCATAGAACCATCCTTAGGTCATTCATAATATTATCATGAAATTCATTGCTCAAGAATCATAGTTCATTCATAGGTTCATAAAGACTTAATGAAGTTCATGTCTTCACCATTCAACCCATCAACACATTCATAATTTCGAAATTGGGGAAAAAGGTATGGGTTCATGGGGATTCATCTAAATTCATGAAATTCAACTCAATTTATACATCTAAGTTTATAAAACAATCAATTGAAGCAACATTGCAAAGAAACCATAACATGGAAGAAAACCCCTAATTCATTTGGGAATTTCTAACTTGAAAATTTGTGATTTTAGGGATTCCATGGAGGAAAGGGCTCCATGGATCAATACTATCATACCTTAGAGTCCCAATTCCTTAAGCAATTGATGGAAGAAAACTTGATTTCTTGAACCCTAGGTTGCCCGCTTCTTCTTCTTCTTCTAACTTCTACAGAGAGAATTATTTGAGAGAGGAGAGCTTTGGGAAATTTGTAAAGTGATTAGAAAGGGTAGATTTTAGGATTAAAAGGGCTTATATAATGTTAGGAAGGGTAAGGAGCCGACTTAAGTAAGTAAGTAAGTCATTGGGTGAAAAGACCAAAAGACCCCTTCAAAAATAACTGTCAGACCCCATCTACGGTTGGACCTACGATCCGTAAGTCAACCTACGGACCATCCTATTCCACCGTAGATAGATTCAGAGAATTTTCCAACCTTTTACCACCAATGACGGGTCACCATGTACGGTTCGTGGTTTAGCCTACGGTCCGTACATGGCCACCGTAGATCTTCCTTTAGGCCTTAAAGAGTCACTAAGTCAGGGTCTCAGCTACGAGACCTTCCTACGATCCGTACATTGAATGGCAGACTGTCTTGGCAAACTGTAAGGAGATATTGTTGCTTGACATACTAAGGGAACCTAATCTAGCCAACCACGGGCCTTACCTACAAACCGTAGGTCAGTCCACGGGTCGTAGGTGGCTCCGTTGGTACTGGCACCAGACTACCAGAACCGTAAAACTCTTCTTTTGTTTTCAAAATCCGAGGTGTTACAAGAATTGATTGGTCAAGAAAGCTCGATGATGCTCTATGGGCTTATCGTTCTGCTTTCAAAACTCCCATAGTATATCTCTTTACCAACTAGTATTTGGGAAATCATGTCACTTACCTGTAGAGCTAGAGCATAAGGCAATGTGGGCACTCAAGATGCTGAATCTTGTTTGGGATGATGCATCAAGCCAAAGGCTGAGTTAATTGAACGAGATGGATGAGTTTTGCTTAGGAGCATATGAAAGTTCAACCTTGTACAAAGAGAAGATGAAGAAGTACCATGATCAAAATATCGAAAAGCGACATTTGGCTCCTAGCGGTATGGTACTTCTATTCAACTCAAAGTTGTTATTGTTCCCTAGAAAACTCAAGTCAAAGTGCACGGGACCATTAAGAGTCTTCCAACTATTTTCACATGGAGCAGTTGAGCTCGAGAACAAGGAAGGAAAAAGTTTCAAAGTAAATGGCCAGAGGATCAAACTCTATATAGGCCATTTAGAGGAGTTCAACGAGTTGATTGAGCAATGAAGTCTTGCTGAAGTCTAATTAGTCAATAGATCTGCGTCTTGCCGCGACATTAAATCAGGCGCTACTTGGGAGGCACCCCAAGCTGTAACATCTAGCCAAATTGAGAGTCTTTAGTAATTTTTATGAATTTGTAAAGTTTTTCTTTAGTTTTATGTTTTAGCAAAGTTTTATATTGGCTTGATTAGGGTAGTCTAGGGTTCATGTCCAAATAGAGTCAAGAAAATGGAAAAACGAAGTCCTCATGTTTGTTATGTGTGCAGGAAAGCAAGAAAATAGATGAGGAAGTACAACAACAGATGGTCTACGGTGGCCATAGATGACCCGTCATTCAAATGATGCACCGTAAATAGGTTCCGTAGATCCGAGGTATGATGTTTAAATTTTGCTAAGTATAGGGGTAAACGACGACTCCCACCAATGGGCCGTGGTTTTACCCACGGACCGCTGATGGGGAATCGTAGGTCTAGAATACCTTTTGGCCCGACCCGACCCTCGACAATAAATAATAAAACTCTTTAATTTTAAATCCTTCCACAATTTCCCTCTTTTCTCAATCGTTACAAACCCTAAAATTCAACTAACCTCCCCTCATCCCACCCCTTAAATTTCTTTCCACCCTTTCCCTTACCCACCAACATCTATAATTCCCTTTTCATTCCCATTTTCTTCTCTTCTCCTGCCATATTCTGATTTTTCTTTTCCCCAATCAAAATTTTTCTCTCTTGGTAAATTATCAATTCGTGGGTCCGGAGTCTATGCATAGTGGTGGTTTGAGAAATAGCAAGATCACACTCACACAAGTTCCTACTTCCGCATAAGGTACTGTTTTTGGACCCTAATGTTATCAATTGAAGTTGAAATCGGAATGTTGGTACTTGACCTTGGGTACTTTATGTGTTAGTAGTACTGCGAATATTTGTAATGTATCCGAGGGATGATGGTTTAGTGAGTGTTCGCTCATAGTTGTTTATAGACTGTTAAAAAGGCCTTCTAGATGTGTTCTTAACTTAGGGTTTCATGATTTCGTGTGTTTATATCTCAATTGCTTGTTTGGAACCCTAGGAATGAGAGAATAGCATGACTACATGTTGAAATGGATGTTCTAGAAGTAATTGATGCCTTAGATATGGTATTTGAGATGTTGAATAATTTTTGAGTGAAGGCCTGTTATAGAGTAGTTGACGACTACTTCCTACCGCTCGTAGGTCAACCTAAGGACTGTAGGTCATGAAGCGTGGGTTTAAATCACTCAGAAGTAGCCTAAGTTATGAACTACGGTTTGGCTTACGGTCTGTCATTTCATCGACAGACCTTCCTGGAGAACAGTCGTTCCAACTCCTGAACCCCAACTCTTACTTCCTGACCTACGGTTTCCAACTACGAACCATCTAGGGTCCATTGATATAAATCGTTGGTCCCAATAAACTGTGTTTTCTTGATGTTTATTTTTAGTGTCGTAGTTTCTTTTCCTTTTAATTTCTTTTATTTTTCTTCTTTTGGTTGACTAATTATGTTCTACTATGGTCTCCGCAGGTACTATGCCACCCAAAGTTACTCGTCGATATGGGCGGAGGTTGAAATCCACGGCCCTTTCCGCTCGCCTTCAACTTAGAAATGAACCCATAAACAATGACCATAGTGGGTCTGAATATGACACCCCCCCCATAGGGGTTGACTCAACTGAGTCACCCCACACTACTCGTCAACAAGCTCGACTCAGGGTAGTGCTGACATAGCAGAGGAGTCACGCTCAAGTACCCCAAATAGTGCTTCCCAGGGACCAAATAATTCATCTGAGGGCAGCAAGGGGTCCCAGCATTCCAAGTCTTGGGATGGCTCTGACTCCGACTCACTTTCCGCATCCACTTCTGATGTTTTCTTCTTCCTCCGGTTTAGCCTAGATCCACCTCATGGCAGGGTTGAGCTGATACCTCTCACTACAGAGCCCAACAAATGGTGCGTACAGGGGATGTATCAGATTTTTTATGATGGCTTCCACGTGGATACTCAGGAGAAGCCAGCCTGAACCATTACAAAGGAGCGTCGGTTACTTACCAGTAGCCTACATATAGTACCGATGATACATGACCTGTTTAAGCAGCATAGATTTAAATGAATGGTAGAGAACCCGAGCAAATAAAGCCCGATGATGGTGAGAGAGTTCTATGCCTCTGATGCCACGACAGTTAAAAATTCTCTACCTCCGCGAGCAAGGGAATTGACTCAGCCACCCCTCGAGTCTACTTTGGTTAAGGGCATACCAGTTGACTTATCAGAGGCCACAATCCTCAATTTTATTTACGGCCCCTCCAATGCCCGGTGAATTAACACTTCCGAGTATGACTATTGAATGAGTGTGGTGCAGAACGGAGCTGCAATACGAGATACTGAGAAGAGGGATAGTCTATAATGAAGGATGGCGAGTTTTATTGTTGATGAGGGAGAGAACACTTAGTGGGTTCAGGACAGGATGCTGCCTATTCGAAAGGAGACACTCAACTTTGCAGCCAAGTTCTGGTAGTCCATTAGTCGGGCCCGATTGTCCCCCACTATGGCTGATAATGTCGTGACTTGAGATCGCGCAGTGATGCTTACTTCACTGATGGCAGGGTTTGAGATCAATTTTGCCCAGATTATCATAGCTAAGATCCATGAGAGGGCTTTCAAAGAGAAGACCATTATGTCATTCCCGCGTCTGATTTTTCACCTATGCAGAGAGGTGATGGTACCTATTTTGCACTGTGATAAGTGGATTGAAGTGACCAAGACAGTGGACGTAGGGATGATTCAGGATGATACAAACCTCGTAACGCTGCGACGGAGTATCCCGATTGATTTACCACCCTATGGTGAGGGTCTTGGTGATGCACAGGCAGATGAGGGTACTGTTTATGCCGCTATTGAGGAGCCCGATACTACTGCTCCACCCTCCACCTCCTCCAGCCATGCTGCGAGCACACCACGTGCCCCTACACCTTTGGGATTTTCCATGCTACCACTCGTCAGGGTGCAAAAGTTAGAGACTTAGATAGCGACCCTCTTGGCGTATATTTGGCCATGGATGCAGAGCTCTGTTGATGAATCAGAGGCAAGGAAATAGAAGGTGGTAGAAGTGATGATATAGGCGGTGCATCGGTGAATTGATGCTTTTGAGATTCAAATGCTTGCTAGGCCGCCACCTACTGTTGATCTTACTCTTTTTCAGATGGAGTTGGCACAACTCCGGGCTGACATTGATGCCTTGGCTGCTGTGAGTGTTGCTGCCTCGGAGCCTACCCCTGATGAACAACTTCATAATGTAGTGATTAATGCACTCTTTTATGATAGGCAGCAGACCCATCCTTCCTCACAGGCAGCAGGACAGAGCGCTCAGGCTGGTGAGGAGAGTGATATAGACCCGGAGGAGGCACGACGGGCCTGCAAGAGAGACTGACAGGAGCAAGAGGCTGCCTAACGGTAGTCCAGATTAGAGGAGCAGTTGACACAAGCGAGACTTCGGGAGTTAGCTACAGGAGCTTCTAGTTCGGGGCATACTATTGAGGGTCTACCCCACACCACTACTGAGGGCGTCTCTGAGGGCTCCTTGACTGATGATCCAGTGGGTTCCGGCTAACCGGAGCAACCCGCTTCTTGAGAGGTCTTCAATGCATATACGCCACAGGTTTGTCCCACCCGATGTTTTTACTTTTACATGTGTACTGAGGACATTGCACTACCTTTTTATGTGGGGGTGGGCTGAATGGATTGTGAGTTGATGTGAAGTATGAGTAACTCAACTCACAATCCTTCCTTGGGGTTTTCTTCCCTATGTTCTTTTTCCCCAAGGAACTATTTAATTTCTATTGAACCGGCATGATTAGGATTGTAAATGTGTAGAGGTAACCTAGAAGTAAAGGCATGATGGCAATAAAGCATAAAATTGATATCCCTCCAAATTTTGAGTTGTGTGATGATTGTGAATTTAATAAGTTGAATGTGTAGGATCTTTGTATGACATGATATGTATCGATCTGACATGATGACTTAAGCTATAACATTAACCAGATTCATTGATAATATAATAATTGCAACAAGGTGCCATGTGTGTGTGAGATTGTTTGTATATTCGTATAGGATGTGCCAATCTAGAATTTTTCCCGTAAGTCTTGCTAAGGTGATTCGAACTAGAAACTAGGAGATGATCATGGGCCATTGTTGATGCTACGTCCACTTAAGCCTAAAAACAACCAACCAAAGAGATAAATTTTTCTCGTTGTTCCCAATGTTTGAGCCTAAATGAGTAATGTTCTTTCTTACACCCAATTCACCTTCCCTGATATTTTAGTGAAACTCTATTTGGCCCTGGTCCCTTTTTGGACATCGTGCACCCCGACTCAGGCTAAAAGCCTAAATTGAGGGTGGCTACTGTAAAGTTACCTAAAATTTTGGCCCTGGTCCTTCCTAGGACACTGTGTACTTCAACTCATACTAAATGTTTAAGTTAAGGGTGGTTACTATGAAGGAAAACAAGAAAGAAAGGGTATGAAAAGAGTCGTGTGTAGAGCAAAGAAAAGAAACTGGGTAAGAATGATGAAAATAGTGTGACTGCACAAAAACAAGCAAAAAGAATCAAATGTTTAAGCAAGAAAATGAAGAAAAGATAAATCATGCAAAATGATCAAATTAAAGTCACACTCAAGCTTAAATAAATTATGAAGAGAAGAACATAAAACACGAAGATATGAAAGATTGGTTGAGAAGAAGAAAGGTAACAAGCCAATATGATGTTAAGAGGGGGAAGAAAAGTCACTTAATATCCAAATGTACCACACCTGACCCCGAGCCTACGTTACAAGCTAAGAAAGTCCTATAGTGATATAGACGAAAGGTTTGAAAAACCAAAGTGGAGAAAATAAGGGCAAGCCTATGGTATTGAGCAGAAACTGTACTGAATTCGTTCTAAGTGTGAGTGAATATTGAGTCCCTAACTAAAATGTAGAATTCTGTGTGAAAAAGAGATTTCTTTGTGGTAAGGGCACAAGTTGTATTATTGAAGAGTCGGTATCTTGGTGATTGTTGTATGTGTATTTGAATATGTCTATTGGTATGTATATGTCATTTATTGATCCGCATGAGTTAGGTTTTTGAGTTTATAACGAAATTGCATTGTGCTGAGAATAAATAAAGAGGAGAATGATTGAGAAAATGTTGTGTGATTGCTTGAAGTCTGGTTTGATAACGCATATGTGTCTTTTAGAGTTTGCTGTGTCGCTTGAGGACAAGCAATGATTTTTAGTTGCGGGTGTTGATGTACCATGGATTTACAGTACTTTTGAGGCATTAAACTTAGAGTTTTGCATGCTTCTTAAGCATTTTGTTAGTAGATGTGATGGGATTTGTGCTTAATTTTGCATGAAACAGGTTTTTGAGCAGTTGATGGTTAAAGAGATGTCAGCAGTATATTTTTGGTGATGTACGAGTGAACCTCCGAGCCATCATTCTAGTGACGAGCCGTAGGTAGAAGGCGTGGTTCAGAACCTTGAAGAAATCAGCTATGTATGGAACGACGGTTAGAAACGATGAACCGTAGGTCTTGCTACGAACCGTGGATGGTGAGTCGTCAATAGATTCAGAGAGGTCAAGTTTCATTACATGAATGACGGTTGAACAGAACGGGACGTGCTTAGACCTACGAGCCGTAGGTCATGCATGTAGGTGGACGTCTCCCATATTTTGTCTAACTGCTAGATGATGGTTGAACCTATGATCCGTCGATGCTTTGACGAACCGTAAGTAGCCAACCGTAGACGACACCGCCAGAAGCCTTATTTCTTTAGTTTTCCTTTTCCTATTTGGTTTAGTATTTATTTTCTATAAATATATGATGTAATTTTTGTTTTTGGGTTGTCAGACGTTTTTTGAATATTTTGCTTTGGCTTTGGGAATTATATTGCGAACATTTGTAGCAATTAATTCTTGAAGTTTGGATTATAAAGTTTGCATTTGCTTTTCAGTTCGAGGTTGTGGATTTCATCTTTAGCATTGTAAGTTCATAATTTATTATTCAAACTCTAATATGAATTGTGGAAGTTCAAGCATGAATAACTAAATCCACAACTAGGGTTGTGGGAACCATGAGTAATTAACGAAAGTAAAACCAATAATGTTGTAATTCTTGATAAGTGCTTATGCATGTATTTCTTTATCTCTTCATTTTAAATGCTTTTTAACGGTGTACAACCTTAGATTACACCACATTCCTACTTGCCGGATGAAGTAAGTAATGAATGAGAAAGAGATTAAACAACTGAGATTTAGCGTTGATTAGTCCGCTATTTAATGGCCTGAACCACAAACACAAAGGGCTTATCTGGGTCAAAGGTAAGGGTTAGTAAAGCAACATATGTAGATGGACCAAGTTGCGTGGTAAAATTCCCTATTTGGAGGACCAATCACTTAGGGATACCTAAATTACCGACTATGCAAGTTAAACACTAGCAAAGAGTTACTATTATTAGGATTATTGAGTTAAGAACTTGTGGGGAACACAAGTTCCCTAGTTTCATTCTTATATTAATATCACAAACTGCAAATTGTGTTACTTGTTTACTGGTTATTACTTTTATTTACAAATCCCCCCTTTTTCCAGAGATAATTCGGCTAAACGTACAAATAACAATAAATTGGACTAATTCTAAACCATACTCCTCTAGGATCGACCCTAATCTTCGTTAGGTTATTAATTTGACAACGACCGCTTATACTTGTTTAGGGAGGTGTAATTTAAGCGTATCACACACAATTCCAAATTTCAATAAACTAGGATTTTGCTCCCTAAGGCATGCCCAAGTAAGTTGTTGGCAAGGTGCCAACTTCACCACCAAGTATTGAAGCTATACAGTTCATATTATTGACTTCATTAACGGCATACATGAAGCTTTTCTTCCAATTAATGTGCAAGCGATATACCCTTTAAATAAGACCATAATCACCCTTAAATATTTCAATTAATCTTCCTGAGCTCCACATAAGATGAGTATATCATCGCCATATTGAAGGTGTGTCACTTCCAAGCTTTATGTTCCATCTGTTGACACGTCAAAACCATTCAACCATCCTCTTGTGTTAGTTATCTTAATCATACTATTTAGACCTTCCATTGTGATTAAGAACAAGAAAGGTGATAGTGGGTCACTTTGCTGGAGCCCTCTTTGGGAGCTGAAAAAACCTATAGAAGATCCATTGATTAGAGAAGAAAAGTTTACTATTGAGATGCCAAACATGATCCAGCTCATTCACTTCTATCAAATCCCATTCTTTCTAACATCTTCATCAGGTATTACCAGTGAACATGATCATATATATTTTCTATGTTTAACGTGCAAAGAATAACAAGATTTCTCTATTTAATCTTTGAGTCTATTGCTTCATTAGCAATCAAAACTATGTCAATGATTTGTCTCTCTTTTATAAAAGCCATTTGTTGTGAAGCTACTTGTTTGTCTATCACACCCTTTAGTCTCTCTGTGAGTACTTTAGATAGTATTTTATAAATACTACCTATAAGCCTGATTGGTCTATAATCTCTTAGCTCTTTTGCTCCTTTCTTTTTGGGTACGAGTGCAATGAAGGTAGCATTAAAGCTCTTCTCAAGTATCCTTAGCTGACCCTAAATAAAGCTATATCGAACATAATATACACTGATACACCATCCAAACCTCCGCATACTATAACTTGCCCATAATCCAGAACCAACCCATCCTAACAGCTTCAAAACAATAAGAACAAACACAATAAATGTAATACACAATAGGACACACCATCATAGTCTCCATAGCACCATAACAACCTTTAAGATTCAATAACCATGGTACATAGTATATGGCATGTAAGTATATCCATAAACACGTGAAAATAGGACATACCTCTATTTCTTTTACTCTTCTAGAGTCTATGTTTTAGTTCTGTCAATTGTGTCTAGAAATTTATACCAAAATTAATTTAATATGTATAACAAAAATTAATTTATTTCCAAACCACCCCATTCATCTCAGTTTCTCTTTGGTCTGATGGTTTGCTTATATGGACTAGGGCAATCCTCTCCTCGTGATCTATCTTTTGAGATTTAGTTAGACTCAAATGTCATATCTTTATATTTTACAATTTCTCGACACGCCTCACCCCTCCCACCCTTCACTCAGTCGAAAGAAAAAGAAAAACAACACAACAAAGAGATATCTAATGTAAAACTGTGGAAATAAATATTATGTAAATCAATATCTTTACAAACTCCTCATATTATTTTTATTATAATCATTTGAAAACTTAGAATCCACGCAATGCATCAATAAGTTGTAGTTGTATGAAATAGTCAAGTTTCTAGGGTCTTGGTCTAATGGAAAAAGGTATTACACAACAGGATGTCTTGGTTATAAATGAAATTGAGTATAATGAGAAACACTTTGAGACTATTTTATTTTAGATGCCTTGGTTTTGAAAGACTCAAAATGTTTGCTGAAGGAGGAGATAAAACTAATTCTGGAACTATTTCTCATTATGACTGTGAAAGTGTCCAAGCATCAAACCAAAACCTTAAAGAACTTGAGAATCCACACTTTTAATAATGACTTTGCAATGACACTAAGCAAGTATCCATAGCTAACCCTAATTAGAGAAATACCAAACACAATGTAGCCTGACAAACCATCCGAACCTCCTCATACTACAACCTGCACAAAATTCAATAGCAATCCATCATAATAGCTACAAAATAATACGAACAAACACAATACAGGTAATACACAATAGGACACACCATCATAGTCTCCATAGCACCATCACAACCTTTAAGATTCAATAACCACGGTACATAGTATATGGCATGTAAGTGTGTCCATAAACATGTGAAAATAGAACACACATGTATATCTTTTAATCTTCTAGTGTCAATGGCTTAGTTCTGCTGATTGTGTAAAGAAATTTATACCAAAATTAATTTAATGTGTATAACCAATTATTTTTTTTCAAACCACTCCATTCATCTCGTATCTCTTTAGACTAGTGGTTTGCTTATATGGACTAAGGCAATCTTCCCCTCATCATCTAGCTTTTGAGGTTGAGTTAGGCCTAAATGCCACATCTTTGGAGTTTTAAAATTTTCTCGACACCCCTTACCCCTCCCAACCTTCACTCAGTCAAAAGAAAAAGAAAAACCACACAACATAGAAATATCCAAAGTAAAGTAGAGGAAATAAATATCATCTAAATCAATATCTTTACAAAGTCCTCATTTTTTTTTATTATAATCTTTTGAAAACATAGAATCTAAGTAATGCATCAAAATGTTGTAGCTATAGGAAAATAGTCAAGTTTCCAAGGTCTTGGTCTAATGGAAAAAGGAATTACAAAGCAAGATGTCTTGGTTATAAATGAAATGGAGTATAATAAGAATCACTTTAAGATTATTTTATTTTAGATGCCTTGGTTTTGAAATACTTAGAATGTTTTCTGAAGGAGGAGTTTAAAATTAAGTTTGGCACTATCTCTCTTTATGACTGTGAAAGTGTCCAAGCATCCAACCAAAACCATAAAGAACTTGAGTATCCACACTTTTAACAATGACTTTTCGACGACAATGTTTAATTATTTTGTATTTGGTTCGTTGAATAGATCTCTTAATTAATTGTATCTATCGGTCTGAACCTTATAGTGCTGAAGGATTCTTACAAAGAAGCTACAACTGCTTGGGAAAGTGCCTCAAAGTACTTTAATTTTTAATTTGTACCTTAAAATCACACCTCTTTTGTGTTTTTTTAGATGTTGTGCGAGATGAGGATGCAAATGGAACTTCCATATTTCTTGTCTTGTTCCCCCATGAGCTATTTTCCATTTGAACCATGGCACTGTTATTAGTGTGTCAGAAGGAACATAAAATCAGGTGTTCATGTTGTGTCTGAAGGAGTAGAGTTCCTTTTGGATGCCAGAGAGTGTAGTTTTGTTAATGAAGGTATAAACTACCTGAAGATTTTATTATATCTAGTTCTACAGTGTGATTTCTAATTGTACTTTTTTTATTATGGAACCAATGATTCAAACACGGGAGTATTTAGTAAATTACAAAGTTATTGCTCATGTTCATAACCGCTAGATTATAGATGAGCAGTTGCATCTTGAGGCTTCAGCGGTTATGCTTGGATTTTGCTCCTTAAGGCATGCCCAAGTAAGTAGTTGGCAAGGTGCCAACTTCACCACCAAGTATTGATGCTATACAATTCATATTATTGACTACATTAATGGGATTCATGTAGGTTATCCTCCAATTAATTTGCAAGAAAGATGCCCCTTCAAATAAGACCAGAATCAACCTTAAGTATTTTAGTAGATCTTTCTCAGCTCCACGGAAGATGACTATTTCATCAGCATATTGAAGGTGTTTCACTTCCAAGCTTTCCATTCAATCTTTAGACACATCAAAACCTTTAAACCATCATCTTGTGTTAGTTATCTTAATCATACTATTTAGACCCTCCATAGTGATTAAGAACAAGAAAGGTGATAGTGGGTCACCTTGCATGAGACCTCTTTGTGAGCTGAAAAAACCTATAGGAGATCCATTGATTGGGGCAGAAAAGTTTACTATTGAGATGCAAAACAAGATCTAGTTATCCACTTCTGTCCAAATCCCATCCTTTCTAAGATCTTCATCACGTACTACCAGTGATCATGATTGTTTGCATTTTCAATGTTTAACTTGCAATTAATGCCAAGTTTCTTTTGTTTAATCCTAGAGTCTACTGATTTATTAGCAATCAAAACTGAGTCCATGATTTGTCTCCCTTTTATAAAAGCCATTTGTTGTGAATCCACTTGTTTGTCTATCATACCCCTCTGTCTCTTTGTGAGTACTTCAGATAGTATTTTATAAATACTACCTATAAGACTGATTGATCTGTAATCTCTTAGCACTTTTGCTCCTCTCTTTTTGGGTACTAGTGCAATAAACGTAGCATTAAAGCACTTCTTGTCTCCTTTAAGCACATTTATCACAGACAATAAAGCAACATGGGATGGATCATCACGTATATGGCATGGTATAAATGAAACATTTTAGACAACCTATCTACTACCACAAAGATGATATCATGAAATCTCCTAGTCCGAGGGAGTCCTTGTACAAAATCCATAGAAATGTCCACTCATGGACTATTAGAAATATCAAAAGGAGTATACATACCTTGGGGACAAGTTGTGGATTTTGCTTGCTTGCACTCTAGGCATTGATCACATACTCGCTCCACATCATGTCGCATCTTGGGCCAATAAAATTGTTCCAAGAGAATGTAAAGTGTCTTGAACACCCCAAAGTGACCCATCATTCCACCAATATAAGCCTCCTTGATGAATAATTTTCTCCATAAGCTCATTGGAACACATACTCTACCATCCTTGAACAAGTAGCCATCAACCAATTGGAACCTATCAACCCATTTCACTTGAGAGAGCTCATCAAATTTCTCCTTGAAGTCTTAATCCTTAGAATAGAATTCCTTTAGGCTTTCAAAACCCATCATTTAGGAGGTCAAGGTGTTAACCAGTACGAACATCCTTCAGAGAGAATCCTCCATAATATTCTCCTTGCCTCGCTGGTAGTGGATCATATAGGAAAAATTTCAATGAAATCTACCCATTTTGCATGCCTCTTGTTCAACTTAGCTTGTCCCTCAAGATTCTTTAAGGACTCATGATCTGCCATAGGTAATGTTGCTAATGGGCAAAACACCCGCACAAGTGCATACAACCCCTTATCATACGTTGAGTACCTTAAAGAGTCTCCCTTTAGCTTTTCAATAAATTAAGACAAAGGCTTTCCGTCTTGCATCCATACACCACAAATACAAACACCCGAAGCATCACACTCAATCTCAAACGCATTGTCAAAGTTAGGTAGTTGAAGTAATGGTGAGGAACTCAACATAGAGTTCAAGGCTTGAAACGACTTGTCTTGCTCAGCTTCCCAAACAAAAGGAACATCCTTCTTGATCAATTTGGTCATTGGAGAAGCAATATTACTAAATCCCTTCATGAAATGTTTATAGAACCTTGTCAACCCATGGAGACTCCTTAGTTTAGTTGCATTATTAGGAGTTGGCCAAGTTCTAATTCACTCCACCTTTTCGTGTATCCACCTCTATACCATTCGCACAAACAACAAAATCCAAGAATACTACCTTCTCAACACAAAAAGTGCACTTCTTTCAATTAAAAAATAGTCGTTCACATAGAAAGACACCAAACATTTATTGCAAATAGGACATATGTTCTTCAGTTGTCTTTCTATACACAAGTATGCATCAAAATAAATGACAACAAACTTATTGATGAAAGGCTTTAAGACATGAATAATCAACCTCATGAATGTGCTTGGTGCATTAGTAAAAAAATGGAATTACAAGCCACTCATACAACCCAAACATAGTTTTGAAGATCCTCTTCCATTCATCATCTCGGTTCATGCGAATTTGGTTGTAGCCATTTCGAAGATCAATCTTCAAAAACACACTTAAGCCACGTAGCTCATCAAACATATAATAAATTTTAGGAATGGGATGTATATACTTTACCATGATCTTAACCTCTACAATCAATACACATCCTTCAAGTGCCATCCTTTTTAGGAACAAGGTTCACCAGGATGACACAATAACTTTGACTTTCTTTGACTAGGCCTTTCTCTAGGAGCTCTTCAATTTTCTTTTGTAAGTCCTTGGTCTCTTCTGGATTACTTCTATAGGCTGGCCGGTTGGGAATTTTAGAACTTGGCACAAAGTCAATCCTGTGCTCAATCCTTCTCAAGGCAGTAGTACTTTGGGAATCTCATCCGAAAAAAAATCACCATAATCCCGCAAAAAAAAAGAAACAATAAGAGGCAAAGTGCTAGTATCTTGGTTAGCATGTAATAGAAGATTGGTAATGAGAAGGCACACTAGAAAGTGTTCCTCATCTACACCCTTTATGAACTTGATTCGCTTGGCTATCATTCACATCTTTCCTTTTGTTTTAGCCAAGTCATTCTCCTTTCCTTGAAAAAGTGTGAAACTTTCAGTCACAACCTCCCTTTCTTCCACACTTGTTCTCTTCCGAAGCTCCTTCATGATCCAATAGTCTTCACTTACTTGATAGGGAGTCAATGGTGCAAGTACATATTTCTTGCCCGCCATTACAAAATAGTACTTATTGGACTTCCCTTGATGTGTGATATCCCTATCAAATTTTCGTGGCCTCGAGAGCAATATGTGACATGCTAGCATAGGTACAATATCACAAAGGACTTCATCTTGATATTTACCAATGCTAAATTTGATACTTGCTTGCTTAAGGACCTTCATCTCTCCACTATCACTTAGCCATTGGAGTTTGTTGGATTGGGATGCTTCTTTATGGGAAGTTGCATATGATCAACCAAGGTATCACCCACCACATTGGTGCAACTCCCACTACCTTCTCGATGATCTTGCATCTAGCATGAAACAAATTTTCCCTTTGATCAGGACCCCATAATTCTCCTCACAATGCAAAAGAGGTTTACATTCACCTTTAATTCGTTGGTATCATTTTGCAAGAGTTCACCTCTTTTCATAAGGCAAGCAAAGTTCACCCTCTCCTCTAGTTGTTCTTCTTCAACCCCCAAGGCTGCTTCTCCATCGTCAATGTCACTCCCCTCTTCTTTATTCTTTTCTTCGCACTCCTCATCATCGGTATGGTACCCATCGTGATAAGGCATAATTTCCCTTCTATTAGGATATTCACTTGCAATGTGTCCTCTTCCTTGGAACCTAAAGCATTGAATAGTAGAAGTTTGAGGAGCATTGGGTTTCAGAAAGTTACCCCATTGAGGCTTGCCATCCATTTTGGTGTTGTAGTTAATCTTATCTTTCTTGACTAGACCACTACTCTTAACTTGTTCCCAATGAGTTGTTGTCCACTTGTCATTACCTTTGCTCCATGAAGTTGTTAAAGAACTCTTAGCTTTGTAAAACTTTTCCTCTTTCAAGACTTCCTCTGTCTTCAAGGCGTCATTGAAAAATAATTCAAGACTTTTGTAGTGTTTAAGCTTCAAGGGCCTCAAGATGTCATGCCTCAAGTTGTCTATGAATTGTTTCACGTGCATTGCATTTTGTCCTCAAGCTTGGACGTCATTCTCAAGTTCTCAAATTCGTCAAACTAATCTTCAACACTCCTAGTACCTCGTCATAGAATATATATATACCTTCTTGAGAACTTCTTGAAGATCGTTCGGATTAAAATATCTTCGTTCCATGAATGCCACTAACTCTTGCCATATATGCAACTCATAGATGTTTTGACTCTCCCTTTCCCGCCTCTTGTATTCCCCCCATGTAGAAGTATATCCCTCAAATTGAGTAAGGGCATACGTTGTTGGATATTTTGTAATATATAGAGGTCTTAAATTGAACAGACACATTGGTTCGTGAAAGAATATGACTGTTATGAAAAGTCATTTGTTCATGAAAGAACAAGACCTTTATGAAAAGTCATATATTCATGAAAGAACATGACTCTTATGCAAACACACATTTGTTCATGAAAGAACATGACTCTTATAAAAAGACACATGTGTTCTTGAAAGAACATGACTCTTATGAAGAGTCATTTCTTAAGTTCTATAAATATAAAGACTTTCTAGAAGTAGCTAAAGAAAATATGCATGTATAAACCAAGGGCTTTGTTGTATCCTTGAAGAGAATTGTTTGTATTTACCCCAATATGTATATGGGCAATATCTCTTTAAAGAAAGTGATTTCACGCCTCAAAGCCATCTTCTTCTTCAATGATTTCACGCCTCATAACCATATTCTTCTTCAATGATATTTCCTACTATTTTTTTCTAATTATTTTAAAGAGGTATTGGGTTTGAAGAAGATAAACGAGACAAGATCCTTGAATTCTTGAGCAAGTGGGCAGCAAGAAAAAAATATTTGAGTGATTTAAAGTATGATCCTAAGGCAGCAAGTCATATTGCAAAAGTGAGCCAATAATGGATCACAAAATAAATGACATATATCGGGTTCTGCTCTCTTAACTTTTCTTATTATTTATTTAGGAAATTTTATCCTTTGAAATTTTTGAGAAATGATTTTCCATATTTCTTAGGATAAATAATTCACTTGTGATGATCTTGAAATGTTTTTAAATAATTTTAGGAATAACATATTTGGTGTGCTTATTATAAATTTGTTATTTGGGACAATGAAAATTATTATAGCATAATTGTGTTGTATAAAGATCGTGTGGATTTTTTTTTTCAAGTTATAAGATGATAAATATGAATTCCTTTATTTGATAGAAAATATCTATACTTGAAAGTTATTAGAATAATTTGAAATTAAGAGAAATGATAATTTTTGTTAGATCATTTGCGTTCATTAAATGTTGAAGACTTTGCCTTCATATTAAATGCTCAAGTGTTATAGTATTGGAACACAACAAGATGATCTATTGATGTTAATTAGAAGTCCACACGAGTTACAAAAGGGACATTTGAAACATTCAAAGTGTGGGGGTGATTGGATTATGATTAATAGTCAATAATATTTGAAAAAGTTCAAGATATAAATTATTTCATCAACACCCACAAGATATATCTTTGATGTATTTGACATGGTTATTATATTTACAACTTGACAGTTTTGCGGTAATTAGTTGATTAAACTGCTAATGTGATGATTAGGCTAAAAGCCTTCATGAAAATATCGTGTAATTTAGTGAAGTAGTGTCACTTGATGTGTTGTAATTTTTCATGAAAAGAAGTATCTGCTATAGGATAACTTTTTATTGTCATGACCATTCATACAAAGATGAATTGGTGCGTTGGGTTATAAATAGTGAATCATCTAATGATAATGATAAAATTCGTATAAGTTAGATTTGTAACATGTATGAAGATGTCATAAATTTTGCATCAAAATAGGCTTCAATTTCATAGTGGAATAAGAATTTATTTAGCATATAAATGTTTGAAAATAAATGTAATGGTTGGAAAAAATATGATTTTTAAATGTTGTGGTCACAACTGATGCAACCATTCTAAGCTATTGAGATAATGATGATACATGTGATATGCCTATGTGAAAGAATTGTTTATGATTTATATTAATCTTGTAAAATTTAGTTTCAAAAGATGTAGCATAATAAATGTCTGAATGAAAGTGATGGGAACCAAACTTTGAGGTACTATACACTCTAGCAATATAAGTTCAACGGGTAATAAAGAGTTACTTTGTGTTGCTAAAGCACGAGTCTTCTTTTTTAGAGCCTTGATTCAAGTGTAATGCATACTGTTATGTGTGAAGTGGAGGAGTTTTTAAATGCTTGAAATAGTAGGGGCATAGTGAAAAACTCAATAGTGCAGACTGTTACATGGAGGTTGAATTAATTCTTAATGAAGTTAGTAAATGTCTACAGTAACAGGGACATAGTAGCTAATTTCACCTATATGTATATTGAAGTGGTACCACTTCAAGCAAGATCTAAAGGATTGGTCTTGTAAATATTCATGAAATCAGGATGAGCACATGGCCATAAACGTGTTAAAGCAAATACTGGTTTTCTAAGCTACAAATAATATTATGTGTGTGATATTTTCGATTTTGACACATGGATATGTGGTTCAAATCTTTTAAAATACCAATTACTTCGTCAGAACTTTAAAGTACTTGCACTAACGGAAAGTTCAAATCTATTATAAGATATTCTCTGATATGCATGATATTATGAGAAATATTACAAACTAGTGGGGCATTGTTGGATATTTTGTAATATATAGAGGTTTTAAATTGAACCGACACATTTGTTCGTGAAAGAACATAACTGTTATGAAAAGTCATTTGTTCATGAAAGAACATGACCTTTATGAAAAGTCATATGTTCATAAAAGAACATGCCTCTTATGAAAAGACACATCTATTCATGAAATAACATGACTCTTATGAAAAGACACATCTGTTCATGAAAGAACATGACTCTTATAAAAAAGACACATCTGTTCTTGAAAGAACATGGCTCTTATGAAGAGTCATCTCTTAACTTCTATAAACACGAAGACTTTCTAGAAGTAGCAAAAGAAAATCTACATGTATAAACAAAGGGCTTTGTTGTATCCTTGAAGAGAATTGTTTGTATTTACCCCAATATGTATATAGACAATATCTCTTTAAAGAAAGTGATTTCACGCCACAAAGTCATTTTCTTCTTCAATCATATTTCCTACTATTATTTTCTAACATAGGTCGCTTTCAAAGCTTCTGAGATGTTGTTGGTGAGAAAGATCCTTTCACTTTGCAATTTCAAATAAAGGAAGTCTTCCGGGTCACTACTTCCTTAAACTTTAGAATTGGCACTTTGATATTATTTGAACTTTGGTCTTGATCTCCTCAGTTCCCAAACCTATATCCTCTGTTGCCATTCCTATCCCTTCTAGCCCAGTACCTATCACCTTTATTAGAATTCGAATCGAAGCAGAAATTGAAATAAAAAAAGATATATGGATTATTAACAAAATAATTGAGTTTATGGGCAACAACAAGGGACTTGATACCCTCACCTCCCAATTGAATTCAATAAACAATCAATATTCCTACTCAATCAATCAAACGACAAACAAATGAATCAACAAGTGGATGAATTCGATTAATTAAGCAAAGAAGTTAACAAACAATCAAGAGGAGTCACTCCTACTCACTACACTAAACAAATAGGAATCCATCTATTGATTGAGAACCTAATTTGGGAAATCCACCCGTATGCTTAAGATGTGTCTATCAATTACAATTTCCCAGAAAATTTCTTAATTCATCAAAACTAAGGAATGAAATGACTAAGGCAACTTGTTGTTACGTGTCTCAGGATTTGCTTTGAATGGGTCAGACTTCAGTTGATTGTTAGGAGATTTGTTTTATTTTAGTCATTATCCTAATAACTAGTTATAGTTGTTCCTATTTTATAGGCATGTTAGCAGTCTTTTAGCAGTCCATCTTCTGTCTCAGTTGTACTGCTCCTCTACTTATCTTGATCAGCTTGAAGTTCAATAAACTAAGTACTTCTGATTTCAATTCATCTTGGTACTTCTGATTTCAATTCATTTTGCTGTTTTTGTTTATAATAACATTGGTATTAGAGCCCTACTTCTTAAGGGACTTCTGAGAGACTTGTGAGGTTCTTTTCTGAGTGTTTATCCAAAAAAAAAATGAATCTTTGCAAAACACCATTAAAACAACGGAGAATGCATGCTCTTTTTCTGCTATGGTTCCACCAATTTTCGATGAAGAAAACTATCAAACCTAGGCAGTGAAAATGCAAGCTTATTTGGAGGCTTGTCATTTGTGGGAGGCTGTCGAGGAAGACTATGAAGTGCTTCCTCTTCCGGGGAATCCAACATGGCTCAGATTAAAACCCATTAAGGAAAAGAAGACAAGAAAATCAGAAGCTAAATCTTGTCTCTTTGCTGCAGCTTCTGCCACCATTTTCAATAGAATAATGACATGTAACTCAGCCAAAGCAATTTGGGATTTCCTCAAGAAAGAGTACGAGGGAGATGAAAGAATCGAGGAATGAAAGTACTAAACTTGGTTAGAGAATTTGAGATGCAGCGTATGAAGGAATTAAGGATTATTTTGACAGGTTGCTTTGGATTTCCAATAAGGTAAAGATACTTGGAAATTAACTTACTAAAAATAGAATAGTTCAAAAGATACTTGTAACTTTACCTGAAAGGTAGGAGGCAATTATTGCTTCATTGGAAAATACTAAAGATCTGTCGAAGCTTTGCTTGGCAGAGTTATTCAGTGCACTGTAGGCACAAGAACAATTAAGAATGATGAGGCAAGAGGGATCCATTGAGGGAGCCTTGCAAGCCAAGTTGCAGTTCAGTTCAAGTGCCAGGGGAAATAAAGGAAAAGGAAAGAAAGAGAATTATGGAAACTATGAAGCGACGACAGCAAGAAACAGTGTTGCTGCAACCAGTAACAACAGAGAAGGCAAACATCCTCCCTGCCAACATTGTGGGAGGAGAAATCATCCACACTTCAAGTGTTGGAGAAAACCTTCTATGAAGTGCAGAAAGTGTCACACGCTTTGTCATGTTGAGATTATTTGCAAAGACAAGGGATTACAACAACAAATGATGCACAAATTGCAGGCCAACAATAAGAAGAGCAACTGTTTGTGGCCACCTGTTTTGCAAGGAAATATTCAAGTGAAAGTTGGTTTGTTGATCGTTGTTGTACGAACCACATGACCAGTGATGAAAAGCTTTTCAGAGAACTTGATAGATTAGTTAAATCAAGAGTTAGGATAGGAAATGGAGAATACATCCCAGCGAAAGGAAAGAGGACCGTAGCAATTGAAATTTACAAAGGTACAAAACTTTTTTATGAAGTTTTATTTGTTCCTGAAATTGATCAGAATTTATTAAGTGTTGGACAACTTCTAGAAATTGGATTCAAATTATTATTTGAAGATAATGTGTGCTTGATCAGTAATCCTAGTGGTCCTGGAAATATTAAGAATTGAATGCACGGAAAAAGTTTTTCCTTGAATCCATTGAATGAGGAACACATAGCTTTTCCAAGTCAGCTCACTGTAGCAGAAACATGGCACAAAAGGTTGTGCCATTTTTATCACAAAGCTTTGTTGTTTATGCAAAGGAGTAAAATGATAAATGGTTTACCAAACTTGTTGGAGAACCCCTCAAGTTATAAGGCTTGCTTGCTTGGCAAGCAGACTAGACTTCCATTTAAAATTTCCATTCTTATGTAATGCTTGATATTCTTTATGGAGATCTTTAAATGCCTCAAAGATATTCGATCTGCCCTCAGCATGCTCACGTTGGTAATCCTTAAGTTTCACTTAGAGAAATTTTTCAATTTTTTTATATACTTTTAGAATCATAGGAACATAGTTCTCCACTTTGTGAAAAGAGAATAACAGAAACATCTGCTCCGATCTAAATTGAAAGCTTATCTGCATCATTGAACAAGGTCTTTTTGCTTTTCGAGACACTAATAGTGTGTGCTTTCTCAGACTCAATCAACTTCAATTCAAGGTAAACAAAAGATTAAAATAAAGTTGATTGAGTCTGAGAAAGCACACATTGTTAGTTCCTCAAAAAGGAAAAGAACCTTGTTCCAGCCTTCCAGGATACAGATAAACTTGAAACTCGGAACAAAGCAGATGTTGGTGTTATGCTCTTTTCACCAAGTGAAAAATCATGCTACTATGGTTCCATAAGTATAGGAAAAATAATTGATAAATATTTCGAGGTGAAATTAGAGGATCGCTAATGTGATCAAGCTGTCGAAAAATCAAATGGTTTAGAGACATTTGAAGATCTCTATAAAGAATTACAAGCATTGAATAAGAAGTACAAAAATGAATACTAATGTATAATATCATACACCCTAGCTTAGAAATACCTCTAAATAAACACATGTTGGTTGCAATGAATTTACCTATGGAGAATGTTAAAAAAGAGACAAAAAGTGTTATTCTGGTTGAGCATCTCAAGTTTGAATTAAATATTATCCCTGAGCCTGAAGAGGAGGAGAGTTCTTGAACTCAATAATATCGAGGAGTTAGGAAATGTAGTTCTTGAAATTGAAGCTATGTTTAGAGAAGACTTTATTAGTGTTCGAGTATTCTAATATGGTCGATTCTCGTCTTTGTTATTAAGTCAGTTGTTATTAGTCTTCAGTCATCCATTTATTTGAGGTTTTAGACCACAAAATAGAACGTTATGGAGCTCTTATGTTATTAAGTCAATTTTTTTTGTTTGTTTCATCTTTAGTATTTAATGATCTTTGTGTTTCATAGATGATAAATCAATTAAAATCTTTTATTGAGCTAGTGAACAATGCAGAAGTGATGGATCAAACAAAATCCTTGTGCACTCATTAATGTACTTTTATGTTTCATATCTTACGAGGTTGGTGCATTTACATTTTACATTAAGCCTAGCTCTCTGCAAAATGATTGAACTCTGAAATATGAGTTTTTCTAATATCTATCGACTTTATTGGAATATATTTAGGTTTCCAAGAGAATCTCTTAGATACATTGTGAAGCACTTGTTCGATACGCAATTAAGTACTAATTATTTTGATTTTGAAATAAAATGCACATTAGTACTAACTACTATATATAATATCAGCTCTATGATAATCTTACAGAATATTGTCTAGTAAAGTGATTGCTGTAAATTGTAATTGTGGTATTAATTGGTATTATAAGAACTTCAGAAACCAAAAGATTTAACCCTAAAAGCTCACATATTTCTACCCTATAAAAGGTGTGGATCTTTACGCAGTTGTAGTACTTGCATAAATTCACAGACATCCACAAGATAGAAAAATAACATCTCAATCATAGCCTTCTAATAACATCTCAATCATAGCCTTTTACTAATATAAAAAACACCAAGCAATTCAAAGAAGAAATAGTGGTCAAAATATGTACTTTTTGGAAAGAGTGAAGAGGGAATGAACGACTATTAAGAAACTAGATTTAAGAGTTTGGACAATTATAATGGTACACCTTACAATTTACAATATAGAGACAGAATATACACAACACACTCTAGGACACAACATCCAACACAATTTTATTTCCTTGGAGTAGGATTTTGGAATTTAACAAAGAGGCCAGCGTAACCACTAGTACCCTATCATGATTCAGCATTCTCTATATTTAAATAGCTTAAAAGGCATTGTTGTTTTTCATCTTTCTTTAGATTCAATTCGACATTATTACTTTGCAATTGGAATGGAATAAATAAGAAGACAATTTTGGTGGATTTCATGGTAAGACAATTTATGAAAGCACTAAATAAAATTGACAGAACACGTGGCAAATAGACTCGTAATATGAAAAATAATAAATAAACATGACAAATAGAATCATAATATGAATGAGTCATTGTCCAACTCAACTCAAAAATTAGTTGGGTTAAGATGGTTGGGTAAAAAATATATCTATGTCACTTATACAAAACAATATAGAGAATGTTGAATCCGGATAGGGTCTGGATAAGTGACATAAATATATTTTTTACCCAACCATCTTAACCCAGCTAATATTTGAGTTCAGTTGGACAATGACTCATTTATATTATGAGTCTATTCGTCATGTTTAATTATTTTTTTTCATTTTATGAGTCTATTTGGCACATGTTCTATCACATTTATTTAGTGCTTTGCATATTATGTGAATCTATTACAAGCTTACCATCAATTCCAACAAAAGTTGTCTTCATATTTATCTCATTGAAATTGCAAAGTAATAATGTTTAATTGACACTAAAGAAAGATGAAAAACATCAATGCCTTTAAGTTATTTAAATATACAACTATGCCATTAAGTTGTTTAAATATATTCTGTTAATTCAAAAGAGAAGCCTTGGAGCAACGATAAAGTTGTCTCCTTGTGACCTATATGTCACAGGTTCGAGCCATAGAAGCAACCACCAATGCTTGCATTAGAGTAAGTTGTCTACATCACACCCCTTGGACTACGACCCTTCCTCGGACCTTGCTAATGTGGGATGTTATATGCACCGAACAATCTTTTTTTATATAATGTTAATTCTATACTATGAGAGAAAAGGAAACTTGCGAAATAGCTTGTATCATTTTTAATTTACATGTACATTATTTTCCTAATGTGATTCAAGGAAAAAATCTCAGTACATTTTCTTCTAATGTGATTCAAGAAAAAAAATCTCAACAACTCCAACTCAATAAAACCTTATAAGATGATTTTACACCTCTAATTAGTTACATTTATTGTTAATTATTAACCTTGTATTAGCTTCATTTGGCTCACTTGGCAACATTTAAATCAAAGTTTAGTAGCTCGACCTAAACAACATTTTTTGTTACTTTATTTATTTTGTCCAACTGCAACTTGATTGCAACCAACTGCTACAACCTGTGTTTATCTAGCGGTATTTCTAAGTCAGGTTTCATGATCTTATACCTTAGTATTTGCTCTTTTTCTTTGTTGTCCAATGCTTGTAATTCTTTTATAGAGATCTTCAAATGTATCAAAGACATTTGATTTGCCCATGTGAGCATGATCACATCGAGTATCATATAGTTTCAAGTCAAGAAGTTTATCCGTTATTTTTTCTATACTGGTGGAACCATAGGAATATGTTTTTCCACTTTGTGAAAAGAGCAAATCCCTATCATCTGATCCAGTCATAGTTGAAAGCTCATCCACTTTCTTCAACGGGCCTATTTTCCTTTTGGAGAAAGTAGCAACACATGCCTCCTTGGAGTCAATCAACTTCATTTTACTTTTTTTGCCTAACCCTACTCATCCTCCTTTCAATTGCAAAAAGCAAATAAATAGAGAAGAAAAGAAGAATATGCTTTGGCAAAATAAACCTTAGCAATTTTTAGATGGACGCATCTGTAATTTATAGTGGTGCGCATTTATCATGCTCATTTAATGTTTTCATATTATGTAAATATGTTATGACATTACCGTGAATTCCGACCAAAGTTATCTCTTATTTATTGCATTGCAATTGCATAGTAATAGAGATGAATGGAATCTAATGATAAATCAAAAATAGCAAAACTTCGATTATTGACATATATAATATTTTTGAAATAGGTAACTTTCTAATATATCACAAAACATTAATGGGTTGTACTTAAAGCATATATACAAATATCTCTTTTTCCAATTTTTTGGATCGACATTGAATCTAAAATATCAATAATAGGTACAATGTCATTGGAGAAGAATTGATTACACCAAAAACGTAACAATAAAAAGCATTTTAACTTGACCTTTTTGACACCAAACATTCCACTATACTAGCAGGATAATTCTCCATTTATTTGTCTTTGCATTCACCCTGATTCCTCCCAACTCTTTAAAGCCTCCAAGACCAACATGGGCATTGTCCAGGAAATTGCTTTTAGGTTCAAAAAAGCATCCATAGTTGTTAGGTAAAGTTGCATTTTACAATCAAATGGCTCACTCTCTAATGTCTCCCCACCAAGGAAACCATCTTGAGCATAATGTTATTCCTCTTTTCATCAAGTTATCTTGAGTAAGAGCAACTTCTTTGGCCAAAAACCATATGAAGCATGAAATTTTATGAGGTATTCTGGTTCTCCATATTTGTTTTCATGGCCGACTGTGTGTTTCTGTGTTTGTCTAGTCCATACACCTGTAGGCTGATTTAACTATGAATTCCTCTCTACTATTGCCCTTCCACCACGTAGAATCTTCCTTTGTTTGTAGCCCATTGAAAGCTTCCACGGTGTTGAAAAAAAATCTGTCACACTTGCTATTTCCAATTCATTGAATTGTTTTTAGAAATTAAAGCTCCACCCCTAATTTTTCCATAAATCTGTTATGGTATTTTGTTGTTCCAGAACTATATTGTATATGTCAAGAAAATATACTTCCAGGTTTCCCTTTTCAGGCCACTCATATTTCCAGAATCTTGTCTTGCTTCCATCTATAACTTTCTTTTTTGTATTACTCTTTACTTTATAACACAAACCTCTTATTGATCTCTACAAACCAACTCCATATGGTGTAGTCACTTCTTTGGTCACCCACATATCTTCATCTTCATATTTTGCACTTATTACCCTTTTCCATAGCATCAGATTATCATTGGAAAATTTCCACATCCACTTCATTTTTAGAGCTTTACTCTGCACCTTCATGCTCTTTATCCCCATATCACCAGCCTTCTTGCCAGCTATCACTACTTCCCACTAAACCAAATGGAAGCCTTTTATGTACATATATATTGTGAATAAAATACTAAGAATGAAAAGGCAGCAAGCCAAATAGTTTGTATTACTTTTTAGTATTGCATACATTTTCTCCTAAATTTTGATAACCGTGTATGTTTTCTCCTAACGTGATTCAAGAAAAAAAAAAGCTCTACAACTCTAGCTCACTGAAACAATATAAGATGACTTTACATTTCTAATTAGTTACATGTATTGCTACTTTTTAGCCTTGAACGACTTTATTGAAGTTGATGAACAACTTACTATCCTTTATGATGTCATCTTTAACATTTTCAGTGTTATTTTCTAGATTTCCGTAAGTAATAACAGCAATTAAATTCCTAGTAATATTAAATTCACGTAATGCATACATTCAACTCACATATATTGTGCTCCCTAACAACCAGACTATACGATATTCACATTAGACCTATAATTAGAGTATTTCATAAAAAAGGGAATAATTTCATAAACCTCCCTCCTGGTTTGACTTCATAACACCACCCTCCATTATGGTTTTACAATATTATGCTCACCTCTCTTTGTTGACTTTTTGTAACAATTATTTAAGGCTTAAGTCATACAGAGCCCCTTAAAGTTGTTCGCATAATTGGCTTAGACACCTTAACTAGAACTAGTACCTATTAAACACTTTAATTGTTCAAAATAAGTACCTATTAGACACTTTTCGCTAACATGGCAAAGAAGGTGCAATACACGTCCATTAAGCGCGTTAGAAGGGTTTTTTTTTAATCTCTTTCTTCTTCCTTCTTCCTTCTTCATAACTTCTTCCAACACACCACCATCTCCATTGTTGCCGCCGATGTTGCCACCACCAGTCCACCACCATCCACCCTTCTCTTTTCTTCTGTCACACCTCCCTCTCCCCTCACCTCTATCATTTTCAACTGGAAAACACCATTACGATTTCCTTTTCCATTTTCTTCAAGTCTCACAAATACTACATACTATGATCTTTCTCACCGGAAAAAATAGAGACTCACATATTGGCTGCTCTGCTTCTTCCTCCTTTTTTTTCTTGAAAAATATATATCTGTACACAAACAAATCAAATTTAAAATAAAAATCGAATCACCTCTCCTTCTTCCTTTCTCCATGTTTTTCGTCAATGGTGGTTTCATTGGTATCTAAAATTATAAGTGGTTCATGTATTGATTAATTTTTATGTATATGTAATTTGCTATTTTCAACTTTAAAAAAATCTTTGGATTGAGAGGATTGGAAGGTGACAACGACGATGGTGGGTGGACGAGACACAGTAATAAATTGAGGCATTTCTCAAGTTTCTGCAATTCATGAGATGTATTAATTGATCAGTATATTAACATATGCAACGAACTCCTAAACATGCCATGAATCACCAGATTAGCTGAGTGACTTCAATTTTTTCCTTTATTTCTCTTTTTTCCCCCTCAAAAATGCCACATCTGCATCATTGATTTGTCAATTTTCCATGTCACCACGAGTGTATTACACGCATTTCATACTTTTAGCTGATTATCAAAAAAGTGTTCAAAAGGTTCAAATCCAAATTGGTAGAGGTGTTCAATAGGTACTAGTTCTAGTTAAGGTGTCTAAGCGAATTATGCGAACAACTTTAACGGGCCGTGGATGACTTAAGCCATTATTTAACTAAGTTATTGCTAAAAAAACACTAAAAATATGACCAATTTGTCGTTTTCTGTTTTCTTTTAATTATTAACTATAACTAATAGTTGAATTTCTTTAAAACAAAAAATAAAACTAATACGAAGCTTCTAGTTCTTTTTCTACAGATTTTTTTTTCTCATAAACTTCAAACATTTCTTGTTGAGAAATTGATCAAATTATCCCTCCTTTGTATTGGATAAAACTCCATGTTTTTCCTTTATGAATATCACCTCCACCTCAGAACCCATAAAACTAAGTAATAAAACCAAGAAGTAAAAAAAGAAACACACATAAACAAAAATCAACAACATGAAGGGAAAGAGAAAGGATAGATTGGTGCACATAAAAGTTACAATTAATGTAAGAGTTTGATTAACAGTACCATTTCAGTATTGTAATAGGATTCAACAATTGTAGAGCAATAAATTAAAGGCTTATAGTTTATCAATTGAGACTTTCCTAGTTGTTTCAATTTGCAACAAACATCACCATTGACTAAAGCTAAAGAGTTGAAATGAAATCAATGGATTTTCTTTGGTTTCAAACTAGAATAGACATAAAGTGCACTACCAATCACTAATTTTATGTAGTTTAACTTGCAGGTAGAAATTTAAACATATCAGCGAATCTGATAACTTTTTCTAGTTGACAACCATAAAATTTAGAATTATGGCACTGATTTCAATGAACAAATTTATATTTTATCTTTTACCAGTAACAACAACGGGGGAGATAAATACATGTTGTAATCAGACCAGATGTGTTTGCACAATTTGGAACACTTGTAGCATACAACTTTCCCTTACTACGACTACATTGCTCTTACTGCTAATCTGTATGTGGACGGAGGATGAGAGGGTTGGCTAGCCGAGGTAGATGAACAGTTCTATGACACATGCTTTCCCTTTTCCTGACCTAATAATTTGAGAGGTTATTTTCTAGGGTTTTTTTGTTTGGTTTTATTTCGAAGAAAAGGACATGGATTTGGAATCGGCCCATTGTTTGACTAAAAAAATAATAGAAAAACCTCTTCTATGAACCCTATGTCAGCACAGGCCCAATAGATATTACTGTATCTATTATAATTTATGTGATATAAATTAAATTTTGAGAATTAATCAAATTTTTATTTGATTGTAATTTTAAAATTATTTTAAGTTGATAGTTATTGTTATTTATAATATTTTTAACGTCTTGCAAATAAATAAATTATTGAAAGTGTCTTGTTAACTATTGGAATATATTTAATCCATTTATTCCAATTTATGTAGAGCATATGGAATTTGGAGGGTCAACCAACTTTTTTAAAGATAATTTCAAAGATTTTTCTTCAGGTTTCACTCAATAAAAATCAGTTCCCCTATGATTTACAATATTACGTCTTCGTCCCTTATTTTTTTAACCATTCTTAAATCTATTAAATATAAATATAAATTAATTATGATTTGATAAGTTTGCCCTTCTTTATATTAATTTATTGATATTAATGCATATTATAAGAAAAAACTTAATAAATATTTTTTTTAAAATCAACATAAATAAATATTATTCTCATCCTTAATGTAATACCTTGCAACTCTACTCTTAGAAACTGAATCATTCGTTATAACTATATGAGCTTGAACCGGATAATGTCCTACTTGCTCATGTGTTTTAAGGTCCTTTACCAAGTGTAGCAAGGGTATTGAAAGTGATTTAGGATCATAAGGTACCTCTACTGCTAAGCCAAGTTCAAAGCATTTCTATCGACTAAGTTTTCGCATGAGTCCATATAATGGTCAACTTCAAATGACCATATCTATTAGGGTATGAAGAGTTAGGTGACCCATAACCTATCAACTTAAAGGTCTATGAGTCTTCTTCCCAACGCCGTCAAGTTTGCATCAATTTGAGCTCAGGGTAAAACTTTATGACTGATTTACTAGAGATGCTTTAACCTGGCAGATGCCCCGCGATGGCTTCGTGATGCAGAGAGAAAATGGACCTCATTGTCCACTTGAATTAAATTTCGTCTTCCAGCCCTTATTATTTTGAGGGTATTTGTTTCCTAAAAACTCTTGGGGAGTTATCTAAATGACCCTAAACGTGTATGAAATATGGTTTTTTGATAATTAAACCCTCTCATTCACTCATAAATTCCTACGCTCAAGAACATCAAGAAATACCAAGGCAAAGGTTCAACTTCTAGATATTTTATTCAAGATTCTTCACTAAAGTATGTAAGGATACTCATAGTGATTGATTAACTTCGTTTTCATGGTCTACATCTAAATCAAGTCAGTAAGAGTTAAATATACGGATTTTACCCGTGTTTTCATGAAATTCGAATCGACCTTATTCCTTGTTTTTGAATTTTGATTCTTTTCATTGAGATTATAGTACTTCATGTATTTTGGTTTTTGAATTGTTTTTCACGCTTATTTTTCACATTAATTCTATTTAGTTGAGAATTGTTTAAAGCTTTTGCATAATTATTTTCATGCATTGACTTCTGAATTAAAGTAAGTTCAAGTATTTTAAGTTATCAGTTGAGAAGAGTTTTTAAGGGAACATTAATGGTTCCAAATGCCTTATTTTGTATTGAGAAAATTATTGCTAATTAAAGAAGTGCATAAATAGCTTCAGAAGAAGTTTTAATCAGTAAGTAAAGATCAGTTTTTTTTAAAGAGGGTCTTTTGAGTACTAACTCAATATAGATATTAGTATGAGCATTATTGGATGTTTTGGGAGTAGTATTGAAAACCGATTTGGGTAAGAGTTAAGACAACTCAAACAAAATAAATTGTGCAGCCATCGCAAGTAGGATCATATCGTTGGTATGGACGACTCTTCACCCAGTCTCGTTGAGGGATTTTTAGATGGATCCCTAAGTTCAGTTTTGTTGTCCTATACTATGGCAATATATAAGATGTCTCTAGAAATAAGGGCTAGACGTTGTATTATCACGAGACTCATATTGATGGTTATTTCTAACACCCAGAAAATTTCTAAGTTAAGACCGAACGATTCTTAAATTGCGTATAAGGTCATACCGAGTGATTCTTAATTTTCATAGATTCTAAGGTCAATTCATTAGTGTGGGTATGATTTTTGATATCAATTAAGGCCACTATAATCCCCTAGCACGAAGTTGAGTTGGAAGCTTCCCAACCGAGTGAGTTTTGACCTAAGAATTCTACGTAAATCATCTTCAAACGATCATATCTCTCAGCACATAAAGAATTAGGTGGCCCATGAGCTATCAAATTGAAGGTCTTTGAGTCCTCTTTCCAACCCCACAAAATTTCTAAGTTTGAACGTCGGAATAAAAAGTTATGCCCACTTGAGTGAAGCCTCTCTATTTAGGGCACTTCATTCATTTTAGAAAAGGGTATTTTGGTCTTTTATTTTTTCCCACTAGGCTTAGCATGTTTTTCCTGACCCAATTAAGGGTCTAATCCGATTCTAAATAACCTATTCACGTTCCTAAACACTTAGGGTTTTAGAGCGAGATTTCAAGAGGAGAAAACGGGCTAAGTTCAAGCGTTCTTCAAGAGTTGTGGAATTAACCAAGAACATTGTTCTTTAAAGGTATGTAAGGCTATCATAGTGTTGGACTAGTTCATCCTCATGCCCTACATCTACTTTCAAAATCAATAAAATAGTAATCTAGGGTTGTATCCTTAGATTTCAATATTCTTGAGATAAGTTGATATTAAGTTCTAAATTCTTGAGTTGCTGATTATTAAATTCCTATATCTAATTACCAAATTATCGTACATTGTAATTGCAATTATTGACTTGATTGTCCATGTCTATACTTCAGCATGAATCCTAATAACTGAGTATTCTTGAGATAAATTGTATCGTTGAGTTCTGACTTCTTGAGTTTTGAGTATTGAGTTTCCTATGTTGTTATTGAGATCTTTGAGTTGAGTTGCTCGTGTCTATATTTCAGCATGAACCCTATTTTGAGTAATAAGTTTTGAGAATGTTTTAAAGCCAATATTTATGCTTTAAATTGAATTTTTGAGAAAGTAAATAGAAGTTTGAGAAAGAGTATTAACAAAAATGTAAGCAAGAGTATAAGGGAACTAAGTATTTCCCAAAGGTTTCATTTTTACATGAAGGAAGAGAAGATTATTTTGAGAAAAGTAAAAGATTTTTCAGAAAGATTGAGTAAGAGCAATTACCTCTTTTAAAAGGTTAGTTTGAGCAATTACCTCAAATCATAGAAAAGTATATTTTTATACATTTGAGCATAAGTATATTATTGGGAGTAGTATTGAGCACCGATATGGGGATGAGTTCAGACAACTCAAATTCCTCATAAGCTATGTATGCCAACATGGGTAAAGGATTCATACTTTTTAGATAATTCCCATATATCTTTGGGTAGAGCTTAGTGGATCCACTTAGTTGAGGTGTTCTATACCCCGGCAAAGTATATGACAGTTCTGGCAGTATGGGCGAGACGATGTATCATCACGTAGCTCATAGTGATGGCTGTCGGTTAGAGAAACTCCCAAATAGAGTAAAGAGTACTTTCATTGAATTTTCACATATAATTTTCTTTGAGTTATTAAATTATACTCTGTGAAGCTTAAAATATATTATCTCTAATCATGCTTTACGTTGAGTTGAGTTGAGTTGAGTTGAGTCGAGTTGAGTTGAGTTGAGTCGATTTGAGTTAAGTTGAGTCGAGTCGAGTTGAGTTGAGTTGAGTTTAGTTGAGTTGAGTTGAGCATTTCTTTTAGCCTGGTCAGTTTGGTATATGCTTTTATTGCATTCTTTTGGTAAGAGTTTAAATGAGTTTTCCATCATGATCTTTATTATATTTCAGTTGAGTTACTGTCAGAGTTTCAGTTCAGTTATTTGGTTATTCAGCTATATTACATACTCGTACATTCAAAGTATTGACGTCATTCGACCTGCATCTTTTAATGATGCAGATACAGGTACTTAGGATCATCAACAGGCGCTTATTTGAGATCACTTAGCATTCCTAGTTAGCTTTGGTGAGCCTCCTTGCATTTCAGAGGATCTCGCTTTTTTTGTTATTAGTTTGTTGAGGTGTCGTGGGTCTTGTCCTGACACCTATCTTAATGTTAGAGGCTTCATAGATAGCTAGAGTTGAGGAGTCTTTCAGTATTTACTTTTCTTGAGATTTTATTTTAAACTATAATACTTATGTTATTGAGTATTTTACATACAGTTTGAGTTGCATTTTTACTTTGAGTTTAAATGTTTAAAAAATCTATTTTAAGTTTTTTATCGCTTGAGTAAGTCTTCCGCTAAGTATTCAGTCAGGCCAAGGGTTCGCTTGTGGGCCAGCAATGGTTCTCGAGTGCCGGTCATGTCCAGGGTGTAGGCTCGGGGTGTGACAAACTTGGTATCAGAGCACAGAGTTCAAGTGTCCTAGGGTGTCTATGAATTCGTGTCAGTAGGATCTTATTTATGGTTGTGAGGGCCCCACTTCTATAAATGAGGGACGACAGACATTTAAGAAAAATCTCCCTTCTTTCATACTCTGGATCGTGTGATAGAGTTGTCACTTAAGAAACTTATTCATACTCGTGCATTTCTCAAATTCATTCGACTATCCCTCGTACTCAAGGTGGTTTATTTAGCAATGCTCAGATCCTTATAGATGAGTTACTCTTAGATAAAGTCTTCAAAAAAGTCATGATACTGGAGAGGGGCTTGAGAGAAGCCCGTGAGTGAGCTTAAGTGTTTGAAGTTAAAAGAATGCACTCTTATATATATAAATCGTACGTTCAAGCTAAAAGCGAGATGTACTCCCAGACTCTCTTCTGTAAACCATGTTTTAGTTGAGACCTTTATGAGGAAGTGCATTTTAGAGCTTGGGTAGTATTTTCACCCGAAAAGATAGTTTGAGTTACGATGTTATGAGCCAGTAGTAGTAGAAGTGCCTAGAGTTAAAGGAATGCATGCAGAGACATAGTAATCTAAGAAAAGGAGATAGTGATGAGGTAAATTACGTTGTTGCAGTCATGCACCCAGTAAGTTACTAATGAAGAGTCTTTTTTCTTATGGGTAGACTAAGAAGTGATGAGCTGGTGTAGATTTCATGAGAGAAGGTAGAGAAAGAGTTATTAGTATGGATGAGTTAGAGTATACTTTAACTAGAGAGAAGTTATGATGAGGTGTTAACCCATTAGTATCGACCAAGTAAAAGTGTTAAATAGAAGAGCTAAGTATTCGTGATGCGATAGATTTAAGCTAGGCCTATGATTTTTTTTAAAAAGGAAAGCCCTATGATATTTAGAGGGTGAGAAAACTAATTAGGCAATGATGTATAGTGAATGAGTAAGTGGTACTTCAGTTGTGAAATGGAAGTGTGGTAGTAATCTTTAATTAGGTAGACTGAGAGATAAAGATTTACTACATGTCACAAGATCTTAGTAGGTGAATATTTCTTAAGTTTATCTAGTAGTTGTAAGTTAGTATAGTAAGTGAGCAATTATATTGATATTAGTGTTTAATAATAAATATTAAGCTTGAATTTGAGATTAGTGTCGTGTTCAAAAGGATGACAATATAAGGGTGATGATGTTAGTTCGAGATCTAATCTAGTAGGTTTGATATAAATTAGGTGAGAAATTAAGGTGTTACTTTTGATAAGTGTGAATAGTACAAGTGTGGTATTATTACTCTTAGATGAGAGCAAGGGAGTGTGGCTAAGCCATTAGATTAATAAGAGCATCAAAAGGTAAACCTGAGATCGTAGGTAGTCAGACGAGGTTCTAATTAAGTTAATGATTTTTCATGAGTGCCTAGATAGTATATTTGAGCTGTCAATGTGGAATACGTTGAGGTAAGCATTATTTTTTACCCTTAAGAGTTTGGTTGGAGAGATCATATATAGTCAATGATGAGCCTTTCAAATATAGTTCAAGTTTTCTCCAGTTATCTAGATATGCACTTAGAAGAACGATATTAGTGGGCTAAGAAGGAGAAGTCAGACTATTAAGAGTTAGACTAGGCGTCTTTATAAGCCAATGAGAAGAGGTTAAGAGGAGCATCTTAGAAAGAGGTCTTAGAAGGGACCCTAGTACCTTCACATGGAGGTTTCAAAAGCCATAATTTAAGCCTTTCCTGAGTATTAGAGTAAAGCGAATGTTGACCAGTTTAGAGATGATGGAATAAATCCATAGCTTTAAAGTGTTAGCTTTAGACCTAAGGGGGAGATGATAAGATGAGAAACCAAGTCAAGTGTTGAGAATCAGATAGTAATGTGTTCAAAAAGAGTTTTAGAGATGTATCGACCCATTCATAACCTTGTGTATTCCTCAAGTTCAGTTATTCCATTATCTTGTTGATGTTTCTAATATCGGAATTGTGTTCATGACCTATGCTCATTCACTTCAGACAGATTCACATCTATGTTCAGTTCCCAGAATGAGGGGCAATGACTTTAGCTCATTGATCTCAATCTTACCCCATAAAGTTATGGATATCAACCTCATGATATTAACCTATTCAAATAACCACTCATGTCTCATAGTATGCTCAGTCTCGCAAATTCATGATTTGATCTTAATGGATAGCAACATAATGTTATGTCATGCATATTCTTATATCAGAATTCTCGAAGGAATTGTGCTTATGATCTTTCACCCTAAAGCTCTTTCAGTGATCCTTTTTAGTTGAGTGGGTGATGTTGATGGTAGTAGTTGAGTAATGATAGAAGGAGAGAGTTCATGTTTCTTATTATGGTAGTAGTGGTGTTCTTATTTCCATTTAAGTTTATATGGTTGAGTAGGAATAGGATGGAGTTTTACTATGAGTAATAGTTAAATGAGAGCAATTAGTTAGTTCTTGATAGTAATGTATGAAATTTCAGTTGGTAAAGATGATGAGAGAATGAGAAATTCTTAGAAGGTTCGTAAGTAGGAGTCCATGGAGTTGCTATAGTACTAGGCTTGAATGTAGTGCTATTAACATGTAGACGAATGCATGATGTATTAGGTGTTTCTTGATATGGGCTCAAGGTTAGTTGAATACAGTTATAAGGAGAAATATTCTTGGGATGAGATTCCCTTTAGAGGTATAGAATCTAAATCTTGTGGTTTTTAGATAAGTATAACCATCTCATGTGTAGCACCTTGTGAATTAAGGATTAGGCTTGAACACAGTAAGAGCAAGTGATATGACTTAGACATTTGTAAGAGTAGTCATATACTCTAGTGGGAGCTATGAGATGTAGCTAATTGTCACGACCCAGGGTAGCCCCTAGATGTAACACGGCATACAAGACCCCGAGAGGCCTTATACAAGCCCTTAGCATACATAACATACAAGATAATAGAGAAGTAAGAGTTCAAAAGAGCATTTTATATCAAAGCTTTAACCTAAACAGTGGAAGTCTACATCTCATGTCTCAAAGCCTTCTAAAACCATAGAATACGACTAAAACTGATAGGGACGCAGCCCAATACAATATCCAACATAAGGAAAGATATAAAAGTAATATCCAACAAGGCTATGTCCTCGGATAGATGAGGACTCACCAAGTCTTCTTCTCAACTCTAGGTCAATGCTCTAGCCATGAGTAGGAGAACTGCCACGTCCTACACCAAAGAAGTTGATGCAGGCAAGAGTATGTGTTAGCACAATAAAGTGCTAAGTATGATAGCAATGCATATAAACTCATAAAACATGCTAGCAACTGAGATATAAACATGCCATGCAATTGGCCAAGCTAAACATGATAAGGCATATAAGCAAATAGAATAAAGCATAAACCATGGCCAAAGCAAGCTAAATCATCAATCTGTTACTCTTCTTTTCTTTACTTTACTCTTAGTAACCCATGCACCATTGTGCAAGCTGAAGTGTGGGAAAAGCGTCAAACCGATCTGTAGACCATGGAATAACTCATCATCGAATCTGGTGTCTGCCCTACATCGAAAAAGGGCCATTCTACTTGCCAAGGTAGAATCCTGAACCATAGCCTACGTGGATCCACTAGCTAAGCTATTATGGGCCTGTTAAAGACCACCTATGGGGGCACATAGGCATAGGACATATGGGGACTTGTCACCCGTCCACTCGGTTCTACGCGTAATTCCCACTATACAATCATAAATATGATATCCATGGAAAGGCACAACTGGGGTTGCCCATCAAAGCAAAACATGACTTCTCATCCCATGGACTAGTCCAAGCTTACTTCATTGGGTGTTTTTTCTTCCATGAACTTCTCCAAGCTTACACCCCTAGAATAGCTTCTTTAAGCTCTTGATTCAATTTTAGTTAAGCAAACCTTTTAACAAGTTATGAATCATTTACAATGTGAGAAAACCTTTCACAAGCTTAAGTTGAGCATTATATGAGAAAACCCTTTCAATACTCAACATCATCATATCATAGATTTCATATTAAACATGCTTGATTCTATAAGCCTCTTTCTTCATGATTCTATCATGCTCTTTCTTCATAGCTAATGGGTTCATATTGCCTTTATTTTAAACCATGCAACTCAATGCAAGCTAGCTCTTTAAAGTCATAATCAAGGCAATTTAGTCATACTTGAAGAAACCCACATAAAAGAGGAAAATCATGCTTTTTACTTGAACATGCTAACTTCAAGCAATTGACCCCAATTCATGCTCAATTTCATAGATGATCCATCAATTTCATCAATTCATATCTCAACCCAACAATCAAGGCATAGATTATCAAATTGGGGACAATTTACTTGGGATCATGGGGGTTCAAGCAATAATTACAATTAGTCATGTAATTCATGCTAGATCGTGCACTAACTTACTTTACCCATGCTAGATCGTGCACTACAAAGCATAAAATCAGTAATTGGACTCATACTTGAAGAACCCATAACAATTGATCAAAATCCTAGCTTACTTGAAGAGAATTGAACCTTGAAATTCATGAAGAAAAGGGAGGGCCCAATGGAGGAAGAAACTCCATTGGTCAATACCATCATACCTTAGCACAGCCCACAAGAATTTGGAAGAATTTGGGTGATCTTCAATGGAGGACTTAGCTTCTTCTTCTTCCTTATGCTAGAGAGGATTTCTTTTAGAGAGAGAAATATTTGAGAGGTGAATTGACGGAATGAGTTAGAATGAAGTGGCTTAGGGATAGAAAACTATATATAGGACCTTCATTAAGGGTAAAACCGACTTAGTCAATCAGGGAATTAAAAAAGGAAAAGACCAAAAAGCCCTTAATTAAAAACTGACAAGGCCCATCTACGATCAGAACGTACAGTCCGTACATCCATTGATGGACCGTCCTGTTGAACCGTCAAAAGATTCAAAGCGTTGGTATCTGGGGACCCTGCAACTACGCTTCAATCTATGGTTGGTAGGTCCATCTACAGACCATACACCACTGCCGTGGATCACTGTTTGAGGTTCAAGAATTTGGCCAAGTCTGAAGGACATCTACGGTTACTTTCTACGGACGGTCAACTGAATTACGAACCGTCCTGCTACCCATAGAACAAACTTCAGAGACTAGGAATTACTGAAATTAACAGAGCCATTGACGGCCCCTCACCTACGGCCCATCAACCTGACTACGGCCCGTAAGTGGCCTCCGTAGGTCACTGCCTACAGGTAAATCCTGCATTTTTGATTCCTTGGAAAGCTGGGGCATTACAATATCTCCCCCTTGGGGATATTCATCCTCGAATGAGAACCTGGACATCATGAGAAGGGTGAAAGACTCGGACTAACAACCCAACCTAACATACAAGCACATAAACGCACATATCCGAGGAGGAAACATTAACTCCAAACTAAAGCATGCTCAATAATAAATTCATGAAGACTTTATATAACTCATACTCAGTGCACATATATCATACTAGACTCTTCATGAACATGCATAACATCAACGAATCATGGAAATCAACTATGACACATTAGACCAAAAGAATGAACCATGAGGAACTAGGTACCTCAAACTAGAGGAGGATCGGAAGGAGAGAGATGAGGATAGCGGGACATCATATCGGCCTCGGCCTCCCAAGTAGCACCCTCAACTAATTGATTCCTCCATAGAACTTTCACGGAAGCAACTTCTTTATTTCTCAACTTCCGAACTTGTCGGTCTAAAATCTCAACCGGAACCTCTTCATAGGAAAGACTATCCTTTATGCCAAGAGTCTCTATTGGCACTATAGAGGTCGGATCACCAATACACTTTTTCAACAATGAGACACGGAAAATCGGATGCACTGATGCAAACTCATTAGGCAAATCAAGCTCATAGGCAACCTTACCAACACGTCTCAAAATCTTATATGGGCCTACATAACGGGGACTAAGCTTCCCTTTCTTCCCAAGTCTCATTACACCCTTCATAGGCGAAATTTTTAAGTAAACCCAATCATCAACATCAAACTCTAATTCTCTTCTTCTAACATCGGCATAAGAGTTTTGTCGACTTTGAGCCATTTTTAGCCTTTCTCTAATAAGCCGAACTTTCTCCATAGCCTCATGCACTAACTCGGGGCCTTCCAAAGCCACTTCCCTAATTTCAAACCATCATATGGGAGATCTACACCTCCTACCATAGAGAGCTTCAAATGGAGCCATACCAATACTAGAATGGTAACTATTATTATAAGCAAACTCAATCAAAGGCAAATGGCCATCCCAAGTACCCTTGAAATCAATCACACATGCTCTCAACATATCTTCTAAAGTCTGAATAGTATGCTCCGCTTGCCCATCGGTTTGGGGATGAAAGGCAGTGATAAGCTTAACACGAGTACCAAGGCCTTTTTGGAACGACTTCAAAAATTGAGAAGTAAACTGAGCACCTCGATCGGAGATAATCGATAAAGGCACTCCATGCAGCCTAACCATCTCCCTTGTGTACAACTTAGCATAATCCTCCACATAATAAGAAGTCTTGATGGGAATAAAATGGGCTGACTTGGTCATCCTGTCAACCACAACCCAAATTGAATCATAGTGTCGCCTTGTGCGGGGCAAACCTACTTCGAAATCCATATTCACATCTTCCACTTCCAAGTAGGAATCTCTATGTCTTGGGTCAAACCTCCCGGTCTCTGATGCTCAACCTTAACTTGTTGGCAATTAGGACACGTATCCACAAACTTCACAACGTCTTTCTTTATGCCATTCCACCAATAGATTTCCCGCAAATCACGGTACATCTTGGTAGCTCCTGGATGGATAGAATATCTAGAACTATGAACTTCTAACAAAATTTTCCCTCTCAAATCATTAACTTCGGTAACACATAAATCATCAACTTCGGTAACACATAAGCGACCTTGGTAACGAAGTACACCATCTCCCCCTTGGGAGAAAACCTCTATGGGCTTCTTGAAAACCGCTTCTTTCAATTCTACCAAATTAGTATCAAGGTCTTGCTTAGCTTTTACATCATGAACAAAAGAGGATTCGGAACCATTGTGAACGGTAACTCTACCCTTAGCGGAATCAATCAACCGAACACCCAATCGGGCTAAACTATGAACATCACGAACCAACACTTTCTTGCCATCCTCAATATGCGCAACACTACCCATAGACAATCTACTTAGAGCATCCGCCACCACATTAGCCTTGCCGGGGTGATAGAGAACACTCATATCATAATCTTTCAACAATTCAAGCCATCTTCTTTGGCGGAGATTCAAATCATTATGCTTAAATACATACTGGAGACTCTTATGATCAGTGAAGACATCTACAGGTACTCCATACAAGTAATGTCGCCATATTTTCAAAGCAAACACCACCGTGCCAACTCTAAGTCATGAGTGGGATAGTTTTTCTCATGCTCCTTTAGTTGCCTTGAAGCATACGCAATCACCTTTCCGCTTTGCATAAGAACACACCCTAGCCCAATCCTTGAGGCATCACAATACAATACAAAACCATCGGTTCCTTCCGGTAGAGTCAATATCGAGGCCGAAGTAAGTCTTTCTTTCAATTCTTGAAAACTTCTTTCACAAGCCTCGGACCACATAAACTTAGATTTATCTTGAGTCAAAACCGTCAACGGAGAAGCAATGGAAGAAAACCCCTCAACAAACCTCCTATTGTAACCGGCTAAACCCGAGAAACTAGGAATGTCTAAAGGTGATAAAGGTCTAGGCCAATTCTTGACCGCTTCGGTCATCTTAGGATCTACCTCAATACCCTTACCGGAAACAATGTGACCAAGAAAAGCCACGGATCTCAACCAAAATTCACATTTGCTAAACTTTTCAAAGAGTTGTTGATCCTTGAGGACTTGTAATATAACCCTCAAATGACTAGCATGTTTATCCTCATTCCTTGAGTAGATCAAAATATCATCAATGAAGACAATCATGAACATGTCAAGGTATTGCTTAAATACCTTATTCATCAAGTCCATGAATGTGGCCGGAGCATTTATCAACCCAAACGACATAACCAAGAACTCATAGTGACCATACCTTGTCCGAAAAGCTATTTTCAGAATATCATCTTCTTTCACCCTCAATTGGTGATAACCCAAACGAAGGTCAATCTTAGAAAAGTAACTAGCCCCTTGAAGTTGGTCGAACAAATCATCTATCCTAGGCAAAGGATACTTATTATTGATTGTAACCTTATTCAATTGACAATAGTCGATGCACATACGGAGTGAACCATCTTTCTTTCTCACGTACAATACCAGAGAATCCCATGGGGAAACACTTGGTCGGATGAAACCCTTATCCAACAAGTCTCTTAGTTGCTCTTTCAACTCTTTAAGTTCCGCCGGAGCCATTCTATAAGGAGGAATAGTGATAGGTTGCGTATATGGGAGAAGGTCAACGCCAAAGTCTATTTCCCTTTCGGGAGGAATACCGGGCAAGTCATCGGGAAACACTTCCAAAAAATTACTAGCAACGGGGACCGACTCGAGAGTAGGGGTTTTAGAATCTACATCCCTCACCCTAACTATATGGTAAAAGCAACCCTTAGAGATCATCTTTCTAGCTTTTAGATAAGAAACAAATTGACCTCGAAACATAGAATTTCCCCCCTTTCACTATAGGATAGGCTCATTAGGAAACTGAAACTTTACCACTCTGGTCCTGCAATTAATTGAGGCATAACAATCATGCAACCAATCCATCCCAAAAATGACATCTAAATCTAGCATATCTAGCTCTATGAGATCGAGGAGAGTAACTATATGGGATATGAAAATGGAGCAACCTCTATAAACCTTCTTACCTAATATAGACTCTCCTATCGGAGTAGAAATAAGGATAGGATCTAGCAACATATCCGGCACAATATCAAATCGTATGGCCACATAGGGCGTCACGAAGGACAATGTAGCACCGGGATCTAACAAGGCATAGACATCAAAATGGAAAACGTTCAACGTATCGGTGACCACATCGAGTGAGCTCTCTTGCTCATGAAAGTGCATAGAATATGTTTTGCTTAAGAGCACCAGAACCCGAACTACTTGGGGCAGCTTGCTTACCCTCTCTTCCTTTTGCCAAGAGAGATGGGCAATCTCTCATCTTATGACAAGCCTTACCACAAGTATAGCAACCATCCGAACTAGCTAGGTTTTTGCCTTCATGCCTCCTCCCACATCTAGTACAACTAGGCAAAGAAGATCCACTATCGTTCCCTCCTTGAGGCTTAGGGTTTGGCACCCTATCATTGTTGTATCTCGGAGGAGCCTTGGAAGAACCTTGATTAGAGAACCTTTGTCGAAATCTTGAATGACCTTGTCCATCAGACCTTGCATGAGAAAAGTTGACATCTCCGGTTCTAGCCTGCTTAGTCTCTCTAGATCTTCCTTTAAGCTTTTCATCTTCGATTTGCTCGGCATAAACCATAAGGCGAGAAATATCCATATCATGCACAAGCTTGGCTGTGCAGCACTCTTTCACCAATATATCAGACACTCTCGACAAAAATTTGCTCATTCTTGCCCTTGGGTCGGCAACTATGGACGGAGCATATCTAGCAAATTGTGTGAACTTCAATGCATATTCTTTCACACTCATATTCCCTTGATGAAGATTAATAAACTCAAGCACCTTGGCCTCTCTCTTCTCAAGAGGGAAGAATCGATCAAGGAAAGCACTCTTAAACCTCTCTCATCCTATGGGACCTTCATCGTGAGACCTTTCCATTGATTGAACCAAGTTTGGGTAACACCTTTAAGTTGATAAGCGGCCAACTCCGCCTTCTCTTCTGGCGTCACACCTATGATCATCAACACCTTATACACTTCGTCGATGAATTCTTGAGGATCTTCCTCAACCTTAGAGACATGAAATTCCGGAGGATTCATCCTTGTAAATTCCCTCACTCTTGACGCAGCCATACCCACATTTGGGTTCACGGGAGCCACCACCTCTCTATTGGCTTGAGGCGTCACTTCTTGAACCAATACTTGGAAAGCAGCCCTAAACTCCGCATTAGTAACTTGTTCCGCCAAAGGGTCTACCGAAACTTGAGGTGGAGCATCTTGTTCCACATTCTCTCCCATGTTTCTTCTAGCATAATATCTTTAGGTCCCCATATCCTGAAATGCATAGGATAGGGATTAGGAGAGAGACTTATAGAGTTAAACTCTATGGCACGACTTAGGAGTAATGAAAGAAGTGAAATTTCTTAAACGTCTTATAGCCTCTCATTCATAAATGTGGCGCACTTCAGACTCATGAACAAGACTCTACTTGACGCAGCTTATAAGACATCCTAGGATCCTTCTAAAACCTTGCTCTCTGAATACAAAGTTTGTCACGACCCAGGGTAGCCCCTAGATGTAACACGGCTTACAAGACCCCGAGAGACCTCATACAAGCCCTTAGCTTACATAACATACAAGATAATAGAGAAGTAAGAGTTCAGAAGAGCATTTTATATCAAAGCTTTAATCAAAACAGCGAAAGTCTACATCTCATGTCTCAAAGCCTTCTAAAACCATAGAATACAAGTAAAAATGATAGGGACGCAGCCCAATACAATATCCAAAACAAGGAAAGACATCAAAGTAATATCCAACAAGGCTATGTCCTCGGATGGATGAGGACTCACCAAGTTTTCTTCTCAACTCTAGGTCAATGCTCTAGCCATGAATAGAAGAACTGCCACGTCCTACACCAAATAAGTTGATGCAGGCAAGAGTATGCGTTAGCATAATAAAGTACTAAGTATGATAGCAATGCATATACACTCATAAAACATGCTAGCAACTGAGATATAAACATGACATGCAATTGGCCAAGCTAAACATGATAAGGCATATAAGCAAATAGCATAAAGCATAAACCATGGTCAAAGCAAGCTAAATCATCAATCTGTTACTCTTCTTTTCTTTACTTTACTCTTAGTAACCCATGCACTATTGTGCAAGCTGAAGTGTGGGAAAAGCCTCAAGCCGATCTGTAGACCATGGAATAACTCAACATGGAATCCGATGTCTGCCCTACACCGAAAAAGGGCCATTCTACTTGCCAAGGTAGAATCCTGAACCATAGCCTATGTGGATCCACTAGCTAAGCTTATATGGGCCTGTTAAAGACTACCTATGGGGGCACATAGGCATAGGACATATGGGGACTTGTCACCCGTCCACTCGGTTCTACGCGTAATTTCCACTATACAATCATAAATATGATATCCATGGAAAGGCACAACTGGGGTTGCCCATCAAAGCAAAACATGACTTCTCATCCCATGGACTAGTCCAAGCTTACTTCATTGGGTGTTTCTTCTTCCATGGACTTTTCCAAGCTTACACCCCTAGAATAGCTTCTTTAAGCTCTTGATTCAATTTTAGTTAAGCAAACCTTTTAACAAGTTATGAATCATTTACAATGTGAGAAAACCTTTCACAAGCTTAAGTTGAGCATTATATGAGAAAACCCTTTCAATACTCAACATCATCATATCATAGATTTCATATTAAACATGCTTGATTCTATAAGCCTCTTTCTTCATGATTCTATCATGCTCTTTCTTCATAGCTAATGGGTTCATATTGCCTTTATTTTAAACCATGCAACTCAATGCAAGCTAGCTCTTTAAAGTCATAATCAAGGCAATTTAGTCATACTTGAAGAAACCCACATAAAAGAGGAAAATCATGCTTTTTACTTGAACATGCTAACTTCAAGCAATTGACCCCAATTCATGCTCAATTTCATAGATGATCCATCAATTTCATCAATTCATATCTCAACCCAACAATCAAGGCATAGATTATCAAATTGGGGAGAATTTACTTGGGATCATGGGGGTTCATGCAATAATTACAATTAGTCATGTAATTCACGCTAGATTGTGCACTAACTAACTTTACCCACGCTAGATCGTGCACTACAAAGCATAAAATCAGTAATTGGACTCATACTTGAAGAACCCATAACAATTGATCAAAACCCTAGCTCACTTGAAGGGAATTGAATCTTGAAATTCATGAAGAAAAGGGAGGGCCCGATGGAGGAAGAAACTCCATTGGTCAATACCATCATACCTTAGCACAGCCCACAAGAAATTGGAAGAATTTGGGTGATCTTCGATGGAGGACTTAGCTTCTTCTTCTTCCTTATGCTAGAGAGGATTTCTTTTAGAGAGAGAAATATTTGAGAGGTGAATTGACGGAATGAGTTAGAATGAAGTGGTTTAGGGATAGAAAACTATATATAAGGACCTTTATTAAGGGTAAAACTGACATAGTCAAATAGGGAATTAACCAAGGAAAAGACCAAAAAGCCCTTAATTAATAACTGACGAGTCCCATCTACGGTCCGTACATCCATTGACGGACCGTCCTGTTGAACCGTCAAAAGATTCAGAGATTTGGTATCTGGGGACCCTGCAACGACGCTTCAATCTATGGTAGGTAGGTCCATCTATGGACCGTACACCACCGCCGTAGATTAATGTCTGAGGTTCAAGAATTTGGCCAAGTCTGAAGGACTTCTACGGTTACTTTCTACTGACCGTCAACTGAACTATGAACCGTCCTGCTACCCGTAGATCAAACTTTAGAGACTAGAAATTACTGAAATTAATAGAGCCATTGACGGCCCCTCACCTACGACCCATCAACTTGACTACGGCCCGTAAGTGGCCTCCGTAGGTCACTGCCTATTGGTAAATCCTCCATTTTTCATTCCTTGGAAAGCTGGGGCATTACACTAATAAAGTGTAGTAATTAGAAAGGAGAATATAGTTGAGAAGTGTTGCTAGGCTTCAAAACTTCCAGCCATATCACTCAAGGCATAGTATTAATATTCCTACTTTGTGCCCGGATACCTTATTTCATGGCATGGCCGGTAATCTTGAAATCTTATGGGAGCTTCGTGCCAGGTGTGCTCGAGTCCAATTTCAAAACCATCAGTAGAAATCACTCCTGCCTATATAATTAAGCAAGTTCAGAAGTCAAAAAAAGTAGTGATAGTAACTTTTTCCCTCCATTCTCAGTTTAACCATCATTCGAGGACGAATGATACCAAGAGGGAGATATTGTAACACCCCAAAAATTTTCTAAGTTAAGACCAAACCATTCTTGAATTGCCTATAAGGTCATACCGAGTGATTCTTCATTTTCTTAGATTCTAAGGCCAATTCATTTGTATGGGAATGATTTTGGATATCAATTAAGGCCACTAGAATCCCCTAGCACAAAGTTGAGTTGAAAGTTTCCCTACCGAGTGAGTTTTGACTTAAGAATTCTACTTAAGTCAGCTTCAAACAATCATATCTCTCAGAAAATAAAGAATAAGGTGGCCCAAATTGAAGGTCGTTGAGTCCTCTTTTCAACGCCCCCAAGTTTGCTAAATTTGGAGCTCGGAGTAAAAAGTTATGCCCATTTGAGTGAAGCCTCTCTATTTAGGGCACTTCATTCATTTTAGAAAAGTGTATTTTGGTCTTTTATTTTTTCCCACTAGGCTTAGCACGTTTTTCATGACCCAATTAAGGGTCTAATTCGATTCTAAATAACCTATTCACGTTCCTAAGCACTTAGGGTTTTAGAGCGAGGTTTCAAGAGGAGAAAAAGGGCTAAGTTCAAGCGTTCTTCAAGAGTTGTGGAATTAGCCAAGAACATTGTTCTTTAAAGGTATGTAAGGCTATCATAGTGTTGGACTAGTTCGTCCTCACACCCTACATCTACTTTCAAAATCAATAAAATAGTAATCTAGGGTTGTATCCTTAGATTTCAATATTCTTGAGATAAGTTGATATTAAGTTCTAAATTCTTGAGTTACTGATTATTAAATTCCTATTTCTAATCACCAAATTATCGTACATTGTATTTGCAATTATTGACTTGATTGTCCATGTCTATACTTCAGCATAAATACTAATAACTGAGTATTCTTGAGATAAATAGTATGGTTGAGTTCTGACTTCTTGAGTTTTGAGTATTGAGTTTCCGATATTGTTATTGAGATCCTTGAGTTGAGTTGTTCATGTCTCTATATTTCAGCATGAACCCTATTTTGAGTTATAAATTTTTAGAATCTTTTAAAGCCAATATTTATGCTTGAAACTGAATTTTTGAGAAAGTAAATAGAAGTTTTAGAAAGAGTATTAACCAAGATGTAAGCAAGAGTATAAGAGAACTAAATATTTCCCAAAGTTTTCATTTTTACAAGAAGGAAGAGAAGATTATTTTGAGAAAAGTAAAAGAGTTTACAGAAAGATTGAGTAAGAGCAGTTACCTCTTTTAAGAGGTTAGTTTGAGCAATTACCTCAAATCATAGAAAAATTATATTTTTATACATTTGAGCATGAGTATATTATTGGTAGTAGTATTGAGCACCGATATGGGGATGAGTTCAGACAACTCAAATTCGTCATAAACCATGTATGCCAAGATGGGTAAAGGATTCATACTTTTCAGATGATTTCCTTATGCCTTCGAGTAGAACTTAGTGGATCCACTTAGTTGAGGTGTTTTATACCCTGGCAAGGTATAGGATAGTTCCGGCAGCGTAGGCAAGACGTTGTATCATCACATAGCTCATAGTGATGGTTGTCGGTTAGAGAAACTCCCAAATAGAGTAAAGAGTACTTTCATTGTATTTTCACATATAATTTTCTTTGAGTTATTATATTATACTTTATGAAGCTTAAAATGTTATTATCTCTAATCATGCTTTACGTTGAGTTGAGTTGAGTCGAGTTGAGTTGAGTTGAGTCGAGTCGAGTCGAGTCGAGTCGAGTTGAACTGATTCGAGTCGAGTGGAGTTGAGTTGACTTTAGTTGAGTGGAGTTGAGTTGAGTTGAGCATTTCTTTCAGCCTAGTCGGTTCCGTAAATGCTCTTATTGCATTCTTTCGGTAAGAGTTTAAATGAGTTTTCCATCATGATCTTTATTATATTTTAGTTGAGTTACTGCAAGAGTTTTAGTTCAGTTATTTGGTTATTCAGCTATATGACATACTCATACATTCAATGTACTAACGTCATTCGACCTGTATTTTTTAATGATGCAGATACAGGTACTTAGGATTATCAACAGGTGCTTTGTGTGGGATAATGTCATGCCCCGAGCCTACACTCTGGACGTGGCCGGCACTCGAGAACAATTCTGGTCCCCAAGCGAACCCTTGGTCTGGCTGAATACGTAGCGAAAGACTTACTCAACTGATAAGAAGCTTAAAACAGAATTTTTAACATTTAAACTCAAAGTAAAAACTCAACTCAAACTGTCTATAAAATACTCAATAGCATAAGTATTATAGTTAAAAAAAACATCTCAAGAAAAGTAAATACAGAAGAACTCCTCAACTCTAGCTATCTATGAAGCCTCTAACACTAAGATAGGTGTCAAGACAAGACCCACGACACCTCAACTAATTAATAACAGAAATAAAAGCGGGGTCCTCCGGAATGCAAGAAGGCTCACCATGATTCTAAGTTGAATTGACATGTACCCATACTAGATCATGATTTATGAACATATGAATAGCTTGCATAAGAGATGCATGCATATGAATAGCTTGCATAAGAGATGCATGTTTCTTGAGAATTATGCTTATAATTGCTAGGGTGCATATAGATGATGGCATCCATGAGTTGTGAAAAGGTTTTCTTCACAATAAGATATGAATATGAATGTGAAAGGTATTCTCACATAATTTAGGGTTCATATGGTTGAAAGGCTTTCTCACCTATGAATCAATCAGGAGCTATTCTCATGACATAAGCTTGGGCAAGCCCATGGTAGTTGAAATGTCTTGATATGATCTTAGCTTGGATTTGGTAACCCTAGATGTACCTTTTCCTTGGTTAAAATATGAATAAGCTTAATTGACTATTCCTTGGGATTTTACTTAGCACCGAGCGGGCTTTTGGGATGAAGGTTTTCGTTTAGCGTCCGTGGACCTTTAGTAGCAATCCCTATGTCCCATAACTACGTGCCTCATAGGTTTTGTCTCAGATAGAAGCATAGCTAGTGGATCCACATAAGCTACAGATTTATGGTCCTTACCTTGGCAAGTGGGACTCCTCTTCTAGTGTTGTGGGGTAGACAACACTCCCTTTTTTGGTATGGGGCAGACACTGGATTCCATGTTATAGCTCGCATGGTCTATGTCGGTTAAACATAAAAATCCCATAATAATAGACTAGTGTACTAGAAGTATCTCACGAGACAAGACTTATGATATGACTAGCTTGCATTGATCATGTTTATGCATTGGGTTTCTAACCCTTTCTTGTCACATGATTTAGTTTGGTCATTGCATGTTCATGATGATATCTCACTAGCATGATTTCCTACATGGAAGCATCTCATTGGCATGATATATGTGATTATATGAATTTACTTCATACTTAGTACATTCCACGTACTAAAGCATACTTGTGACCACATTCTCTTATAATGTAGGGTCAGACAGTGATCCTTCACACTCTCATGGTTAGTTGTTTTCTGAGTTTGAGCTATCAGCATTGGTGAGTCCTCATGCTTCAGGGACAAAGAGACTTTATTGCTTTCCTTTATTTTTCAGTTGCAAACTTGTATATGATGTACATGTTATGTTCCGATCATTTTATTGTATTAGATGGCTTTTGAGACATAGTCAAACTTCCGCTTGTAAACTCTTTACTTTTATGAGATTGTCTATTTCTTTCTTCATTATTGTATTTACCTTATGTATATGTATACTAAATGGCTTGTGTGGGGTCCCTCGGGTCCTATACGCCATGTCACACCTATGGGGTACTTTTGGATATGACACTTTTGCGAGCTTCAGCCTCTCTTTTCTTCAGATTTTTCATCTTTTTCACCTCTTTTTGCAAAATAATGTCCTTGCCTTGTTCTTGAACTTCCATGGCTGCACATAAACAATTTAACATTAGTTTTAAGCAAACAATAGGCATTGAGGACACTAAATCACTAAGTATCAAGCCCTAAATGAGTCAAAATTTCTAACTCATCACTATGTCACGAGGCGACTGTACCAGTATATTTTTTAGAATCTTATATTGAGGTGAGTAAGACCATTGATATCGATCTTATCAGAGATGAGGTAACACCGCTACACCACGCAGGGGTATACAGATCAACTTACTGCCTAAGGCAGCGCATCAGCCTTTGAGCAGGCTGATGGGGACACTTTTCCAACTCCTACTATGGAGCAACAAGGGTCTATCCCCCTTCCACAGCTTCAGGTTCGGCACGAGCACACCACGTGCTCCTGCTCCTATAGGGTCGGCCTTGCTTTCGATTGCCAGACTCAGTAAGTTCGAGGCTCAAATGGCTGCCCTTTTGCATCATATTCAACCTTGGATACAAAAACCAGTGGAAGAGTCTGAGGCATGGACTGAGAGGATGGTGGAGTTAAGGATATAGGCAGTACACCGGTGCATTGATACTTTTGAGAGCTGGATGATGGAGAGGTCACAACTTGGACGTACAATAGATCTTTCTACCTTATGGAGAAGTTACCTAGTCTTCTTGTTGATCTTACTACTTTTTCCACCGTCGACACTGTTGCTCTGGCACCTACCCTGGAGGTTGATGTTTATAATATAGTGCTGAATGCACTATTTGGTGCTGAGCAGCTAGCCACGAATTCCTCTCATGCAGCGGAAAAGCGCATCCGGACTGAGTATGACACTAGTATTGACCCTGAGGAGGCGCAAAGGGCCCGCAAGAGGTAGAGATGGGCTTAAGAGGCTAACCAACATCAGTCCAATATTGATGAGCAGCTGAGACAGGAGCGAGAGTGAGAGTTGGTTGTGAGAGCTTCAGGTTCGGGGCACACTACTAGCGATGTACCCCACACTACCACTAAAGGCATTACTGAGGGTGCTTTGCATGATGATACTATGGGTTCTGGGCAACCGGACCCACCCATTTCTTGATTGGTCTTTGATGCACATGCGCCATAGGTTTGTCTCACCCGATGTTTTTAATTCTGACTTGTGCATTGAGGGCATTGCACTACATTTTCTAGTGGGGTAGGGTGAATGGATTGTGAGTGTTGAGGTGAAATCTGAGTAACTCTCAACTCACAATCCTTCCTTGGGGTTTTCTTTCTTGTGTTATTATTCCCCGAGGAACTGTTTTAATTTATGTTGAATCGGCATGTTTAGGATAGTAAATGTGTAGAAGTAACATGGAAGTAAAAGCAGGATGGCAATAGAGCGTGAAATTGATATCCCTCAAAAAAATTTGATTTGTGATATGATTGTGAATTTAATAAGTTGAATGTGTAGGATCTTTGTATGACATGACAAGTATCGATATGACACTATAACTTAAGCTATAACATTAACCAGATTCATTGATGATTTAATAATTGCAACAAGGTGCAATGTGTGTGTAAGATTATTTGTATATTCATATGGTACGTGCCAATCTAGAACTTGCCCCGTTGGTCTTGCTAAGGTGATTTGAACTGGAAACTAAGAGATGATCATAGGCCGTTGTTGATACTAAGTCCACTTAAGCCTAAAAACAACCAAAAAAAGATAAATTGCTCCCTTCGATCCAAAAGTTTGAGCCTAAAAGAGTACTGTTCTTTCTTACACCAAATTCACCTTCCCTGATACTATTGTGAAACTCTGTTTTGGCCCTGTCCCTCCTTGGATATTGTGCACCTCGACTTAGGCTAAAAGCCTAAGTTGAGGGTAGCTACTGCAAAGTTACCTAAATTCTGGCCCTGATCCTTCCTAGGACATTGTGCACCTCAACTCATACTAAATGTCTAAGTTGAGGGTGGCTATTATGAAGGAAAGCAAGAAAGAAAGGGTATGAAAAGAGTCGTGTGTAGAGCAAAGAAAGCAAACAGAAGAAAAATGATTAGAATAGTGTGACTAAAAAAAAGAAGCAAAAAGTATCAAATGCAAAGTCGACAAAAGTCCTATGCCAATGTTAGAAGGAGAGATTTAGAATTTGATGTTGATGATTGGGTCTACTTAAAAATTTCACCCATGAAGGGTGTAATGAGGTTTGGAAAGAAAGGGAAACTTAGTCTCTGTTATGTGGGCCCATATCAAATTTTGAAACATGTTGGTAAGGTTACTTATGAACTTGACTTGCCTAATGATTTCACATCGGTGCATCCGATTTTCCATGTCTCCTTGTTAAAGAAATGTGTTGGTGATCCGACATTTAAAGTGCCATTGGAGAGTCTTGGCATAAAGGGTTTCTCTAATAAGCAAAACTTTTTCCATAGCTTCATGCACCAATTCGGGACCTATAAAAGCAAATTCACCAACTTCAAACCAACCTATAGGAGATCTACACCTCCTACCATAAAGAGCCTCAAATTGAGCCGTACCAATACTAGAATGGTAGCTATTATTGTAAGCAAATTCAAGCAAACGCAAATGATCATTCCAATTACCCTTGAAATCAATCACACAAGGTCTCAACATATCTTCCAGAGTTTGGATAGTATGCTCTGCTTGCCCATCGGTTTGAGGATGAAAGGTTGTGCAAAGCTTAACATGAGTTCCAAGACCCTTTTGGAAAGACTTCCAAAATTGAGAAGTAAATTGGGTACCACGGTCGGAGATAATGGATAAAGGCACTCCATGCAACCTAACCACTTCTCTCAAGTACAAATTAGCATAATCCTCCGCCGAATAAGAAACCTTGACGGGAATGAAATGGACGGATTTCGTCATATGATCCACAATAACCCAAATCGAATCATATTGCTTCCGGGTGCGTGGTAAACCAACAATAAAGTCCATATTCAAATCTTCCCACTTCCAAGTAGGAATACTAATATCTTGGGACAAACCTCTCGGCTTTTGATGCCCAACTTTCACCTGTTGACAATTAGAACATTTATCCACAAACTCTGCAATATCCTTCTTCATCCCATTCCACCAATAGACCTCTCACAAATCATGGCACATCTTGGTGGCTCCTGAGTGAATGGAATATCACGAACTATGGGTTTCGGACAAAATTTGCTCCCTTAGGTCATCTACATCGGGAACACATAAACGACCTTGATGTCGAAGCCCTCCACCTTCCCCTTGGGAGAAAACCTCTACAGACTTCTTGAGCACCGCTTCCTTCAACTCAACCAAATTAGGGTAAAGATCTTGCTTAGTCTTCATATTGACACAAAAGACGATTCTGAAACATTGTGAATCATAACACCACCCTCACTAGAATTAATCAACCGAACACCCAATCGGGCCAATCTATGAACATCTCGTACCAATTCTTTCTTACCATCCTCAAACACTTCCCATAGAAAACCGACTAAGAGCATCCGCCACCACGTTTGCCTTGCCTGGGTGATAGTGGACACACATGTCATAGTCCTTTAACAACTCAAGCCACCTCCTTTGGCGAAGATTCAGATCTTTCTATTTGAACACATATTGCAAACTCTTATGGTCAGTAGAGACATCCACATGCACACCATACAAATAAAGCCTCCATATCTTTAGAGCAAACACAACCGCCGCTAGCTCTAAGACATGGGTAGGATAGTTCTTTTCATGAATCTTGAGTTGCCTTGAAGCATAGGCAATGACTTTCCCGTTTTGCATAAGGACACATCCTAGCCCAATTCTCGAAGCATCACAATAAACCACAAATCCATCAGACCCTTCCGGTAAGGTCAACATCGGAGCCGAAGTAAGTCTGTCTTTCAGCTCTTGGAAACCCTTCTCACACGCTTCGGACCATATGAATTTAACCTTCTTTTGAGTCAAAGCCGTCAATGGAGAAGCAATCGAAGAAAACCTTTCGATAAACCTCCTATAATAGCCAGCCAAATCCAATAAGTTTTGAATATCCAAAGGTGATAGAGGCCTAGGCTAATCCTTAACCGCATTCATCTTCTTAAGATCTACCTCAATACCTTTGCCGGAAACAATGTGACCAAGAAAAGCCACGGATCTCAGCCAAAACTCACATTTACTAAACTTTGCAAAGAGTTGTTGGTCCTTGAGGACTTGCAACACAATCCTCAAATGATTAGTATGCTCATCCTCACTCCTTGAATAAATCAAGATATCATCGATGAACACAATCAGGAACAAATCAAGTTATTGTCTAAACACCCTATTCATCAAATCCATAAATGCGGCTGGATCTTTTGTCAACCCAAACAAAATTATAAAGAACTCATAGTGACCATACCTAGTCCGAAAAGCCATCTTAGGGATGTCATCTTCCTTCACCCTCAATTGGTGATAGCCCAAATGAAGATCGATCTTAGAGAAGTAACTAGCCCCTTGGAGTTGATCAAACACGTTATCTATCCTTGGAAGAGGATACTTATTCTTAATGGTGAATTTATTCAATTGTCAATAATCAATGCACATTTGAAAGGAACTATCCTTCTTTCGAACAAATAAGACTGGAGCACCCCATGGAGAGATACTTGATTGGATGAAACCCTTATCCAACAAATCCTTCAATTGCTCCTTTAATTCCTTCAGTTCTGCTGGAGCCATTCGGTAAGGAGGAATAGAGATAGGTTGCGTATTGGGGAGAAAGTCAATACCGAAGTCTATTTCCCTTGAGGGAGGAACACCATGTAGATCATCAGGAAACACTTCTGAAAACTCATTAACAACAGGGACCGACTCAAGAGTAGGGGTTTCGAAATCCACATCCCTCACCCTAACAAGATGGTACATGCAACCCTTAAAAATCATCTTTCTAGCTTTAAGACAAGAAACAAACTGACCTTTAGGCATAGAATTTCCCCCCTTCCATTCTAGGATAGGCTCATTTGGGAATTGAAACTTGACCACTCGGGTCCTACAATCAATAGAAGAATAACAAGAATGCAACCAATCCATCCCAAGAATAACATCAAAATCTAACATATCAAGCTCTACAAGATCAACATGAGTGACTCTATGGGATAAGGAGACGGGACAATTTCTATAGACTCTCTTAGCCACAATAGATTCACCAATAGGAGTAGAGACACAATAAGGATCTAGCAATTCATTCGGAAGAACACCAAACCTCATAGCCACATATGGTGTCACAAAAGACAAGGTAGCACCGGGATCAAGCAAAGCATAAACATCTAAGTGAAAGACTTTCAACATACCGATAACCACATCGGGAGAACCCTCTTGCTCATGGCGAGCTTGAAGTGCATAGAATCGGTTTTTCTTGGGAGCATTTGAACCCGAACCACTAGGTGGAGCTTGCTTACCTTCTCTTCCCTTATCTGCGAGAGATGGACAATCCATTATCTTATGACCACTCTTACCACAACCGAAGCAACCATTTGTACCAGCTAAGCACATGCCCTCATGTTTCTTCCCATACTTAGCACAAGTAGTTGATGAAAAACCACCACCATTTCCTCCTTGAGACTTAGGGTTAGGCACCCTATCTTTGTTGAACTTAAGAGGAGCATTGGAGGAACCTTGACCGGAGAACTTTTGTCGAAACTTAGAACAACCATGTCCATCGGACCTTGAGTGTGAGAAAGTACCATCACCGGTCTTAGCCCTCTTTTCCTCCCTAGACCTTTCCTTAAGATTCTCCTGTTCTATTTGTTGAGCATGAACCATTAGGCGAGAAATGTCCATATCATGGATAAGCAAAGCGGTACGACATTCCTTAACCACCAATTCAGACACTCCAGATACGAACTTACTCATCCTTGCCTTAGGATTGACAACTATAGTAGGAGCATATCGAGACAATTGTGTGAACTTCAATGCATATTCTTTCACACTCATGCTTCCTTGATGAAGGTGGATGAACTCAAGCACCCTTGCCTCCCTCATCTCAAGGGGAAAGAACATATCAAGGAAATCAACCTTGAACTTCTCCCAATCAAGAGGATCCGCATCAACCACCCTCTCACTAATCCATTGATCAAACCACACTTGAGCTACACCCTTAAGTTGATAAGCAGCCAACTCTGCCTTATCTACCAGCGTCTCACCCATGATCATTAACACCTTGTACACCTCATCAATAAACTCTTGAGGATCTTCCTCAACTTTAGAGCCATGAAACTCCGGAGGATTTATCCTTGTGAAGTCCCTCACTCTAGATGCCATCGTACCCACATTTGGGTTCACAGGAGCCACAACCTCCCTATTGGCTTGAGTCGTCAAGGCTTGAGCCAACACTTGAAAAACAACCCTAAACTCCACATTAGTCACTTGTTCGGCCAAAGGGTCAGCCGAAACTTGAAGAGCTTGAGGTGGAGCTTCTTGTTCCACATTCTCTCTCACATTTCTTCTAGCATAAGCTCTTCGAGTAGCCATATCCTGAAATGCATAGGATAGGGATTAGGAGAGACACATATAAAGTTAAACTCTATGGCACGACTTTAGAATAATGAAAGAAGTGGAATTTCCTAAACATCTTATAGCCTCTCATTCATGAGTGTGAATTCATTCATAAGTGTGGCACGCTTCACACTCATGAACAAGACTCTACTCGACGTGGCTTATGAGACTTCCTAGGACCTTTCTAAAACCTTGCACTCTGAATACTAAGTTTGTCACGATCCAAGGTACCCCCTAGACGTGACATGGTGTATAAGACCCCGAAAGGCCTCATACGAGCCACTTAGCATGCATCATACAAGAGAATAGCAATCTAAGAGTTCAAAGAAGAGTTTACAAAACATAGCAGAAGTCTAAACATATAGTCTCAAAGACATCTAAAACTCATAAGAATAGGAAGAACATTTGGGACGTAACCCATACAAAGTCTTTAAAAGGAAGTAAATGACACAAAAGTAAATATGGCTACGTCCTCGAACAAATGAGGACTCACCAAATTCTTCAAGATCTCTAAAACCATGAACTAGCCATGAGAAGATGGGATGACCCGGATCCTACACTTATAAGAAAATGTAGGCAAGAGTATGCGTTAGTACAAACATGTACCAAGTATGATAACTATGCATAAAACATTATTTAAACATGCAAAAAGGGACATTTTCATATCATGCAATGATTAAGCTAATCCATGAAAAAGGTTAGAAATCATAAGTTATAAAACATGATCAATGCAAGCTAAACATCTTTACTTTACTTGAGAAAATACCTTGAAAGTACTTTAGTTCGTTATTCTGGGAAGTTAGCCTTAACCGACATATAAGACCATGTGAGCTATCAACATGGAATCCAACATACTCCTTATATCAGAAGGGCCATCCTACTTTCCAAGGTAGGACCTATAACATCAAGCTTACGTGGATCCACTAGCTAATATAAAGTCTATTTAAGACATCCTATGGGGGTACATAGGTATGGGATAAGGAGATTGCTACAAAAAACCCAGCCTCTACATACGGTAGAGCTTCCATCTCAATATCCTCTCGGTGCTAAGCTTAAATCCCACGGAATAGTCATTTATTCATAATTCACATCATTATTAATGGAAAGGTACAACTAGGGTTACCAATCCAAGCTTATGTCATTAGAATAGCTCCTTAAACCTTTCATTCAACTTTAGTTGAGAAAGACCTTTCAACATGTTATGAATCCATTATGTGAGAAAATCCTTTCACAACTCAACAACAACATCTTCATGCTTCAATCTCAAATCAATTCATAAATCATCATAGTTTTCAACATTGAACATGCATAATTTCATAAAACTCATCTTTTTGATCATTCATAATTCATCATGAAATCATAGCTTTAGGAATCATTAAAACATGCATGGGTTCATATAGATTTCATAACATTCATCTTCTTCACAATTCAACCCATCAACAAAGCCAAATTTCAAAATTTAGGGAATCACATGGGCTCATGGGAATGCATCTTAATTCATGAAAGTCAACTCACTTCATGCTTAAAAAACCATAATTGGAATTAATTTGATCATAATTGAAAGAACTCACATAATAGAAGAAAACCTTAACTTAAATTGAGAATTCTTAGTTTGAAAATTGGGGAATTTGAGAACCCTATGGAGGGAAGGACTCCATAGGTGAAAGCTATCATACCTCAATGTCACAAGCTTGAAATCAATGGAGGATTGGGGAACTTGTCTTGAAAACCCTAGCTTCTCCTTCTTTTTCTTCAAGCTTTTCTAGAGAGAGAATTATTTGTGAGATCAGAGCTTTAGGAATGATTAGGAATGGGTAAAATTAGGCTTAAAAGGTTTATATAGGGTCTAGGTTAATGGTCAAACTGACTTAGATTAGGCACTAAACATTTAGGGAAAAGACCAAGAAGCCCTTTAAAAGTAACTACCGGACCCCACCTACGGACCGTCCTATTCCACCGTGAATAGATTCAGAGGGTTTTTCAACTTTGGACCCCCAATGATGGGTCACCATGTATGGCTCGTGGTTCAACCTACAGTCTGTACATGTCCATTGTAGGTCTGACTTCAGGCCCTGAAGATTTCACTAAGTCAGGGTCTAACCTACGAGACCTACCTACGGTTCGTACATTGAATGACGGACTGTTTTGGCGAGTCGTAAAGAAATATAGATGCTTGACATAATAAGGGAACCTGGGCTAGCCAACCACAGGCCCTACCTACGGACCGTAGGTCAGTCCACGGGCCGTAGGTGGCTCCATTGGTACTGGCACCAGAATTACAGAAACATGCAAACACTTCTTTTCAGAATCCGAGGTGTTACATTCGGCCTGGGTAGAGTCATCTACGGTTGGTGATCTACGGCTCGTAGGTTCCCACCGTCATCTAGCAGTTTGTAAAATTCCTGAGGGTTTCTTTCTATAGGCATGATCTACGGTTCGTAGACCTTTGTACGGCCCGTCTTGCTCTTCTGTCAACCAAGTATTGCAGATGACCCTCTCGAAAGTTATCTACGGTTTGTCATCTACGGTTCGTAGTAGGAACTACGGCTCGTCATCCTAGTCCATCGTTCCATACTTAGCCAAATCTTCAATCACCTGAACCCATGACATTCACCCTACGGCTCGTCCATGCACTGACGGCTCGTAGGTCATCTCGTACATCACAAAAATTCCACTAATGCATCATATTTTTCCTAACTGCCCCAACAACCTATTTCCTGTAAAATTAAGAACAAATACCATCACATCTAATAATTTTTTTTTTTCCCCTCCTTGACATCTCATTTGGCTCGTTACGTTCTTTTTTTCCACCATTTTTTTGTATCTTCATGCTTTATACTCTTTTCCCTGGGATTTATATAAGCTCGAGAGTGACTTTTTAATCAGATTACTTGATTTTTCTTTATGGTTAAAGTTTTTGCTTCTTTTCGCTTCTTTTTGCGAACCCATACTATTTTCATCTCTCCTACTCTGTCAGCTTCCTTTGTTCTACACGCAACTCTTTGCATACCCTTTGTTTCTTGCTTTCCTTCATAATAGCCACCCTCAACTTAAACATTTAGTATGAATTAAGGTACACAATGTCCAAGGAAGGACAAGGGCTAGAATTTAGGTAACTTCGTAGTAGCCACCCTCAACTTAGGCTTTTGGCCTACTTCGAGGTGCAAGATGTCCACGGAGGGACCAGGGCCAAAACAAAGCTTAACAATATCTTCAAAGAAAGTGAATTGTGTGTATCGAAAGAATGGTATTCGTTAGGCTCAAACCTTTGGATCGAAGGGACAAATTTTTACATATTGTTTGGTTGATTCATTTTAGGCTTAAGTGGACTTAGTATCAACAATGGCCTATGATCCATTTCTAGTTTCTGGTTCAAATCACCTTAGCAAGACCAACGGGGCAAGTTGTAGATTGGCACATACCATACGAATATTCAAATAGCCTCACACACACATGGCACCTTGTTGTATTTATTAAAGGATCAATGAATCTGGTTAACCTTATATCTTAAGTTATAGTGTCATATTGATACTTATCATGTCATACAAAGATCCTACATATTCAACTTATTAGATCCACAGTCATAGCACAAATAAAATATTTGGAGGGATATCAATTTCATGCTCTACTGCCATCATGCATTATTTCCAGATTACTTGTACACATTTACAATCCTATACATGTCGGTTCAATAGAAATTAAATAGTTCTTTAGGGAAAAAGAACACAGGCAAAAAACCCCAAGGAAGGATTGTGAGTTACGTTACTCAGACTTCACATCAACTCACAATCCATTCACCCTAACCCCACAAAAAAATTATGCAATGTCCTCAATGCACAAGTAAAAATAAAAATATCGGCTGAGACAAGCCTGTGGCGCATACCCGCCGAAGACCAATCAAGCAGCGGGTGGATCGGGTTTCCCCGAACCCGATGGATCATCATGCAAGACGCCCTCAGTGACGTCCTCAGTAGTCATGTGGGGTGCACCGTCAGTAGTCCGCCCCAAACCAAAAGCTCCTCTAGCCAAAGCACACAATCACTCTTGTCATAGTCGCTCCTCCTGTGCGGATTGATGCTGGACAGCTTCTAGTGGTCGTCTCTCTCTCTTCCGAGCTTGCCGCACCTCCTCTAGATCTATATCAGCATCATCTCTAGTCCGAATATACTTTCTCCGTGCACGGGCAGAATCAGCAGCCTGTTGTGCAGCACCAAATAGTGCGTGACGCACTATATCATCAGCCTTAACTTTCGGGGCGGGTGCCGGAATAGCGGTGTCTACCTCGACCAAAGCAGTCAAAATAGTACGAAGACTAGCTAGCTCTATCTGGATGGGTGACATATCTATCGTAGGCCAAGGCTAGGACCTCTCAGTCATTCGGCTCTCGAAAGCATCAATGCGTTGGTTAACTGCTTGTATCTTCGTGTCCACCATCCGCTCTATCCTAGCTTCAGACTCCTCCACTGATTTCTGCATCCAAGGTCGTATATGTTGTAACAGGGCCGCCATTTGAGCCTCTAACCTGTTGACTCTGGTAATAGGAAGTAAGGTCGCCTCTGATGGAATGGGAGCATGGGGTGTACCTGCGATGGAACCTGAAGCTGCGGACGGTGGAATAGACCCCTGGAGCTCCGTCATAGGAGCCGAAAATGTGTCTGCATCAATCTACTCCTGGGTTAATGCCTCGCCCATGAGCGGTAACTCAACCTGAATACCCCTGTGCGGTGCAGTGGGATTGGTGTTATCACGGATAAGACCAATATCCACGGTCTTAGTCACCTCTCTATAAGAATCGGCAAAATACACCAGTATTGTCACCTCGCAACACAATCTGAAAATAAGGCACGGGAAGGGAAGAGTCGTCACCTTCCGAAAAGCCCTCTCATGAATCTCTGAGATAATCACTTTGACGCAATCGATCTCATGCCCATCCATTAAGCACGCCACCATCATTGCCCGGTCCCATGTCAATTATTTGTCCCCCATCGTAGGGGACAACCTAGTACGAACTATTGACCACCAAAACTTTGCTGCAAAATTCAGTGAGGCCTTCTTGATAGAAAGGGTCATGTCTTTGACCCATTCATTATGGACCCCCTGGTCCGTGATATAACCTACCACCCACTTAAGCACTGACTCCCGCTACTCAGTATCACGCATCGCTGCGTGATTTCAGACCATCTGCATTCTGTAATCAAACTCAGCCATGTTAATAGGCTGCGCATGAGAAGGGCCGTAAATAAAATGGCGGAGGATGGCCTCTGATATGTCGACGGGAATATCCCGAACAAGAGTAGAAAGTAGCAAAGGGTGCTACAATGCCTTTGCCCTCCAGGGCAGAGTCTGTTGCACCGTTGCTGCATAGGAGGCGTAGAACTCACACACCATGATCGGACTATACCGATTCAGCTTTTTAGCCATCCACTAACATCGGTGGCATTCATGTATCTAAGGATTGGTGTGGAGGCTGCCTGCAAGGACTCGCCGCTCCTCCTCAATCTAGCGAGTGTGTTTTAGCTAGGCATTCTGGCGGATGGCCTCTTTGTAAATTTCAAACATGTCTGGTACACACCATAAGTTAGGCTCGCCTGCAACCCTAATGGGGTATTCTCCTCCAAGATCAGCGTCACCCGAATCAGAACCAGAAGAAGAGCCAGAACCAGACCCCCACTCTGAGTCAGAGGCCAGCTCAGATGGAGCTGCATGCTGGGGGCTAGGGGCAGCTCTATGTGGAGTGTTGTCCCCACCCCTACTAGAACTCTGCACTTCCTCTGCAGACTGGGAAATGGAATTGTCATCACCGGAGGTCGATCCCTCCGGTACCGGAACTATAGGCAAATATCTGGCCTGTTGTCGAGTCGTCCGGGGTGAGTTGGGAGAGCTATCCCCCACAGGTGGGTCATATTCAGACCCGCTCTGCTCATCTTGGGATGCCTCATCAATAATAAGTTTGCGCCGGGTGGAAGGTGCTGTCGAGAGGCCCTTCCATTTGTACTACTGAGTGATCTTTGGTAGCATGGTACCTGGGGTCTACGGTTGTAGACTACGGACCGTTAAATGATGTACGGGGCATGCTGTGCAATCTTAAACTTATAGTTGCAGCTGCCTTTTGGACTTCAGGTTCTACGAATGCCATTTACGGCCCGTCTATTGAATGACGACACGTAGATGGGACCTGTAGACCCTTCTGTGTTTCAAATTTTTCCAGAATTTTATCACTTTCCTGCACCTGTCATAAACATTAGGACTTTCTTTTAGCTTTTCTTTACTCTTTTCCGACACGAACCCTATACTTATCCTAATCTAGCCAATACTAAGACTCACTAACACATAAAACTGGAAAAATCTAAACTTTATAAAACATCATCAAAAACTCAAAAATTGCCTAGATGTTACAACTTAGGTTGCCTCCCAAGTAGCGCTTGATTTAACGTCGTGGCATGACGCAATTCTCTTGACTACTCAGACTTCGTCAAGACTCCATTGCTCAATAAACTCGTTGACCTCCTCCAAATGACCCACATAGAGTTTGATCCTCTGGCCATTGACTTTGAATTTGGTTCCTTCCTTGTTTTCGAGTTCAACTGCTCGATGTGAAAACACTTGGACGACTCTAAATGGTCCCATCTACTTTGACTTGAGCTTTCCTGGAAACAACCGCAACCTTGAGTTGAATAAGAGTACCATATCACCGGGAGTAAAATTTCACTTTTCGATCTTTTGATCATGGTACTTCTTTATCTTCTCCTTGTACAAGGCTGAACTTTCATATGCTTTTAGGCGAAACTCATCCATCTCGTTCAGTTCCATCATCCTTTGACTTGATGCAACACCCCAATCTAGATTTAGCTTCTTGAGTGCCCACATCACCTTATGCTCTAGCTCTACAGGTAAGTGACATGATTTCCCAAATATAAGTTGGTAAGGGGACATACCTATGGGAGTTTTGAATGCTGTGTGATAAGCCCATAGAGCATCATCGAGTTTTCTTGACCAATCAGTTATGTTCGCATTCACATTCTTTGCCAGGATTTGCTTGATTTCTCTATTGGACACTTTAGCTTGTCCGCTAGACTGCGGATGATAAGGAGTTACTACGCTGTGACGAACACCATACTTCTCAAGCAACGCCTTGAACAATTTATTACAAAAGTGGAAATCTCCATTGCTAATTATTGCCCTTTGGTGTACCAAACCTGGAGAAGATATTCTTTTTCAGAAACGTGGTGACACTTTTACCTACATTGTTTGAAAGCGCAATAGCTTCCACCCATTTGGACACATAGTCAACTTCTAGAAGTATGTACTTTATCCCATTCGAACTCACAAACGGACCCATAAAATCAAGGCCCCACACATCAAAGAGTTCAATCACTACTATTGGGCTCATTGGGAGTTATTGCTTTCTTGAAATACCTCCTTCTCTTTGGCATCGATCACATGCCTTGGCAAATTCATGGGCATCTTGGTGAATTGTAGGCCAATAATACCCACATTGTAAGATCTTGTGAGCAGTCCGGATGCCACTATGATGACCACCAGCAGGAGACGAATGGCAAGCTTCCAATATACTCATAATCTCTACCTCAGGCATACAACGACGAATAATCCCATCAGCACAGATACGAAACAAGTAAGGCTCTTCCCAGAAGAACTTCTTCACATCGGACATGAACTTTCTTCTTTGGTGGAAAGACAACTCCGAAGGCACCACATCGCTTGCCAAATAGTTGGCAAAATCTGCAAACGAAGGAATAAGATCAAGAGAAGCAGCCAATACCTGTTCATCTAGAAAAGTATCATTAATCTCTAGTCCATCAACTAACTTCATCGTAGCTTCATCTTCTAATCTGGACAAATGATCAGCCACTTGGTTTTTTGTCCCTTTTCTATCTCGTACTTCAAAGTCGAACTCTTGCAGCAACAATACCCAATGAATCAGGCTCGGTTTTGAGTCCTTCTTTTCCATAAGATACTGCAAAGTAGAATGGTCACTATGCACAATTACTTTAGTACCCAGCAAATAGGATCAAAACTTCTCAAACGTGAAGACTACTGCAAGAAATTCTTTTTTAGCGACCGTGTAGTTCTTTTGAGCGACGTTCAGCACTTTGCTTGCATAATATATAGGATGAAGTATCTTCTCGCGCCTTTGTCCCAAAACTACGCCAAGTGCCACGCCGCTAGCATCATACATAACCTCGAACGATTTCCCCCAATCCGATGAAATAATGATGGGTGCAGAAGATAACTTCTCTTTCAGCACCTCAAATGCTTTCAAACATGCTTCATCAAATTCGAACTTCGTCTCCTTTTCAAGTAGTTTGCACAAAGGGTGTGCAATTTTTGAGAAGTCTTTTATAAATCTCCGATAGAAACCTGCATGCCCTAAAAAGCTTCTAATACCTTTCATAGAGATTGGTGGGGGAAATTTTTCGATCACCTCGACTTTAGCTCTAACAACTTCAATGCCTTTTTGTGAGTTTCTATGGCCCAGTATGATACCTTCTTTCACCATGAATTGACATTTTTTCCAGTTTAGCACAAGGTTGCATTCCTCACATCAACTCAGCACTTCACCTAAATGCAACAAACAATCATCGAAGGAGTTACCAACCACAAAAAAATCATCCATAAATACCTCGATAGTGTCTTCCACCATGTCAGAAAAGATTGACATCATGCAACGCTGAAATGTCACCGATGCATTACATAGTCCGAATGGCATCCTTTTGAAAGTGAATGTACCATAGGGACAAGTGAAAATAGTCTTTTGTTGATCTTCTGGGGCTATGGAGATCGGATTGTAGCCCAAATATCCATCCAAGAAGCAGTACCACCCCTTTCCAGCAAGACTATCTAACATTTGGTCCATGAACGACATCAAAAAGTGGTCTTTTTTGGTCCAGGCATTGAGCTTGCGATAGTCCATGCAAACTCTCCAGCCCGTAACAGGCCTCATAGGAAAGAGCTCATTCTTTGCATTTGGAACCAGAGTGATTCCTCCCTTCTTTGGCACGCATTGGACTGGGTACACCCATTTACTATCAGCAATTGGGTATACCACTCCAGCATTTAACCATTTGATGATTTCCTTCTTCACCACTTCTTGCGTAGGTGGATTCAGCCATCTCTGGTACTCAACACTTGGTATGCGGTCCGGCATGAGTTGAATTTTGTGTGAGCAAATCCCCGGTGGCATACCAATGATATTCACAATTGTCCATCCGATCGCCCTTTTGTATCGCTTCAGCACCGAAACTAAAGCTTCCACTTGCCATGCATTCAAGTCAGCAGCAATAATCACAGGTAACATGTTGTTCTGGCCCAAGAACACATACCTCAAATGAGCAGGAAAAGCTTTTACTTCCAACATTGGGGGTTCGTCAATAGATGGTTTTACGGGTGGAGTGTTTAGATTCTTCAAGTCCAAGTTCAGCTTTCTTGTTGGACGATGAAGGAAAGTACCCTCATCCAATGCAGCAACCAGTTCATCGTATTTTGTGATCCCATCACCATCAAAATTCATGATCACAGCTACGAGCGACTCAACTCCTAGCGTCTCCTCAATGGGCACGTCTAGTTTAGGCTCATCAGCATAGTTCACCACCGATATTGATTTGATGTCACTGTGATGCTTCATTGATTTACAGTTATTGAAGGTCACCTCTTCATTGTTTAATCAAAACTTCATATGCCCTTTTTCCAAGTCTACTAGAGCACGCCCCATTGCGAGAAATGGTCTGCCCAAAATTATAAGCACTTCAAAATCCACTTCGCAGTCCAGAATCACAAAGTCCACCGGAAATAAGAGTGTCTCCACTTTCACGAAGACATCTTGGAGAACCCCTATTTCTTTCTTCACCATCTGGTCAGCCATCAGTAGCCTCATTGCAGTTAGTTTAGGGGCTCCCAAGCCCAATTTCTTGAACACGGACAACGACATCAGATTTATACTCACACCCAAGTCACATAGTGCCTTTGCAAAGTGCATCAAGACAATAGTACATGGGATAGTAAATGCTCCAGGGTCTTCCTTCTTTTGTACCAATGACCTTGTAGCAATGGCGCTACAATGATGCAACTTATCATCACCCTCAAAGCTCGCAGCTCTCTTCTTGGTCACTAGATCTTTCATGAACTTCGCATATCAAGGCATCTATTCTAAAGCTTTAATCTAAGGAACATTAATAGATAACTGTTTTAGCAGAGATATGAATTTTCTATACTTCCCTTCTTCCGTCTTCTTGACCAATCTCTATGGAAAGGGAGATAGAGGTCTTGGTATAGGGATGACCTTTTGCGTAATTTTCGCCTCCATCTCATTTTGATCCTTAGGCAGTTCGGCTACCTCACTTTCATCTTCATTAGATTCTTTCCCACTTTCCACTTCTGTTGGCATGGGAGGATCAATGGTCTGTTTCCCACCTCTAGTAGTCACAGCCACACACTGTCTGTCATTCTTCAGGTTTTGCATGGTGTTGCTGGGAAGTGTTCCTTGTTGGCGTGGATTTGCATTTGTAGACAGTTGGTTAAACTGCATCTCTATTTGTCTAATCTCCACTGCGTGTGACTCCACCTTTTGCCCAATATCGGATAGATCATTCCACATATCTTTCGCATTCTCATATGTTGAGTCGAAACGCTTCATCGTCTTGCTCATCATATCTTCAATACGATTAAGACTCGATTCTCCATCGCGGTTTCCTGGTGGGATATACAAGCCACCTTTATCACTCATGTTGTTGTAACCGTTTCTTTTATAGTTATTCTCTTTGTTATAGTTCCCATCACGAACATGTTGCCCTTCACGGTTGTAAATACTAAAATTCTGACCTTGATTCTCTTGACCTTGGCGCTAATTATCCTGATTGGATCCTTGGGCGTTGGTCTTGAAACCCCCCGTTTGCTCATTCACAAGATTTGCATCCTCCTTATATGTGTACCAATCCTTTGGTGGTGCATTCTGCTGATATTGAACTGCATTGACTTTCTCCGCATTACCACTTGCATGTTTTAGCACCAAGCCTAACTCTGTTCTTAGTAGTGCTAATTCTTCGTGCAGATCATCGTTAGATGGATTTAGTGTAGCTTGTATTGAGAAGGTGCTCTTTGAGGTAGACGATGCTCTAGTGCTCCATGCCTTGTTATTCTTCGATATCCTTTCAAGTTTTTTAGCAATCTCTAGGAAGGTACTTGCTTTGAAAGATCCACCTGCAATAGTGTCTAGCACAGCCTTTCCATTATCATTCAATCCTTGGTAGAAATATTCTTTGAGTGACTCATCATCAATGCGGTGGTTTGGCACCGCTCTCATGCAACTTGTAAATTTATCCCAAGATTCGCTGACTTACTCTCCATGCAGAACCACGAAGTTATGGAGTTTATCCATAAGATTTAGCTTCCTCGATACTGGAAAATATTTGTCGATGAAAACTCGATGCAACTCATCCCATGTGTATATAAAGTTGTATGGGAGTTCGTTCAACCATATAGTAGTATCTCCTGTCAAAGACAATGGGAAAACACGTAGACCAATCATATCCATATTTAAGTCTGGCCTTCCCACACTACTCTTACATACGCTGGTAACGTTGGTCATATGGGCATAATGATCTTCCGATGGCAATTCAACAAATAGTCCTCTGGATGTCAGCATCTGCATAAGGCTCCTGCTATTCACAAATGTGTATCCACCTGGTAGTGGAGGAACAACTATGGCGCCAGTTGATCCTATCACATTGTGATCAACTTCAAAGTTGTGGCGAACGTTGGGTGCAGGGTTGGTTCTGCACTTGAACCTCTTGAAGATTTCAAAGTTGGACTCCCACTCCCGACGGTTGGGCTCCAGGTATGTTTTGACGGTCCACACTGTTAGGGTCATCTTCAACTCCCAAATGTTGACCTCCTCCAACCATTCTTCGTAGAGTTCTTCTTAATTTCGGATCGTAAAGAGTCAGGGAATTGCCTTGACTTCGTGTATTTGGCATACACTGGAACTAAGATCTATGGAAAAACAAAAACAACACTAAAATGTAAATCGAGAAATAATTGACTAAAGTGCAATAACGAAATTAGTCTAATTTAAAAGCCTTATTCCCCGACAACGGCTCCAAAATTTGATACACCTAAATTACACCTCCCTAAAGAAGTATAAGTGATCGTTGTCAAATAAAAAATCTAACAAAGTTTAGGGTCGATCCCACGAGGAATATGGTTCAGATCTAGTCTAATTCAGTGTTAATTGTACGTTTAGTCAATTACTTTCCGAAAAAGGGGGGATTTGCAATAGAGAAAAGGAATAATAATTGATTGATTTAGTCGTAACAAGTAACCAAATATCAAAGCTTGCAGTTTGTGATGTCAATATAAGAATGAAACAAGGGCACATGTGTTCCCCATAAGTTCTTAACTCAGTAATCCTAATAATCGTAACTCTTTTCCTAGTGTTTAACATGCATAGTTGGTAAGTTAGGTATCCCTAAGTAATTGGTCCTCTAAATAGGGAATTTCACCCCGCAACTTGGTCCGTCTACTTGTGTTGCTTTACTAACCCTTACCTTTGACCCAGATTAGCCCTTAGCTTATTTAGTTTGGGCTATTAGATGGCGGACAAAATCAACGCTAAATCTCCGTTGTTCAATCGCTTTCTTATTCATTAGTTCCTTGGTCTGGCAAGCAGGAATGAGACGGGTTCTAACATTGCACACCGTGAAAAATCATTCTAAGCTAAGAGATTAACGAATACATGCATAAACACTTATCAAGAATTACTTAATTATTAGTCATACTTTGTTAATTACTCAGGGTTCCCACAACCCTAGTTGTAGAATTAGCTATGCATGCTTGTTTGTTCACAATTCATATTAGGGTTTGAATAATAAATAATGAACTTACAGTGAGAATTGATAAAATCCACAATCTTGAATTGAAAATCACAAGCAAACTTTATAAACCAAACTTTAAGAATCAATCTCCACAAAAGTTGAAAGATAATTCCCAAAGACAAAACGAAATATTCAAAAATTGTCTAACAACCCATAAATAAAATTTACATCTGGTATTTATAGAAAATAAGTCCTAAACAAAAATAGGAAAAGGAAAACTAAGGAAATTCGGCCTGTGCAAAGTCATCTACGGTTGGTGACCTACGGCTCATAGGTTCCCACCGTGATCCAGCAGTTGGTAAAATTCCTAAGGGTTCCTTCTACGGGCATGATCTAGGGCTCGTAGACCTTTGTACAGCCCGTCCTACTGTTTCATCAACCAAGTACTGCAGGTGACCCTCGCTAAAGTTATCTATGATTTGTCATCTACGATTCGTAGCAGGAACTACGGCTCGTCATCCTAGTCCGTCATTCCATACTTAGCCAAATCTTCAGGCACCTGAACCCACGACTTCACCCTAAGGCTCATCCATGCACTGACGACTCATAGGTCATCTCGTACATCACAAAAATTACACTACTGCATCATTTGTTTTCTTGACTGCCCCAACAACCTATTTCCTGTAAAATTAAGAATAAATACCATCACATCTAATAACAAAATGCCTAAGAAACATGCAAACTCTAAGTTTAATGCATCAAAAAGTACCGTAAGTTCACGGTACATCATAGGCCACCTTGGATGTGGATGGTGTTCTAAGGTTTGATGGTTGTATTTGTGTTCCTAGGGTTGGGGACTTGAATTAGTTAATTCTTTATGAGGCCCATGATTCCAGATACTCTATTCATCATGGTACATTGAAGATGTATCATGATTTGGGGCAGAACTACTGGTGGAGTTGTATGAGGAGAGATATTATGGCCCACTGCTTGTGTTGCCGGCATGTGAAGTTCAAACATTTGAGGTTGGGTGGTGATAACTAGATATTTCCCATTGTGGAGGGGATGTAGAAGCGCATCACTATGAACTTCATTAGGGAATTGCCTCGGACTTCCAGAGGTGTTGGAAGTATTTGTGTCATCATAGATCGATTGACCAAGTCAGCACACTTTGTTCCCATTCTTTCTTCTTTCAGTGCTGATAGGCTAGCTCGTGTTTATATTCTGGAGGCAGTTCATCTTGATGGGGTGCATGTTTTTATTATCTCAGATAGGGGTTCCCAATTTACTTCTAGCTTTTGGAGGACTTTTTAGGATGAGTTGAGTACTCGAGTTGATCTTAGCACAGTGCTTCACCCGCAGATCAATGGGAAGTTCAGTACTATTCAGGTTTTGATGGATATGTTGCGGGCATGTTTTTTGGACTTTGGAGGTCAGTGGAACCAATTCTTAGCCTTGGCGAAGTTCGCTGTAACAACAACTACCACTTAAGTATTCAGATGGCCCCATTTGAGGCCTTATATTGTAAGTGGTTTCTCTCTACTACGTGTTGGTTTGAGGCTTCATAGTCTAGGTCACGTGATACTGATTTGCCTCAGGAGACTTTAGATAGAGTTCAGGTGATTCAAGATAGGCTTAGGTCAGCATTGAGCAAGCATAAGAGTTATGCTGACCATAGACACCGGCGTTTGATATTCCAATTTCGTGACCAGATATTCCTTCGAGTATTGTGCATAAAGGGAATGATAAGATTTGGAAGGAGGGGAAAGCTTAGCCCCAGGTATATAGAGCCATTTGAGATTCTCTGAACTGTTGATGATGCTGCTTATGAGCTGGCCTTAACTCCTACATTTTCAACCATTCATCCGTATTATCATGTTTCTATGCATTATCAGTATATTCCTGACCAGTCACATGTGCTCCGAGATGATTCGGTTAAGTTGGATGATCATTTGACCTTAGTGGAGAAGCTAGTTGCTATTTTGGCCAGAGATGTGAGGCAGTTTTTTTCGAGAGCCATTCCTATTTTTAAGGTCTAGTGGAGGCATCGTCCAATCGAGGAGGCTACCTAGGAGATCGAGCATGCGATGTGAGTTTAGTATTCTCTCTTGTTTGAGCTATCACGTACATCTTGACTCTTTACTTTCAAGGATGAAAGTTCTTTTAGTAGTGGATGTTGTAATGACCCTCTAGCTCATTTTCCTTATATTGCAGTATTTTCAGTGTTTAGAGCTTCTCTATAGCAACACTAAGTCATTTATGACTTGTTGTAACTGATAGTCTAGTCACCTAGTCATTTGTTTGGTTTTATCCGAGTTTGCATGTTTTGTAGCTTTTAAAACCTCAATGGTTGACTACAGTTAAAACATCAGCAAAACAACCTCAGAATGAAATTCTAACGATTTGTTTAGCTCCAAAACATCGAGTTTGGTCTAGCCTTACTTTTAGTGCAGGCGTCGACGCTTTCGGGCTCATTTTGAGCTATGTTATGGATTTTTCCTTAAAATTAAGCTTCGGTGTAGGATTGACTTTTATCGAGACTACCTTCTTAGAAGTTTTCACAACTAAGTTGAGTCTGTATAGTCAATTTTTGTGGAGTAGAATAGTTCATTTCCATGCATGGGTTTTCGAATAAATCTCGAGCACTCGAGTAGAGTCATTATGAACTTAGCACATTTGGCTGGTGTAGACACTATAGAGACCTTAGCACCGCTTAAAAGGTATCCACTTTAGCAGATAGGGCACTGTGGCTTAATCGGGGCTTGCTAGCTAAGGGCTAGCCGCTTTAGTGGCCCTAGCCCTGCTTAAGCGGTGATCATTTTAGAGGAGTCGTTGGCTAAGCCTAGTTACTTTAGTGATAGGGGCACCGCTTTCGTAGGGCCGCTTAAGTGGCCAAAGTGATTGCTTTGGCTGCAACAACCAGTAGTTAAACCTGTTTTCAACCTCATTTCCCATAAGTCTTTGTTCATACATTTACTCTTGGGATCTCCATTTTGTGAGGGATTTTTTTGGTTCTTATTGGAATTGGATAGTGAATTGATTCAGGATTTTGGTAGGCTCATTAAATGCACATAAAAAATCGTAAGCCTCTTCCATCTCCATTTTAGCATCATTGATGATCTTTGGGTTCTTGAATTGCATGATCTGTTTGGGGCTATTTGAAAGGTCAAATTGTGCCCATTTCAAGGGCACAAGTTCCTTGAGCCGAATGGGACCAATTGAAAGAGTCAATTTTTGGATTCCCCGCATGGGTCCCACAATGCTGATTTTTATTCATTTTTAGTCCCATCTTTTATTATTGAGATTTAGGTATCAAAACATCTCTATTGATGTCGCGGTCATTAATATGATAGTGTGGCATCAATCGGAGGCACTTCGGAAGGGTAAAGCTCTAGTTTAGTTGATTTTGGAACTCGTGCGATCAAGTTTATTAATGAGCTTAGATTGAGCTTGTGTTGGTACTTACATGTTGTTTAGCAACATTTGGGAGGGGTTTCTAACTTATATCACGTTTAGTGGATAGAAATCATACTTTAGCTTCTTTTCAAGTAGTTTTCAGGAATTTGAGCATGTATACCATGTTTATGCTTTTGTATCATGCCATGTTGTTTCTATTTTGTTTGGTTATATTGATATTGGTGGCTTGTTCTTGAACTTAGCATAGGCATAGGCTAGTGATTACCTTAGACTTGTGATTTGGAGTTGTTATGCCTTAGAAATCCTCTCACATCGCTTTGGACAGCTTAGCTCCCTGGGTACTGATATAACAGACTTTGGTCTGATAGTATGGATCCTTTTTCTAGGCAATAACTCAACTATTGTAACCAATCATCTAGAACTCGCCTTATGTTTCGACTCTGGTGCCTTTCTATTGAGATCTTGAGCATCGTTGGTTATATCAGATCGGGTCTATGGTTGTGAGAGTAGATCCCTGGTGAATCTGAAGGTGGTTTCACTCTAGGGTACGTCCCTGCATGATGATGAGTGTGTAATTTAGATACATTCAGAGTCTAATAGCCACAATTTGAGGTCCTGGCACATTTCTCTTAGCCACAGTTTAAGGTCCTAGCGCATTTCTCTTAGCCATGGTTCGAGGCCCTGGAGCATCTCTTTTTTCATCGGTTCGAGGCCTTAATGTATCTTTTTTAGCCACGGTTCGAGGCCCTAACACATCTCTATTATCCATGGTTTGAATTTGGGCAAACTTCTATTAGTCAGGTTCAAGTGTTGACATGGTGGTTTATTTGGGTTCTTCGGGGTGCCTTCATTGCGGTTCAAGTGTGGGTTCAGCCATTTCAGTTCTAGAATACTTTTAGTCTTAGTTAGCATTATCTTTAGTTCTTCTGTGTACTCATCGGGCTTGTGGTGGTCCATTTGGGTTATTTACTTTCCAATTGCGCACGAGTGTATCTTCTGGGATTATGAGAGTCTTGTTATGTTATAGTTAGCTGCTTTATTTTACCATTTTGTTCCGTATGGATTTGTGATAATTTTAGATAGACTTTCCGCCATTGCTTCATTTATCTGACTTCTAGTTATCATTTACTTCCTCGCTTTCATATTGTATTTATTTTCCAAGCTTAGTCGGCCTATGATGTCTAATGGATACCTGTTGTTTTGGTACTCATATTGCACTCAACATTTTTTTTCTTGATGCAGATGCGAGCTCCAGCCGACAATGGTGATTCGAGCCTTCGTGCAGATCTTTGGAGATTGAGGTTGAGCTGATGGTATCCTTCTTTCACTTATCTCCATATATATATAGTTTTAACTAGTCTTTTTTATTCAAGACAAGTCTGTACTTTTTTGTCTTCCTTAGGGACTTGTACTTTTTTAGTAGCTTGTACTTTCATCCACTAGGTGGTGGGGTTGGATCATATACTTTGTATATATATATATATTATGTCATTTCTCATTTTCGTTGTGTTTTCTTTTTATTGTTATTTTAATCTCGTTGGTTGTTGATTCTGCCCAATATGCTTGTTATTTGTTGTTCCTGGATATGGGTTGTCTTACCTATTGGTGGGTTCTGGTAGGTGTCATCATGACTCGAGTTTTTGGATCGTGATAGTATCTCTCGATCACAAGCAAGTATGTCTTAACTAATTCCTTCGAACTTAGCAAATTTATGAAAAATAAAAATCAATTATGGAAACACTAGGATTATCCTATCTCTTGCTCAAATCCATAAGATGAGGGTTAGATTGGATCTAGACTTTCTCAAGCTCTAGTCCTCTTGTCAATTTTCAAATCGTGCTAATCAATCTTTTCCATACTTAATCCTCTTTCTCAAGCAAGATCAAGATAAATAGGCAAGTCTTTTAACTGATCACTCCCTTGAAAGACAATTAAATCATGAGATGAACTATAGAATCAAAAACTCAAATCACAAAAAAGATACTATTCCATTGATTGCAAAAGTACAAAATATTGTTTATTTCTAACACAATATATAAATCTGAAAATAAAACACTACAACTATGAAGATTCAAGACAAACAAATAGTAGAAGAAAGAGTTAAACATTTACACCCTTTAGGCTCAAAATTTCCATGCTTTAAGTTGAGTAATGGCACTCTCCTCTCAAATAAGGTCATTGATATCTCCAAGATAGGTTCAAGATAGATCTCTTTTCCCATGATTGCGAAGCCTTTTATCCTAATTGAGATTTTAAAAACATATTAAATGACCAATTGGGCATCATAGTAGTCTGTCAGTTGTTGGTGCAAATATTCTGTTGCCGGTGCAACTCCTCTATGGAGATCAATTCCCCGCGCATGCGTAGGGGTAGCACTATTGACTAAGCATTGTGATGAGTGGTACATTTCTACTCATTTGAGCCCTTTTTAGTTCAACAATTAGTGTCCTCAATGCCTAATTATGTCCTATTTGGATGATATTTTGATGTTTTACAGCTATGAAGGCTAATAGACAAGGCAAGGATGAATACATGAAAAAGAGGCCAAAAACGTTGAATGGAGTATAAACTCCCAATTGGTAGTCACCTAACCAAAAGGGTGGATCTTCCAAATGGTCTGACCTCACCCAAAGTGATAGTGCTCACAATTGAAAATATTCAAGGCAGGTTGGGGGACAAGAAGATGAAACGGTGACTCACCGAAGCTGAATAGGTGAACTAGAAGTCCATCGCCGAAGGTGACAGATCTCTGAGTTAAAGTGAAGGCTTAACGGGCGAACAAGGTGGTAATCGACAATCCACTGAATGTGAAAAGTAGACTCGATCGAGTTCGCCAACTGAGGTTCAAACACCTCAAGCCTGAAACAAATGAAGGGTGAGTTGAGGAACAAACGTCCATCCACCGAACATATTTGGCGAGCTCGACTAATGTCACCGAGTTGGTCACGCATTGAATTTTAGACCAAATTTTGAGAAACTATAAATATTCCAAAAGAAAGAGAAAATGAATGATTTTTTGAATATCATTTTTCAGATTTAGCTTTGAGAATTAGTTTTGGGTAATTTTTCTTTCACCCTTTGAGAAATACTCTTAGTTTTGGGGTTTGTGAACAACCTTGTAATTAACAATTGAAGTGTTCTTGAAGATTATTGCATAATTTCAATTCTCCAAGGGAAACTTCATGTACTTGCATAATTTTTTGTTGTTGTGATATCGCAATTTTGATCATTATTATGCATGATATACTTCAGTCAAATGTTTGATTCTTCATTGTGGCGGCTAATGTTTCACGGTGCGGTGCGGGTGCTTCTCTGCAGAAGCAAAGGCCCAGCTAGTGCTTTATTCATAACATCTGCAATGCTCCCTTTTGCTTCTTTTTTGTTCAAATTCATTTCCAGTAGGTTTCCACATGAAATACTCACAAAACATCCATAAATAGTCTCATTCAACAATTAGAAGACACAATATCTCTAACTCCTTGGATTTTGAGAGAAGGAAAAATTTTAGATTTTCTGGGTTGGTGCCAGTAACGACGGAAGCCACCTACGACTCGTAGGTTGACTTACGGCCCGTAGGTGGAAACCGTAGGTGGCAAGCCCAAGTTTTCAAAATGTCAAGTTTCAAAACCCCAACAACGGTCTGCCAGGACGGCCCGTCGTCCAGTGTACGAATCGTAGATGGGTCTCGTAGGTCTCCTCCAGACTTAGTGAAATTCTTAAGCCCTAAGTTCAAACCCACGGTTGCCATGTACGGTCCATCGTTTGACCGATGAGCAGTACATGGGACCCGTCATTGTGGGGTCTAAGTTTACAATTTTTGAACCTAACGACGATTGACCATTATCGGTCCGTGGTTAGACCTATGGACCGTAGGTCAGACCGTCAATGGGGTCTATCTGTTATTTTAAAAGGGGTTGTTTGGTCTTTTTTACTAATGGCCAATTTACTAATCTATGTCGGTTTATAGCTTCTCCTAACACTATATAAACCTTTCTAATCCTAAAAACTACCCTTTCCAATCACTTTACAAGATTTCCGCAAATTCTCCCCCCTCAAATATTTCTCTCTAGAAGTTAGAAGAAGAAGAAGAGGGCAAGCTAGGGTTCAAGGAATCAAGTCTTTCTTCACCAATTGCTTAAGGAATTGAGACCCTAAGGTATGATAGTGTTCATCCATAGAGCCCTTTCCTCCATGGAATCCCTAAATTCTCCAATTTTCAAGTTAGAAGTTCTCAATTGAATTAGGGGTTTTCTTCCAGGTCATGGGTTCCTTGCAATATTGATTTAATTGATTGATTTATGAACTATGAAGCGGGAATTGAGTTGAATTCCATGAATTTAGATGAATCCCTATGAGCCCATGCCAATTCCCCCAATTTCAAAATTATGTCTTGTTGGTGGGTTGAATTATAAAGTGATGAATTATATGAAATCTCTACAAATCCATGCATGATTTATGATTTCTAAATTATGCTTTTCATGATGAGATTATGAATGACCTAAGAAGGATTTTATGAATTAAGCATGTTCAATCAAAAACTATGATTTTCCTCTATCATGTGGGTTCCTTCAATTAAGGTCAAATTGCCTTGTTTATGGTTTTCTAAGCATGAGTTTGCATTGAATTGCATGATTTAAGATGAGTCCTTATGAACCCATGTGAACTCTATGATTTGTAAGTTATGAGCATGATGAACTATGTAAAGATGAAGTTTATGAAATCATGCATGACTCTTATGAAGCTAATGATGAATTAAGGGTGCTTTGAGATTGAAGCATCAAAGTTTATGATATGTTAATGTTGTTGTTGAGTAGTGAAAGGAATTCTCATATATTACTCAACCTATTAATGTGAAAGGTTTTCTCACATGTAATGATTCATAACTTGTTGAAAGGCTTGCTCAACTAAAATTGAATCTATGTTTAAGGAGCTATTCTAATGAAGGGACAAGAGGCGATCACCCATATTCCCTAAAGATAGACAAGAGGCGACTACCCATGTCTACTTACAATAATTGAACTATGTCTAATCCGTGGAAATTATGCTTAGCACCGATTGGACATGTGGCGATTACCCATGTCCCATAAACTATGTGCCAACATAGGATGATAGTCTTTGATAGACACTAGCTAGTGGATCCACGTAAGCTATATCTTAAGAAAAAGGGTCCTACCTTGGCAAGTAGGATGGCCCTATCGGTGTGGGGTTAGACACCGGATTCCATGTTGATAGCTCACATGGTCTTACATGTCGGTTAAGGCCACTTCCCACAAACAATGAACTTAAGTATAATTAAGATGTTCCTCAAGTAAAGTAAAGATGTTTAGCTTGCTTTGACCATGGTTTATGACTCATGTTTCTAACTCTTATCATGTATTAGCTTGGTCATTGCATGTCATGAAAACGTTCCGTTCTAGCATGTTTTAAATGATTTATGTCCATTGCTATCATACTTGGTATTTGATTGTACTAACGCATACTCTTGCCTATGTTGACTTGTTAATGTAGGGCTCGACGATTCTCCATCTACTCATGGCTAGAGCTTAGTTGAAGGATTTATTGAAGACTTGGTGAGTCCTCATCCATTCGAGGACATAGCCTAGTTGTTCTTACTTTTATGTTCTTTCATTTTGGCATTGTATTGGGTTACGTTCAAAACTTTATTTCTCGTTCTTATGTTAGATTCGCTTTGAGACATGAGATGTAGACTTCCGCTATTTTTCTTAAAGGTTTTGATATGATATTATCTTTTAAACTCTTAAATCTCTATGATCTTCTATGTATGTATGCTAAGTGGCTTGTATGAGGCCTTTCAGGATCTTGTATGACATGTCACTTCTAGGGGGTACCTTGGGTCGTGACAATATCATAAGAAAAAGGATACAAATAAGTGGTAAATTCACTATTTATCATGACATCAAGCTAATAGACAATGGTTGATAGTCTCAAATCTTTGTTATCTAATCTTTTTTTTCCATTCATTACCTCTTTGGTCCAGTAAGTAAGACTAAGACAAGTTATAACATATGCATCCATTAAAACATAATCCATTCAAAGAGAAGAATACTACACTCATGCACACCATTCGAGAATTTCTAAGTATTTATCACTTTGTTAATTCATCATGATTCTCACAACCCTAGTTTTAGATTTAGCTACTTATAATGGTACGATAACAATTAAGAATTAATGAATAACTTATAATCATACATGTAATGTCCCTCCAGGTCATTTTCTCTATTTTCTGATCTTTTCAGCGTTTAGAGCTTTTCTGTAATGACCCCAAGTCATTTATGACTTGTTGGCACTGACTATTCGGTCACCTGGTCGTTCGTTTGGATTTTATGCTCGTTTTCCTGATTTGGAGCTTTCGAAACTTGAAAAGATGATTTTGGTCATAACCTCTGGTTAACGGCCTCAGAATGGAATTATGATGGTTCCATCAGCTCCGGAGTGGCCAAATTAGGCTAGCAATATGGTTGGCCTGAGTCCCGAGGCTTCTGGTGTCACTTTGGGGCCATTTGGCATTTTAGCTTTCGAAATTTTGCACAAGTTTTTCTTTGGTCAACATTCTTGGAAAACGCACTCGAATGAGAATTTCTTCAGCGCAGTTAGCTTCGTAATGCCATAGGTAATCGCCACATGTCCACTCGGTGCTAAGCATAACTCCCACTGATTAGACATTGTTCAATTATCATAAGTAGACATGGGTAATCACCTCTTGTCTACATTAGGGAACATGGGTGATCGCCTCTTGTCCCTTCCTTAGAATAGCTCCTTAATCATCGATTCAAGTTTAGTTGAGCAAGCCTTTCAACAAGTTATGAATCATTACATGTGAGAAAACCTTTCACATTCATGGGTTGAGTAATATATGAGAATTTCTTTCACCACTCAACAACAACATCAACATATCATAAACTTTGATGCTTCAATCTCAAGCACCCTTAATTCATCATTAGCTTCATAAGAGACATGCATGATTTCATAAACTTCATCTTTATATAGTTCATCATGCTCATAACTTACAAATCATAGAGTTCACTAGGGTTCATGAGAATTTCTCTTAAATCATGCAATTTAGTGCAAACTCGTGCTTAGAAAACCATAAACAAGGCAATTTGATCATAATTAAAGGAACCCACATAATAGAGGAAAATCATAGTTTTTTATTGAACATGCTTACTTCCATAAATCCATCCTTAGGTCATTCATAATCTCATCATGAAAAGCCTTAGCTTAAGAATCATAATTCATACATAGGTTCATATAGGCTTCATGAAATTCATGTCTTCACAATTCAACCCATCACACATTCATAATTTTGAAATTGGGGAAGAAGGCATGGGTTCATGGGGATTCATCTAAATTAATGAAATTCAACTCAATTTATACTTCAAAGTTCATAAAAAAATCAATTGAAGGAACCTTACAAAGAACCCATGACATGCAAGAAAACCCTTAATTCAATTGGGAATTTCTAACTTGAAATTGGAGATTTTAGGGATTCCATGAAGGAAAGGGCTCCATGGATGAAGACTATCATACCTTAGTGCTCAATTTCCTTAAGCAATTGATGAATAAAAACTTGCTTTCTTGAACCCTAGCTTGCCCTCTTCTTCTTCTTCTTCTAACTTCTAGAGAGAGAAATATTTGAGGGAGAAGAGTTTGGGGAAACTTGTAAAGTGATTTTGGAAGGGTAGATTTTAGGATTAAAGGAGCTTATATAGTGTTAGTAATAGATAGGAACCGACCTTGGTTGATAAATAAGTCACTAGATGAAAAGACCAAAAGACCCCTTTAAAAAATATAACTGTCGGATCCCATAGATGGGTTGACCTACGGTCCGTAGGTCAAACCACGGACTGTCCTGGTCAATCGTCGTTGGGTTCAGAGACAGTCACTTTGGACCCTGCAACGACGGGATCTATCTTCGGCTCGTACACTGGACGATGGCCCGTCCTGTCGCTCCGTAGAAAAGTACTGAGGCTTGCCATTTTCAAGGGACCTGGACCAGCAAACCACGGGCCAGACCTATGGCTCATAGGTCAGTCTACGGCCGTAGGTGGCTCCGTCGATACTGGCACAAGATTTCTAGAAACCAATTTTTTTCGTCCCTTCGAATCCGGGGTGTTACATTTATTCACTGATTGTATAGAGATGTGATATTCCTTTATTTTACTGGCTTTGAGAATTTTGAGTTTCATTTTTGTTTATTGATACCATAATCTTTCATTGTTCTTTTTTTCTTTTGTATTCTTTTTTTATTTACATAAAGAGTCACTTTATGCTTATGTTTGCAGATCTGCTCTGTTTTTTTATTGTTGGTTGTTATTTCCTATTTTTCATTTCATTATTCTATAAATAATCATGTATCTGGACTGATTTTTATCCATTATTTGGTGTTTGTTTCTTTATTTTGTTGCTATTATATGTTGTCTTTCATAGTTAGATTGACTTTGTATTTAGTTTGATATCCCGGTAAATATTTTTCAAAATGGTTTGTTATAGTTTATTATCTTGGAATGTTATGTCGTTATTTATGAGTATTATTTTCTTTACTGTAATAATGTTTCTAGTATCATTTACGAGTTAAAATTGGCCAATGAAAAAATCTCTGTCGGTTTGCGAGGCCTCACCAATATTAAAGATGGATATTTAGTTTAAGTTTATATACATTGTATGTTAAAATTGGCCAATGAAGAAATTACTGTCGATTTTCAAGGTCTCCTATGTATATAAGACGGCTTTTATTATTTAGTTATTATTTCTTTCATTTATATTAGTTAATATTTATTCATTACTAACATTTTCACTAAGTGTGTTTACAGGTACACACGGTTGCTTCTTGATTCGAAGGACATTAGAATAATATTTCTTGTGTATATTATTAACGTTAGGCAAATATTAGGTCATTTCTAGTATAATTGTTTCATTTTTTTCTTTGTGTATATTGCATCTTCATTATAATTGTATATTATTTTATCTCCTCAATTTGTAAAAATGAATTCAGCGGGGATCCACAGTAGTGGATTTTGAAGGGTGCTAATACCTTCTCTTCGAAATCACTTGAACCCTTACTTAGAATATATTAGTTTCGTACACTATTTAATTAATTAATTAATTGATTTCCTAGTTTTCTCTAAAATTAGGTGGTGACTCTTAAATCTTTTTCATAAAATTCTTTTAAATTTACTTTAATTGAATTAATTGATTATTCTTTGAGTTTCCATGATGTTTCGCCTTATATATCAAAAGTAGGGATGTAAACAGAATGGAGACTCTGTTGGAGATATAGAGGTTCTGACCATTATGGATTCTTTTTTTCAAAGTGAGGAGAGGTTTCTTTTATTATGTTATACATTGTATCTTGCATATTTTGTTGATTATTTGTATATTGCACTTATTATTTATTCATTATTTGTTTAATTATATGTACGACGTCATTGCATTCATACTATTTACTCCGCCAATTGGCACTTTTTTTTTGAAAGCATAAAGGATGATTATGCGGGTCGCATTAGTTCATAATCCAAATGTTTATCGGGGTACCCTAGTGAAATGAGTTGGCCACTGGATGGTCAATGATTGCTATCTTCCCCAACCTGAGTTCTCCTCTTGGGTCACCAATTCACTTCAAAATAAAGCCCACTCTTAGTCAACTAGAGTAGAGCGAAGCCAAAACCCTGATTTAGTGCATTGACCTGAGATGACCCAACACCCAAAGCGTGTTGGGCCCATTAGAAAGATCAACTTGAGTCCAAAATGGCCTCCGGCCTAAATGGATGATCATACTTGTGTGTTTAAATTTGAAGGATGTATATGTCATTTGGCAAACCATTGTCCCTTGGGGTTGGGCATTTATTTTAATAGCTTACTTTACTCGAAAAAAATCTGTACAAGCTACCATTCCATCCCAAAGGTTTTGACATTCGGTGATGACAAGGAGTTCAAGAAGGAATGACCCTCCATGAAAGCTTAGCTTAGGATTGTATCCCTGCGTGGAACTGATTATTTATACCATTTTCCCTTATTTTGTATCCCCATTTGATTTATTCATAAAATTCGTGTAAAGTGTTTTTAGGGGGCAATAAAATGTTTTCTTATGAAATAATACATCCTTCAAATCGTTAGGTCTATCCTTGTCACAAAAAGGATCACATATTTGTATAGGACGTGCAATAATTGTTTGCATGTTACATTATATATAACTGTTTTGTGTGATGTGTTGCATTATTGATCCTATGAGGAATATTGTTCAGACTTAGTCTAATTTGTTGTTGATGTATGTTTAGCCAAGTTATCTCTGTAAAAAGGGGTTTTGAAAACTAAATTATAATTGATTGATGTGTAGTAACAAGTAAACATTTAACAGGATTTGCAGTTTGCAATATCAATATGAGAATGAAACTAGGGCATATGTGATCCCCACAATTTCTTAACTCAGTAATCCTAAAAATCGTAACTCTTTTCTAGTGTTTAACATGTATAATCAATAAGATAGGTATCGCCTAAGTGATTCGTCCTCAAAATAGGGAATTTCATCATGCAACTTGGTCCGTCTAAGGGTGTATGCTTTACTAACCCTTACCTTTGACCCAGATTAGCCCTCAGCATATTTGGTTCAGACTATTAGATAGTGGATTATCACTTTAAATCTCTGTTATTTAATCTCTTTCTCAATCATTACTTCCTTGGTCTAGCAAGTAGGAATGAAGCATGTTCTAACGTTGTACACCGTTAAAAAAACATTCAAAATGAAGAGACTAACAAATACATGGATAAACAGTTTATTAAGAATTACTCAATTATTAGCTTTATATTGTTAATTACTCATGGTTCCTACAATCCTAGTTGTGGATTTAGTTGTTCATGCTTGATTGTGCAGAATGCATGTTAGGGTTTAGAGAATAGATTATGAACTTACAATTAGAATCAATGAAATCCACAATCTTGAATTGAAAAACAAAAGCCAATTGCATAAACCAAACTACAAGAATTAAATATCAAAAGTGTTTGCATAAATAATTCCCAAAGCTAAAATAATGAATAACAAAACATCTAACTACCAAAAACTTCTGAAAAAACAAAAATTCAACATATATTTATTGAAAAAAAAACCTAAACTAAGTAGGAAAAGGAAAGCTAAGGAAATTCGGCTTGGGCTGCGTCATCTACAATTGGTGACCTACTGCTCGTAGGTACCTTCCATCATTCAGCAGTTAGTCAAAAATATGAGGGTCACTTTCTACGGACATTATCTACGGTTAGTAGATCTTAGTGCGGCCCGTCCTGCTCTTCAATCAATCAAGTACTGAAGTTTTCTATGGTTCTTAATCAATGATTCGTAGCAGGAACTACGGCTCATCATCCTCAACCGTCGTTCCATACTTAGCTCAAATTTCAAGCACTTGAACCCACGACTTCAACCTACGGCTCATCAAGGGAATCACAACTCGTAAGTCAATGCGTACATCATCAAAACTCTACTGCTGTAACACTTTAATCATCAACTGCTCTACAAACCTATTTCCTGCAAAATTAAACACAAATACCACACATCTACTACCAAGATGCCTAAGAATGTGCAAAACTCTAAGTTTAATGCATCAAAAGTGCCGTAAGTTCACGGTACATCAACACTCTCAACTTAAAATCATTGCTTGTCCTCAAGTGTGATAACAAACTCTAAACGACACATATGCATAAGCAACCCACAATTCAAGCAATCACACAACATTTTCTCAATCATCATCCTCCTTATTTATTTTCATCATATTGCAAATTTCATCATAAACTCAACAAGCTAACTCATGCGGATCAATACATGACATAGATATACCAATAGACACATTCACATACATAGACAACAATCACCAAGATACCGATTCTTCAATAATATACAACTTGTGCCCTTACTACAAAGAAATCCCTTATTCACACAGAATTTGAAATTTAGTTAGGGACTCAGTATTCACTCACACTCGGAACGAATTCAGTATAGTTTGTGCTCATTACCATTGGCTTGCCCATATGTTCCATGCTTTGACTTTCAAAACTTTTCACTTAGGATCACTCTAGGACTTTCTTAGCTTATAACATAGGCTCAGGGTCAGGTTTGGTATATTTGGATATTAAGTGACTTTTCTGCCCTTCCTGACATTACATTGGCTAGTTTACCTCTTTTACAACCAATTATTACATCATTCCTGCTTTATTCCCTTCTCGCTATGATTCATTTAAGCTTGAGTGTGACTTTTGACTTGATCATCTTGTTTGATTCATCTTTTCTTCATCTTTTTGTCTAAGCTCTTCACTCTTTTTGCTTCTTTTTGTTCCTTAACACCATTTTCAACATTTTTACTCATTTTTCTTTCTTTTCTCTACACACGACTCTTTTCATACCCCTTTTTTCTTACTTTCCTTCATAATAGCTACCCTCAACTTAGATATTTAATATGAGTTGAGGTGCACAATGTCCTAGGAAGGACCAGGGCTAGAATTAAGGTACAACCTTGTTGTAGCCACCTTAAACTTAGGTTTTTAGCCTAAGTCTAGGTACACAATGTCCCAGGAGGGACCAGAGCCAAAATAGAGTTTCACAATATTATACGGAAAGGTGAACTAGGTGTAAAGAAAGAATTGTATTCTTTAGGCTCAAACATTTGGATAGAGGGGAACAATTTATCTTTTTGGTTGGATGTTTTTAGGCTTAAGTGGAATCAATATCAACAATGGCCTATGATCATTTCCAAGTTTCTAGTTTTAAATCACCTTAGCAAGACCAACGGGGCGTGTGCTAGATTGGCACGTACCATATGAATGTACAAATGACCTCACACAAGTGGAACCTTGTTGCACTTATTAAATCATCAATGAATCTTGTTTATGTTATAGCTAAAGTCATAGTGTCTTATCGATTACTATCATGTCATACAAAGATCCTACACATTCAACATATTAAATTCAAAGACATGGAACAAATAAAAATTTGAAGGGATGTCAATTTTTATGCTCTATTGCCATCATGCTTTTACTTCCAGGTTACTTCTACACATTTACTAACCTAAAATGTTGGTTCAACAGAAATTAAAATAGTTCCTTGGGGAAAAAGAAAACAAGCAAGAAAACCCCAAGGAAAGATTGTGAGTTGAGTTACTCAGACTTCACCCCAACACTCACAATCCTTTCACCCCACTCCCTCATAAAAATGCAGTGCAATGCTCTCAATGCACAAGTAAAAATAAAAACATCGGATGAAACAAACCGGTGGCGCATATGCGCTGAACACCAATCAGGAAGTGGGTAGGTCCAGTTGCTCGGAATTCACTGGGTCATCACGTGAGGCGCCCTCAGTAATGCCCTCATTAATAGTCTGGTTCACCATCAATAGTGTGCCCCGAGCGTGAAGCTCCCTCTTCCATAGCATGAACACACTCCTACAGTTGCTGCTCATCTAGTATGGACTGACGCTGGGCAGCCTGTTGCTCTCGTCTCTCCCTCTTGCGAGCTCGCCGTGCCTCCTTAGGGTCTATAGAAGTATTGGTGTAAGTCCGGATGTGCTTTCCTGACGCATGTGGGGAGGTGGTAGCGTACTGCCCGGCACCAAACAGTATGTTAAGAACTATATTGTCAGTATCAGCTTCCGGGCTAGGTTTCGGAGCAACAGTATCAACGGCAGTCAAGGCATCAATATCAGCACGGAGTTTAGCTAACTCCATCTAGAATGCACCAATATCAATCGTAGGCCCAGGCTGAGGCCTCTCCATCATTCGACTCTCAAAAGCATCAATCCTTCGGTGCTTAGCCTGTATCTTCACCTCTACCATCTGCTCAGTCTATGCTTCATATTCCTCTATCGATTTTTGCATCCAAGGCTAAATATGTAGTAAAAAGGTCACCATTTGAGTCTCTAACTTGAGGACTATGGCTAGTTGAAGCATGGTTGACCCTGTAGGAGTGGGAGCACGTGGTGTGCTCACGGCTAAACCTGAATCTACAGAAGGAGGAATAGACCCCTGGGGCTTCATAGTAGGAGCTGGAATAGTGTCCTCATTAGCTTGCTCGAGGGCTGATGCATCGCCCATGGGCGGCAAGCTAATCTGGATACCCCATCGTGGTGCTGAGGGGTTCGCCTCATCTCTAATAAGACTGATGTGAACGGTCTTCGTCACCTCAATATAAGAGTCCCCAAGATATACTGGCACGGCCGCCTCATGACATAATCTGAATATATGGCAGGAAATGGCATGGTAGTCATCTTGCGGAAGCCCACTAATGGATCTCAGAAATAATGATCTCGGCAAAATCTATTATGTACCCCGCCATCAAGCACGCTACCATCACCGCTCTATCCCAAGTCAATTGGTTGTCCGCCATTGTAGGGGACAACCTGGTGCAAACTATGGACCACTAAAACTTTGCCATGAAATTCAATGTGGCCTTCTTAATAGGGAGGAACAATTCTCGAACCCACTCAACGTCGACCCCCTGGTCAGCAATGTAACTAGCAACCCATCAGAGTAGGGTCTCTCTCCGTGTCATGTCCCGCATAGCAACTCTATTGCGGACCAGGTGCATCCTATAGTCAAACTCAGTCGTATTAATTGGCTGAGTGTGAGAGGGACCGTAAATAAAACAACAATGGGTGGTCTCTGAGATGTCTACAGGAATATCCCATACAAGTGTGCAGAGGAGTGGTGGCTGCTCTAAAGCCTTTGCCTTGCGGGGCATGCCTCATTGTACTATGGCTGAATATGAGGCATAGAACTCCCGCACCATAGTCGGGCTATATCGGCCCAGCTTCTTTGTCATCCACTCACATCTATGCCTCTTAAATAACTTATGTACTACGGAACAGAGTGGAGGCTGCCTGTTAGTACCCGCCGCTCCTCCTCAATTTGTTGGGCATGTTTGTTTGGGGAAATATAGCGGATGGCTTCGGTGTATATTTGGAACATACCCTCCACGCACCATGTGTTGGGCTCATCGGCGACCCGTATGGGCTGAGATGGTTTGGTGGGTGGTGGGTCATGAGTCTCTTCGGTCTCTATAGCATTGGAGGCAAATGCTGAGATAAACTCAGAGCTAGACTAGGACTGTGCAGCTGGCTGGGAGCCACTGCCCCCTCTCAAACTCTGTACTTCCTCCTCAGAAAGGGAAGCACCGTTTTGACTATCGTAGGTCGATCCCTCCGTCACTGGAACAATGCCCAACTGCCTGGCCTGCTGGTGAGTCTCTTGGGGTGACTTGGGTGAGCCATCCCTCAAAGGAGGGTCATACTCGGACCCACTCCACTCGTCATCTGAAGATTCATCAATATTAGAAAATATAGACATCATGCAACGCTGAAAAGTCATCGGTGTATTACACAACTCGAATGGCATTCTTTTAAAAGTGAATGTCCCATAAGTATAAGTGAAAGTGGTTTTCTATTAATCTTCTAGGGCTATAGAGATCTCATTGTAGCCCGAATATCCATCTAGAAAGTAGTGCCACCCTTTTCCAGCAAGACGATCTAACATTTGGTCCGTGAACGGCATTGGAAAGTGATCTTTCTCAGTCCAAGCATTCAACTTGTGATAGTCCATCCAGACCCTCCATCCAGTGATAGGCCTCATTGGAACGAGCACATTCTTCACATTTGGAATCACAGTGATTCCTCCCTTCTTTGCCACACATTGAAGTGGGCACACCTAGTTACTATCAGCAGTCGGATACACCACTCCAGCATCTAAACACTTGATGATTTCCCTCTTCACAACCTCTTACATTGGTGGATTCAATCTTCTTTAGTGTTCACTGCTTGGTTTGCTGTCCGGCATGAGTTGGATTTTATGCGAGCATATCCCCGGAGAAATACCAATAATATTAGTAATTGTCCATCAAATCGCATTTTTATGCCGCTTCAGCACCGATATCAAAGCTTCTACTTTCCCTTCATTCCAATCAGTAGCTATAATGACAGGCAAAGTATAGTTTTAGCCCAAGAATACATGCCGCAAGTGAGATAGAAGAGCTTTTAACTCCAACTTCAGAGGCTCATCAATAGATGGTTTTATAGGCGGAGTGTCTCGATTTTTCACATCCAAATCTAGCTTCTTTGGTTGGCGACGAGGAAAACCACCCTCATCAAGTGTAGAAACTAACTCGTCATATTCATCAATACCATCACCATCAAAATTCATGATCATTGTTGCTTGTGCTTCACCACCTAGTATCTCCTCAATGGACACCTCTGGTTACTCCTCATCGGTATAGTTCACTACCGATATTGTTTTAAGTTCACTTCGATGCTTCATTGATCTGCAAATATTAAATGTCACCTCTTAATTGTTCAAAGGGAACTTCATCTGCCCTTTTCCCTTATCTACTAGTGCGCACCCCGTGGCAAGGAATGATCTCGCTAGTATTATAGGCACTTCAAAATCAACCTCACAGTCTGGTATCACAAAATCTGTCGAAAAGATAAATGCTTCCCTTTTGACCAAAACATCTTAGAGCACCCCTAATTGTTTCTTCACAGTACAGTCAGTCATAATTAGCCGCATCGCAGTCGGTTTGGGGGCTCCAAAGCCCAATTTCTTGAACACGGACAGTGGCATCAGATTTATGCTAGCACCCAAGTCACATAGAGCCTTCGCAAAGTGCATCATGCCAATTATGCATGGGATAGTAAGTGCTCCGGGATCTTTCTTCTTCTGGACTAACAACTGAATAGCAATGACGTTACAATGTTGTAGCTTATCATCATCTTCAAAACTGGACAGCTCTCTTTTTGGTCACAAGATCCTTCGTGAACTTAGCATAACCAGGCATCTGTTCTAATGCTTCAATCAAAGGAACATTATTAGACAACTTCTTTAACATAGATATAAACTTTCAATACTTCCCTTCTTCAGTCTTCTTAACCTACCTTTGTGGGAAGGGAGGTGGAGGTCTTGGCATAGGGATGACCTTTTGCATGATTTCAGCCTCCTTCTCATTCTAGAAACTGCTAAAGAAGGTTAAGCGAAAGCTAGCAACTTTACAAGGAGAGCGAGAAGGACTTGAAGGTGTTTTAGAAGCTGCTAAATAGGAGGTTGAGGAGATTCAAGCCAAGATTATAGCTACAGAGGATGAGATATCCTTGTATGAAAGTATGAACTTATTAACGGCCGAAGATTCAATTCATTTGGAACAGAAAAGGGAGCGCTTGGAGGCTAGTCATCAAGATTTTACCAACTACAAGTTACGCTTAGATTAGGCTTTTCTTTGTCTTCCCTTTTTTTTTTTCCTTTCTTTAGAATTTGATTGATGTTTTAGACAATTTTATGGTAATAAAGTTTCCTTTTATTCCATCTCATAGCATGCATCTATTGCGTTCTCCAACTTGAATTTGCTCATTACACTACAACAAATTCAATTATTAGTGACGAATTATTTTGTCACTTAAAGTTGATATTTCGTCATAAAAAATCTTTCGTGATGAAAAAAAAATTATCACTTGTTCGTCCCTAAATCATGGGTCACTAAAGGTATACAGTGACGATTTAGTGTTTCGTCGCCAAATAAAATTGCATTAACTACGAAATTTATTTTTTGTCCCCAAATGCATAGTATTTATGACGAACTTATTCGTCAATAAAATTATAAAATTTTGTAGTTGATAGTGTACTTTCATCACTAAAACGTTATTAATACCGACAATATTAACTTGTCACTAATTTTTTACTTTAGTTAGTGACGATATCAATTGTCTCTAAAGTTGTATATGTTTCGTAGTTAAACAAAAGTAGTTTCGTCACTAAAGACTAACTTTTATATATGAAAATATATTTTGTCTCCAAATGTATTAATTAGTGACAATTTTCCTTTTACAAAAATGACTTATAATTTTGTAATTAAAACCTATCATTTCGTCCCCAGAAATATTTATTTTACAGATTTAACAAAATTGTCACCAAACAATTTTCTGATTAGTGACAATTACAATTATGATAGGATATAAATTTAATTCAGAGCTTAAGAATGAATTATATATTGATCAAAAGACAATTTTAAGACAAATATTTTGTCACAAATGTTAATATCTTGAAACATACAATGTAATTTAATCATTACGGCTTTCTCCTATCTGGTGAGCTTCTTCACTTGGTTTGAGTGAAATAAAATTTTGAGATGTCATTCCGAACTCTATAGCCTTTCTGATGGAATTGCCTTAACAAACCTCCCTTTACCAGCTGTATCTCTAATGTCATTTAACAAAACCTTTCTTTCAGCTTTCCACGAAGTTTCTTGATTCCAATTCAATCTGTATTTATTTTTTTAAAACAAAAAAATAATTTAGAATACTATCTAAATCACAAACTACTATAGTTGGCAAGACGAACTCCAATATATTCATAAAAAAAACTAATAGTGATTCTTAAAATATGAGGTAATCTATGTAGGATTTTCCACATTAGAGTCAAACATGTGTGGATTAAAACAGAAACTCCATGTAGTTATTGTTTATAGGATAATTCATTCATCTCATTGACAAAGAAAAAAGAAAATAGAGTTCCAGAAAATGAAAGTTGAGCAAATTTTTAGCACATCATAGAAACTAGGCACATTATTTGTAGAACATACATGTGACTAAGCATTAACACAAATCAAGCAACCAAAATGTTATTTTTTTTATCATGAATGCAACAAGTAAATGCTAGTAAAAGTACAATTATTTTTGTCCGACTCATTTAACTCACAATTGAAATGTAGATCTGTTAGTTCGTTGCATGTTATAAACAATGTTAATACCTAACTTATAATTCTCATTCGTTATACCAAGGGTCCAGTCATTTAAGCAACATAGTTCTTCTAATAATTTACCAACTTTATTCTTTTGTATTCAAACATCAAATAAATAGAGCACAAACAATTTGTCACTTAAGATACAATACTAGTAGTAAGACAGACCCAGTATAATGTGTTTTTACATATTTCAGAATCTAATACCAAGTGTTAACATTGAAGAGTTGATTAAATATGCAAAAGGCTTTACTTTAAGTCATAACAAGATGACTTTATTTAAAGATAAGAATTTTTCCTCTAAGGATGAATATTCAAATTGTACAGTTATTCTGCCATTAAGTCTCTTTTTCAGCCAACACTGCAATTGCTAATAACTAGTTCTAGTCAAAAGTGAGAGGTTTTACTTCATGTTATAACAAGATGATTTTACTTAAAGATTAAGGATTATTCCTCAAAAGATAAATATTCAAATTGCTATAATATACTACTTCAAATATTGTGTCTTTAAGTTTCTAAGTGTTCAACCAATACTGCAATTGCTAATAACAAATTTTTGTCCAAAGTAAAGAGATAATAAATTTATCAGTTCACTAAAATAACCTGTCAAAGTTATAAGATTAAAGAAATGTTGAAAGTTACAGTCAAGTTGATGGATCATACATACACTAAAACAGTTGATGAAATATTTAAAGGAACAAACAAAAATCAAATTATAAGTGACACCACATTTTTTAATCAATGGACAAGTACATGACAACACAAGTGACAGCCCCAAGGAATAATAATTACCATTAAGATATATGAAGTTATAAGACATATGTCATTCTTAGTTCAAACAACAACAATAAATACCCAGTGTAATCTCATAAGTTGGGTTGATGAGGGTTGAGTGTGCGCAAACCTTACTCTTACCTCGTAGAAATAGAGAGATAACTTTGATAGACTCTCAACTTAAGTAAAGCCTGCCAAACACATCCAACAACCACAAAGGAGAAAAAACAACAGTAAAATATATGCCTATTTGGTTAAGTATGGTTGTTACCTAAGCATAAAGTGACACAAAATGTTATATTATTTAAGAATGAGAACAAGAAAAGAAAAAAATAATATGCAACCACTTCTTTTCTTTTTATAAAGTTTCGTTTAATTAATTTGGAAGGAAAACAGTGGGATGCAAGTCTTTTAGAACAGTATAAAACCTATTCAACGATAAGGTTCTCTAAAAAAGAAATCCAATCATCTAGATTATACATTAATTCCTTTAATTCAGTTCAATGGCCATGCTTATAGAAAACTAAACTTATAAAATTTCATGATTTCTCTAATTTCAAAGCAAAGTCTTTAGTGAAAAAATATATCTTTTCGTTGCTTCCTCCAAGACTTCTCTTTGAACAAGAAGATGATCACTATGAGAAACAACACCTAGTGGATGGCCAAGAGTCTCCCCTATCTTAAACTAATTGTGCACATTCACGATCTAAACTGCACAGAAAATTAAAAATATAGACATGAAAATAAAAACAAAAAACTTGACACTTTCAAACTCTTTTTGAGTAAAAGGGTTTTGCGCCAATATATCTAACTTCTCCTTATGATAATAAACATTTACTCCATTCCGTTTAACATGAAGTGTAACAATAGGCACGGAGGTAAGGAGAATAAAGGAAGACTTTTGGAACCTATTAAGAATACCCTTAGAATTTGTGGTATTAAACGTGTTCTTTCTTTGGTTCCAAGAACAAGTAATTAGAAGTAGATAACAGGTATACAGTTAAACTCAAATATAATAATGTTTAATTCTTTATAGAGCAACTAAATAGAAAGAGTTTAATATAAAATGGAACAGATGGAATATATATTAAGCATGATATTAGCATTTAAAACTTGCAGGAGCAAATTTTTACATGTGCCCAAAAAGATAAGGACTTCTCAATCGTCAATAGAACATACAGATAACTTGAAACTCTCTGGCAAGAAAATTAGTCAAAAGAAGTTATACTATATGTACCTACGCATACACCCAAAAATAATGAGCACAGTTTGTTACACCAACAAAGCTTCTCGAGTCTAAAATGTTTAAAGCATGAGAAGTCTTCAAAAGTTGATCATACCTAGCACAATGTAGGGAATAATATTACTCAATGTTCACAGAAGATTTATTCTGATCTCCATTTCGTGAAAAAAATAGTATTAAGATATAATACATACGCAGGTATTGCAAGGCCTAGATCAATCAAACAATGAGCTTCTACTTCAAAAAGATCAATATTTTATAAGTTCTCCAAATTTTATTATGATATAGGTAATTAAGAATTTATCCAAATTAAGTTGAAAATAACAAAATCTTTGCAAACCATCAGATTTGTTTGTAGGTAGTTTATCATCTTTATATTATAAAATGTGGGCAGTGAGGACCTCCTATATGAAGGTTTTTCTACTACCTAAGAAACATAGTAAATGTCAAGATAATGTTGACAGTTCTGATACAGAAACAGAGAAGTAAGTACTACTTCGAACACAGTATGACGAATTAAAAGAGTAAAACTACTAATGCATTTTCCCCTAATGAGAAGAGAATACATACTGTATGCAATAAAGTAAAAGCTCAAACCAAAATAATTTCTAGAACTTATATATTTAAACACACATACTCATTTATGTGTGTTGTGTGAGTATATATATAAAAAATAAATACAACAGAACATGAACATAAATCATCTACATTTTGAATTCATCAATGCGAGAGTTTTTTAAATATATACACAATGTCTGTCGCTTAGAAACCAGAGAATCCTGGTGAATGCAATTATACGACAAATGTTGTAGCCATACTTTTACACAAGTGTCTAAACTAGATCCTGAACTTTAATAAAGTTGTCAAACACACAAAATTTTAGACAAAGGAAGAAAGGTTACCGGAACCCCCTAGGCAAAAAATTACGTTGTGTATTTAACGTATTTTAAAGAATTTTTATGTCTATATATTGATTTTGAACCCCCTAAATATGAGATTAGAGGTTTTCCGAACCACCTTAATTGAAATTTTGGATCCACCACTGAGTACAAACCTCTATTGCATTACTGGACGGTAACTTTTCCAATTGTATAATTTAAGAAAATCTATAAAAAATTTCATTTTTTAGAAAAGCAATTGAATCCATCATTTTTTCAAAAAAAAAAAAAACTCGCCTATTAATGCAGTATGTATCTTATGAAAAAATTGTTTTTTTTCTGTCATTTGTCACTTGTAATTATTAATAATCATAGCCAAAAAGAATTCTAATTATATTTAGCTATGAAGTGTTGTTCATAGCAAAAAGTTAACTAATTGAATTACAAATTTTAAGCAATTTCTATTTAACACTCTTTCTTATTTGGTGACAAATTTTTGTTGTCACTAACTCACAAATTGATTAGAGACAATAAAGTGATTGTCACTAATTGTTTGTATTATTAGTGACAAAAATTTAGGTCACAAATTAAATATAATTTTTTGTGGCTAAAGATTATAACATTTAACTACAAATTCTATTTGTCACTATTGAATAACATACTTTTTGTGACGAATTTTTTTCGTGTCCAAAATTGAACTAGTTTTAAGACAATAATGAGTTTGTCACAAATTAAATGTATTATTAGTGACAAAAAATTATGTCATTGATAACCTAAAATTCATGGCTAATGTTACTCAATAAATGGCGCCAACTTATTTTTTGGCGGAAAATGTTAGGGGACAAAACTTTTGGTACGAAATATTGTATTTCGTCATTAAAAATACGTGACTCGTCTATTCAAGAACGAAATATAATTTTGTCACGAAAAATGAATATTTAGAGACGAATTTTGTCTCGTAGCTAATAATTTTGTAGCTAATAATTTTGTAGCTAAAAATCATATTTGTTGAGTGTTAATTTTGATTGCGAGCTTTTATCAATTCAAAGTAATTCCATATTTTGCATGCCAATAAGAACGAATATAGTGCAAGTTCCATATTTTTAAGTTTTCACATTCAAACATGAGTTGTGAATTTTTTTATTAGGGTTTGCCCCCATAATGACCCATCAATACTTCGTACAAGTCTTAAAGTTTGATAAAACAAAAGATAAAATAAAATAATTATAGCTTTGAATTTCACGTAACATATCAAGTGGGAATATGCTGTTTTTTTTTACACATGCAATTGAACTTAGAATATGGTTCTAAGCGCCGACATACCTTAGTGAAGAGGATCAAGTCATAATGTAGTTCTTGGAGAGTGTTTTTTTTGGTGTGCCGTACACAGTTTATACTCTTGCGGGCCAGGAGTGACATGGAGTTTAGGCTCATACCTTAAGGAGCATCATCTTACTTAAAAGGTAGTACCTCTTCAATAATCTTTCATTAATAGCACCGATCATTACGCCATCTGCAACAATAAGCTTGTAAGCACCATTTGAATATGCTTCTTATACGACATATGGTCCATCCCACTTTGAGGTAAATTTGTACCCAGACTTGTGCAAAGTAATGATGGGTCTTCTTACTGCGAGGACTTGATCTCTAACTTGAAAGCACCTCAAGTGGAACTTCTTATTAAAATCACGGGATAGATGAGCTTGAAAACATTCAAGATTTTGTTGAGCTTCTAGTTTCGTTTCATCGAGTGCTTCTAACTCCACAAGACGTAGTCGAGCATTTTCTTTATCAGTGAGCCTTTCTTGAATAGCAAGTCTTAAGGAAGGTATTTGAAGCTCAAGTGGTAGGACTGCTTCAACTCCAAAAGCAAGTGAATTGGTGTTGCTTGAGTCTGTGCGCGGTATGTTGTCCTATATGCCCACAAAGCTTCTTCCATTTTTTTCATGCCAATCTCATTTTTACTTGGAGACGACTTTATTGAGAAGGTTGCATAGAGTCTTATTGATTGCTTTAGCAAGACCATTGGCGGCAGCATTATACATAGAAGATTTACGCTGCTTGAAGTCAAAGAGATCACAAATCTTGTTCATTAACTTGTTATCGAATGGCTTGCCCATTTTGAGAATTAATCTGTTGTGGCCAATATGTACAAGTGTCCGCCAGAAGATTTTGGTAGTGGTCTAACAACATCCAATCCCCAAGCATCGAATGGCCAAGATGTGATAGTTGGGTATAATACTTCAGGCGGCTAATGTATAAAATTCGCATGAAATTGGCAGGCCTTACATATTTGAGCATAGTCTAAACAATCTTTCACCATGGTTGCCCAATAATACCCCATTCTCTTTATGTGAAAGTGGAGCTTTTGTCCAGATTGATGTGATCCACATACTCCTGAGTGTTCTTCTTACAGAGCTTGGATTGCTTCTTCCTCTCCCAAATATCACAAGAGTACTCCCTCAAATGATCTTCTATATAATGTGTCCTTGTAGTAAAGGAAGCGAGGTGCACGACGATGAATGTCAGTTCTCCTCCTTGGATTTTCAGGAAGTATCCCATAACATAAATAGTCCATAATAGGGTGTCACCAATCTTCCCTCGCAGCTTCAAAAATAGTGACGAGATGCTTGAGCTTATCTTCATCCTCATTTGGCGGTGGTACTACCCATTTTTGGCAGATAATAACTTGTGTCTGATCAGGAAGAGTTAGCACTGAAGCTAAAGAAGGTAGAGCATCAGCTTTCTTATTCTCCTTTATCGGCACATGTTGGAGGGTTACATCTCCAAGTCATCCTATTAACTTTTGAGCATAATCATGATAAGAGTTGTATTGATTCCAAACTTTTTTGTTGATATGCTTTGTGAGAGCATGGAATCGTTCTTGATGTGAGGGCACTTGAATGCATTTGTTGAAATATGGTTTTGCATTAGAAAGGAAGCTAAGTGGGCTTGAGCTTGGAGTGATATCGGCTAGTCATCATTTGAAGCTTTTTGAACATGATTGAGTGTTGCATATGCTTGATAGCAGTCTTATGATAGCATTTGCATGTTATCTCTCATTGAGAACTTATGTAGACACCCATGTTGAACTACTTGTGTTCTTGATTTACTTAAGGACAAGTAAAAGTTTAAGTTGGGGGGTGTTGATGACCGGTAGATTTTCACTTATTTGAGGCCTTTTTAGTCCAATAATTAGTGACCTCAATGCCTAATTATGTCCTATTATGAAGATATTTTGATGTTTTGCAGCTATGAAGGCTAAAGAATAAGGGAAGGATGAATATATGAAAAAGAGTCGAAAAATATTGAAAGGAGTGCAAATTCCGAATTGGGAGTTGCCTAACAAAAAGGGAGGATCGCCCAAGTGACCTGACCTCGCTAAAAGTGACAGTGCTCACAATTCAAAATATTCAAGGCAAGTCGACAGATTAAAAGAGGAAATGGTGACTCACCGAAGATAATTGGCGAAATAGAAAAACATCGTCGAAGGTGAAAAATATCTAAGTTAAAATTGAACGCTTAAAGGGCGAATAAGGTGGTAATCGGTGATTCACCGAATGTGAAAGGCAGACTCGATTGAGTCTGTCAACTGAGGTTCAAACACCTGATGCCTGAAGCAAATGAAGAGCGAGCTGAAGGATAAACAACGATCTTCCAAACATGTTTGGTGAGCCCGATTAATGTCACCGAGTTGGTCACGCATTAAATTTTGGGCCAAATTTTGGAAAACTATAAATAGTCCAAAAAAGAGAAAATGTATCACTTTTTGAATATCAATTGGAGAGTTAGTTTTGAGAGAATTAGTCCTTTTTACCTTTTGAAAATCATTCTTAGTTCTTTGGGTTTTTAATTAACCTTGTAATTGGCAATTGGAGGTTCAAATTGGAGTGGGTTTTGAAGATTAATGCTTAATTCCAATTTCCCAATGGCTGAAATCATCATGGGTATACTCTCTTTTTCCTTTTTGATGCTTGGCTAAAATCCCAAATCTAGGGGTCAGATTATGGGTTTGGGTGTTGATTTATTATAGTGGGTATTGTGTCTTGCTCTATTTTATTTCTGTAGAATTATGGATTTAAGATAGTTAGTATGGGGTTAATTCATGGGTTAAGGTTCCAAACTTAATCCTAGCCTAGATCTTCGATTGATGCTCAAAAAAGATTAATTGAAGTGGGTAATTAGTTTAATGCCTACAATTCAAATTTTCTTACTATAGTTTACGTGAAAGAGAAGTTGTAGTTTAGTTCTAGTTGCCAAATCTGCTCGAAAGAGAAATTCTAGTAAGGTATTGGGTTGACTTGTGATGCACATAGATTCGGATATTCTGTGATTTAATGCTATGAGATCAAAAGAAGATTAGTGTTATTTATGATTACCCGACCTATCCATGATTATTTAACGATAATGAGCAAGCACAATTAGCCCTACTTGACATCGATACCAATCCCCACACCCCTAGATCATCTTTTACTTGTTTGAAATCCATATTTTAGTTTAATTGTGTTACTTGATACCAATTTTTTTTTGTAAATTTGGTGGAATCATCCACCCATCTCTTTTAATTCCTACAAATGAATTGGTTTATACTCTCATTTTCCTAATTGAATTTCTTGCATTATATCCCTCTCTGTGGAATTGGACCCCAACTCTTATTGGGTATATTTATTGCTAACAATCACTTATTATCTTACTAGTTTTGAGGGTAGCTTGAGCGTTATTAGTGACTACCTACATGTTGAATTATAAGAAGTGTAGTTGCGCGTTATCAAAGCCATAGACTCTGTCTTTATTTGTAGCTGAAGTTTCAACCCATGAACAAAATAACAAACCCTCTCCTGCTCGATAGGCAATATAATTATAGCATGTCTAGAGAACTTGTGAAACCTCATCTCACACTCAAACACAATCATGGAGCCCTGCTGCAACCAGAGAACTAGTCATGGAGTCGATCTATGACACTCTGTGGTATAAATCCTGCCAGGAATGCCTCAAAAAACTTCATCCATGACACCTGAGGAGACCTAGCTGGTCTACACTACATAAATGTACACGCCACTGCCTGGTTGTCCCATTAAGCTAATATGTTATGAAGTCAGCTCCCCTCGACTCCACCAGCTCCAAAGTATAAAGCCTTTCATGAAAGGTAGTTAGAAACTCGTGGGCATCCTCTACAATAGCCTTAGAAAACCTTGAAGGCATCAATCTCAAGAACACCCCTAGCATCTTCTGCTTCAATAGATACATAGCCCCAACTGCAATAACTTGTTGGGCAGCTCCGGGTGCTAGGGAAACCTTTACCTGTGGAGTTTCTACGGCAGGATGATCCTGGGATGCTGTTACAGTTGGATTTAGGGCCTGCTATGTGACCTCTAATACATCTAGTAACTGAGGTCCAAGTGGTGGTTGTGCTGGATCTTCTTGAGGCTCCGCCACTGGCTCTAGAGTCCTTTTTCTATCTCGGGCTGGTGCTGCAATCCTTGAACGATCTCGAGGTCTATAACACCCCAAAAGATTCTAAGCTAAGATCCAAACCATTCTTCATTTGCATATAAGGCCATACCAGGTGATTCTTAAATTGTGTTAAGGTCAATTCTTTAGTGTACGAATAAATTTAGAGATGAATTAAGGTCACATGAATCCCCCAGCACAAAGTTGAGTTGAAAGCTTCCTTACCGATTACGTTTTGATGTAAGATTCTTCTTAAGTCTATTTCAAACAATCACATTTCTCAGCATATAATAAATTAAGTGGTCCATGACCTATCCAATTAAAGTTCTATGAGTCTTCTTTCCAACGTCACCAGGTTTGCCTCATTTAGAGTTCAGAGTAAAAGGTTATGACCATTTTACCAGAGACTACAACAATAGAGCTTTTAAAGTCAGTAACTATGGACCTGATCTATGGTTCATAGATGGAGGTATGACCCATATTATTCACTCATGGAAAAAAGTCTTGGAAGTCATTTTTTAGTACAATTCTTATAGACTCAGTTACGGGTCGTAGAAGCATCTAAAGGCTATAGTTTGGGCCCATCGAATGAACTTCTTAGACATAAACTTTCAGTCTGACTTCCACGGATGGGATCTATGGCCCGTAGGTCAAACCACGGACTGTAGATGGACTCGTGGAAGGTTTTTGAAAACTTTTTAATTGGGGTTTCTTTTGTCTTTTCTCACTTTTTCTAAGCCTATTCCACGACATTTTAACTTCTATTGGGGGAATATATTACATCAAGTACTCAATTTTCTTTTATTTCTAAACTCTGAATTTCCCAACTCAAAATGAAACAGCAAGGAAGGCAAAAGCTAGGGTTTCAAAGCTTTCAAGAAAGTTCTTCTTCAAGCTTCTTCAAGAACCTTGTTCTTCCATGTATGTAAGGCTATTCATAGTGTCGGACTCAGTTCATCCTCACGCCCTACATCTAAATTCAGTGAGTAAAGAGTTAAATCTAGGATTCTACCCAAAGTTCCATGAATTCTAAGTTTGGTTTGTGTTCCGTATTTTGTATTCTTATTTTCTTAACTATTGAGATTATGATACTTTATGTATTTTTTATCTTGAGTTGTTGTTCATGCATATACTATCACCTAAAACCTAGTTATTGAGATTTTGTTGAAAGTTTTTGTGCAAGTATTTTCATGCATTGATTTCGGAATTTAAAGTGAGTCCAAGTATATTGTTAAACATCATTTGAGAAGAGTTTTAAAGGAACACTAATTAGTACAAATGTATTATTTTGCATTGAGAAAAGAAACACTATTTCGAGAAGAGCATAAATAGTTTTTAGAAGTATTTCACTCAGTAAAGTAAATCTTTGTTATCCCTTAAAGAGGGTATTTCGAGTATTAACTCAACCTAGTGAGTACTATTATATGAGCATTGTTGCATATATTTCGGGAGTAGTATTGGGCACCAATTTGGGTAAGAGTAAAGATAACTCAAACCTCATATCCTACACTGCCAACATAGATAGGATGGTACCAGAATTCGGACGACTCCTCACCTGCATCAAGAAGGTTTTTTAGAGGATCCAGAAGTTGAGTTGCATTCTATACCCCAAAAAAGTATAGGAAGGTTCTGGCAACATGGGAAATATATATATTAGTATTTGATATCATTGCATCTTTTATTGTAAATCCTAAATGATTTTACTTCATGTTCATACTTTACTTTAGTTGAGTTATCTTCAGTATCTTTTAGTTTAGTTATGTATTTCATTCAGTATTATTACATATACTGATGTCATTTCACTCTGCATCATTTTATGATGCAATTTCAGGTATTCTTGATAGCAGACAGTCAGTAAGATCTCTTTCCATCAGTAGTCGGTGAGACCTCCTCACTTCCGGAGGGCTCTTATTTATTTAGTTCAGTCTATTTGATTTTAGTCATTGTTAGTGGAATATTCAGGTAGTCGTGGGTCTTGTCCCAACACCTATATTTAGTTAGTAGAGGCTTCATAGATAGACAAAGTTAGTGATCATTTCAGTCTTGAGTGTTCAAAAGTTTAAAACATTTTCATTATTATTAACACTATTTATATTCAGATTTATTTCAAACTTTTACATAAGATATCTTTTATAAATTTTAAATGTTCATTTTATAAAGCTTTCTCATATATGTATAGTTTTCTATTCAGTAGTCATCCAGGCCAAGGGCATGCTTGGGACCAGTAATGGTTCTGAGTCTAGGGTTTAGGCTCAAGATGTGACAAACTTGGTATTAGAGCCACTTCTGTGTCTGCCTTATCGATGTGGGCTAGATTTCAATTAATTTTAGGCAAATCCTAGTTAGGTGGGGCAAATCTTAGTGCTGAGTCTAGGAAAATCCCATGTGATGCGGCAAACCTCAGCGATGATGTTGAGTCTATAGAGGGGGTATATGTAGCACCCCATCTTAAGATAAGAAGTCTCATATCGGTAAAAATGTAGGAGAGATGTTGGGTATATAAGTAAGCGGACCTTAACAACTAGTGACACATTTTAAAGTCGTGCAAGCCTAGGCCCAAAGCGGATAATATTTTTAGTGGACTGGGCCATTACAAATGGTTTTAGAGCACAGAGTTAAAGTTTCCTAGGGTGTCTATGAAGCCATGTCTAGTAGAGTCTTGCTTATGGGTGTGTTGTGCACCACACTTATAATCATGAGGCTACAGAACATTTAGGAGATGTTTCCCATTCTTTCATATGCTAGATTGTGCAATAGAACTGTACCATAAAAAACTTATTCAGACTCGTGCATTTCTCAAATATCCCTCATACTCAAGGTGGTTCAAATAGCAACGACCAGATCCTTATCGATGTGTTACTCTCAGATAAAGTCTTAAGACAGTCAAGAGACTATAGAAGGGTTGGAGAGAAGCCCATTAGTGTGCTTAAGTGTATTTTTGAAAGAATGCACCTTTATTCGTATGAATTGTGCGTTTGAGCTAAAAGCAAGATGTGCTCTCAGATACTCTTCTCTAAAGCTTGTTTCAGGTGTTTCCCTTTATGAGGGAATTATGTTTTATAATGCTTGGGTAGTATTATCACCCAAAAGATAGAGTGAGTTGCGATGTTATGAGCCAATAGTAGTAGAAGTATCCAAAGTTAGAAATATACATTTAGAAGTGTAGTAACCTAAGAAATGGGGATAGTTATTAAGAAAAGTGTGTAGTTGTATTCATGTACCCGGTAAGTCATTAATGAGGAGTTTTCCCCTTATGTGTGGGCTAAGGAGTAATAATTTTGTGTGGATTTCATGATAAAAGGTAGAGGAATAGTCACTGGTTATGATGAGTTAGAGCATTCTTGAACCAGAAATGAGTTAATGATGATGTGCCATTGTGGTACTGAAGACCTTAGGTGTTGAATAGAAGAGTAGAGTATTCATGAGGTCATAGATATAAGCTAGGCTTATGATTTTAAAGGGAGAACCCCATGATATTCAAAGTTTATAGAGCTTATTAGACAATGATGTATAGTGAATGGGTAAATAGTACTTAAGTTGTGAAAGGGAATGTGATGGTAATCTATAAATAGGTAGACTGGGAGATAACAATTGACTACTTGTCATGAGGTCTTAGTGGGAGAGTGTTTTTTAATTTTATCGAGTACTCATAAGTTAGTATAGTATGTGAGAAATTATATTGATATTTGTGTTTAGTAATAGACACTAAGCTTGAAATTGGGATGAGTTTCATTATAAAAAGGATGGCAACATAAGGGTGATGATGTTAGTTTTGAGATCTGATCTAGTGTGTTTGACATAAAGTAGGTGAGGAATTAAGGTGTTACTTTGCAATAAATATGAATGGTACAAGTGTGGTATTATGATCCTTAGATGAGAGCAATTGTGTGTGGCTAAGTCATTAGATAAACAAGAGTATTAAGAAGTGTACCCAAGATCGTATGTAGTCAGACGAGGCTTTAATTAAGTTTGTGATTTTTCATGTGTGCCTAGATAGTATATTTGAGCTATCAATGTGGAGTAGTCTTATGTAAGCATTATTTATTACCCTTAAGAGGTTGGTCGAAGGGATCATATCTAGCCAATGATGAGCCTCTTAATATAGTTCAAGTTTTCTCTAGTTAGGTAGATATGAACTTAGAAGGACATTATTAGTGGGCTAAGAAGGAGAAGTCAGACTATAAAGAGTTAGATTAAATTAATTTGTAAGCCAATGTAGGTAACGGTTATAGAAAGACTTCTGTAAAAGCAGGAAGAAGTTAAGAGAAACATCTCAGAAAGAAGCCCTAGAAGGAATCTTAGTACATGCATATAGAGAGTTCAGTAGCCATGAGATTAGCATTTCCCGAGTATTAGAGTAAAGCGAATATGCACTAGTTTAGAGAATATGGAATAGGTCCATAGCCTTAGAGTGTCAGATTCTATAACACTTCAGAAATTGGAAAGTCAGATTGGAAAGGAAAAGTTACATTTTTGGGCACTAATGCAGGATCTACGAAAGCCACTTACGGACCGTAGGAAGCTCTATGGGCCGTGGGAAGGCAGTCGTAGGATTTTATTGGTTTTTAGGGAAATTTCAAGTTCCTGATATTTGAACTACGAGTATCCAGGATGAATTGTAGCGTGTTCTATGGACCGTAGGAGGAATTCGTAATAGTACTCCAGACTTGGTGAAATTTTAGACTTAAACCTAGGTGCTACGGATTGGATCTACGAGCCGTAGGAAGGACTAGGACTCGTAAGAAGGTTTTGTTGAAGTTCTCAGAATTTTGAGTCCCACTAAGTGATCTACGACTAATCAGAATGGTCTGTAGAAGTTCCAATGGGCTGTAGGTCAAAGTCATAGGGTCTTCTAACTATTTTTAATTAAGGATATTTTGGTCTTTTCCTACTTAATAACCCCTAAACTACGTTATTTTGGCCCTATAACTACCCCTATAACCATTTTTACTCCTACGACTAAGCCTAAATTGCCTCATTTACTCAATTCTCCCAAATCCCTCAAGTTTTCTTTTCCAAATTCTCCCAAGAGCTCTCAAGGTAAAGGTTAGGGTTTCAAGAGAATCAAGGTCTCATTCTCCATTGATTTTGGTCTTTGATTATCAGGGTATGTGGGAATTAACTAATAGATCCCTATCGTCCATTGGGTTCCAAAAGAAACTCAAATCTCCAAAATCAATTTCATCAAATTATCTAGGGTTTCATGTTATTCTTCATGAGTCCTATTTATTATGATAAAATATATATTATTTGATCTTATTATGCATGATTCAACACAATTATATATTTTTCAATTGATTTCGTATGGACTCATGCTTAATACTTGATTATGACTATGAAAGTATGAATTTCAATTTATGAATTGATTAAGGATATATGCATATTTTACGAAAAGAATGATTTATGACTAAAGGATGCTTTCAAGATAAAGTGTCAATGATTTAGATGCTTAGAAAGATAAGTGCCTAATATGAAAGTTTATGAAATCATAGTTTGAAAGGAGCTACTCTATTATGACTTATGATTGGATTGGTAGTCTTAATTGTTTCTTTCCAAGTATTTTGATTATGAATATGATTATGTCTTTTTCATTGGGATTTATTTAGCACTGGGAGGACTTTAAAATGGATGCTCTCTCGTTAGTAGAGGCCGGGTGTCTAGAAGCAATGTCCTTGTCCCTATACTACATGCCACTGTAAGATTGTCTTAAATGACCTATATAGTGGATCCACCATAGAAATAACAAATGTGACAGAGTTCTACCTTGGCAAGTAGATTCTTCTTTTCGGTGTTAGGGTCATACCGAATTCCATGTTATAGCTCACATGATATTATTGTCGATTAATGGTAAATATCTCACAAATGAATTATGTTTACTTCAAAGGTTTTATGAAAGCTTTCCTTATTATTTAAAGTAAGTATTGACCTTATTTACAATTCATGGATTCCTTTAAAGGCTCTTACTATGTTTTACTTGATCATGCATATCATGTCTAAAGTTCCCCATACTTAGTATATTCATAGTACTAATGCATATTTGTGCCTATATTTTCTTATAATATAGGGTACGAAGCTCCTCCTCCCCGACGTGCTTAGATCGGGATTGCTCTACTATCACTATTAGATTGGTGAGTCCTCATGATTCGAGGGCAAAGCCATGGGCAATTTATCAAGCTTTATTGTTTTTTCTTATTTCAGATTATGCTTATGACCTAGGGGTTTGTCCTAGTCACATCTATGATATTAGAAGACTTATGTCAGACTTAGTAGTATTTTGTGTGTTTCTCATGTACTTTGTTGATTTTGTTTTATGTCATTCTATGAGTTGAGACTTATATTAAGTTATGTCATGCTTATGTCAAGTGGCACATTTAGGGTCTCTCGGGATCCTATTCATCATGTCACACCTAGGGGGTACTTTGGGTCATGAAAAACTTTGTATTTAGAGCATCAGGTTTTATAAAAGGGGCTTATGATATCTTAAAAGCCGCGTCGAGTAGAGTCTTGTTCATGAGTATGAAGCGTGCTACATTTCTAAATAGGAGGCTACAAGGTATTTAGGAAGCTTCACTTCTTTCACTACTTTAAAGTTGTGTGATAGAGTTCATCTCTATAAAGGTCTTTCTCCTAACTCTCTTTCGATGCTTTTCTGGATATGCTTTCTTGAAGATCTAACGCAAGAAGGAATGTGGAGCCTGAGGTTCCTCAAATGTCGGTCGATCCTTTGGCTAAGCAAGTGTCTCATGCCAAATTTAGAGCCGCTTTCCAAACTTGGCTCAAGCTATGACCACTCAAGCTAATAGAGAGGATGTTCCTACCGCGAACCTAATTGTGGGTACGGTGGTGATAAGGGTGAGGGACTTCACTAGGATGAATCCCTGTTAGTTCCATGGGTCAAAGGTTGAGGAGAATCTTTAAGATTTTGTTGATGAGATTTATAAGATTTTGGAGATTATGGAAGTGTTACCGGTAGAAAAGGCGGAGTTGGCCACTAATCAACTTAACGGTGTTGCTCAAGTTTGGTTCAATCAATGAAAGGAAGAGAGGGCTATTAATGCAAGTCCTCTTGATTGGTAGAAGTTCAAAGGGGCTTTTCTTGATCATTTCTTTCCTTTTGAGATGAGAGAGGCAAAGGTTCTTGAGTTTATTAATCTTCATCAAAAAAATGTGAGTTTCAAGGAGTATGCTTTGAATTTTACTCAATTGGCTAAGTATGCTCCGACTATGGTTGCCGACTCTATAGCAAGGATGAGTAAGTTTGTATCGAGTGTCTCTGAAATGGTGGTCAAAGAGTGTCGAACCACCATGTTGATTAAGGATATGGATATCTCTTTTTTGATGATACAAGACCAACAAATTGAAGAGGAGAAGCTAAAAGAGAAGTCTAGAGAATCGAAGAGCACAAGGATCGGTGATGGTGACTTTTATCATTCTAAGTCCGGTGGACATGGTCGTCCTCAATTTGACAAGGTTCTCCGGTGAATATTCTTCATATGTTCTGTCTTAAAATTTGAACAAGGATAGGGTGTCTAACCCTAAGCCTCAAGGAGGTGGTGGTAGTGGATCTTATATTCCTGCTTGCCAAAAGTGTGGCAAAAGTCATCTGAGAAAGTGCTTAGCCAGTACAGATGTTTGCTATGGTTGTGGGAAGAGTGGCCATAAGATGAGAGAGTGTTTGTTGTTCACTAACAAGGGAAGGCAGTAGGGAAGCTCAGCCTAGTGGTTCTAGTTTGCGTGCTCCTTCTCAAAATAGGTTCTATGCTCTTCAAACACGACAGGATCGTGAGGGTTCTCAAAATATTATGACCGGTATGTTAAAAGTACTTCATCTTAATGTGTATGCTTTGCTTGATCTTGGTGCTACTTTGTCATTTGTTACTCCTTATGTGACCATGAGATTTGATATTGGTCTTGAGATCCTTTTTGATCCCTTTTTTGTTTCTATGCCTATTGGTGATTCTATTGTTGCTAAACGAGTTTATAGAAATTGCCCTGTTTCTATTTCTCATAAAGTCACTCATGTTGATCTTGTAGAGCTTGATATGTTAGATTTTTTGATGTTATTCTTGGATGAATTGGCTTCATTCTTTCTATGCTTCTATTGATTGTAAGACCCGATTGGTCACATTCAAGGTTCCGAACGAACCTATCTTGGAATGGAGAGGAGAAATTTAGTGCCTAAGGGTAAGTTCATATCTTGCCTAGAGGCTAGGAAAATGATTTCTAAGGGTTGCATTTATCATCTTGTTAGGGTTAGGAATACAGATTCTGAAACCCCTACTCTAGAGTCAGCTTTGCTTGTAAATGAGTTTTCAGAAGTGTTTCTCGATGATCTTCTCGGTATTCCTTCTGAAAGGAAAATAGACTTTGGTATTGACCTTTTCCTAGATACGTAGCCTTTCTCTATTCCTTTTTTCTGTATGGCTCCGATAGAACTTAAGGAATTAAAGGATCAATTGAAAGACTTATTGAATAAGGGTTTCATTAGACCGAGTATCTCTCTATTGAGTGCTCCGGTATTGTGTTCAAAAGAAGGATGGTTCATTTCATAAGTGTATTGACTATTGACAATTGAATAAGGTTACCATAAAGACTAAGTAACCTATTTCAAGGATTGACGACTTGTTTGATCAACTCTAAGGTGCGATTTTCTTATCTAAGATTAACCTCCGATTAGGTTATCACCAATTGAGGGTAAAGGAAAGTCAAATTCTAAAGACGACTTTTCAAACTCGGTATGGTCACTATGAGTTTTTTGTGATGTCATTTGGATTGACTAATTCCCTGGTGGTGTTTATGAACTTAATGAATAGGGCCTTCAAACAATATCTTGACATGTTCATGATTATGTTTATTGGTGATATTTTGATTCACTCACGGAGTGAGGATGAGCATGTTGAGCATTTAAGGATTGTGTTGTAAATTCTCAAGGATCGAGAATTGTATGCTAAGTTTAGCAAGTATGAGTTTTTGTAGAGGTTCGTTGCTTTCCTTCTCCATATTATCTCCGGTGATGGTATTCAAGTTGATCCAAGAAGACTGATGCGGTTAAGAATTGGCCTAGACCTTTGTCTGTTTCAGATATTGTAAGTTCTTGGGTTTGTCTGATTACTATGGAAGGTTTGTGGATGAAATTTCCTCTATTGCTTCACCTTTGATGACGTTGACTAAAAAAAAAGTAAAATTTCTATGGTTGGGAGCTTTTGAGAAGAGCTTCCAAGAATTGAAGGACAGACTCACTTCAGCCCCTATATTGAAGTTACTGGAAGGATCGAATGGATTTTTGGTGTATTATGATGTGTCTCGGATTGGTCTTGCTTGTCTTTTGATGTAACACGGGAAAATCATCACTTGTGCTTCAAGGCAATTGAAGGTGCATGAAAAGAATTATCCGACACATGATTTGGAGTTAGCAGTGGTAGTTTTTGCTTTAAAGATTTGGAGACATTACCTATATGGTGTGCATGTGGATGTGTTTACCTAACACAAAAGCTTGATGTATGTGTTCACTCAAAAGGACTTGAATCTTCGCCAAAGGAGATGGCTTGAGTTATTGAAAGATTATGACATGAGTGTCCTTTATCATTGCATAAGGCTAATGTGGTAGATGATGCACATAGTAGACTATCAATGGTTAATGTTGCTCATGTTGAGGATGGTAAGAAAGAGCTAGTTCATGGCATTCATAGATTGGCCCGATTGGGTGTTCATTTGGTTGATTCTATTGAGGGTGGTGTGATTGGTCAAAATAGTTTGGAATCATCTCTCATTTCAGATGTGAAGGCTAAGCAAGGTCTTGATCCGGTTATCGTTGATTTGAAGAAGTCGGTTTCCAAAAAAGCCAGTGAGGCTTTCTCCCAAGGGGGAGATGGTGTCCTTCATTACCAAGGACAGTTATGTGTCACAAATGTTGATGAGTTAAGGACTTAAATTTTGATGGAAGCTCACAGCTCTAAGTATTCTATTCACCCGAGAGCCACTAAGATGTACTGTAATTTGTGAAAAGTTTATTGGTGGAATGAGATGAAAAAGGATATTGTGGAGTTTGTACCTAAGTGTCCTAATTATCTATAAGTGAAAGTTGACCATTAGAAACTGGGTGGTTTGGCTCAAGACATTAGCATTCCTACCTGGAAATGGAAAGATTTGAATATGGACTTCATTACGGGTTTACCTCTTACTAGTTGTCAGTTTGACTCGATTCGGGTTATAGTGGACTGAATGATGAAGTAGGCCCATTTCCTTCCCATAAAAGCATCATTTTCAGCTGAAGAATATGCCAAGCTTTATATTCAAGGAAATGGTAAGGTTGCATGGGGTGCCATTATCCATTATCTCCATCGAGGTACTCAATTTACATCTCAGTTTTTGAGGTTGTTCCAAAAGGGTCTTGGTACTCAAGTGAACTTCGCATGGGTTTTCATCCATAGACCGATGGAAAAGGCGAGCATACTATTCAAACTTTTGAAGATATGCTGAGAAATTTTGTGATTGACTTCAAGGGTAATTGGGATGATCATTTGCCTTTGATCGACTTTGCTTATAATGATAGTTATCTCTCGAGTATCCAAGTGGCTCCATTTAAGACTCTCTATGGTAGGAGGTGTAGGTCTCCTATAGGCTAGTTTGAAGTTTGTGAGGTCACTTTGATAGGCCCAGAATTAGTGCATTAGGCTATGGAAAGGTTCGACTTATTCGTCAAAGGTTGAAAATGGCTCAAAGTCGATAAAAGTCTTATACCAATTTTTGAAGAAGAGAGCTTGAATTTCATGTTGATGATTGGGTCTACTTGAAAATCTCACCCATGAAGGGTATGATGAGATTCAAAAAGAAAGGAAAGCTTAGTCCCCGGTATGTGGGCCCATATTAGATTTCGAGGCGTAATGTTAAGGTTGCTAATGAATTAGAGTTACCTACATACTTAGCATCGGTACATCTAGTATTCCATGTCTCTTTGTTGAAGAATTGGTTAGAGATCTGACGTCTATAGTGCCATTGGATAGTTTGGGAGTTAAGGAAAGTTTTATGTATGAAGAGGTTTCGGTTGATATTTTAGACCATCAAGTTTGAAAGTTGAGAAATAAAGAAGTTGCTTCCGTAAAAGTCCTTTGGAGGAACCAACAAGTTGAGGGTGCTACTTGGGAAGCCAAAGGTAATATGATGTCCAAGTATCCTCATCTCTTTCCCTCCACTCCTACTCTAGCTTGAGGTATTAAGTTTCTCATGGTTCATTCTTTTAGATTCATGCATTTTAGCTATCCTCATGTTTCTATATGTATGCACGTTCATCAAAATTAGTTTTAAGTCTATGTTTTAGCTTGGCGTCGATTACTTCTTGATTATGTGTATTTTGATATGATTTGCATTCATATTGGGTTATTAGTTTCTCTCCCTACTCTATTCATGCTAGCTTGAGTCACATTCGAGGATGAATGTTCCTAAGGGGGAGATATTGTACCACCTTAGAAATTGAAATGTCGGATAGGAAAGAAAAAATTGCATTTTTGGGCACTGATGCAGGATCTACGGAAGCCACCTACAGACCGTAGGAAGCTTTATAGGTCGTAGGAAGGCAAACGTAGGATTTAATTGGTATTTGAGGAAATGTCAAGTCTCTAATGTTTGACCTACGAGTAGCCAGGACAAATCCTAGGGTGTTCTATGGACCGTAGGAGGGGTTCGCAAAAGTAGTCTAGTCTTAGTGAAATTTTGGACTTGAACCTAGGTTTTACGGATCGGCCCTACGAGCCGTAGGAAAGACTACGACACATAGGAAGGTTTCGTTGAAGTTCTCATGATTTTGAGTCCCAATAAGTGTTCTACGAATGACCAGGATGGTCCATAGAAGTTCCAACAGACCGTAGGTTGAAGTCGTAGGGTCTTTCGACCTTTTTTAATTAAAGGTGTTTTGGTCTTTTCCTACCTAATTAACCCCTAAACTACGCCATTTTTGCCCTATAACTACCCCTATAACCATTTTTACCTCTAATACTAAGCCTAAATCCCCTTACTCACTCAATTCTCCCAAACCCCTCAAGTCTTCTTCTCCAAATTCTCTCAAGAGCTCTGAAGGTTAGGGTTTCAAGAACTTCAAGGTCCCATTCTCCATTGCTTTTTGGCTTTGATTATCAAGGTATGTGGGAATTCACTAATAGATCCCTTTCATCTATTGGGTTCCAAAACAAACCCAAATCCCCAAATTCAATTTCACCCAATTATCTAGGGTTTCATGTTATTCTTCGTGGGTCCTATTTATTATGATTCAATTGATATTATTTGATCTTATTATGCATGATTCAATTCAATTATATTTCTTCCAATTGATTTCATATGGACCCATGCTTAATACTTGATTTTGACTATGAAATTATGAACTTCAATTCATGAATTGATAAAGGATGTATGCATGTCTTATGAAAAGAATGATTTCTGACTAAAGGATGCTTTTAAAATAAAGTGTCAATGATTTGTGAAAGGTTTTCTCACATATGAATGAAATCATGATTTAGATACTTAGAAAGATAAATGTCTAATATGAAAGTTTATGAAATCATGGTTTGAAAGGAGCTACTCTTTTATGACTTATGATTAAATTGGTAGTCTTAATTGTGCCTTTCCAAGCATTTTGATTATGAATATAATTATGTATTTTCCATTGAGATTTATTTAGAACCAAGAGGACTTTGAGATGGAGGCTCTCCCGTTAGTAGAGGCTGGGTCTATATAAGCAATCTCTTTGTCCCTAAACTACGTGCCCCTATAGGATTGTCTTAAATGACCTCATAGCAATAATGAATGTGATAGAGTTTTACTTTGGCAAGTAGATTCCCCTTTTCAGTGTGCGGGTCATACCGGATTCTATGTTATAGCTCACATGGTTGTCACGACCCAAAGTATACCCTAGGCGTGACATGGCGTATAGGATCCTGAGGGGCCCCACACAAGCCACTTAGCATACATCATAGAAGATAATAAAATTTAAAGAGTTCAAAGGAAAGCATTTCATACAAACGAGTTTGACAAAAGCAGAAGTCTAACATAAGTCTCAAAGACATCTAATACATCATAGGAAAGGTGATTGGGACGCAACCCATACATCACGTACAAAATCTAAAATGAAAAGACATAAAGCTATAAAGTCTCTCAGTCCTCGGAACATGAGGACTCACCAATCACTTGAAGCACCAAAATAGATGTCTAGCCACGAGTGTGTAGGGTATGAATGTCGGACCCTACATTCATGAGATAATGTAGGAACAAGTATGCATTAGTACATGAAATGTACTACGTATGAGGTAATATGCATAAACATGAACATGATAGTAAAAATGACTTAAACCGTATATGCATGATCATAATGAGACATTTAAAAGCTTTATAGAGAAGAGATGACATGAAGTTCATAAGACATAGTCAAATACATTAGTATAAAGGACATGAGAAAAGCTTGAAGAAAACATAATCGTTTCATGGGATATTAGCTTTAACCGAAAATAAGACCATGAGAGCTATATCATGGAATCCGGTATATCCCTCATACCGAAAGAAAGGGAAACTACTTGCCAAGGTACAATCCGTACATATCATCATTTGCTAAAGTGGATCCACTAGCTAGGTCATTTCAGACATCCTACAAGGGCATGTAGTTTGGGACTAGATGGTGTTACTAGAGACTACCCTATTTGAGCCTCCACCTCAAAGTCCTCTCGGTGCTAAGTCTAAATCCCAACAAAATAGATAAAAGTCAATTATCAATTTAACATAGGAAAGGCAATGATCAATACCAATCCACACTTTTGAAATCAAAACATAGAATAGCTCCTTAAACATAATCCAACACAGATGAAAAAACCTTTCACCCATATGGATTCATTTGTGAGAAATACCTTTCACAATTATGATCATCACAGTAAGTGAGAAATCATTTCACCATAGCATCAATACTTTCCTTTCAAAGCATCATTTAGTCATTTACAATAGCTTCATGAAAACATGCATATCTTCATAAATTCATAATTCATGGGTTCATCATAGGATCATAGTCGAAAATCATAATTTAGGCATGGGTCAATGTAATTTCAACTAAATATCATAGATTAACATCAATTCATGCATTAGAAAGCTTAATTAATCAAAATCAATCATAATTTGAAGAAACCCACATCTATTGGATTGAAACCCTAATTTGATCAATTAGAAATTGAATTGGGACATTAAAATCTTTAGGGACCCCATGGAGGAAAGAAATCCATGGGTGAATATACACATACCTTGATCCTTTAAACCCAAGAAAAAATGGAGAATTTGGAGACTTGAATGAAACCCTACCTCTTCTTCTTCTTCCTTAGACTTGAAAGAATTTGGGAGGATGAATTTGGTTATGTTTTGGGAAATTAGGAGAATGAGTTGTGAATGGAAAATTTTGGGGTAAAAATCATTTATATAGGGCTTAGGGTAGAAGACAAAACGACATAATATTGGGTTAAAATAATTAGGAAAAGACCAAAAAGCCCCTTTAAAAATAACTGCCGAGCCTACCTACAATCTGTAGGTCCTACTACGGACCATCCTAGTCAGCCGTAGGTGAGGTTCAGAAACCTGATTTTGTACCATCAAACGACGGGACCCATGTACGGTTGGTAGGTCAACATACGGACCATACATGGCCACCGTAGGTCCCAACCTTACCCTTAAATTTTCACTAAGTCTAGAAGTGACCTACGAGACCTTCCTACGACTCATACATAGGGTGATGGACCATCCTAGTGAACCGCAAAAAGGTTTCTGAGACTTGATTTTTTAAAATTATTTCCCAACTATCTACGGATGCCATTTACGGTCAGTAGGTACTTCTACAATCGTAGGTGGGAACCGTAGGTCATGCCTGCAACCCAAAATTTGCATTTTTCCTCTTTTCCAAGTCCGAGGTGTTACAATGGTCTTATTGTCGGTTAACGATAAATATCCCACAAATGAATTATTTTTTCTTCAAAGGATTTATGAAAGCTTTCCTTATGATTTAAAGTAAGCATTGACCTTGTTTATGATTCATGGATTCTTGTAAAGGATCTTACTATATTTTACTTGTCATGCATATCATGTTTAAAGTTCCCTATACTTAGTACATTCATAGTACTAATGCATATAAAGGCAAAAAATACCCTCGAACTATTGAAAATGGTACAAAACTATCCTCCATCCGCTTATTGGCTCCCAAATACCCCTGTCATACATCTATTGGCTCCCAAATACCCATGTAATCCATCTTTGGGTCCAATATTGACCACTTTTATAATGGATTATCATTTAAATAATTTAAATTATTTTTTAAAATATGTGGCGACCATCTATTGGATACAATTTAATTACTTAAATTAATTTACAAACTCACTCATTACTAATTATATCCAACCCAAATTAACTACACCTACCCCAAATTATATATACCCCGCCAATTAAAACAAATACACTCTTCATTCCCAACATTTCACTTCATCTTCAAACCTTCTTCCCCAATATATTCACCTACAATCTCGAAAAACACTACCTAAATACATACATGTATCACCATAAAAAATCACCAAAACACTCATGATTTTTTATGTTGATACATGAGTGTATTTAGGTAGTATTTTTCAAGATTGTAAGAGAACATATTGGGAAAGTAAGGTCTGAAGAGGAAGTGAAATGTTGGGAATGAAGGGTGTATTTGTTTTAATCAGTAGAGTAAATGTAATTTGGGGCGGTTGTAGTTTAACTTGAACTGAGTATAGTCAATTTGGGTCGGGTATAATTAGTAATGGGTGAGTTTATAAATTAATCTAAGTAATTAAATTGTAACAAATAGATGATTTCCATGTATTTAAAAAATTATTTAAATGATAATCCGCTATAAAAATGGTCAATATTGGACCTAAAGGTGGATGGCAAGGTATTTGAGAGGCAATAGGTGGATGGCAGGGGTATTTGGGAGCCAATAGATGGATAGAGGGTAACTTTGTACCATTTCAAATAGTTCAAGGGTATTTGAGGCCCTTTTTCGTTATGCCTATATTGTCTTATAATATAGAGTTGGACGCTCCTCCTCTCATATGTGCTTAGATCGAGATTGCTCTACTAGCACTATTGGAATGGTGAGTTCTCATTATTCGAGGGCAAAGCCATGGACAGTTTGTTGAGCTTTATTGTCGTTTCTTGTTACGAATTATGTTTGTGACCTAGGGGTTTGTCCTAGTCACATCTATGATATTAGAAGGCTTATGTCAAACTTAGTAGTATTCTGCATATTTCTCATATACTCTGTCGATTTTTTTTATGTAATTCTATGTGTTGAGACTTATATTGAGTATATCTCTTGAATTGTAATTCATTATGTCATGCTTATGTCAAGTGACTCGTTTAGGGTCTCTTCAGATCCTGTTCGCCATGACACACATAGGGGGTACTTTGGGTCGTTACAACTTCAGACCTAAGGGGGAGATGATAAAGTGAGGAACCAAGTCAAGTGTTAAGAATCAGATAGTGATGTGTTCAGAAAGAGTTATAGTGATATATCAATCCATACATACTCTAGCATATTCCTCAAATTTCAATCATTATAACACCCTATTAATGTTTCGCATATCAACATTATGTCCATTACCTATGCTCATACACTTCAGATAGATTCATATCTATGCTCAGTTTCTAAAATAAGAGGCAAAGACTTAAGCCTATTGATCTCAAACATACTCTATAAAGTTATGAATATCAGCCTCATGATATGAATCTATTCATATAAGCACTCGTATCTCATAGTATGCTCAGTCCTGCGAATTCACGATTTACCCTCAATGTTTAGTGAAATAATGTTATGTCATACATATTCTTATATCTTATTTCTCGAACGAATCATGCCTGTGATCTTTTTCTCTAAGCTCTTTCAGTGATCCTTTTTTAGTTGTGATAGTGATAGTGATGATGAGTAGTATTCCTAAAGAGGAGCATGGTGGGAAGTGTTGCTAAGATTGAAAGCTATCAGTCGTATCACTTAATGCACAGTAGTCCTATTTTATTTCATGCCCATGGTATCCATGTTTCATGTCAAATAGCTTCAGATAGAGAATGACTAATGTTCAATCTATATCATTCATGTTTTATGAACTCATGCCAGAGGACTCAGATACTTAGACTCTATTAGTGCTTTTTGTTCAGATATCTTAAGGAATCATGCTCGTAATTCTTTTCCTGGAAGATTATGAGAATTGGTAAGGTTGCTTATGAACTTGATTTACCTAATGATTTGGCATTGATTCATCCGGTTTTTCATGTCTCTTTGTTGAAGAAATGTAATGGTGATTCCACATCTATAGTGCCATTGGAGAGTCTTGGTATAAAAGAGAGTCTTTCTTATGAAGAGATTCCGGTTGAGATTTTGGACCGGCAAGTTAAGAAGTTAAGGAATAAGGAAGTTGCATCTGTAAAGTTCTTATGGAGGAATAAAAGAGTTGAGGGTGATGCTTGGGAGGCTGAGGCCGATATGATATCCCGTTACCCCCCATCTCTTTCCCTCCGATCCTACTCTAGCTAGAGATATTTAGTTCCTCATGGTTCATCCTCATGCCTTAGCCATTTTCATGTTTCCTCATGCATGCATGCTCATGAAAACTTGCTTTTGAGATTTTGACTTAGCTATGATTGATTTCTTCATGATTATGTGCATTTGAGTATGACTTGCAGGGTTACCTTATGAAATGATGTTTTGAGCATGTTTAAGCTAGGAGTTAATGTTTCTCCTTGGTTATGTGTTGTTGATGAAGTTGTATTCTTGATTGGGATGTTAGATATCCTCCCCTGCCCTCCTTAAATTGCCTGGAGTCTCATTTGAGGATGCATGTTCCCAAAGGGGAGATATTGTAACACCTCAGATTCGAAAAGAAGAAAAATGTAGGTTTCTAGAACCGGTGTCTGTACCAGTAGACCCACCGACAGACCATAGGTTCACTTACGGGTCGTAGGTGGGAACCGTAGGTGGCAAGTTAATAATTTCTAAACTGTCAAGTTCCAGTACACTTTTTACAGTTCACCAGGACGATCCGTCATCCAATGTACGAGTCGTAGATGGGTCTTGTTGGTGAGTCCTAGACTTGGTAAAATTTTGAGGGTCAAAGTAGGGACCTACGGTTGGGATGTACGGTCCGTAAGTGGACCAATGGACTGTACATAGGTTCCATCGATTGAAGGCCCAAATTATTAGTTTCTGAATCTTTCTACGGGTTACCAGGATGGTCCTTAGAAGGACCTACGGACCGTAGGTCCAAACCGTAGATCAGGTCCGGCAGTTATTTTTTAGGGCTTTTGGTCTTTTCTCTAATCATTTTAACCCTACACTACGACGTTTTGCCTTCTACCCTAAGCCCTATATAATGACTTTCATCCCCAAATTTAGCCAATTAAATTCTATATAATGACTTTCATCCCCAAATTTACCCAATTAAATTCATTCTCCTAAATTCCTAAAAATTGACCAAGTTCATCCCCACAAATATTTCTCTCTCTGAGGAAGAAGAAGAAGAGCTAGGGTTCCATTCAAGTCTCCGATCCTCCATTCTTTTTGGGCATCTAGCATCAAGATATCTATGTATTCACCCATGGTGTCTTTCCTCCATGGGGTTTCCCAAAGGTTTCAATTTCCCAACTCAAATTTTAATGGATCACATCAGGGATTCAATGCATGAATATGAGTTTATTCCAATTATGATTTATTTTGATTAATTAAGTATTCTAATGCATGAATTGATGTTAATCTATGATATATAGTTGAAATTGCACTGACCCAAGCCTAAATTATGATTTTCAACTTTGATCTTATGATATACCCATGAATATATGAACTATGAAATTATGAAGATATGCATGCTTTTATGAAATGATTATAAATGATTTGGGAATGCTTTGAGAGGAAAGTATCAATGTTATTGTGGAAGGGTTTCTCACTTATTATGATGATCACGATTGTGAAAGGTATTTCTCACAAATGAATTCACATTGGTGAAAGGTTTTCTCATCTATGTCGAATTATGCTTAAGGAGCTATTCTAAGTTTTGATCTTGAAATGTGTGGATTGGAATTGATTATTGCTTTTCCCTATTTTAAATTGTTATTTGACTTTTATCTATTCCGTTAGGATTTAGACTTAGCACCGAGAGGGCTTTGAGGTGGAGGCTCAAATAGGGTAGTCTCTAGTAGCAACCTCTAGTCCCAAACTACGTGCCCCCATAGGATTGTCTTAAATGATCTAGCTAGTGGATCCACTTTAACAAATGATGATGTGTATGGATTCTACCTTGCCAAGAAGTTTCCCCTTCTTTCGGTATGAGGGATATACTAGATTCCATTATATAGCTCTCATGGTCTTATTGTCGGTTAAATCTAATATCCCACAAAATGATTATGTTTTCTTTAAAGTTTTCTTATGTCCTTTATACTAATGTATTTGACTATGTCTTATGAACTTCATGTCATTTCTTCATTATAAACTTTTAAATGTCTCATTATGATCATGCCTATTTTATTTAAGCTAATTTACTATCAAGTCCATGTTTATGCATATTGCCTCATACTTAGTACACTCCATGTACTAACGCATACTTTTGTCTACATTATCTCATGAATGTAGGGTGCGACATTCCTACCTTGCATTCTCATGGCTAGGTGATTCTATTGACTTGAAGATTGGTGAGTCCTCATGTTTCGAGGACCAAGACTCTTTTATCTCTTTATGTCATTTCAATTTTTAGACTTTGTTTGGGTTACGTCCCGGATCCATTCTATTGATTTAGTAGATGACTTATTGAGAATTATGCTTAGACTTCCGCTTTTGATCAAACTCTTTTATATGAAATGCTTTCTTTGAACTCTCTTTAAATTCTATTTACTTGTATGATGTATGCTAAGTGGCTTGTGTGGGGCCTCTCAGGGTCTATACGTCATGTCACGTCTAGGGTGTACTTTAGGTCGTGATAGATAATGTCTCCAAATCTTTAAAGCAAAGACCACCGCCACCAACTCCAAATCATGAGTCGAATAATTCTTTTCATGAACCTTCAATTGCCTCGAAGCATAAGCAATTACCTTACGATGTTGCACTAACACACAACCAAGCTCGATCCATGAAGCGTCACAATAAAACACAAACCCATCAGATCCTTTTGGTAAAGTCAAGATAAGGGCTTAAGTGAGTCTATTTTCCAACTCTTGGAAACTTTTCTCACAAGCTTCTGACCATTGAATATTAACCTTTTTCTAAGTCAACATAGTCAAAGGTGAAGCAAAAGAGAAAAATCCTTCCACAAACCTTCTATAATAACCGGACAAACCCAAGAAACTCTGGATATCTGAAGCGGAAAGAAGTCTAGGCTAGTTCTTAACTGCCTCAATCTTCTTAGGATCATCTTTAATACCGTCACCGGAGACAATATGGCCAAGGAATGCAACATATCTCAACCAAAACTCACACTTGCTAAATTTAGCATACAATTGACGATCCTTAAGAATTTGCAAAATGATCCTTAAGTGATAACATGTTCATCCTCACTACGTAAGTAAATCAAAATATCATCAATGAACACAATCATACATATGTTAAGATATTGCTTAAATACTCTATTCATAAGTTCCATGAACGTCACCAGGCCATTTATCAATCCAAATGACATCACTAAGAACTCATAGTGCCCATACAAAATTTGATACGTCATCTTCATAATGTCGCTTTCCCTTACCTTCAGTTGATAATACCCCTATCGAAGATCAATCTTTGAGAAGAAACTAGCACCTTAAAGTTGATCAAACAAGTCATCTATCCTCAGAATAGGATACTTATTCTTTATCGTGACCTTATTCAGTTCTTGATAATCAATACACATGCGAAGTGAACCATCTTTCTTCCAAACAAACAAAATTGGAGCACCCCATGGTGAGATACTTGATCTAAGAAAGCCCTTATCCAACAAATCTTTCAACAGATCCTTTAAATTCTTAAGTTCCTCCAGAGCCATTCGGTAAGGAGGAACAAAGATGGGCTGCATAGCAGGAAGAAGGTTAATATCAAAGTCTATTTCCCTTTCTAAAGGAATACCAGGAAGATCATCGAGAAACACTTTCAGAAACTCATTAACAATTGGAACTACCTCAAGATAGGGGTTTTGGAATCTGTATCCCTAACCCGAATAAGATGATACATGCAACTCTTAGAGATCATTATCCTAGCCTTAAGGCAAGAGATAAACTGACCTTTAGGTGCAAAATTTTTACCCTTCCATTCTAAGATAGGTTCATTCGGCACCTGGAATTTGACCATTGAGTTCAACAATCAATGGAAGCATTACAAGAATAAAGCCAATCCATCGCAAGAATGACATAAAAATGTATCATGTCTAATGCTACAAGATCAACTGAGGTGACTGAATGAGAAACTGAAACTAGGCAATTTCTATACACCCTCTTAGCAATAATAGAAGAACCAATATAAGTAGAGTCTGAGAAAGATTCAAAAAGGATTTTAGGACTGACATCAAACTTCATAGCCACATACGGAGTCACAAAAATAATGTAGCACCTGGATCAAGCAATGCATAAACATCAAATGGAAAGACTCATAACATACCAATAATAACTTTCGGAGAACCCTTATGATCGTGTTGATTCTAAAGAGCATAGAATCTATTCTGATGCAGGGCACCACCAAAAATAGAAAAAGCACTGGGATGAGTCTGACAACCATCCTTACCCTTTCTAGAATGCGAACGACAATTTTGCAATCTGTAACCCGACTTACCACAACCAAAACATGTACTTGAACCGGCTAAGAACTCTCCCGGATGATTCTTCCCACACCTTTTACATGCGGGGAAAGTTTGTCCAGTAGGAGAACTCCCTTGAGGCTTAGGGTTAGAAACCCTGTCCTTGTTTAATCCTTAAGTAGGAGCACTAGATGAATTTTGATCGGACCAACTCTGTCGAAACTGAGAACAACCACTGGACTTTGACTGAGAGAAATCACCACTATCTGTATTGCCCTCTTAGACTCTCTAGCCCTCTCCTTAAGTTTTTCCTCCTCGATTTATTTGTCAAGCGTCATTAACTGTGAGATGTCCATCACTTTGATCAACATGGTGGTTCTACCTTCTTTGACCTTATTTCGTAAACACCCGAAACAAACTTACTTATATGAGCTCTAGAGTCGACAACCATTTTCGAATCATACTTAGACAATTGAGTGAACTTCAACAAATATTCCTTCACACTCATATTGCCTCACCTCAAGTTTATGAACTCTTGCACTTTAGCCTCTCTCATCTCAAGGGAAAAGAACCGATCAAGAAACGTTCCTTTGAACTTGTCCCAATCCAAAGGATCTGCATCAATAGCCCGTTCATCCTTCCATTGATCAAACCAAACTTGAGAAGCCCCTTTCAATTAGTATGAGGCCAAATCCGCCTTCTCAATTGAAGTCACACCCATGATGTCCACAATCTATGATTCCCTCAATGAACTCTTATGGATCCTCATCCACTTTCGAACCATGAAATTCCAGAGGATTCATCCTCATGAATTCTCTTACCCTTGTCACCATCGTACCCACATTTGGGTTCATGGGAGCTACAACTTTCGTATTAGCTTGTGCCATCATGGCATGGGCCAACACTTGGAAAGCGGTCCTAAACTCGGCATGTGAGAATTTCTCGACCAAAGGATCAATTTGCACTTGAGAAACTATGGGCTCCACATTATCATTAGCATTCCTTCTCAACAGAGCTCTTCTTGGAGGCATGTTCTGAAAATGCATAGAACAAGGATTAGAAGGAAAACCTTTATAGAGTTTAACGCTATCGTATGACTTTAGAGTAATGAAAGAAGTGAAGTTTCTTAAATGTCTCGTAGACCCATGTTCATAAATGTGGAGAACTTCACACTCATGAAAAAAACCTCTACTCAACGAGGCTTGTCAGACTCCTAAGACTCTTTATAGCGTGATGCTCTGAATACCATATTTGTCAACCCATCCGTAGACCCTGCCTTAGATTATTTTTCACAGGGTTTGAGTCCAAGGATGGCTTCGCTGCCCGTGGACCCTTCCACCATCCGTGAACCCGTCCGTAGACCGTGCCTTAGATTATTTTTCACAGGGTTCAGGTTCAAGGATGGCTTCACCTCTCGTGGACCCTTCCACCATTCGTGAACCCATCTATTGACCCTACCTTAGATTATTTTTCACAGGGTTCAGGTCAAAGGATGGCTTTATTGACCAGGGACCCTTTCACCAGTCGTGAACCCTTTCGAAGAAGTTCATTTTTCTCAAATTTCAACTATCTTTTCTCATTCCAACTTCCAACTAACTTTATACACTTTCGAGGTGTTACACCAAGTCTGCTATATCAGTCTATAGGGAGCTAAGCCATCTGAAGAGATGTCGGAGCAATTCTAAAGCCTATCGGCTCATAAATGCGAAGGCCAATAACATGCTTCCAATAATCACAAACAAATACAAGCGAAGACCAAAGGTAAGGTATGATCATAAACAATAATAACATGTTGGTACACCTGAAATACCCCAAAAATAAGGCCTAAGACATAATTTCTTATATGTAAACATGAATCGACTACCAACCCAATCCCAATTCCAACTAATCAACATGAATTCATATTCTCAAGCTCAATCTAAAGACTGGGAAGCCGTAGCCAACCTCAATTGCACGCTCCAAAATCACAATTTCGGAGCTTTATCCTTCTGAATGGCCTCCATACGCTTCCATGCATGCTATAAAAAAACAAACACAACATCAAAACAAACGTTTTGACATCAAAACACAACAATTGGAGTCTGACATAAAATTGAGTCACAAACAAAAATGTGGGACCCACACTAAGAGTCCCAAAATTGACTATAACAAAAGGTCCAAATGAGCTTACCGAACTTGCGTCCAAAAATGGGACACAATTCAAGCTCGGAAATAGCCAAGCAAACAATATGCAATAATTCACCAAGAAAAGCTTCATTAAAGAATTAAGGCAGTCCCTTCGGGAAGTAAATTACCTCAAACTGATGTCCCCCTCACTTCCCCGAATATTCTGGTACGTGGCTAAAAACTTTTCGTACAAAATGCAACTTAAATCACCCAAATTGGACTCCTATATATAGCTCGAGAAAGCTAAATTTAAATATCAACTCCTTTGCTGAATTTGCGACTAGTCTTTAAATAAATGACCAGTCAAAAGACTATCACGAAGGTGGATCGAGGCCTGCAAACATGGAGGGTCGACCAACCTGGCCTTCGTGAATGTAGAGGGAGGCCTGTGATCGCATAAGGTAACCCACCTGGTCTCCTTGAACGCGGGGACCAATAACATTGGTCATTATGAATCAGAGACCAATAGCATTGGTCACTATGAACGCGGCTAGGGGCCTACAATCGTGAAGAAGAAAATCACGCTGCACCAGCTGATGCACATTAGCTGGTTTTGCCCTACTTGAAAATCCTAACAGGGTGCTCAAGACTCGTTTAAAACTTTATTCATGCAAACAAGATATGATATTCCACTAAATTTTGTATTTTGGACCCAACGGATATGTCAAAATTTCTGATCGAGATTGTCTTGATGAAAAGTGGGTTCCATACCATAACTCTGTTTTAATCTAAATTCCACAAGGGGTTTGGGATAAGCTCGGAAGCCTCGAGATTTGCACCAAAGGTCATCTAGACCAAACTCAATGTTTCAGAGCTGGCAGAACCATTAGAATTGCATTTTGATACCGTCCTCCTGAACTTTTGACCGAAGTAACTGTTCCAGTTTCAAAAGCTCCAAAACACAAAAACTTGTACAGAATCCAAATGAATGACCAGGTGACCGAACTGTCAGTTCCAGTAAGTCATAAATGATTTGGGATGGTTATACGAATACTCTAAATAATGAAAAGAAGACAATAAGAAGGAAATGACCTGGAGGGTCATTACATTTTAAATATTACAAATGAATTTCTAAGTGTGGTTTAAGGGTATGTGGAATAAATTTGCCTAATATTGTCAATAGAATAAAATTAATTGCATGAACTAAAAGATAAAGCTATTGATGAATCAACTAAATATGGAATTATTTAAGTTTCGGTCTAATGATCTCATGGCACCACCAGAGAACTTAAAACACTGGAAATTAGAAGCTAAAAAGGCTTTGAATATAGAAAACTTTTTTATTATACTTATGAATCAGTGAGAATGTGATGCTTTACAAAGAATTATTAAAGGACTATGTATATATATAAATCCTAGGGTTTGTTCCCGTAAATCTTTCCCTAATCAAATATCTTAATTGCAAATTATCTGCATTTTGTAATAGTTAATGGGGATGTCGCATAGCTGTTTCTTGTTTAAGAGACCTCTATTCAGATTGTTCTTCATTTCCGGTTGTCGTGCCTTCGCGGGTAGATTAGCTTATGCCTTGACATTGACCTTGGGTGCTCTAGTACTAAGCCCTCATATTGATTCGTATCTGAGCTTAAATTTCACTCTATACACGGACGGGTCAAGTTGTGGGTTATTTTAGAGGATTGTGGATATTGTCGATTAGTATAACAGAGGATAGATTTAAATGATATCTAGAAATATAGGGGCAAATATGATTCTTCTTCAAATTTTATTAGTTCGTGTGATGTCTAACTAGGCACATTTAACAGTCAATTACATGAAATGTGTAATTCTGATCTCTTTTCTTATGAGCATTTCTAATTTTTAAGAATTATTAATTCTTTCACTGTTTAATTATGCATGTGTTATATTAAGTATTATGCAAGATACAATTTTTACTGCTCAATCCAGATATACATATTTTTATTTAACAATTGTCAATCTCCTTTTATCTCAGTTTCTTATGCAGTTTTTTAGGATGAAATAAAAATTGTAGTCAGAATCTAGAGCTCGCTAAACATCAACCTTTTCCTATCAAATGAGGACGTTAGAAAAATCTGTTGTTTATGTAGAAGAAGAAAGTAGTCAAGTGGGAGTGATAAGAGTAATATTGTCATTATTAATTATTTCACATTTTACTCCGCATAAATAATACAACAAATTTTCCCATAACTTATACATGTATTAGTGATGCGGATTTCAAAATTGTCAATCAAACGTCGTATTAATTTTATACATGAATAACTTTTTTTTATCTACCGACCAAGCGTCGTATAAGTTATACTCACTCTAATACATGGATAAGACTTATTTTATATAGCTACCAAATGACCCCTAATAGTAAAATGTGTTTGAGTTGTATATTGTGGAGATCAAAAATAAATTTATCAATAGCTGAAGCACCAAAAAAATTTATTCTTCTTCTTCAGTATTACAAAAAAAAAAATATAAGGCTTTGTAGGAACATTTCTTTTAGTAAAATTTAAATAGGCTAGTTTTCAGTAAAACAATCCCAACCTTGATTTGATTGTTCATTTTTCACGGTGACCATTCACCTCCATGTCTTCCCATGTTCCCCGGGGTTGGTTTATTTTTTGTATATAAATATATATTTTAGGCTTGGTTAGTTTCTTTTTTGTTCTATATAATAATTTATATTTAGTCTTTTAGACAACATATACGGAAACTGAACAAGAGGAAGCGTAGAGGAATACGGAGAGTTGTCTAAAGGTAAATGATATATTCATGTCTAGTTTCCTCGAAAACTTGTTATTCATCTACCTCTCATTGAACTAGTTTCAATTAATTCAAGAAATATTGTTAGGTCCTATATATAAATTTTCGTTGAAATACAACTTGTTGGATCTCTTTTCTTGTTTTAGGATCAAATTTTGAGATAATGGAAAACAATTTACTAATAATGTATCGTTCATGACCGTTTGATTTTTTATTTTTTCTGTTATTTTAATTGGTAAGAAAATATGGATGTGGTGGTTACTGAGAAGGAAAAAGAATGATCTGTTTACATGCATTGGTTTAACCAAAGGGAACAAATACGAATGGTGTAAAATATATGAAGGATGAATTTATTCTCATGTCAATAAATAAAAATGTCTTAACATGAGTTTTGTTTTCAAACTGAAACAGGTTCAGAGTTGAAGACTCTGGACGACAATTTCACGAAAATAATGGGGTCTCTGGGAATTAGTGAGACTGATGATAAGATCAACAATGAGATGGAATTGGAATTCGACCCGAGTCACCCTCCTCCATTTAGGCTGGTTGAGATACGCAATGCAATTCCTAAGCATTCTTGGGTTAAGGATCCATTCAGGTCTTTCACCTACGTTCTCAGGGACCTAACATTGGTTGCTATATTGATTGGAACTGCAATTTACTTGGATAATTGGTTATTTTACCCAATTTATTGGGCCCTCCAAGGCACCATGTTTTTGGCAATCTTTGTTCTTGGACATGATTGGTAACTATAACTTTTATTCATGATTTTTCTTAGACATTGTTCTTTTTTAAGAATTGATGAAATTGTAATTTAAACGATGTGTTTCTTTTGTTTTTCATTTTGTAGCGGTCATGGCAGCTTTTCAGACAGCCAATTGCTAAATAATGTGGTTGGTCACATACTACATTCTGCTATTCTGGTACCCTTTCATGGATGGTTGGTGCGCGAAACTTAGCTCTCTTTTATATAGATTTATCTTTTTGATTTAATGATTTAATTTATGGATACTCTTATCTAACGCAATTGCAGGAGAATCAGCCACAAAACTCATCATCAGAACCATGGCAATGTGGAGAATGATGAGTCTTGGGTGCCGGTACGTTACCTTTTTAATACTATTCATCTTATTTATATTGTTACCTAAAAGGTAATCTCATTTCTTACAGATGCCGGAAAAACTATACAAGAAAATGGGTTATTCAACCAAGATTCTAAGATACAAGATCCCGTTTCCCTTGTTAGCATATCCAGTGTACTTGGTAAGAGTAACATAAATAATTCGTAACATAGATATCAAATTTATCTATGTTCATATAAAATTTTGTAATGCAGATGAAGAGAAGTCCAGGAAAATCTGGTTCTCATTTCAATCCATACAGTGGCTTGTTTCAACTCCATGAAAGAAAAGATATTGTAACATCAACTGTATGCTAGACTATCATGACAATTGTCCTCTTTTACCTATGCACCGTCTTTGGTACTCTGCAAATGTTAAAGATTTACGGCATTCCTTATTTGGTAAGTCCCACAAAAAGTTCAAACATGCTTGTTAGTATAAAGCCACAAAGCCTCAGCTCTGCACATTTTTATTATTTTCAGATTTTTGTTATGTGGTTGGACTTTGTTACTTACTTGCATTACCATGGCTATAAGAAGCTTCCTTGGTATCGCGGAAAGGTATGTATGAGACATAAACATATTTTTATATTTTTTTAAATTGAATATGAATTGTGTGAATAAAAAATTGATTAGGAATGGAGTTATCTAAGAGGGGGACTAACCACAATTGATAGAGACTATGGATTGTTCAATAACGTGCATCATGACATTGGAACACATGTTATTCATCACCTATTTCCTCATATTCCACATTATCACTTAAGAGAAGCGGTATATCTTGAATTTCACATTCTCATTCTGTTTATATATAAATATGTTGTAGTTTATTCTGATCCAAATAATATATTGTAGACAAAAGCAGCGAAACCAGTACTTGGAAAGTATTACAGAGAGCCGAAGAAATCAGGACCAATTCCTTTTCACTTGGTTAAGGATCTAACAAGGAGCATGAAGCATGATCATTATGTTAGTGATTCTGAGGAGATTGTTTTCTATCAAACCGATCCACAACTCTTCCAGTATTCTTCTCCAAAGGAAGAGTGAATCACATGAGAGAAAAATCAAAAGAATCTCGCAACGTACATGGTCTTAGATAGTATGTAACACTAAACAAATGACAATTAGATTTGAAAATTTTTGCTTAGTCAATAATTTATGCTTCCATTATTTCTCTCTTGAAAAACCAAACAACAACAAAGAACAGGACATTCTTTTTCTCCCTGTTTATTTCTATTCCTTCTAGCTTGGATTTTCTTTTACTTTTTTGTTTACTTAAATTCCAATGAGGGACAAACAATAAGATGTGGTTTGCTTCCGTTAGCTAATTGCTACTACCTCATTTTCACTTTGTTTGATGTTATTTTTATTAATCCATTCTAAATCATGTGTCATAACTTTCCACATTTTTAATGAAAAGTTTTTATAGTAACATTAATGCTATGACGTATTAAAAATTAGTTTCAAAAACTTTATAATAACATAATATTTATGGCATATTTAAGATCATAAATTTCACAAGTCATTTTTTCTTTGTTACTTTACCTTTTAGAATCTGTGTGATGTTAATTTAATTTTAAGTTCCACATTATACTCTTACAATAACAATATAATACTCTAACTCCTCGTGAGACAATTTATAATCATAAATATGGTAAATGTACTAATGGTAATTATGTGATTGTAATCTAATAAGGGAAAAAATTAATATATTCCTATTAGAACATGGTTCATTCAGGGAGGTTAAGAACTTGTATTAAAAGGAGGTGGTATGTTGTCACGATTTGAAAATCCTAATAGGTCGTGAGCCTTCTCTATAGGTAAATCATATTTATTATTAACAATTAAGACGAGTGAAAAATGAAAATATGTGGAAATTAAAGTAAACATAGACAAATAAAAAATATAATCATGACTCAATCATAATTGACAATAAGAATAATCCCTAAGAATCAGTGGCATAAGTACAAGAGCAACTGTGATCTTGAACAGTAAATGTGAATGCTACAAACTTTCTAGAAAGAGGAAAAGATAGGTTCTATTAAGATTTCGTTTAGTTTTCTGATTCTTTTAGTTTTGTTTTTGCACTCTAATAGTCAATTCTGAACTTCGGATCTTTCTAACACATTATCAAGTGGTATTAGAGAGGTTCTATTAAGATTTTATTCTTGATAAATTTTGGAATTTCCTTAATATAAAGAGCAAAAAAAAAAAAACAAGCTCAAAATTCAAAGGATTAAAAAAAAGTGATAACTTGCTCATCAAGAAATCTGGGTACTTTCTCTCTAAGATGTCTGATTACTTGTTCTCTAAGAAAATTATTTTTAGACAAGGAGAAAAAATAAATAGAGGAATTCCTAGATCTTTAAGGATAAGAGAATTTTCTTAATCTTACAATTTGGTTTTAAGTATTTTCCTTTTGTATATATTTTGTTTCTACTAAATCTTGTTCTAGGATTGGTTCTTTACTTTATTTTAAGTAGAGTCGTGTAAACTTATAGTTAGTCATATAAGTCATCTTTACTCTAGTCAGTGATATCTCCAGTATTCAGATTAGCAAATCAGAAACAATAAGGATGAAAAAAAAAGAACTATCTGAGTCCACAGAACTCATTGTGTATCCTTAAAGAATTTAACCCCTCATTGTACTCGAGGTTATGGATTATTTCCTCTCAAGATAAAACAGATAAACTATTAAAGAACTAGCGGTACGTCAAACTTCAATAACTTTGACAAACTCAAAAGTTAGCAATGAGATCACACACAAACTCTATTTTGTTTGTAAAAAAATGTATGCAAAGAAGGAAAAATTTGATGCCTAAAAATGAGAGAGAAAACCCTCTATTTATAGCCAACAAAGGGTAGTATGAAAATGTGTTAATTATGCCTTATTGGAGAGGTCACAACCCTTTGAAAAAGGGACAACCTTTCAGAAAGGTCACAAACCTTTGAAAAAGGCACTACCTTTCAAAACGGTCACAACCCATTAGAAAAGACACAACCTTTCGTAAAGGTCACAATCCTTCAAAAAAAGTCACAACTCTTGTGGAAAGTCACAATCCTTCATTTCTCATTCACACCTTAAGACCCTAACAATCTCCCACATGAATGAGGAATGACTATTGTTAAAATATATGCATGAAAAACTGTGTGATTTGTAAGTAAGGATTAATTACATTTGGATAAGTAGATTTACCTTTGAACTTTCTTTAGTGAACGTATATCGAATATACTCGATCAATCGGTAGATTTAATATCTTTGAACCATCGAACTTTGGTGTATACCTAGACAATATAAGTCACATAATTAACCCTTTAATTGTTTTGGGTTCTCATTATTTTATTCATTTCAGCCATGAACACTTCTTGGTTTATAAGTGCATAGAGAACTAGCGTTACTAAATTCTCCTTGAAGCGACTTACACTTCACACTTACATAGGTGATTTCTAAATGTGTTATCCCATAGATACACCATTTGATATACCTTTTATCAAACTTAGAAATCATTAAAAAGCCTTACTACCTTTATCCTTGTTACTGAACATTATCAAATCATGAGAATGGACCATAAAAATAACTTAGACGATGTTGAACCATCATGAATGACTTTTTTTGATCCCCTTGAACTTAGATCTTGGGATCTCCAGTATTTTAGGTAGAGTTATCGTCACAATAACTTGTCCTCGGCCATAGTCTCATTCCCTTTACTAATCTATCAACTCCCTCTCTAGTTAGGCCTTTTTGTTAGTGGATATGATACATTATCCTTTGGCTTTATATATGTAATGACCCTTCAGATCATTTGTGTGTTAATGCCTTCTTTCCATCACTTAGAGTGTTCCTGTAACTACCCAAAGTCATTTATGACTTGCTGGCACTGACTGTTCGATCGCCTGGTCGTTTGTTTGGATTTTATGCCCGTTTCCCTGTTTTGGAGCTTTTGAAACTTGAAAAGTTGATTTCGGCCATAACCTCATGTAAACGACCTCAGAATATGATTCGGATGGTTCCATCAACTTTGAAATGACCAAATCAGGCTAGAAGTATGGTTGGCACGAGTCTCAAGGGTATCGGTGTGACTTTGGGGCCATTTGGTGCTTTAGCCTTTGAATCTTGGCTTAAGGTTGACTTTGGTCAATATTTTTGGTAAACGGGCTCGGATGAGAATTTCATTAGCGTGGTTAGTTCCGAAATGCCGAGTTTGGTCTAGAATGACCTTTCGTATGCTTCCCGGAGTTTTCGATCTAATTTCGAGGCCCTTTGTAGAATTTGGCTAAAAAGGCACTTTGGGTGTGGGATCCACTTTTTGTTGAAACGACCTCGTATGGAAATTTTGATTGTGCCATTGAGTCCGAAACATCGAATTTGATGGGGTAGCATATCTCATTTGCGTGCACGGGGTTCCGAAGGAATTTCGAGCACCTCGTCGAAGTTTTTGGAAAGCCAAAACTTAGTTGGTGCAGCAGCTGATGCTGCAAACCACTTTCCTCCCCGAGTTCATGGAAAGGTGTCCGCATCTGCGGAGCTCTATCTCTTTCTTCTCCGCGTTCACGGACTTGGCTCCGCAGTCCTGGCTCCGCTTTCGTAGATGTCTGGGGAATCTTTCTCTTCGCATTTGCAGATAGGCCTCTGCGTTCGCAGGCCCCTGGCCGTGTTTGCGGAGGTCAATTTGTTCTCTCTCTGCATTCGCGGGCCCCTGGCCGCTTTGGCGAAGGTCTGGGTGTCTGGCAATATATAAAGGGACAATCGGGTTCATTTCCTTTCAAAGGTTTAAAAATTGATATCTTCTTCATTTTAAGTCAATTTTTGGTGATTCGAAGTCCCAGGTGTTCGGAATTGTGTCGGCCTCATGGGTTAGTACTCGAATAGCATTGGGTGATCTTCCATTCTCATGAATTTGAGGCGTAAGTGGCTGTCATAGGCTTGTTTTGTAAAGTTTTGCTTGTTTTGTTTTCTTGTGTTGTCGGCTGTTCTGAACCCCGAATTGTGTTCTATTTTAGAACTTCGGTTTGGGGGAGGGTTTAGGACCTTTACACGAAGTCAATTTAGGGATTTCCATAGCGGGTCCCATATTTTCCAATTTTGACTCCGAAATTGGTCCGTCTTCGATTTTGATATTTTTAGTGTCTAAACGACCGTCCTGATGCTGTGATTCTATTTTTGATAGCGTGAAGGTAGTCTGAGGCCGTTCGGAAGGGAAAAGCTCTGATGGAGTGATTTGGAGCGCGCGCAATCGGCCTTCTGGTAGGTTACAACTTCCCTTCTTTTTAGATTAAGCTGGATTGTTTGATTCATATGCTGATTTGTGTGAATCTGGGGTGGGATTCTAGTATTTCTTCTCTTCTTCTCAGAAACCATGTTTTAGACTTAATTTTCGGGCTGGTTTGGGGATATTATCATGCTATCAAAGGTGTTGTTTGTGTGTTGATACATGTTGTTTATCTGGTTGGTTGTTTATTTATATTGGAGCATATTTCTAGCTTTAGTCTAGGTTAGGTTAGTTTTGTCTTAAACCCATGCATATGTTTGACTCTGCTATGTATCCGACATCGATTCGGATGGACTAGGTCCTTGTAGATCAGAATAGAAGACTTGGGTCTGATAGTATGAGCCTAGCTTTGGCTTTGTATTGTTGTGATCTTCAGGCTTCTCTCCCCATTTCTGTGGTGCCGATGTGTCATCGGAGGCGTGGTGTTTTTATGAGATTTTAGGTGTTTCGAGGTCGGTTCTATGGTAATGTGGTTGTTGGTGGATGGCGATCCATATTGGTTTTGTATTTTAGATCCACTACGGAATTGATATGCCTCTCGCACTCGTCTGGCTGGGATAGGGCCCCCGGAGTGTTAGTTGTCTCACTCGTCTGGCTGGGACAGGGCCCCTGGAGTGTTAGCCGGTTGGGCAATTGGATATGAGTTATTGGGGTCCTCTTTAGGGTGGACAAGCCCTGCACACTCGTCTAGCTGGGATAGGGCCCCCGGAGTGTTAGCTAGATCACCCGTCTGGCTGGGACAGGCCTCCCGAGGTGTTAGCTGGTTGGGCGATTGGATATTAGGGCCTTGGGAGGAGTTGTTATCCCCCCTTTGCACTCTACTGGCTAGGGCAGGGCCCGGGAGTTTCTACCTTGCTGGGCAGCCCAATTTGGAAGTGAGACTTCTGACTGGGTTGGAATTGGATGCTTGTTTCGGTTGAATTGGTTGGTGGTTTCGGTTCGCTGTTGGGTTTTCCTTCGATCTCATAGATTTAGCTCTTCCGTTTACCTGTCGGGCTTATGGGGGTCCGTTCAGGTTTTGTTTGTCTGTGCTTGAGTGTACCTTCTAGGTCTTATGGGGGGCCCAGTTAAGTTTAGTTTAGTTTTTCTTAGATTAGCTGTCGGGTTGTTGTTCTTATTTCTTTGACCTCTGTGATTGTTAATTCTATCCTTTCAGTATGTTTTTACCTTTCTTGCTCAGTCGACCTATGATGCATACTGGGTACCTGTTGTATTGGTACTCATGCTACACTCTGTATCTATTTTCATTATGCAGGTCCGAACACCAGTTCTCAGCGTTGAGTTCGAGCCTGCTGCAGTCTGTTCTGGAGGCAAGGGTGAGCATATGGCTTCCTGAGATTACCTGCCTCCTTCTGTTTATATATTTTTGCTTGTCTTTTTCTTTTGAGACAGTCTGGTTTCTGTGGTCCACTTTTGGGACTTGTACTCTTTTAGTAGCTATGTACTTGTGACTTCCAGGTTCTGGGAGGTATCGTTTGTTTGTATATAGTTTGGGTTTGCTTGCGCCTTTCCCTTATGTGTTCCTTTTATTTATTCTTACGCTTAGTTGAGGCTAGTTTCCACCCTCAATCCCATTACTCTCAAGTTCTGGTGCAGGGTTTGGCTTGCCTACTGGCGGGTTGGTAGGCGCCATCATGACTCGAGGAATCGGGTCATGATAAGTTTGTATCAGAGCCCCGGGTTCATCAATCTCACTTGTACAGAGCTAGCATCAAGTAGAGTCCTGCGGTTCCGCGCGGAGACGTCCGTGACTTATCTTCAGGAGGCTATAGGATGTCGTTAGGAGGTTTTCTTGTTTTGTATCATTTTCATGCACTATTGTCCGATTGATTTCATGAAATCTTACTTGTTTCACTATGTCGCAGGATTGCTCACACGCACAGTAGAGGCCGACCCCGAGGTTGACCTACGGCTGCGACACCAGCCTGAGAAAGAGTAAGGACTCCGAAGCTGGAGGCGGAGCCTCAGTTTGACTAGATTCCTCCTTAGCCAGTGGGGCCGGGACCAGCCTAGCCACCGCCCTCACCAGCTACCGCCCTTGACCTTCAGGTTATGCTTGCATAGATTTTGGCAGCGATAGGGGGTATACAGCAGCAGTAGCAGGCCCCAACACCAGTTCTAGAGCCAGCTCAAGCACCACTGGATCAGCTTACCGCAGCGGCCCCAGAGGTTCAGCAGCTGCCAGCATCATCCGCCATTCAGCCGGATGTCCTAGATGGGGTCATGCCGTTGAGGGAGTAGAAGATGCTCGGGGTGTTTCTGAGATTGTCACCACTGAGGTTTTATGGGGCTATTGGGAAGGATGCCCATGAGTTTATTGCCTCCTATCGGGAGTGATTGCACGCTCATGGGTTAGTGGAGGCGAGAGGACCCGACTTCAATGCCTATTAGTTAGATGGACCGGCCAGATAGTGGTGATGCTAGTTTATGGAGACCAAGCCAACTGGGTCCCTGCCGGTGACATGGACAGAGTTTTCCAAGGCATTTTTTGCTAGGTTTATCCCGCGGAGCGTTAGAGACCGTCTCCGTGATGGGTTCTCGAGGTTGGAGCAGGGCACTATGACAGTATCAGAGTATGAGGTGAGATTCCATGAGTTATACCATCATGCCACAATGATCTTGCTAACGGAGGAGGAGAGAGTCAGGTGCTTCATTAGAGGTTGGAGGTTGTTGCTGTGTATTGAGTCGCAGTCTATGGTTTTAGCAGGCCGCTCTTTTATGGATGTGGTGGACCATGCTCGCACGCTTGAGCAGCTCCGTCGCGAGGCCCACGGGGGCAGCGACAAGAGGGCCAGGCAGGATGATCATTTCAGTGGGCCCCATCCTAGGCCTAGAGTTAGTCAGGATCGAGTCCAACAGAGGTTCCAGTCGGATCAGCCCAGCCGCCCGTTTCAGGCGTCGTTGCAGATTATGGAGGGTGACCAGTACCGTTAGGGTGGTTATAGTGTCGGTCTGAGTCAGGGTTGAGGAGGTATTCCGATGGGTTCCTCAGGTCAGGGTGGTCGACCTCCGGTTGGGAGCAGGTTGCCTCAGGGTCGCTTTACTTGCGAGGGGCTTGATCATTTGTCCAGGGAGTGCCCTATCTCCAGACCAGGCTTACCAGCTCCTCACGCAGCGGGATCGGTATCAGCAGTAGCACCTCTAGCTAGGGGAGGAGGACAGTATTAGGGTGTTCGAGGAGGTAGGACAGGTGGCAATGTGGATGCACGGGGTAGAGGCACCTAGGGCCATTTCTATGCAGCTCTAGCCAGATCAGATGCCGAGGCGTCAGATGATGTGATCACAGGTACGGTTCTCTTATGCCATCAGTCCGCTTCAGCTTTATTTGATCCGGGTTCTACCTATTCATATATGTCTGCTTATTGTGCTCCTCGGTTGGGGTGAGTCTAGAGCCCTTAGTGGTACCGTTGCGTGTGTCGACCCCTGTAGGTGATTCTTTAGTAGTGGATCGGGTTTGTAGATCCTATGTGGTGACTATTCAGGGGCAGGACACTCGGGCTGATCTTATTGTGCTTAGTATGCTGGATTTTGATTTGATTTTAGGCATGGATTAGCTATCCCCTCACCGAGCGGTCTTGGATTGCTATGCCAAGACTGTTACTTTAGCCATGCCTGGTATTCCACCAGTGGTGTGGCAGGGTTCTTGTAGTCGCACACTAGTTGGGGTGATTTCTTGTATTCAGGCCCGGAGGCTAGTGGCTAGCGGATGTTTGGCTTATTTGACATATGTTAGAGATATTAGTAGGGAGGACCCTACCGTTGATTCCATACCTATAGTCCGAGAGTATGCCGATGTGTTTCCTGCCGACCTTCCTGGCCTACCCCCATATCGAGATATTGATTTTGCCAATGATTTGGAGCTGAGTACTCGTCCTATTTCCATCCTGCCATACTGTATGGACCCTGAAGAGCTCAATGAGCTCAGTGTTCAACTTCAGGATCTCTTGGGTAAGGGATTCATTCGGCCTATTGTATCGCCTTGGGGTGCCCCAGTCCTATTTGTGAAGAAGAATGATGGTACTATGCGGATGTGTATTGATTACAGGCAGCGAAATAAGGTGACGGTGAGGAACCGTTACCCCATGCCTCGCATTAATGATCTGTTCGACTAGTTTCAGGGTGCCGCAATGTTTTCTAAGATTAACTTGAGATTCGGCTACCATCAGTTGAGGATTAGAGTAGTGGACATCGCTAAGAAGGCATTTAGGACTTGTTATGGCCATTATGAGTTCCTGGTGATGTCTTTTGGGTGGACTAATGCCCCTGCCGCTTTCATGGACTTGATGACTCGTGTATTCAGGCCGTATCTGGACTCCTTTATCATAGTCTTCATTGATGATATCTTGATATACTCGCGGAGCCACAATGAGCATGAGCAGCATTTGAGGATAGTGCTCCAGACTTTGAGAGATCATCGGTTTTATGCCAAGTTCACAAAGTGCGAGTTTTGGCTTGAGCCTGTAGCATTCTTGGGACACGTGCTATCCAAGGATGGCTTTATGGTGGATCCATCAAAGATTGAGGTTATCCGTGATTGGACTAGGTCCACCTCTGTGACTGAGATTCGGAGCTTCGTCAGATTGGCAGGATACTACAAACATTTTGTTGAGGGTTTCTCTTCTATAGAGGCACCTTTGGCTTGGTTGACTCGCCAGGATGTTCCCTTTATGTGGTCAGAGGAGTGTGAGAGGAGCTTTCTCAGGCTTAAGGAGTTGCTTACCACTGCTCCTATATTGACTTTTCCAGTTGAGGGCGAGGGCTTCATAGTATATTGTGACACATCCAGCGTTGGTTTGGGTTGCATTTTGATGGAGCAGGGCGGGTTATTGCTTATGCATTGAGGCAGCTTAAGTTGAATGAGCGCAACTACCCCACTCATGACTTGGAGTTGGCGGCGGTAGTTTTCGCGCTTAAGATCTAGAGGCATTATTAATATGGAGTTCATTGTGAGATCTACACTGATCACAGGAGCCTTCAGTACATTACGACCTAGAGGGATCTTAACTCGAGGTAGTGCCATTGGATTGAGCTCCTGAAAGACTATGACCTCTCTATTCTCTACCACCCGGGCAAGGCGAATGTGGTAGCGGACGCCTTGAGCCGGAAGGTAGTGAGTATGGGTAGTCTAGCCTTCCTTTCTATTTCAGAGTGACCCTTGGTTTTTGACATTCAACCCCTAGCGAACCCGATGATCAGGCTTGATGTTTTAGATACCAGTCGAGTGTTAGCCTATGTGGGGGTTCAGTCATCTCTATTAGATCAGATCTGTGGTCGTCTGTTTGAGGATGAGTCTTTGGTGGCACTTCGAGATAGAGTATTAGTAGGTGATATCGGGAAGGCTACCTTAGATTCAGATGGGGTTCTGAGATTTGCTGGCCGTTTATGTGTTCCGAGAGTTAGGGATTTGATTCAGCTGATCCTTAGCGACGCCCATGATTCCAGGTATTCTATCCATCCGGGCAATGCTAAGATGTATCATGATTTGAGGCAACATTATTGGTGGAGCGGTATGAGGAGGGACATCTCAGATTACGTGTCCCGTTGCTTTTGTTTTCAGCAGGTGAAGGCCGAGCATTTGAGGCCTGGTGGTGAGTTGCAGAGATTACCCATTCCTGAGTAGAAGTGGGAGCGTATCACCATGGATTTCATTGTGGGCTTGCCTCAGACTTGTAGAGGTGTTGACAGCATCTGGGTCATCGTGGATCGATTGACCAAGTCAGCACACTTCCTTCCAGTTCATACTTCCTTCAGTGCTGAGAGGTTAGCCCGTATCTACATTCGTGAGGTGCTCCGTCTTCATGGTGTGCCTATTTTTATCATTTCAGACCAGGGTTCACAGTTCACTTCCAGCTTTTGGAGGGTATTCCAGGAGGAGTTGGGTACCCATGTTGATCTTAACACATCATTTCACCCACAGACTGATGGCCAGTCAGAGAGCACTATTCAAGTCCTTGAGGATATGTTGCGGGCCTGTGTCTTGGACTTTGGAGGTCAGTGGGATCAGTTCTTGCCCTTGACGGAGTTTGCGTACAACAACAGCTACTACTCTAGCATTCAGATGGCCCCATTTGAGGCTCTATATGGTAGGCGTTGTCACACTCCAGTTGGTTAGTTTGAGTTTACCTAGCCTAGGCCACGTGGTACAGACTTGTTTCAAGAGGCCTTAGTTCATGTGAGGATGATTCAAGATCGACTCAGGACGGCTCAAAGTAGACAGCGGAGCTGTGCAAATTGCAGGCGACGGCCACTGAGATTTGCCATTGGTGAAAGTGTATTCCTCTGAGTATCGCCCATGAAAGACGTGATGAGATTTGGGAGGCGGGGCAAGCTTAGCCCCAGGTATATTGGGCCTTTTGAGATTTTGAGGATAGTTGGTGATATGGCCTACGAGTTCACCTTACCTCCAGCATTCTCAGCTATTCATCCAGTTTTTCATGTTTCGATGTTACGCCGGTATGTTCGAGATGAGTTTCATGTGCTCCAATATGATGTTGTTGAGTTGGATGATCGCCTGACCTATATTGAAGAGCCAGTTGCTAGAATGTGAGGCAGCTGAGGTCTAGAGCCATTCCTGTGGTTAAGGTCTGCTGGAGGTATCATCCAGTCGAGGAGGCTACCTGGGAGACCGAGTGGGAGATGCGGGAGCAGTTCTTAAGCTTATTTGAGCCCTCAGGTACTTCTTGACTCTAATTTTCGCTGACGAAAGTTCTTTTAGTAGAGGATGTTGTAATGACCCTCCAGGTCATTTGTGTGTTAATGACTTCTTTCCGTTGTTTAGAGCATTCTTGTAGCGACCCCAAGTCATTTATGACTTGCTAGCACTGACTGTTCGGTCGCCTGGTCATTCGTTTGGGTTTGATGCCCGTTTCCCTGTTATGGAGCTTTTGGAACTTGAAAAGTAGATTTTGGTCATAACCTCACCTCAGAATATGATTTTCACGATTCCATCAGCTCCATAGCAGCCAAATTAGGCTAAAAGATGGTCGGCATGAGTCCCGAGGGTTTTGGTGTGACTTTGGGGCCATTTGGTGCTTTAGCCTTTAATTTTAGCTTAAGGTTGACTTTGGTCAACATATTTGGTAAACGCACTTGGATGAGAATTCCGTCAGTGTGGTTAGTTTCGGAATACCATGTTTTGTCTAAAATGACCCTTCGTATGCTTCTCGGGGTTTCCGATCTAATTCTGAGGCCCTTTGTGGAATTTGGCTATAAAGATGCTTTGGTGTGGGACCCACTTTTTGTCTAAACGACCTCGTATGAAAATTTTGACTACACCATTGAGTCCGGAACGTCGAATTTGATGGATCTCGTTTGCGTGCACGGGGTTCTAAATGAATTTCGAGTACCCCGTCAAAGTTTTTTGAAAGCCAAAACTTAACTGGTGCAGTAGCTGATGCTGCAGACCCCTTTCCTCTCGGCATTCACAGAAAGGTGTCCATTTCCATGGAGCTCTGTCTCTTTCTTCTCTGCGTTCGCTGTACTGGCTCCGCGTTCGCGGAGGTCTGAGTCCTTCTTCTCCATGTTCATGAATAAGGCTCCACGTTCGCGGAGGTCTTGGGAATCATTCTCTCTGCGTTTGCAGATAGCCCCCCACGTTTGCGGAGGTGTGGATTCTTTCCCTCCACGTACGTGGGCCCCTGGCCACGTTCACGGAGGTCAGTTTGTTCTCTTTTCGCGTTCGCGGGACCCTGGCCGCGTTCGCAGAGGTCTGTGTGTCTGGTAGTATATAAAGGGAGTTGCTGGGTTCATTTCCTTTCAAAGGTTTAAAAATTGGTATCTTTTATCAGTTTAAGTTAGTTTTCGGTGATTCGAAGTCCCAGGTGTTCGGAATTGTGTCGGCCTCATGCATTAGTGCTCGGATAGCATTGGATGATCTTCAATTCTTGTGAATTTGAGGCGTAAGTGCCTGCCATAGGCTTGTTTTGCATGTTTTTTTTCTTGTGTTGTCGGTTGTTCTGAACCCTGAATTGTGTTCTATTTTGGAACATCGGTTCGGGGAAAGTTTAGGACTTTTTCACAGAGTCAATTCCAGAATTTCCAGAGTGGGTACCACATTTTCTGATTTTGACTCCAAAATTGGTCGGTCTTTGATTTTGTTGTTTTTAGTGTCTAAACGACCGCCTTACGCTGTTATTCTATTTTTGATAGCGTGGCAGCAGTCTGAGACCGTTCGAAAGGGAAAAGCTCCGGCGAAGTGATTTGGAGCGCACGCGGTTTGCCTTTTGGTAGGTTACTACTTCCCTTTTTTTTAGATTGAGTTGGATCGTGTGAATGCATGCTGATCTGTGTGAATCTGGGGTGGGGTTTTAATATTTCTTCTCTTCTTCTTAGAAACCATGTTTTAGGCTTGATTTGTAGGCTATTTTTGGGATAGTATCATGCTATCGGAGAGGTTGTTTGGGTGTTGATGGATGTGGTTTATCTAGTTGGTTGTTTCTTTATGTTGAAGCATGTTTCTAGCCTTAGTCTAGGTTAGGTTAGTTTTACCTTAGACCCATGCACCTATTTGACTCTAGTATGTATCCGACATCGATTCGGATGGACTAGGTCCTTGTAGACCGGAATAACAGACTTGGGTCTGATGGTATGAGCTTAGCTTTGGCTTTGTATTGTTGTGATCTCCTGGCTTCTCTCCCCTTTTCTATGGTGCCGATATGTCATCGGAGGCGTGGTGTTTTCCTGAGATTTCAGGTGTTTCGAGGTCGGTTCTGTGGTAATGTTGTTGTTGGTGGATGGCGATCCATATTGGTTTGGTATTTGAGATCTGCTACGGAATTTATATGCCTCGTGCACTCGTTTGGCTGGGACAGGGCCCCCAGAGTGTTAGCTGGCTCACTCGTCTGGCTGAGACAAGCCCCCTTGAGTGTTAGCCGGCTGGGCAATTGGATATGAGTTATTAGGGTCCTCTTCGGGGTGGACAAGCCCTGCGCACTCATCTTGCTGGGACAGGGCACCCGGAGTGTTAGCTGGCTCACCCGTTTGGTTGGGACGGGGCCCCCGGGGTATTAGCTGGTTGGACGATTGGATATTAGGGCCTTGGGAGGAGTTGTTATGCCCCATTTGCACTTTACTAGCTAGGGCAGGGCCCCCAGGAGTTGCTATCTGGCTGGGTAGCCCGATTTGGAAGTCAGACTTCTGACTGGGTTGGAATTGGCTGCATGTTTCGATTGAGTTGGTTGGTGGTTTCAGTTCGTTGTTGGGTTTTCCTTTGGTCTCGTAAATTTAGCTCTTCCATGTACCTGTCGGGCTTATGGGGGTCCGTTCGAGTTTTGTTTGTCTATGCTTGAGTGTACCTTCTAGGTCTTATGGGGGCCAGTTAGATTTAGTTTAGTTTTTCTTAGATTTGTTGTCGGGTTGTTGTGCTTATTTCTTTGGTCTCTGTGATTGTTGATTCTATCCTTTCAGTATGTTTTTACCTTTCTTGCTCAGTCTGCCTATGATGCCTACTGGGTACCTATTGTATTGGTACTCATGCTACACTCTACATCTGTTTTCGTGATGCAGGTCCGAACACTAGTCCTCAGGCTGAGTTCGAGCCTGCTGCAGTCCGTTCCGGAGGCGAGGGTGAGCACATGGCGTCCTGAGATTGCCTGCCTCCTTCTGTTTATATATTTTGGCTTGTCTGTTCCTTTAGAGACAGTCTGGTTTCTATGGTCCACTTTTGGGACTTGTACTCTTTTAGTTGCTCTGTACTTGTGACTTCAGGTTTTGGGAGGTATCATTTGTTTGTATATAGTTTGGGTTCGCTTTCGCCTTTCCCTTATGTGTTCTTTTTATTTATGCTTACGCTTAGTTGAGGCTAGTTTCCACCCTCAATCCCATTACTGTCAAGTTTCGGGGCAGGGTTTGGCTTGCCTACTGGCGGGTTGGTAGACGTCATCATGACTTGAGAAATCGAGTCATGACAATATAGTTAATTGTGATAATTTCACTAGCGAGTAGTTCTCTAACGATATTATGTCTTTGTCTTATATGACGAGATTTTCCGTTACACACATGCTCCATGCACTACCTATTAATTGCAGCTTAACTATCACATTGTATGCATACTGGTGCTAAACGTTTGAGCCAAAAAGAATATCTTCCAAGAAATTTCAGAGTCATTCTGCTTCTTAACCAACCTTATCTAGAGCAATAAACTCAAATTTCATTGTAGAGTGAGCGATACATGTCTGTTTGGAAGATTTCCAAGAGATTTCTCCTCCACCAAGAGTAAATACATATCTACTCGTGGATTTTACTTTATTTGGTCCGATGATTCAATTTGCATCACTATATCCTTCTAATACTGTTAGATATTTATTATAATGTAAGACATCATTTTTTAAGTATGTTTTAAATACTCCATAAAACTCTTTTTATTGTTATCCAATGATTTTAATTGAGATTACTCTTGAATCGACTCAGTTTTCTATTAAAACATGCTATATTTGATCGTGTACAGTTAATGAAGTACGAAGCTCACATTTATTGGAGTCTTGACAATATTGAAATCCAAATGCTTGAACTTTTCAACGTAATGAGACTATGAAAATGCTAAACCTTGTGAAGTTTTAAGGATTCTTATATCTAAGATCATATCAGCAACTCCAAGGTCCTTCATATAAAAATTATTTTCGATCTTACACTTAGCAGCATTTATGTCAGAAGTGTCTCTATTGATGATCAACATGTCATAAACATATAAACAAAAAATGACCTTGTGATTTTGAGTGTCTCTAATGTAAACACATTTATCACATTCATTAATCTTAAATTTATTTGCCAATATGAATTGGTCAAACTTTGCATGTCATTGTTTGGGTGCTTGTTTTAGTTCATAGAGTGAGTTAAAAAGTTTGCACACTTTTTTCTTTACCAGGAACCACAAACCCCTCGGATTGTTCCATGTAAATTTCTCCCTCCAATTCTCTATTTAAGAGAGTTGTTTTCATATTCATTTGATGAATTTGAAGGCCATATACCACAACTAAGGTAATTAACATCCTAATGGATGTAAACCTAGTTACTGGCGAGTATGTGTCAAAAAAGTCAAGACCTTCTTTTCATCTAAAGTCTTTGACGATAATTCTTGCTTTATATTTGTCAATAGGTCTTTCAACTTTCTTTTCCTTTTGAAGATCCACTTTGAACACAAAGGTTTATTTCCTGGAAGAAGATCAACCAATTCTCAAGTACAATTGCTCAAGATTGAACCAATCTTACTATTGATAGCCTCTTTCCAAAAGGATGAGTCCACAGAAGACATAGCTTCTTTGAATGCATGAGACTCATTTTCAAAAGGAAATTTTACAAAATCAAATCTGAAGGAAGTAGATAACCTTTCACATTTACTACGTCTCTGAATTTCTTTAATAAATACATTCTCTTTTGGTTCTTTCTAAGGTCGTTTAGACCCTTCACTAGACACAACTCAAGTCTAGTTTTGTATGGATATATGTGTTCAAAGACATATCTATTCATTAAAAAATCATAATATTTTAAGTGACACTTTTTTTATCAAAGACCACAACTCTTTTGAACAAGTATATATATAATTCGGTGACTTTATACTAGTCATATATATGATACTAGTAAAAAAAAAATTCAACGACCACAATATCAAATATACTACAAGAATTTTGTGGGTCTAACATAATAGAAGAATGTTATTGAAAAGTCTAATTTTTTTTTCTTTATCACAAGAAAAGAATCCCCATATTTTAAATATGATCTAAAAAATCTCAAAAATATTTTTTCAAGTATTAGAAAATAATTTTTCACATATTTTTTCCTTTTGTCACAATTAGACTGAACACTTAGTATTTAGAATACTAATAATAAAGATTCAATCTTTATACAACTTATTTCTAGTTTAAGGAAGAAGTTTTTCTATTCTTTGAATCGTTAATTGAACGAACCTTGAATTCTGATGAAGTTTTTGTATTTTTCGAATCAGTTATAGATTCAGATGGAGTAAAAAAATACAACAATATTTCTAGTTAACAATGAAGTTGTTATATTCTTCAAATCATTTATCCTTAATATTCCTGATGAAGTTTATATACTCTTCAAGTTTAGCTAATCACTCTTTATGATCAACTCTTCTCTCTTTCAATAGTTGTTCTAAAATGTCACGACCCAGGGTAGCCCCTAGATGAAACACAGCGTACAAGACCCCGAGAGGCCTCATATAAGCCCTTAGCATACATAACATACAAGATAATAGAGAAGCAAGAGTTCAAAAGAGCATTTTTTTTATCAAAGCTTTAAACAAAACAACGGAAGTCTACATCTCATGTCTCAAAGCCTTCTAATATCATAGAATACGAATAAAAGTGATAGGGACGTAGCCCAATACAATATCAAACATAAGGAAAGACATCAAAGTAAACTCCAACAAGGCTATGTCCTCGGATGGATGAGGACTCACCAAGTCTTCTCTCAACTCTAGATCAATGCTCTAGCCACGAGTAGGAGAACTGCCACGTCCTACACCAAAGAAATTGATGCAGGCAAGAGTATGTGTTAGCACAATTAAGTACTAAGTATGACAGCAATGCATATAAACTCATAAAACATGCTAGAAACTGAGATATAAACATGACATGCTATTGGCCAAGCTAAACATGATAAGGCATCTAAGCAAGTAGCATAAAGCATAAACCATGGCCAAAGCAAGCTAAATCATCTTTCTTTTACTATTCTTTTCTTTACTTTAATTTTAGTAACCCATGCACTATTGTGCAAGCTGAAGTGTGGAAAAACCTCAAACCGATCTGTAGACCATGGAATAACTCAACATGGAATCCGGTGTCTGCCCTACACCAAAAAAGGGCCATTTTACTTGCCAAGGTTGAATCCTGAACCATAGCCTACGTGGATCCACTAGCTAAGCTGATATAATATGGGCCTATTAAAGACCACCTATGGGGGCACATAGGCATAGGACATATGGGGACTTGTCACCCGTCCACTCAGTTCTATGCATAATTCCCACTATACAATCATAAATATTGATATCCATGGAAAGGCACAACTAGAGTTATCAATCCAAGCTAAACATGACTTCACATACCATGGACTAGTCCAAGCTTACTTCATTGAGTAGCTTCTTTAAGGTTTTGATTCAATTTTAGTTAAGCAAACCTTTTAACAAGTTATGAATCCTTTACATGTGAGAAAACCTTTCACAAGCTTAGGTTGAGCATTATATGAGAAAACCCTTTCAAGACTCAACATCAACATATCATAGATTTCACATAAAACATGCTTGATTCTATAAGCCTCTTTCTTCATGATGCTATCATGCTTTTTACTTGAACATGCTAAATTCATGCACTTAACCCCAACTCATGCTCAATTTCATAGATGAATCATCAATTTCATAAATTCATATCTCAACCCAACAATCAAGGCATAGATTATCAAATTGGGGAGAATTTACTTGGGATCATGGGGGTTCATGCAATATTTACAATAATCTTGTAATTCACGCTAGACCGTGCACTAAATTACTTTACCCACGCTAGATCATGCACTACAAAGCATAAAATCAGTAATTGGACTCATACTCGAAGAACCCATAACAATTGATCAAACCCTAGCTTACTTGAAGGGAATTGAACCTTGAAATTCATGAAGAAAAGGTAGGGCCCAATGGAGGAAGCAACTCCATTGGTCAATACCATCATACCTTAGCAAAGCCCACTAGAAATTGGAGGAAATTGAATGATCTTCAATGGAGGACTTAGCTTCTTCTTCTTCCTTGAGCTAGAGAGGATTTCTTTTAGAGAGAGAAATGTATGAGAGGTGAATTTAGGGAAATGAGTTAGAATGAAGTGATTTAGGTATAGAAAACTATATATAGGACCTTCATTAAGGGTAAAACCGCCTTAGTTAATTAGGGAATTAACAAGGGAGAAGACCAAAAAGCCCTCAATTAAAACTGTCGGGGCCCATCTACTGTCAGGACCTACGGTCCGTACATCCATTGACGAACCGTCCTGTTGAACCGTCAAAAGATTTAGAGAGTTGGTATCTGGGGAACCTACAACGATGGCTTTGATCTATGGTTGGTAAGTCTATCTACGGACCGTACACCTCAACTGTGGATCACAGCCTGAGGTTCAAGAATTTAACCAAGTCTGGGGGACATCTACCATTACTTTTTAGGACCTTCAACTGACTTACGATCCATCCTGTTACTCCATAGATCACACTTCAGAGACTGAGAATTACTGAAATTGACAGAGCCATTGACGGCTCCTCACCTACGGCCCGTCAACCTGACTACGGCCCTTAAGTGGCCTCCGTAGGTCACTGCCTAAAGGTAATTCTGCATTTTTCATTCCTTGGAAAGCTGGGGTATTACAATATCTACCCCTTGGGGACATTCGTCCTCGAATGAGAACCTGGACATCATGAGAAAGGTGATAGACTCGGACTAACAACTCAACCTAACATGCAAGCATATAAATGCACATATCTGAGGAGGAAATATCAACTCCAAGCTAAAGCATGCTCAACACTAAATTCATGAAGACTTTATGCAACTCATACTCAATGCACATATATCATATTAGACTCTTCATGAACATGCATATAATCAAGGAATCATGGAAATCAACAATGACACATGAGACCAAAAGAATGAACCATGAGGAACTAGGTACCTCAAGCTAGAGGAGGATCGGAAGGAAAAAGATGAGGATAGCGGGACATCATATCGGCCTCGGCCTCCCAAGTAGCACCCTCAACTAGTTGATTCCTCCATAGAACTTTCACGGAAGCAACTTCTTTATTTCTCAACTTCCGGACTTGTCGGTCTAAAATCTCTAACGAACCTCTTCATAGGAAAGACTATTCTTTATGCCAAGAGTCTCTATTGGCACTATAGAGGTCGGATCACTAACACACTTTTTCAACAATGAGACATGGAAAATCGGATGCACCGATGCCAACTCATTAGGCAAATCAAGCTCATAGGCAACCTTACCAACACGTCTCAAAATCTGATATGGGCCTACAAAGCGGGGACTAAGCTTCCCTTTCTTCCCAAATCTCATTACACCCTTCATAGGTGAAATTTTCAAGTAAACCCAATCATCAACATCAAATTCTAATTCTCTTCTTCTAACATCAGCATAAGACTTTTGTCAACTTTGAGCCATTTTTCAGCCTTTCTCTAATAAGCCAAACTTTCTCCATAGCCTCATGCACTAACTCGGGGCCTATCAAAGCAACTTCCCCAATTTCAAACCAACCTATGGGAGATCTACACCTCCTACCATAGAGATCCTCAAATGGAGACATACCAATACTAGAATGGTAGCTATTATTATAAGCAAACTCACTCAAAGGCAAATGGTCATCCCAAGTACTATTGAACTCAATAACACAAGCTCTCAACATATCTTCTAAAGTCTGAATAGTACGCTCTGCTTGCCCATCGGTTTGGGGATGAAAGGTCGTGCTAAGCTTAACACGAGTACCAAGACCTTTTTGGAATGACTTCCAAAATTGAGAAGTAAACTGGGCTCCTCGATCGGAGATAATGGATAAAAGCACTCCATGCAGCCTAACCATCTCCCTCATGTACAACTTAGCATAATCCTCCGCCGAATAAGAAGTTCTGACGGGAATGAAATGGGCTGACTTGGTCATTCTATCAACCACAACCTAAATCGAATAATAAAGTCACCTTGTGCGAGGCAAACCTACTACGAAATCCATATTTACATCTTCCCACTACCAAGTAGGAATCTCTATGTCTTGGGTCAAACCTCTCGGTCTCTGATGCTCAACCTTCACTTGTTGGCAATCAGGACACTTAGCCATATATTCCGCAATGTCTTTCTTCAAGCCATTCAACCAATAGATTTTCCACAAATCACGGTACATCTTGGTAGCTCCAGGGTGGATGGAATATCTAGAACTATGCTCAAATCATCTACGTCGGGAACACATAAGCGACCTTGGTAATGAAGTACACCATCTTCCCCTTGGGAGAAAACCTCTATGGATTTCTTGAGAACCGTTTCTTTCAATTCCACCAAATTAGGATCAAGGTCTTGCTTAGCTATTACATCATGAACAAAAGAGGATTCGGAACCATTGTGAACGGTAACTCCACCCTTAGCGGAATCAATCAACCGAACACCCAATCGGGCTAAACTATGAACATCACGAACCAACTCTTTCTTGCCATCCTCAATATGTGCAACACTGCCCATAGACAATCTACTAATAGCATCCGCCACCACATTAGCCTTGCCGGGGTGATAGAGAACACTCATATCATAATCTTTTAGCAATTCAAGCCATCTTCTTTGGCGGAGATTCAAATCTTTCTGCTTAAAAGCATACTGGAGACTCTTATGATCGGTGAAGACATCTACATGTACTCCATACAAGTAATGTCACCATATTTTCAAAGCAAACACCACCGCTGCCAACTCTAAGTCATGAGTGGGATAGTTCTTCACATGCACCTTTAGTTGTCTTGAATCATAGGCAATCACTTTCCCGTTTTGCATTAGAACACACCCTAGCCCAACCCTTGAGGCATCACAATACACTACAAAACCATCGGTTCCTTCCGGTAGACTCAATATCGGGGCTGAAGTAAGCCTGTCTTTCAATTCTTGAAAACTCCTCTCACAAGCCTCGGATCACATAAACTTAGATTTTTTCTGAGTCAAAGCCGTCAACAGAGAAGCAATTAAAGAAAACCCCTCAACAAACCACCTATAATAACCAGCTAAACCCAAGAAACTACGAATGTGCGAAGGTGATAAAGGTCTAGGCCAATTCTTTACCGCTTCGGTCTTTTTAGGATCTACCTCAATACCCTTACCGGAAACAATGTGACCAAGAAAAGCCATGGATCTCAACAAAAATTCACACTTGCTAAACTTTGCAAAGAGTTGTTGATCCTTGAGGACTTGCAACACAACCCTCAAATGACTAGCATGCTCATCCTCATTCCTTGACTAGATCAAGATATCATCAATAAACACAATCACGAACATGTCAAGGTATTGCTTAAACACCCTATTCATCAAGTCCATGAATGGGCAGGAGCATTTGTCAATCCAAACAACATAACCAAGAACTCATAGTGACCATACCTTGTTCGAAAAGCCATTTTCAGAATATCATCTTCTTTCACCCTCAATTGGTGATAACCCGAACGAAGGTCGATCTTTGAAAAGTAACTAGCCCCTTGAAGTTGGTCAAACAAATCATCTATCCTTGGCAAAGGATACTTATTCTTGATTGTAACCTTATTCAATTGGCGATAGTCGATGCACATACGGAGTGAACCATCTTTCTTTCTTACGAACAATACTGGAGCACCCCATGGGGAAACACTTGATCAGATGAAACCCTTATCTAAAAAGTCTTTTAGTTGTTCTTTCAACTCTTTTAGTTCCGCCGGAGCCATTCTATAAGGAGGAATAGAGATAGATTGCGTATCTGGGAGAAGGTCAATACCGAAGTCTATTTCCCTTTCGGGAGGAATACTGGGCAAGTCATCGGGAAACACTTTCGGAAACTCACTAGCAACGGGGACCGACTCAAGAGTAGGGGTTTCGGAATCTATATCCCTCACCCTAACTAGATGATAAATGCAACCCTTAGAGATCATCTTTCTAGCCTTTAGATAAGAAAAGAATTGACCTCGAAACATAGAATTTCCCCCCTTCCACTCTAGGATAGGCTCATTAGGGAACTGAAACTTGACCACTCTGGTCCTACAATCAATAGAGGCATAACAAGCATACAACCAATCCATCCCAAGAATGACATCGAAATCTAGCATATCTAGGTCTATGAGATCGACAAGAGTAACTTTATGGGACAAGAAAATGGAGCAACCTCTATAAACCCTTTTAGCTAAAATAGACTCTCCTATCGGAGTAGATACAAGGATAGGATCTAGCAACATATCCGGTACAATATCAAACCGCATTGCCACATAGGGCGTCACGAAGGACAATGTAGCATCGGGATCTAACAAGGCATAGACATCAAAATGGAAAACTTTCAATGTACTGGTGACCACATCGGGTGAGCTCTCTTGCTCATGATGAGCCTGAAGTGCATAAAATTTGTTTTGCTTAGGAGCACCTGAACACGAACCATTTGGGGCAGCTTGCTTACCCTTCTTCCTTTAGCCAAGAGAGATGTACAATCTCTCATCTTGTGACCAGCCTTACCACAAGTATAACAACCATCTGAGCCAGCTAGGCATTTGCCTTCATGCCTCCTCCCACATCTAGTACAACTAGGCAAAGAAGATCCACTACTGTTCCTTTCTTGAGGCTTAGGGTTTGGCACCCTATCATTGTTGGATCTCGGAGGAGCCTTAGAAGAACCTTGATTAGAGAACCCTTGTAGAAATCTAGGTTGACCTTGTCCATCGGACCTTGCATGAGAAAAGTTGCCATCTCCGGTTCTTGCCCGCTTAGTCTCTCAAGATCTCCCCTTAAGCTTTTCTTCTTCAATTTGTTCGGCATAAACCATGAGGTGAGAAATATCCATGTCATGCACAACCATGGTGGTGCGACACTCTCTCACCAACATATCAGACACTCTCGACACAAATTTGCTCATTCTTGCCCTTGGGTCGGCAACTATGGACGGAGCATATCTAGCCAATTGTGTGAACTTCAATGCATATTCTTTCACACTCATACTCCCTTGACGAAGATTAATAAACTCAAGAACCTTGGCCTCTCTCTTCTCAAGAGGGAAGAATCGATCAAGGAAAGCACTCTTAAACCTCTCCCATCGTATGGGACCTTCATCAATAGCCCTTTCACTCTTCCATTGATTGTACCAAGTTTGGGCAACACCTTTTAATTGATGAGCGGCCAACTCCGCCTTCTCTTCCGGTGTCACACCCATTATCATCAACACTTTATAAACTTCATCAATAAATTAACATCCACTGTATTTGAAGGCCATATACCACAGCTAAGGTAATTAACATCCAAATGGATGTAACCCTAGTTACTGGCGAGTATGTGTCAAAATAATCAAGACCTTCTTTTCATCTAAAGTCTTTGACAATAATTCTTGTTTTATATTTGTCAATAGGTCCTTCAACTTTCTTTTCCTTTTGAAGATCCACTTTGAACACAAAGGTTTATTTCCTGGAAGAAGATCAACCAAGTCCCAAGTACAATTGCTCAAGATTGAACCAATCTTACTATTGATAGCCTCTTTCCAAAAGGATGAGTTCACAGAAGAAATAGCTTCTTTGAATGCATGAGACTCATTTTCAAAAGGAAATTTTCCAAAATCAGATCTAAAGGAAGTAGATATCCTTTCACATTTACTACGTCTCTAAATTTCTTTATTAAGTACATTCTCCTTTGGTTCTTTCTAAGCTCGTTTAGACCCTTCACTAGACACAACTCAAGTCTAGTTTTGTATGGATATATGTGTTCAAAGACATATCTATTCATGAAAAAATAATAATATTTTAAGTGACACTTTTTTTATCAAAGACCACAACTCTTTTGAACAAGTATATATATAATTCGGTGACTTTATAATAGTCATATATATGATACTAGTAAAAAAAAAATTCAACGACCACAATATCAAATATACTACAAGAATTTTGTGGGTCTAACATAATAGAAGAATGTTATTGAAAAGTCTATTTTTTTCTTTATCACAAGAAAAGAATCCCCATATTTTAAATATGATCTCAAAAATCTCAAAAATATTTTTTCAAGTATCTGAAAATAATTTTTCACATATTTTTTCCTTTTGTCACAATTGGAATGAACACTTAGTATTTAGAATACTAATAATAAAGATTCAATATTTATACAACTTATTTCTAGTTTAAGGATAAAGTTTTTCTATTCTTTGAATCGTTAATTGAACGAACCTTGAATTCTGATGAAATTTTTGTATTTTTCGAATCAGTTATAGATTCAGATGGAGTAAAAAAATACAACAATGTTTCTAGTTAACAATGAAGTTTTTAAATTCTTCAAATCATTTAGCCTTAATATTCTTGACGAAGTTGATATACTTTTCAAGTTTAGCTAATCACTCTTTATGATCAAGTCTTCTCTCTTTCAATAGTTGTTCTAAAATGTCACGACCCAGGGTAGCCCCCAGATGAAACACGGCGTACAAGACCCCGAGAGGCCTCATACAATCCCTTAGCATACACAACATACAAGATAATAGAGAAGCAAGAGTTCAAAAGAGCATTTTATATCGAAGCTTTAAACAAAACAGCGAAAGTCTACATCTCATGTCTCAAAGACTTCTAATATCATAGAATACGAATAAAAGTGATAGGGACGCAGCCCAATACAATATCAAACATAAGGAAAGACATCAAAGTAAAATCCAACAAGGCTATGTCCTCGGATGGATAAGGACTCACCAAGTCTTCTCTCAACTCTAGATCAATGCTCTCGCCACGAGTAGGAGAACTGCCACGACCTACACCAAAGAAGTTGATGCAGGCAAGAGTATGCGTTAGCACAATTAAGTACTAAGTATGACAACAATGCATATAAACTCATAAAACATGCTAGAAACTGAGATATAAACATGACATGCTATTGGCAAAGCTAAACATGATAAGGCATCTAAGCAAATAGCATAAAGCATAAAACATGCCCAAAGCAAGCTAAATCATCTTTCTTTTACTATTCTTTTCTTTACTTTACTTTTAGTAACCCATGCACCATTGTGCAAGCTGAAGTGTGGAAAACCTCAAACCGATCTGTAGACCATGGAATAACTCAACATGGAATCCAGTGTCTACCCTACACCAAAAAAGGGCCATTCTACTTGCCAAGGTAGAATCATGAACCATAGCCTACGTGGATCCACTAGCTAAGCTGATATAATATGGGCCTGTTAAAGACCACCTATAGGGGCACATAGGCATAGGACATATGGGGACTTGTCACCCGTCCACTCAGTTCTATGCATAATTCCCACTATACAATCATAAATATTGATATCCATGGAAAGGCACAACTGGAGTTATCAATCCAAGCTAAACATGACTTCACATACCATGGACTAGTCCAAGCTTACTTCATTGAGTAGCTTCTTTAAGGTCTTGATTCAATTTTAGTTAAGAAAACCTTTTAGCAAGTTATGAATCCTTTACATGTGAGAAAACCTTTCACAAGCTTAGGTTGAGCATTATATGAGAAAACCCTTTCAAGACTCAACATCAACATATCATAGATTTCACATAAAACATGCTTGATTCTATAAGCCTCTTTCTTCATGATGCTATCATGCTTTTTACTTGAACATGCTAAATTCATGCACTTAACCCCAACTCATGCTCAATCTCATAGATGAACCATCAATTTCATCTATTCATATCTCAATCCAACAATCAAGGCATAGATTATCAAATTGGGGAGAATTTACTTGGGATCATGGGGGTTCATGCAATACTTACAATAATCATGTAATTCACGCTAGATCATGCACTAAATTACTTTACCCACGCTAAATCGTGCACTACAAAGCATAAAATCAGTAATTGGACTCATACTCGAAGAACCCATAACAATTGATCAAACCCTAGCTTACTTGAAGGGAATTGAACCTTGAAATTCATGAATAAAAGGGAGGGCCCAATGAAGGAAGCAACTCCATTGGTCAATACCATCATACCTTAGCAAAGCCCACTAGAAATTGGAGGAAATTGAATGATTTTCAATGGAGGACTTAGCTTCTTCTTCTTCCTTGAGCTAGAGAGGATATCTTTTAGAGAGAGAAATATATGAGAGGTGAATTTAGGGAAATGAGTTAGAATAAAGTGATTTAGGTATAGAAAACTATATATAGGACCTTCATTAAGGGTAAAACCGCCTTAGTTAATTAGGGAATTAACCAGGGAAAATACCAAAAAGTCCTCAATTAAAACTGTCGGGGCCCATCTACGGTCAGGACCTACGTTTCTAATTTACTCTCTTTGAAAAAATTAAATTCAAATGGCTTCGGTCCAACATAAATGGTGGAGGTAATTTATCAGTTAGCAAGTCATATAGGCCTAAGCATGAAAATTTTAAATAACAATCTATATATTTAATTCCGTCAAAGAGACTAAAGACAATACTATTTGTTTGTTACTCCTTTATTCAGGGCATAGTTTGGCTCGCCTTTCTTTCCCCTTAGGTTCTAAGTTAAATCAAACCTTCCTCAATATATTTTCAGTTGAATTAAACTAATTTCTGCCAGGAGAGACTACAATGCGTAGCTCAATATCTATTTTGTTATATTGTTTTTTATCTTCAATTTTCGTGACGGTTACATCTTTTGTATTTTCAAATTGTCATAAGTAAATTTTGGCTGTGATTTCTGATCATTTATTAAACTCAGTTAAATTTTTATCATTTGGGAATTAAGTTGATGATGATCAACTATATTGTCGTACTAATGCGAGTAACCAACAAGTGGTCATACCTTCAAATACAATGAGATTAAAATAAAAAGTATTGCTGATATTACAGAGCTATTTGCATCCCAGTAGGTTGATGTTGTCACAATCCAATTTCCAGGTCATGATGGTACCTACTACACCCCACCAGTAAGTAAGCCTAACCCTTAGCCCGGAGCCATAAGCAACGGAATACCAAGCGGAAGCCAACAACAAGAAGTATGAGCTTAGAATAAAACAGAGAAAGGATAATCAACAAAAACAATACAGGTACCATCCCAAGACCTGGCATCAGTTAGTAGTTGAGCATCTAATCCAAAATAGGAGTACAACGCTTTCACAAATACAAGAAATGTAGATACTATCTCTGAATACAATATAAAGACTAAGCCTAGAAAAAATAGACGGAAACCGGGAGCTCTAGACGCAAGGAGCTCACCCTAATCTCTAAAGTCTCAACCTGCTCTGCACGACCCCAAATCAACGGCGATAACTCAACTGCAATCTGCAGGGGGCATAAGTGTAGTATGAGTACCAAAAATGGTACTCAGTAGGCAACGGCCGACTGAGCTCAAAAGATAATACAAGCATAAACAACAATTAATAAGGAAAGCATAGCACAAGTAAATAAACAGGAGATACTAAAGTAGACAAGAAACAAAGAATATAAACAAGAAACAAGGGGTAAGAAGTTGAGTCAAGAACGTACCTGGACCGCAAGCCAACAACCTAATCGCACGCAACAAAGATAGCAATTCAACTACCCAGTGTCAAGAGGACCCACTACATATTTCTAAAGTCAAAACGTACTAGGTAAACATAAAACAACAGCATAGAATAGAATATAGTCAAACAATAACCAAATCGGACCCCCATAAGCCCAAAAGGTACAAACAACAAACATAACCCAACCGGCCCCCATAACCGGAGGGTAAAAACAATAAACAAGTACACTAGTGATAGGCAATGCATATGAATACAGGGTGAGCAGCAGAACCATCAGTAACCATCAAAACCTCTAACTAGAGGAACGGCCTCGAACAGTAAAATATCTACCTCGGACTGAGAATAATTGCCTCGAACTGTCAACATCAGCCTTGGACTGGAGATAACGGCCTCGAACCATGAGCATTAGCCTCGAACCAGAAGTGACAACCTCGAATCGTGAGTAACCAATAATGGGGTTGCCTACCCTTCCAATAAACTCCCAAGGGTGCCAATAAGAAAGCAGGCAAGAAAGGGTGTCGATGCACTGTAGTCAGGTAAAAACTGAGCTCATCCCAGATGCCTCTAATATCTCAAGTAGAAAAAGGAGCACGTCCCTGACGCCTCGTAATCTCAAAAATCAGTAAGTCAAGTGATCCAGGTGGTACGACTTTCGTTAAAGCCAGTTTAGAATAAAAACCAAGTAAAATAGTGTTTCAACATGAACGATAAATATGCCAATGCATGGATCGGGATCGTACCACGAAATTTGTGAGAATGAGCAAATAATGCAATTCATGCCATCACCAGCAATAAAACCACGCTACCAAAGTAGAGAGTACTAACCTGGGATCCAACTGGTACTTGCATAAGGCCTCGGGCCCAACATTATACTCATAAGCTCAATAAGGATACAACATGACCACCGCTAATCAACAAGCAAAGGGATCAAGAGAGATTTCAAATCAATAAAAGGGGGAGCAAACTCAACGGACGATGCCCTACCCCAATCAAACCGCTCCAGTCCCAAACTGAGCACAACTAGGACCAACCCACAGCTACGACAATTCACCAAGGTCACAAGCATCAATGCAAAGAGAACAACACAAAAAATCCCTAAAAGGAGAAAATCATAACTACGAGGTGATAAACTACAACCTAAAGCGTCTAATGTCAAGCCTAGTCTAAGGCCACCATGAATAAATCCTAACAAGGTTAAGCAAGATCATCTACACTATAAGTTAAGCCACAACCTAAACTAAGGATCCCAACACCCACAATAAGCCCAAGACTCCTACAGAATCAAGAAAGAATGGAATAACAAGAGGAAAGCTAAATACCCGGCAATTACCATCCAAAATTACATGAAATCTATACTAGGCATTCTCTAAGAAGCTCAATTAAGAAAGTATACCGAAGCCTACCTCAAAGCCAAACACGAGCGCTTTGAATCCACCACACATTAGCTATCCACTTTCAAAATGCCTCCCAACACCTCCCCCACTGTCAAATTATCGATCACAACGTCATTACAGATGTTTTGACACTAAAATCACAATAATTGAAAATGGATCCAAAATTGAGCCTAATTAGGAATGTGGGACCTACATCGAGAATCAAAAAATTGACTCCATCAAAAGGCCCTAAGCGCCTTACCGACCTTGTGTTCCAAAATTGAACACAATCCGAGGCCAAAAAATAGCAAACACGGCACATGCAAAGAATTCATAAATTAAGCACCAAAAAGAGGAGGGCAGCAGCTTCGAGCTCAAAATTACCTCAAACCGGGGTTCACCAACACAATATGATCACTCCATTACGCAGCCACAACTTCCACGATCATACTGGACTTAGAATCACCTCAATCGGAGTTGAAACGAAGGAGAAATCACTTTTTTGAAAATAAGAACTAAAGCTACATTTTCGCTATATAAATAGCAGAAATCTGGTCGCTAAAAGTTCAATTTCTGGTCGCTAAAAGTTCAATTTCTGGTTGCTAAAAACCTGCACCAGATATCAGCACTTCAGCTGGTTTGCTTAAACTCTGAATTCTCCGACGGGGTGCCTCGGATTCATTTCGAACTCCGTGCGCACAAACGAAATATGCTACCCCATCGAATTCGACATTTCGATCTTAATTGAACCATCTAAGCTTCCATCCAATGTCGTTTTGCCGAAATGTGGGTCCCACACCAAAGTTCCATTTTAAGCTAAAAATCACAAGAAGGCTCAAAATGAGACCGGAAGCCTATGGAACTGCACGAAAGGTCGTTCTAGGCCAAACTCAACATTTCGGAGCTAACCGCGCTGATGGAATTCTAATCTGAGCACGTTTACCAAGAATATTGACAAAAGTCAACCCTTGGCTTAAGCTTCAAAGTTAAAATGTCTAACGGCACAAACACACACCAGAAGTCTAAAGGCCTGAACCAACCATTCCCCTAACCTAAAATGGCCTTTCCAGAGCTGATGAAACCATCAGAATTGTGTTCTGAGGCCGTCTTCCTGAACTTTTGACTAAAGTCAACAGTTCAAGTTTCAAAGGCTCCAAAATACGGAAACTTGCACAAAATCCAAATGAACGACCTGACGACCGAACTGTCAGCCCTAGCAAGTCATAAATGACTTTTGGTCTCTACAAGAAAGCTCTAAATACTGAAAAGATCATAAAACAAAGAAAATGACCTGGAGGGTCATTACAACATCCACTACTAAAAGGACCTTCGTCTGTGAAAGTAGAAGGATAGACACAGTGTGAAGGCATAAAAAGATGAGGATACTGAGTCTACATACTCCACAAGACCCTCAGACAACCTCTCGAATCGAATAATGTCATCACAGAACTCAGGCTAAGAGGAAAATCCTCAAATTAAATTCAAAACTCAAAAAACTCCTCCAAATTAATTTTTTCTCCGACTCTCATCCAACTGAACCGAACTTTCCTGAAAGCACCAGATTCATCTGCATAGACCAGTACTACACCAAAACCACATAATAGAGCAACCAAAAGACCATGGCAGATGCAACCCAACTCCCAAATCGAAAAACTAACCTTATGCTCCACATCTACTATCTTCTAACCACCAAGAGCATTCTACTGGTCCTTAGCTATCCTAAACATCTCCAGCACCAATTGAAACATTCCTACAAGCCCACACAACATCAACCTCGGAAGAACAACAGGCTTCTCCTTAACATCGAGGAACGACAACTGCCCAGACAAGGAACTCAGCCAAGGGTAAAACCCCAAATCATTTCTAACCCTCAAAACCATAAACCCATTTGAAACACAACCTTCTAAATCTAACCACACTAATCCAAAGGACGACCATCCTGCGAACGACAAGGTAGCACTCAGCCCCGCTCTAGCAATCTACTCCACTTCTGAAACATCGACACCACAAGGCCACAAACTGCTCTGCCATCGTAAATCTGAGCCAAACACCCCATCCTAAGGGAAACCAAGCCGACAAGCAGTGTCTCAACATAGTCAACTGGCCGGTAGTGACCCAAGGGTACCAACCCCATCATGAACCACGAAAGCTACCAAGCATGACAAAAGCAAGCTGCACATCTTAAATTAGAGCCAAGTCATAAATTCCATGAATTACCATGACCCTTAGTAAGTTTCCATTTCCCAATAGGGCTAAGGCTTGAAACCACCAACAAACACCACTATTCCAACTCTAAATCATACACCGGCCTCAAGGGCTATCAACATAGCAACTAAGAACCAACACAACAGCTAGTCGAGGCACAACAAGTGATCGCACCTCCAACTTCCATCTAGCCATACCAACCTCTAAGACCACAAGAAGCGAACAAATCCAAAAGACCGAACGAGCAAAAACACAACTCCACATTCAAGAAAAGACTAAGAAAAAGGGAGAAAACAACCAAAAAGGACTACCACAACTAAATAAGTATAACTACCCAACACACAACTCTGAGAACCATCAATCTCCTAACTACTACTCAAAAGGGACAGCTCACAACTAAGCCAACTAGGCCCTACAACATACAAAACTCAAATCGGGCAAAACTGGACTAGTCGCCTATCAAAAAAGGATCGGCGTCACAGCAAAAGCACACAACAAGGGTGGCAAAAAGGGAAACTAGAAATCCCAAGGCCATAACCACAACTATAACAGGACTATCAAGACAAAGGCACGGGGGGATACCCATCCACTACTCCCAATCGAAGAAACACACTATTAAAAGAAATCAACTACAGGGGCAAAACACATACACAATCCTCAAATCAAACTGCCACAACAAGCCAGTGATAGATAATAAGCCAAATAAACCCGAATGGACATGAAAATCCCAAATCACACAAAATAAAAACCAAAGGGATAAACCACAAAATCGCATCCAAAGAAGGGATACATGAAGCCTCAGCCTCTGATCGGCCTGAAGAAGCATAGAACGAACTGTGTTTAACCTCAACCTGAACACCTGATGTAGTAATGGAAACACCAAAGGCACCACTTCTAATCGAAGGAGTCGATAACCCATAAGCCTGATCTACATGAATACCTCTCATCATGGTCCCATGCTGGGTACAAGCTGTAGGATGATGAACAAGCTCCCCATAGGTACATCCAAGTATGACCACCCCAGCTGGGGAGTATCAGATGTTTGCAATGCCTGAAAAAAGCAACTCCCGCTTGGGGTACTCTCTAGACTAGCGGCCCAACACTCCACAATCATAGCAACCTCTATAGCACAAAGCCCAGTGTGAAGAACGCAGTGATCTGCCCTGTCTACCTCAACTAGACTCAGAATCACCCCTAGAAAACTTTACTGGGGCCTTGTGACAATCTCTAACATAGTGGCCTATCTCCCCAAACCCATAACAACCATTATCGAGAGCAACTGGCTGCAAAGACCCAACTAGAGTAACATGAGACCCAACACCCGAAGGTCCAGAATGACCAACATGAGAAGTCTGGCATAAACTCTTCCTGTCGCCAGCACCACGACCTATCTCAGACCTCCCTGGAACCTGAGATGCTACCTCCATAAGCCTGATAGGTTGAAAAGAAATATGTCCCTCGCTGAATTGATACTCACCTCAATGTGGAATTCTTTCACCGTTGTACTAATGGCAAAGCCTCTTACCACCATCAATGTGATTCTCAAGTCATGCCTGCTCCACAACCCTTACATGACTCGCACCTATGGAAAAGGTAGACGCTACTGATATTAGATGCTCCAACGCTAACCGGAGAGGCAAAGACAACCTTTTGATCAACCCTTGACTCAACTCTTGATTTGAAGGGAACAATATGGGGTTATACCCTGGCTACACTATAAATCCCAGCATATAGTCATAAATAGACGATGAACCCTACTGGGGATCAGTCAACCCAACTCTGCTATGGGGAGCACTAGCTGCACCAAGAAATGCACCATCCTTAGATGTACCATTAGAAGAGCTCGGACCTCCTAACACTGAATACTAAGGAACCAAGGTAGCCAAAGACCCTGTCAAAACCTAGGCTTCCCTAGAAGAACGCTGAGGAATGCCTCCAACCTCAAGGTTCATGCTCAACTGAGGCCTCCTAGCCCGATCACGTACTGAAACTCTAGTGGAATGTGTTGATGCTCACCCTCGTCCATCAAATGCTTCATGTTATACATCAAGGAGAGAGTAGATTCTAAAGAAGCAGTTTTAGAAGTTACTCAAAGTGAAAATACACGATAAGAAACAAAAACAAGATTTCCTAAGAATGCCCTATAGCCTTCCGAAGATAGGATACAGACGTTTATGCTTCAATCCGTAGGACTCTACTAGGCATTTGCTCTCATACCAACGATGCCGGTCAACTTAGAGCTCTAATACCAAACTGTCACGACCTGATTTCTCAGGTCATGATGGCACCTACTACACCTCACCAGTAGGTAAGCCTAACCCTTAGCCAAAAGCTATAAACAACAGCCTGCCAAGCGAAAGCCAACAAGAAGAAGTAAGATCTTAGAATAAAGCAGAGAAAGGATAATCAACAAAAACAATACAGAAACCATCCCAAGACCTGGCATCAGTTAGTAGTTGAGCATCTAATCAAAAATAGGAGTACAACGCTTTCACAAATACAAGATAAGTCTCTGAATACAATATAAAGACTAAGCCTAGCCAAAACAGATGGAAACCGGTAGCTCCAGATGCCAGGAGGTTACCCTAATCTTCAAAATCCCAAGCTGCTCCACACGACTCCAAATCAACGATGATAACTCAACTACAATCTGTAGGGGGCAGAAGTGTAGTATGAGTACAAAAAAAGGTACTCGGTAGGCAACGACTGAATGAGCTCAAAAGATAACACAAGCATAAACAACAAGTAATAAGGAAAGCATAGCACAAGTAACTAAACAGGAGATACTAAAGTAGATAGGAAATAAAAAATAGAAACAAGAAACAAGGGGTAAGAAGCTGAGTCAAGAACATACCTGGATCGCAAGCCAGCAACCTAATCGCAAGCAACTAAGATACCAAGTCAACTACCTAGTGTCAGGAGGACCCACAACTACAATTCAAAAGTCAAAACCTACTAGGTAACAATAAAACAATAGCAGAGAATAGAATATTGTCAAACAATAACCAAACTGGACCCCCATAATCCCGGAAGGTACAAACAACAAACATAGCCCAACCCGCCCCCATAAACCGGAGGGTACAAACAACAAACAAGTATACTAGTGATAGGCAATGCATATGAATGCAGGGTGAGCAGCAGAACAATCAGTAACCATCCAAACCTCTAACATAAGGAACAACCTCGAACCGTAAAGCATTAGCCTCAGACTGGGAATAATGGCCTCGAACCATCAACATCAGCCTTGGACTGGAGATAACGGCCTCGAACCGTAAGAATTGGCCTCGAACCGAAAGTAACAGCCTCAAACCGTGAGTAACCAATAATGGGGTTGCCTACCCAACCAGTAAACTCCCAAGGGCGCCAGCAAGACCAAAAGCATGCAAGAAAGGGCGTTGATGCACCGACTAGTCAAGTCAAAACTAAGCACATCCAGATGCCTCTAATATCTCAAGTAGAAAAAGGAGCACGTCCCTGACGCCTCGCAATCTCAAAAAATAGTAAGTCAAGTGGTCCAGGTGGTAAACTCCCGTTAAAACCAGTTTAGAATAAAAACTGAGTAAAATAGTATTTCAACATGAACGATAAATATGCAATGCATGCCATCACCAGCATTCAAACAAGGTACTCAAAATCAAATAATTATACAGCCAATGAAACCACGCTACCAAAGCAGAGAGTACTAACCTAGGATCCAACTGGTCCTCGCATACGGCCTCGGGCCCAACAGTATACTCATAAGATCAATAAGGATACAACAGGCCCAATGCTAATCAACAAGCAAAGGGATCAAGAAGAGATTTCAAATCAATAAAAGGGGGAGAAAACTCAAGGGACGACGCCCTACCCCAATCAAACCGCTCCAGTCCCAGACTATGCACAACTAGGACCAACCCACGGCTACAATGAGACACCAAGGTCACAAGCATCAACGCAAGGAGAACAACCCAAAATAATCCCTAAAGGGAGTAAATCATAGCTACGAGGTGATAAATCACAACCTAAAGCATCTAATATCTAGCCTAGTCTAAGGCCACCATGAATCAATCCTAACAAGGATAAGCAAGATCATCTACACCATAAGTGAAGCCACAACCTAAACTAAGGATCCCAACACCCAGAATAAGCCCAAGGCTCCTACAGAATCAAGAAAGAATGATATGACAAGAGGAAAGCTAAATACCCGTCAATTACCATCCAAAATTACATGAAGTCTATACTAGGCATAATCTAAGAAGCTCAATAAAGAAAGTAGACCGAAGCCTACCTCAAAGCCGGTACAAGCGCTCTGAATCCATCACACATGAGCTATCCGCTTCTGAAACACCTCCGAACACCGTCCCGCTGATAAATTATCGATCACAATGTCATTACGAATGTTTTGACACTAAAATCACATTAATTGGAAATAGACCAAAAATTGAGTCAAAACAAGAATGTGGGACCCACATCAGGAATCCCAAAATTGACTTCGTCAAAAGGTCCTAAATGCCTTACCAAGCTTGTGTTCCAAAATTGAACACAATCTGAGGCCCGAAAACAGCAAACACGGCACATGCAAAGAATTCACAAATTAAGCACCCAAAAAAGGAGGGGTAGCAGCTTCGAGCTCAAATTCACCTCAAACGGGGGTTTACCAACACAATCCGATCACTCCACCACGTAGCCAAAACCTCCAAGATCATACTGGACTTTGAATCACCTCAATCGAAGTTGAAATGAGGGAGAAATCGCTTTTATAAAATAAGAACTGAAGCTACAATTTCGCTATATAAATAGCAGAAATCTGGTCGTTAAAAGGCTATTTTGGTTGCTAAAAGTCCAGTTCCGGTCGCTAAAAGCCTGCAACAGATATCAACACTTCAGCTAGTTTGCTTAAACTCCGAATTCTCTGACAGGGTGCTCGAAATTCATTCGGAACCCCATGCACACAAATGAAATATGCTACCCCATCGAATTCGGCATTCAGGACTCAATGGAACCATCAAAACTTACATCCGAGGCCGTTTCACCAAAAAGTGGGTCCCACACTCAAGTTCCATTTTAAGCTAAAAATCACAAGAAGGTTCAAAATGAGACTGAAAGCCTAGGAGACGGCACAAAAGGTCGTTCTAGAACAAAATCGACATTCTGAAGCTAATCACGCTGACGGAATTCTCGTTCGAGCACGTTTACCAAGAATGTTGACCAAAGTCAACCCTTGGCTTAAGCTTCAAAGTTAAAATGCCTAACGATACAAACTCACACCAAAAGTCTTGAGGCCCAAAACAACCATGCCCCTAGCCTAAAAAGGCCCTTCCGGAGCTGATGAAATCGTCAGAATCACGTTCTGAGGCTCTCTTCCTGAACTTTTGACTGAAGTCAACCGTTCAAGTTCCAAAGACTCCAAAATACGAAAACTTGCACAAAATTCAAATGAACGACCTGGCGATCGAACTGTCAGTCTCAGCAAGTCATAAATGACTTTTGGTCTCTATAAGAAAGCTCTAAATGCTGAAAAGATCGGAAAACAAAGAAAATGACCTGGAGGTCATTACAAATGTTACTATTTAATTGTTTGTACATTTGAACATAGAATAATTTGACACAAAAATTACATAGCAATTCGAGGAGATTTATTTTTTGCTTTCTCTATAAGGGAGCATGTTCAACAATCAAATAGCATATTTTGGTTTTAGAGCGCAAAACTTATGTTTCCTTGCTCTTTCTTGTCCTTGTTGTATTTGTTGTTATGAATCACTATATTTGGTGTTTTGTATAGATGGTTTCTTTCTCAGTTTTGGTAGAATACAAACAAGTAGACGAGCAAATAGTTTAATAAAGTGATGGTTAATTCTAGGAGTTGTTTTAATAGTTGGGCGATTGAGTTTTATTTTTATGATATAATTAGCATTTTGTGCTATACCAATTTATGGACTAAGAACTTCTATTTACTATGGATAATGAACACAATAACTGGTCTGAGTTTCCGATACAATTGTGAATTGTGAATTTTATATCATTACTATCTTTTTAAGTTAACATCTTGATATTTATATTTTCCTCTTACCTACTACTTGAATATGTACTTTCAAAAGTAGGAGGAGGCATTCTATATTTTAAGCTAGCACGTGTAAAAAATCATGACCGCTTAACAAGTGATCAAGAGGAGAGTTGGGAAATTATTTCTAATCAAATTCAGTTAATTTATTAGACATGATTTCTGAAATATAAAAAAAATTTCTTAATAAGAATGGTTAATAGTCCTTTCCCAAATTTATGCAGGGTTATTATGTTATTTTTGAATTTTTTTAAAATCATATCAAATTTACATATTGAAATGAATCATTTCATATTTAATTTAAAATGTTACATAGTCAGTCGTATAGAATCGTCAAAAGATAGTTAAATCATAAATTTATTTTATTAAAAAATGAGATTTGATAAAAATTAGTATGACATTAATACTAAATAAAATATTTTTGACAATTTAGGGTATGACTGTACGCACTCGAAAATAGGTATTTTACCGAATGCTCAAATGGAAGATTATTAAGATAGTTCATCACAGTGCGAAGTGCGGACAATTATAGTACTTGAAAAACTAAAAAAAGTTTAAACGATTGGAGCTCTTACTTTTATTTATTTGACTTTTATGTACCACTAATTTCTCAATACATGCACTGTACGTGTATCTCGAATTATGTATATGTGATATATCTAAGATCAATCAACAGTCATGTCAAAATATTCCTTCACAATATAAAGAATAATTGAGAAATAACTTGTGAAAGTGTTGTTCTTTTTCAATTCACACTTCTTTCTTTTTAAAGCTCATATTTTCATACAAAAAAAGAAATAAAAATGAAATAAGTATAAGAACTTGAATAATGATAAGCAAATAGATCTATAAGGAGATACTTAAAACTCAAATTAGTTGAGTCAAAAACATAAAAGAAAATCACGTGTGAGAAAGATCAAATATACTTTTAATCTTTGTTAGAAGGATCTAATATACCCCTACATGGAATTTTTTTTTAAAAAAATAAACACTCCCGTTTGATTTAAAAAATGGTATATTTGAGCTATTTGGGCAATAATAAGCAGGACGGAGCTACACTAGGCTCAGGGTGTCCAAGTGGACACCTTTCGTCAGAAAATTACACTGTATATATAAATAAAATGTTATTTTAAATGGTTAAATAAGCCATTTTGGATATCCCTTAAACCAATAATGTGTCTTAGCCCATTGGTTTCAGCTATTCAGCTAAAGCAGACTCTACGGGTGTGTTTTCCAAATCACCTCATTTACCTCAAATTTAAAGAAAATGACTTCCCTTCAAAAATTAAGGAAAACATTTTCCAAAACTCTCTTCCAACTTCAAATTACAATTTTTTTCCTCACCCCACCCAACGCCCCGACCTTCTCTATTAAAAATAAAGTTAAACTTTTTAAAAAATAAATTGAAAACATCAATTTACTTTTTTCCCTACCCCAACCCCCCTACAAACCAGCCTCTCCCCCCAACCCAAAAAAAATTCACAACTTAAATTTTTATTTTTGAAAAATAGTTCAAATTTAAAAAATTTCAGTTTTTTTTAACCCCGTCTCCCTACCCCTGCCCCTCACAAAAAAAAATTTAAAGTTTGTTTTTGAAAAAATTATAAATTTTAAAAATTTCAAGTTTTCATTTTCTTTAACCCACAGTACCCCAACCCCATCCCCCACCAGCCCCCAAAATCCCCACCCCCTCCCCCCTCCAAAAAAAAATAATTTAAAATTTGTTTTAAAAAATTATTTTCAATTTCAAATTTTTTTTTTTTTTTTACCCAACTCCACCCCTACCCTCGAGTAAATAAATATATTTGTTAGCATTAATGAGAGTCAAAAGAAGACAGGCTACAGCCTACACACCATTATTGATGATTAGGAGGCATAGTGGGTGTTAGTGCGTTGTAACATGGTTGGTCCTTATTTGATAATGACCAAAATTGACTGCTCGGCCCGCGTGGGAACACATATACTCCTTCCTTTCTTTTTCAAACTCTTTTACTGCCTAAAACTTTCAAATGTAAAGCCCGCCACCAATTCAAAAACCTCACTTTTTCAACAAATCTCACTCATCAGCTTTTTATACTTTTCTTCTTCTTTTTTTCATGTAGTACTAGCTTCTTCGTTATTTTCAAACAAGATGAAGTTGTTATCCTCATCCTCTGTTTCTAGTGGTGAAGGCAATTCTTATACTTCCAAGGTAAGTTGCATTTCTGGGATGTTATGGCGCCTTCTCATGTGTTCCAGCAGTAGTCATGCCCCCGCAGAAACTGATGGACCGTCGTTGCACGTGTGTGAGAGGGAGCCTGGGGTTGTGGCAAGGCTAATGGGGTTAGAATCCATGCCGCCATGTAGCACGGCCAGATCAATCTCTCGAGAATTGGAGTCTACCAAACTGAGAAATGATTGTAATTTTGGACAACCACCAACTTTCTTGGAGCTTGAAGATGACAATTTCTTTATTCTAAGCTTTGAAAGAAGAGAGATTGTTGGGTCGAAGCAGAGGGAAAACGAGATGAAGCTAAGAAGAAGAAAAGAGAAGCAGAGGAAAGAAAATTATAATATAGATGAACAAGTGATCATCATGCACACGGCTACCCAAAAGTTTAAAAAACATACACATAATTCTCTTCAGAATCGTCTCTCTGTTGTCAAGTCGCCCAAAGGAGAAACAAGGAGGAGGAAGAACAAGAAATGTGAAATCATTGCTACAGAAAAACCCCTATCGGAGTCTGATTCTGAAAAATCAAGTCCACACTCAGTTCTTGATTTTGTTGAGACTCAAAATTCAGGTATTGTATTTTCTTCCTTACACTTGTTTCATGATATGGAATTCTTTGATTTTTTTTATTTTTGACTAATATGCATCTTTGTGTAAATGGTTTTATACATCAGAGAAGTTGAAAAATTCAAGATCAAGGAGAACACTGTCCGAGGAACTTGAAAATTACAGGAAGACAAATTTGATTGATAATAATAATGGAGTAGAAACCAAGAGATCAAGTGAAGGAATAACTGGTGAATCATGGAAGAAAGATAAATATTATGCACACTTATGGAGAGGTATCTATAGATTGGTTGCAAGAGAGACAGTGGAAAGAAACTGGCTACACAAGGAGATTTGCAACTGCAATGAAATTGGCTGGACAATAGGATTAGAAATTCTTGATCACATGATAGAGGAGCTAGTTGATCAACTTATTTTATATATGTAATACAACTTTCTTAAGGTTCCCATGTTGTAAAGAAACTTTTTTCTGGATGCATGTGTCATCAATAAGATAAGCAATGTAACATGCATTAGGAATGGGAAGACCTTGCATATTGTTACCAATTCCGATATATAGTTTTCCAATCATATGTAAGAGATTATCACGTAAGTTGAATGATACTAGTGTTGGAAATCTTACCGAAAATATTTCATGACAAACATTGTAGGGAATTCTTCAAAGCTTGAGGATTTCACCCGATATAGGTGTGTCCTCCAAGATTCAACAAGCTCTTCTAATACAAGACTAAGAGCCATAATCTAACAAAAATTAAATTAATACAAACACTCAGCATAGTGAAATGTGGGAGAAGAAGTTTTTTCATTTTGTCATGCTACTTCCTAAAGAAAGAGACATGAATATGTGGTAAATCCAAAATGGACAAAGATCCTCATATGCTCATGTAAATGTCTCGACCATAAAGCCATCAAAATGGGTCTATTATATATGATGATATTGACTCAATGTCAACCAATGAATTTGGCAAAAACGATTATGAATTGTCAAGAATATAATGATAACCAATCAAGGCTATATAAAGAGTAATACATTTTCTGTTATAAGAGGCATTAGAGGTGAGTAAAGACAATTAATTATGACTGGTAAATAGTCAAAATAACAAGGTAGGAAGGAATGAACCTAGACAATAATTTGAATATTTCTTTTTGAGATACTATAATCATTTTTCCAACAATCCCCTCCATATCTCAAAAAAAATATTAAGGAATATTATAAAATAAGTTGTTTTTGTTGGGTTTTCACATATGAGTATAGCGTAAGTTAGGGCGGATCTATTAACACCCAAGGGGTGTCACGGGACACGGCTTCGTCAAAAAAATTAATAAATATGTATGTATATATCTTGGTTTTTAAAGGTGCGGATAGGAAATGAAGAGTTGTAACTCTCCTGAAGGGTTATGATTTTACCGAAGGGTTTGACCTTTACGAAAAGTTGTGTCTTTTCTAAAGGGTTGTGACCGTTTGAAAGGTTGTCCCTTTTCCAAAGAGTTGTGACCTTTCCGATAAGGCACAATTAACACATTTTCATACTAGCCTTTGTTGGCTATAAATAGAAAGGCTTTCTCTCATTTTTTAGTATGGAAGTTTTTCCTTCTTTTGCATATATTTTCTGACAAAACAAAATAGAGTCTATGTGTGATTCTTTGCTGTCTTTTTGAATTCGTTGAAATTATCGAAGTTTGAGGTACCGTTACTTCTTTAATGGTTAATCCATTTTATCTTGGGAGGAATTAATCTACAACCTCGGGTACTTGAGGGGATTAAATTTCTTAAGGACACACCGTGGGTTTTGTGGACTCGGACAGTTCTTTTCTTATTCTTTTCATCTTTTATTATTTCTGGTTTGCTAATCTGAATACAAAAGATAACAATATATATATAAAATTAAAAGACAACAGAAACATTAAGATATATATAATACTGTGATTCGAGTTCAAATCCCTGACAAGCTTACAATTATATATATATATTTTCTTTATTTCTTCCTTTGTTTTTTTTCCACCAACAGATTGCACCAAAATATCTATTTCACTTAATTGAGAAGGTTGACTAGCTGAATTAGTTTCTCCTTCCACAACTGACGTACTTTGAGCAACTAATATTTCTTATTTTTTTCTTTCAAATTTATTCTGCATAAGAATAAGTTATTTCAGACCATATATAGTGCCAATAGAAAATATATTATTAGCATAAGTTAAACTTAATTCTAGCAGAAAATATAAATTTAACAACCAGCAAAAAAGATAACATGTATTAGCATTATAAAATATCCTAAACTCAAAGTTAAAAGTAGTGATTTAGTCATAAGGAAATCCTCTACCTATCCATATGCTCGCAACTCTCACTCTAAATTTTTTTTTTTCAACTCAAATTGTTGCAATGAATAACTTATTTTTCATGGAACTGTTCTGCTATGTGGATTTATGTTGATAATATGTTTTGAGGGTGTGAACTTGTCACGACGCTTCTCTTTCTACATTTTGTTTTCTTATTAATATTAACATATCAGTTTCTAGTAGCTTTTTTGTCAATGATTTCTGAAGCTGTTTTACCAAAAAATCTTCTCTTCCCCTGTTTATCGTTCCTCTTCTAATTTTATATTTCTGCAATTTCATATAGTTACAGTTCTCTGATTGATTTATACTAATGTCTTTTATTTCTCCTAACAGGCTTGTCTCCTATAGTGTCGTCTTGCACATCTTAGAAAGCTCAAGGTGGTGTGAACGTACGGTAGCCAAGTGAGGAGCTTAATGAATGAGGATAGCAGCTCAAATGAAAATGCCACCTGTTGGTGCTGGTGTAAAGGAAATGTATTGGAGTGTTTATACATGTACTAGTGTAGTAGGATATCATTGCTTCAAAGATTTGTGGGTATTGAAAATTTTACTTAATGGTCTTTCTGTAGTTAAAAAATTCAGTGGTTTTTGATATGTAACGTCATATCTGACCCAAAAAATCATATCTATTCCTTAATGTTTACAACATTCATATGGAACTGGAGCAATCCTTACGTAATGACAAAGCCATTTGGATGCCTAGCACAAATGATCAGTTTACTGTGAGCTCTCCTTAGGATACTATCTCGAAAAAAGAAGCTTAAACAGAGACACAAGCAGTGTCTAGCTCAAGGTTATTCCGTCCAAGATATCGCTCCTAACTTGGGAAGCTATTCAAAACTAATTGCCTATGAAAGTCTTAAAGAATAAGATAGTGGCAATAAAAAATATATTATTAGCATAACTTATATTAAATTCTAGTACCAATATAAATCCAACAAGCAGCAAAAATAAACAAAATGTATTAGTACATAAAATATCTTAAACTCAAAGTTAAAATAGTGATTTAGTCATAAAAAAAACTTATATAAAACAAATAGCATATATTAGCATAGAAAATATCTAAACAACAATGATTTAGTCATAAGAAAATCCTCTATCTATCCATTTGCTCGCAGCTCTAGAATTTTTTTAACTCAAATTATTACAATGAAGAACTATTTTTCTGTGCAACTGTTCTGTTATGTGAATTTGTGTTGAGAATATATTTTCAGTACGTGAACTTGTCACAACGCTTCTCTTTCTACATTTTCTTTTCTTATAAATATCAACATATGAGTTTCTAGCAGCTTTTTCGCCAATGATTTCTGAAGCAGTTTTATCGAAAAAGTTTCTCTTCCCTTGTTTATCCCTTCTCTTCTGATTTTATATTTCTGAAATCTCATGTGGTTGCAGTTCTCTGACTGATCTATACTAATGTCTTTTATTTCTTCAAACAGGCTTGTCTCCTATAGTGTCGTCTTGCACATCTTAGAAAGCTCAAGGTGGTGTGAACGCATAGTATAGCATGACAACCAAGTTGAAGCTATGTCTTTTGGGAGTGAGGAGCTTAATTAATCAAGCTCTATTAGTCGTGAAAATAACCTCTTGTAAAAATACACGCTAAGGCTACTAATAGACATAATGTGATCTGACCCTTCCCTAGAAATCATTTATAGCAAGAGCTTTGTTACTTTCCACAATTGTTAATTAGAAGAAGGGCATTAGAATTATGGTAAGGTTGTCTCAGGCTGACCAATAGGTCATGAACTCAAGCTGTGGAAGTAGTCATTAATACGTTGGTTAGGTTGTCTACGTCACACCCCTTGGAGTGCGTCTATTTTCTAGACCGTGCTAACCCAGGATGCTTTGATCATCGGGCTACCCTTTATGTCACTTTGTACGATGCTTTGCTTTATTCTTCTTTTTCCTGTGGATCTCTTCAAAGGCTGATTATTCCTTAGAGATGTTTTTATTGGCGCCATTGAGAATTTAGGAATTTACTTTATGTTTTTTCTAGTACTATTTGGTTTTCTTCCTATTTTACCTCAACTCTTGTATCCCTTCTTCTTTGGGCTCTTGCGTCCTTTTGGCAAACCATAATCGATGTTGTCTCTTCTCCTCAATGAAAACATTATTTTCACCCCTAATTTATGTGGAACTTCCTGAATTTCTTGAAAGTTCTACTTTGGATCTTCAGCAACAAAATAATGAAACGAAACTGCAATTCTTATCAAAAGAGAAACTATTCTTTGTTGTTTGTGATTCTACCATTTATGCTGCCTGCCTTCCTATTAATATCTACATCCTCTTTTTATTTGTTGTTATTATACCTGAATATGCCTCCATTATTACCTGTAGCGAGACTGACCCCGTTACAAGGTTTATATTAACCTGTTATATCCCTTTGTCATTGCATCTGTAAGTTATTAAGTCTTCCTTTGAGCTTGATTTTTATAGCTTCATCTTTCTTTGGCTGAATACATCAAAGCTACACTAGCGGTATCACTATGTGGAAAGCTCTTTTCATTTACCTATTGTGTCTTACACATAAACTTTCGATAAACATATTTCTATCTATTAAATTCTCACCATCTGTACGATGGAGGTGCTTGCAACCAGGGGCGGATCTACTAAGGCCCGTGAAGGTGCCACGCCACCCACAAGCTTCGGTCGTAACCTGATGTATGTATAGGTGTATATCTGTAAAATGTGTATAAATAAACAAATGACACCCACAGAACCAATAGGTGTCGTAGTGCCACTGGTTATGGACGAGACTTCCTCCTACCAGATGCGGCATCGAGTCTGGGAAGTGACATTTTTTTCAAAAAAAAAAAAACTTGTAGCATCAAATATTAAGCGAATTCAGCTTCAACAATGCAAAATATTAAAGATTATATTTTTTTTCTTTCTAATTCTAGTTTGCTTAGTTTTAACTAGTAATTATTGTTGACTATCTTTGATCTTTAAAAAAATTTTATTAGTTATTTATTTGATGGAGAGATGTTAAAAATAGCCTTAAACTATTTCGCATTGAATAAAAATATTCTCTGTTAATAGTTTTGTTCGAAAATGTCCCTTCCAATAATAATTTGTTCCAAAAATGTTCCCACTATTAGTAGTTTGAACCCAAAAACATCCATGTTGTTACTTTATTGTGTCAAAAATACACCTTTTCTAATATATATATATGTTTGTGATTCTACCATTTATGCTGCCTGCCTTCCTATTAATATCTACATCCTCTTTTTATTTGTTGTTATTATACCTGAATATGCCTCCATTATTACCTGTAGCGAGACTGACCCCGTTACAAGGTTTATATTAACCTGTTATATCCCTTTGTCATTGCATCTGTAAGTTATTAAGTCTTCCTTTGAGCTTGATTTTTATAGCTTCATCTTTCTTTGGCTGAATACATCAAAGCTACACTAGCGGTATCACTATGTGGAAAGCTCTTTTCATTTACCTATTGTGTCTTACACATAAACTTCCGATAAACATATTTCTATCTATTAAATTCTCACCATCTGTACGATGGAGGTGCTTGCAACCAGGGGCGGATCTACTAAGGCCCGTGAAGGTGCCACGCCACCCACAAGCTTCGGTCGTAACCTGATGTATGTATAGGTGTATATCTGTAAAATGTGTATAAATAAACAAATGACACCCACAGAACCAATAGGTGTCGTAGTGCCACTGGTTATGGATGAGACTTCCTTCTACTAGATGCGGCATCGAGTCTGGGAAGTGACATTTTTTTCAAAAAAAAAAAAAACTTGTAGCCTCAAATATTAAGCGAATTCAGCTTCAACAATGCAAAATATTAAAGATTATATTTTTTTTCTTTCTAATTCTAGTTTGCTTAGTTTTAACTAGTAATTATTGTTGACTATCTTTGATCTTTTAAATTTTTTTATTAGTTATTTGTTTGATGGAGAGGTGTTAAAAATAGCCTTAAACTATGTCGCATTGAATAAAAATGTTCTCTGTTAATAGTTTGGTTAGAAAATGTCCCTTCCATTAATAATTTGTTCCAAAAATGTTCCCACTATTAGTAGTTTGACCCCAAAAACAACCATGTTGTTACTTTATTGTGTCAAAAATACACCTTTTCTAATATATATATATATATCGTTTATTTTTTAAGAACCTCTTTCTTGTTTCTATTTTATTTCTTAATCTTTTTAAAATTGATTAAGCAAATATTTGACTTGTAGCTATCGTAACTGTGGAAATATCATTCTCTTCTATGAAGTAGATAAAAATGAAGTATAAAATAGTATTGGTGATTAATATTCAAATGATTGTTTAGTTCGTTACAAAGTGCGTGTTGTATTTACAAATGTAAGTAATGATGCTCTCATTGAGTGTTTTCAAAATATGTAAACTCGTCGAGAACAATTATAATTGAATAATATATATTTATATATTAGTAAAAAAATTTTAAAAAATTATGCTTTGGGGGCTTTGCACGGAATCGAAGCCTAACGTTGATTTAGTGATCTAATCAATGTGTTTACTTGGTACCCAGGAACTCTAAATCCTGAAACCGCCTGTGCTTGCAAAAAAAAAAATATAGTCAAAAGAACTTTTTGATTTTCATATGGCGTTCTACCTTTTTATAAGACATTGCTTGCTAATTGTTAATAAACAATCAGTCATGTACCTTGGCATTTTTGCCGATGTACAAATCAATTATACCTTATACTACTTTATTGTTCACCATTAATAATATTACATTTTAATTGGAACAGTAACAAGACTACCTCCAGTCCCTCGACAAACAATGTACATGCACTTGTCAAAACTGCGGATTGAATACATGAGGGAGAAGCAAGTGTTGAAGATGAAGGAAGCTGATGATTGGAACATGTCAAAGGAATAGGTCCAATGAAGCTGACTGTCACTGAAGAGTTAGAGTCATACTAGGATTAGACTACTAAATCCTAAATTATGTACGACTAAGCTAATATATCGTGTATAGGGTTAAAGTCGACTGGGACAAGGTATTTTAGTTATACTACTCATGTAAATAATATATTTGTATTGTAGTAGGATTCTTAGTATAATAGGATTCCTAGTATAACTAGTATATGAATCTTCTCCAATATAAGGAACTTGTAACTCAACAATTTATTCATCAATACAAACCTTGATTCTCCTAATTCCTTACGTGAGAATTCTACATGGTATCAGAGCATTAAAGCTTTTCCGCTATTTAACGTATTAGATTCAAAAATCAGAATAACCACAATATCGAATTGCAATGGCCTCTTCTACCAACACTATATCAAACTCCTCCCTTCACCATCTTATTGCGTCCTGTTCCATTAAACTCAAGCCAACAAACTATCTTATATGGAGGATACAAATGTCTCAGTTGATTCAAGTGATAAGATTAACCTACCTCATCACAGAGAATGAACCTACTAAAAGTACTTGTTCCTTTGGACAGACTACTGAGAAAACTGCAGCGGCTGAGAAGGATGCAAAAGACAGCAGCAGTATTAATGATTGGGAGGAGAAGGATGTGCTACTAAGGAGTTGGATCTCAAGCACCTTGACAGAAGAAAGCATGTACCTGATCGTAGGCTGCTCGACTTCCAAGGAGATGTGGGAATGCTTGGAAGAAGCTTATCTTCAAGCAACAAAAGTTAAAGAGTTCCAGCTAAAACAACAAGTACAAAGTGTTAGGCTAGGAACCAAAAAGATTGATGAATATATTAAAGAATTCAAAGGCATATGTGATGGCCTTGCATCCATACACAAACCTGTGAATGAAGATAGCAAAGTAATTTATTTTGCTAGAGGTCTAGGTCTCAAGTACAAGACCTTCAGGACGGTCATGCTAGGTAAGGCACCATATCCCACTCTTAATCATATTAATGCTCTCAGGGGTTTTGATATGAGGGAGGATGAAGAAGAAGTGCCACAACAAAACCATAACATGGCGTTCTGTGCCCAGAGGGGCAGGGGAAGAGGAAATTACTCTAAAAGAAGAGGAAATAATAACTTCAATTCCAGAGGAAGAAGCTTCAAGCCTGCTGGTCAAGGAACAGGTTCGTATAACATTAAATATGGACCTGGTCCTCAGACCAATCCTTCAAGTGGAAGTCAGCAGAGGAACAGTACTGATGCGTATCAAATTTGTGGTAGGAATAACCATACTGATCTTAAGTGTTTCTACATGTGGGACTACTCTTACCAAGCTGCAGATCAGATATCACAAGCATTGGCTGCTACTAATCTACAAAGCACTACTGATGACACCTTGTATGTGGACTCAGGAGCAAATTGTCATATGACACATAACTCAGGTATTCCAACTAATCTTAAACATTACAATGGACTAGATAAAATCATTACTGGGAATGGATCAAAGTTAGATATAACACATGTTGGGAACATATCAAGATCAGACCTAAAGTTAAGAGAAGTTCTTGTAGTGCCTAAGATTAATAAAAATCTACTTTCAGTTAGTAAACTTGCAAAGGATAATTGTTGCACTCTTGAATTTGATGAAACTAACTTTGTTGTAAAGGACAAGAAAACAAGGACACTGCTGGCCAAGGGATCTAAAAGGAATGGACTTTATGCTTTGGAAGATAACAATCTTTATGCTTTAACTGCTGCACACGACTGGAACACATCAGACAACATGTGGCATGCTAGATTAGGACACCCTAGTTTGAAGTCTTTAAAAATTTTGAGTAGTAATAGTTGCATCAATGTTAGTAGTTGGAATAAAAGGCCTGCTGTTTGTTCTATGTTCCAGTTGGACAAAAGTTGTAAACTTCCATTTGGTTTGATAAAATTGAGATAGAACCTTTATTGAAAATTCATTTTGACTTGTGGGGACCTGCTCCTGTTGAATCTTCTCAACATATGAAATATTATTTTGTTTTTAGAGATGATATATACTTGGATTTATCCACTGAAAAAGAAATCTGAATTTTTTGAGGTCTTTGTAAAATTCCAGAAAATGGTAGAAAAATAATTTTCTAAAGAAATTAAGATATTTCAGTGTGATGGAGGGGGTGAGTTTATCAAAGCAGACTTCATCAAGCATTTGGAAGATTGTGGTATTGAGAGACATATTTCATGTCCTAACACACCTGAACAAAATAGGGTTTCAGAAAGAAAACATAGGCATATTGTGGAGACTGGTTTAACTTTACTACTTCATGCTAACCTACCTTTGTTTCTATGGGTTGAGGCTTTCCTCACTGCATTGTTTCTAATTAATAGACTGCCCTCCTCAGTCCTAAAGATGGTGACTCCAGTTTTTAAGTTGTATGGAGAGCAACCTGATTACAACAACCTAAAGATGTTTGGGTGTAGATGTTTTCGACACATTAAGAGTAGCAACAAATTCAGTCCAAAGTCTTACCCTTGTGTGTTCATAGGGTACAACAGCTTACACAAATGATATAGATGTTATCATCCCTCTACAAGGAGAGTACATATATCTAGACATGTTGTGTTTGATGAAAACACATTACCCTATGTGTCTCAAAGTCAATCTCAGACTAACATTGATATCTCACCACATCTTGCTACTTTTGTTGAATTTTTTTCTAAACCGCAGGCACATGATAATTACAATTCAGGGGAAGTACCGGCTACTAGTACGCAATGTCTCCTTCATGATGAGGAACAGGTTGAAAGTACTTATCCATATGCTATTGACCCTTCAGGTGCAGCATCATATGATGACCATGAGGAACAGGTTGATAGTGATGATCCATGTAGTCATATTGAGACTCCAACTATAGATTTTAGATCTTCAAGTGGACGTAAGGAACATGTTGCACTTACAGGGCCAGTTACTGAAAATCAACTTGCAGATGCTATACTTCAATCAACTACTTTAGTTGATGTACCAGCTGATCATCCACCTGAAGACACTACACTCCAATCAACTACTTTAGTTGATGTACCAGTTGAGGTACTTTCTGCTACACAAGGGCATCATATGATCACCAGACACAAGGCGAAGGAACATCACTTATCCCTTGTTGCTCGTAGCAGCAAAGAAATATTTAGGGAACCAAATACTACCAAGGAAGCACTACGGTCACCTCATTGGCTTGCAGAAATGCAGGAGGAAATCAATGCTTTACATGCTAACGAGACATGGATATTGGTGCCCAAATCTCCTGGTATAAATCTGGTCGGATCAAAATGGGTGTTCAAGACAAAATTAAAGGCTGATGGAACAATAGATAGATACAAGGCCAGACTTGTGGCCCGGGGATTCTCGCAGTTTGAAGGGATAGATTTTGAAGAAACATTTAGCTCTGTGGTTAAAACCACAACTATTAGGGTGGTTCTATCCATTGCTATCAGCTCAAAGTGGGAAGTTAGACAACTAGATGTCAAAAATGCCTTTCTCCATGGTTTTCTACAAAAGGAGGTGTACATGAGCCAACCTCCTGGATTTATTGATCCAGGTATCCTCAGCATGTGTGTCTACTTAAAAAGACTATGTATGGTCTTAAACAAGCAACAAGAGCCTGGTTTGATAGGTTTAGCATGCATCTCTTACACCTTGGTTTCATTTGTAGTAAGGCTGATCCTTCCTTATTTACTTTGCATACTCACAAAGGCACCATATATTCTCTTGTTATATGTGGATCATATTATTGTCACAAGATGTAATCCCTCACATGTCTCAGAGTTGGTTCTACAACTTTGGAAAGAGTTTGCTATGAAAGATCTTGGTCCTTTACACTTCTTTCTCGGAATAGAGGTTAAGTATTTTGAAGGGGGACTTCACTTAAGTCAGAGTAAGTATGTATCCTAGCCCAATTCTTGAGGCATCACAATAAACAACAAAACTATCAAATCCTTCCGGTAGAGTCAATATCGGAGCCGAAGTAAGTCGACCTTTCAATTATTGGAAACTTTTCGCACATGCCTTGGACCATACACACTTAACCTTCTTTTGAGTCAAAGCCATCAATGGAGAAGAAATAGATGAAAACCTTCAACAAACATCCTATAATAACCGGCTAAGCCCAAGAAACTACGGATATCCGAAGGTGATAAAGGTCTAGGCCAATTCTTAACCGCTTCCGTCTTCTTAGGATCTACTTCAATGCCCTTACCGGAAACAATGTGACCATGAAAAGCCACATACCTTAGCCAAAACTCACATTTGCTAAACTTCGCAAAGAGTTGTTGGTCCTTGAGGACTTGCAACACAATCCTCAAATGATTAACATGTTCACCCTCATTCTGAGTAGATCAAAATGTTGTCAATAAACACAATCTCAAACATGTCAAGGTATTGCTTAAACACTCTATTCATCAAGTCCATAAATGCCGTCGGAGCATTTGTCAACTCAAATGATATTACCAAGAACTCGTAGTGACCATACCTAGTCCTTAAAGCCTTTTTCAGAATATCATCTTCTTTCACCCTTAATTGGTGATAGCCCAAACGAAGGTCGATCTTAGAGAAATAACTAGCCCCTTGAAGTTGATCAAACAGGTCATCTATCCTTGTTAGAGGATACTTATTCCTAATGGTAACCTTGTTCAATTGGCGATAGTCGATACATATACGAAGTGAACCATCCTTCTTCCTTACAAACAAGACCGGAGCACCCCATGGAGAAATACTTGGCCGGATGAAACACTTATCCAACAAGTCTTTCAACTGCTCTTTTAGTTCCTTAATTTCTGCCGGAGCAATTCTATAAGGAGGAATAGAACTAGGTTGCGTATCTAGGAGAAGGTCAATAGCGAAGTCTATTTCCCTTTCGGGAGAAATACCGGCCAAGTCATCGGGAAACACTTCCGGAAACTCATTAACAACGAGAACCGACTCAAGAGTAGGGGTCTCAAAATCTATATCCCTCACCCTAACAAGATGGTAAATGCACCCCTTAGAGATCATCTTTCTAGCGTTTAGATAAGAAACAAATTGACCTCGAAACATAGAATTTCCCCCCTTCCACACTAGGATAGGCTCATTTGGGAATTGAAATTTTACCATTCAGGTCCTACAATCAATCGAGGAATAACAAGCATGCAACCAATCGATCCCAAGAATAACATCAAAATCTAGCATATCAAGCTCTAAAAGATCAACATGAGTGACTCTATGGGATAAGGAGATGCGACAGTCTCTAAAAACTCTTTTAGCCATGATAGATTCTCCAATCGGAGTAGAAACACGAAAAGGATCTAGTAACACATCCGGAGCCACATCAAACCCCATAGCCACATATGGTGTCACAAAAGACAAGTAGCACCGGGATCAAGCAAAGCATAAACATCCAAATGGAAAACTCTTAACATACCGGTAACCACATCGGGAGAGCTCTCTTTCTCATGACGAGCCTGAAGTGCATAAAATTGGTTTTGCTTCGGATTCCCACTAGAACTCGATGGATTTTTTGATTGAACGCGTCGACGGTTATCGTCTTCATTCTAAGCCGCTAAGGGGAAATCCCTTATCTTATGATCCGTCTTACCACAGCCAAAGCATGCATTAGAACAGGCTAGACATTTGCCCTCATGCTTTCTCCCACACTTAGGACAAGTAGACAATAAAGAACCACCACCATTTCCTCCTTGAGATTTGGGGTTAGACACCTATCATTGTTGGACTTAGGAGGAACATTGGATGAGCCTTGGCTGGAGAACCTTTGTCGAAATCTAGGATGACCATGTCCATCGGACCTTGCATGCGAAAGTTACCATCTCCGGTCCTAGCCATCTTGGTCTCCCTAGACCTTTCCTTAAGGTTTTCTTCTTCAATTTGTTCGGCATAAACCATGAGGCGAGAAATATCCATGTCATGCACAAGCATGGCAGTACGACACTCTTTCACCAACATATCGGACACTCCCGACACAAATTTGCTCATTCTTGTCCTTGGGTCGGCAACTATGGATGGAACATATCTAGCCAATTGTGTGAACTTCAATGCATACTCTTTCACACTCATATTTCGTTGTCGAAGGTTGATAAACTCAAGCACCTTGGCCTCTCTCTTCTCAAGAGGGAAGAACCTACCAAGGAAAGTAACCTTGAATTTCTCCAAATCAAGAGGGCCCTCATTAACCGCCCTCTCACTCTTCCATTGATTGAACAAAATTTTTGCAACACCCTTGAGTTGATATGCGGCCAACTCTGACTTTATCTTCCGGCGTCACTCCCATGATCATCAACACCTTGTACACTTCATCGATGAACTCTTGAGGATCTTCCTCAACCTTAGAGCCATGAAATTCCAGAGGATTCATTCTAGTAAAGTCCCTCACTCTTGACGCAGCCGTACCCACATTTGGGTTCACAGGAGCCACCATCTCTCTATTGGCTTGGGCCATCACCGCTTGAGCCAACACTTGGAAAGCAGCCCTAAACTCTACATACTACACTTGTTCAGCCAAAGGGCTGGCCAGAACTTAAGGAGCTTGAGGAGGAGCTTCTTGTTCCACATTCTCTCTCATGTTTCTTCTAGCGTAAGCTCTTTTGGTTGCTATATCCTGAAACGCGTAGGATAGGGACTAGGAGAGAGATATATCGAGTTAAACTCTATAGCACGACTTAAGAGTAATGAAAGAAGTGGAATTTCTTAAATGTCTTATAGCCTCTCATTCATAAATGTGGTGCGCTTCACACTTACGAACAAGACTCTACTTGAGGCGGCTTATGAAACATCCTAGGATCTTTTGAAAACCTGGCTCTGATACAAAGTTTTTCACGACCCAAGGTACCCCCTAGATGTGACATGGCGTACAAGACACCGAGGGGCCTCATACAAGCCCTTAGCATACATTACATACAAGATAATAGAGAATAAAATTTCGAAAGAGAATTTCATATCAAAGCTTTTTAAAAGAAACAGCGGAAGTCTAATCTCATGTCTCAAAGTCAATCTATCATTGAAAGTATGGGACGTAACCTAATACAATACAAAAAAAACTGAAAGGAAATACATGAAAGAAAAAGAAATAAGAGCTAGGCTATGTCCTCGGATGGATGAGGACTTACCAAGTCTTCTATCATCTCTCTAATAAAGCTCTAGCCATGAGTGAAAGGTGAATCGCCATGTTCTACACCAAAGAAATTAATGTAGGCAAAAGTATACGTTAGCACAATAAAGTACTAAGTGTGATAGCAATGCACAAAAACACATAAATCGTGCTACAGATAGAGACATAATCATGACATGCAATGGCCAAACTAAAAACATGATAAACATGAGAAACATGAAACATAAAACATATATCAAGGCCAAAGCAAGCTAAATAATCTTTCAATCTTTTTTCTTTACTTCATCATGAGAACACTCGATCATTAACTTGTGGGGAATAGCCTTAACTGACATATAAGACCATGTGAGCTATGAACATGGAATCCGGCGTCTACCCCACACCGAAAAGAGGTGTCCTACTTGCAAAGGTAAGACCGTGAACTTCTTAGCTTATGTGGATCCACTAGCTAGTGTCTATCATAGACCATCATCCTATGGTGCCACATAGTTTATGGGACATGGGTAATCACCACTTGTCCACTCAGTGCTAAGCATACTTCCCACAGATTAATCTTAGTTCATTTATCATAGGTAGACATGGGAAATCGCCTGTTGTCTACATTAGTCATAAGTTCATTAGCGGTAGACTTGGGTAATCGCCGCTTTGTCAACATTAGGAACGTGGGTAATCGCCTCTTGTTCTTCTTTTATCATAGTGGGAGAATTATGTGAGGAAACTTTTCACTACTCAACCATAAAATCAACATATCATAACTTTTGTACTTTACTCTCAAAGCACCCTTAATTCATCATGCTCATATTTCATAGTTCATAGAGTTCATATGGGTTCATGCAAGTTCAAGAAAGCCATAATTAGGACAATTTACCCATTGTTGAAGGAACTCACATAATAGAGGAAAATCATGCTTTTGACTTGATCATGCTAAATTCATAAGATTATCCTCAATTCATTCATAATTCATGGTTGATTTCATAAAGAATTCATAAACTCCATCATATCATAGCCCAACCCAACAACCAAAGCATAGATTATCAAATTGGGGAGAATTAGCTTTGGATCATGGGGGTTAATGCAATCTTTACATCCAATCATGTAATTCACGCTAATTCGTGCACTAAGTTACTTTATCACGCTAGATCGTGCACTAAGAATCATAAAATCAACAATTGGAATCATAACTGAAGAACCCACAACAATTGATCAAACACTAGTCTACTTGAAAGGAATTGAACATTGAAATTCATGAAGAAAAGGGAGGGCCCAATGGAGGAAGCAACTCCATTGGTCAATACCATCATACCTTAGCACAACCCACTAGAAATTGGAGGAAATTGGGTGACCTTCAATGGTGGACTTAGCTTCTTCTTCTTCCTTGAGGTAGATAGGATTTCTTTTAGAGAGAGAAATATTTGAGAGGAGAGTTTAGGAATGAGTTAGAATGAAAGAAATTAGGCTTAGAAAGTATCTATAGGTCTTAGATTAAGGGTATATCCGACTTAGCTTAATAGGTAATCAATTAGAGAAAATACCAAAAAGCCTTTAATTAAAAACTTTTGGGGCCAATCGACGGACAGGATCTACGGTCCGTACATCAATTGACGAATCGTCCTGCTTTTCTGTCAATTGATTCAGAAAGTTCATTTTGGGCTGAAAATTTGGCTATGTTTGGAAGGCATCTACGGAACCTATCTACAGCCCGTTAATTGAACTATGAACCGTCCTGCTATTCCTTAGGTCAAGATTCAGAAACGTGGAAATCCTGAAAGTTCACAGTGCCATTGACGGTCCCCACCTACGGCCCGTCAATCCATCTACGGCTCGCAGGTGGCCTCCGTAGGTCACTGTCTTCAGGTGAGTTCTGTATTTCATTCTTTGGAAGCTAGAGGTGTTACAAATGGGTTTCTTGGTAATTTACATAAATGAGACCGAAAAGAGATTTTTTGCTATGGTAATTTGAGATCAGAAGAAGATTGGTATCAATAATGATGACCCAACTTATCCATGATTGTCTATTAAATTTTGAGAAAACACCTTGATCCCTTTTATGACATCAACGCTAACCTCCACACCCCTAGATTGTTTCTTAATTGCATACCCCTATTTTGTTTGTTTAAAATTGGTAATTGTTCCTTATATCTTTTCATTAAATTTGGTGGAATTGTTCACCCCCTTTCTCTAAATCGCAGCAAAAAATAGGTTGCATTTCTAATTTTCTAATTGAACCCTTTGCACTAGATCACTCCCTGTGGGATTTGAACCCCACTCTTGTTTATTTTTTATTGCTAGTGACCGCTTAATCTCTTACATATTTTGAGAATAACTTGAACATTATTTAAAATGGCTCCATTGTTGAGGAGTGATGGCTAAGAATTCAAATTGTGAAGTTGATTTGTAAACTTGTTTATTTGTAGTAGGTTACTTGTTTGGTTTTTTGTTATGTTTAACTACAGGTGGAAACATGAATTTATAGGGAAGTGACGATGCTAGTCACTATAGGCAATATGATAATGTCCGAAGTATGGGTGGTATGGATCACAAGATCACTGGAACGTTGGAGAAATTTTGTTACCTCCTCCTCCAAAGAATACAACTTTTAGTGTAATCAAACCAATGTTGCAGCTTGTCAAAATGATAGGGATTTTTTGAGGTCTTTAGCATGAAGATCCCCATGACCACCTTCAGAAGTGTGTGAATGTGTGTGGGCCTTTCACTATTGAAGTTATTTCACCAGAATCAATGCGGTTGAGGTTTTTACTTTTATCCTTGATGAAAGACGCAACTAAGTGGTTGAATGAGGTACCGCCAAATTTCATCACTTCTTGGGCATTTCTTGAAAGGTTTTTCCCAACATAAAAAATGGTAAAATTAAGGGATGATATTCAAAGTTTCAAAAGAGTGAATGGAGAACCCATTCACGAAACAAGGTTACATTTAAAAAGGGCACTATTGCAATGTTCGAATCATGGCATTCCGGACAAGTTATTGTTGCAATACTTCTATACAACCCTTGATACTGTAAACAAAGGGCTGGGTGATCATCTAATTAAAGAAGGTTGTGAGTCAACGATTTATAGTAGCCTTAAGGCTACTTGATGAGATGAAAAAGACTAATCAAGCTTGGCATAGCCGTGAAGATCATGTATCTCTTCCAGAGTTGGCGATACACAAGGAACAAGAAGAGAAAACTGAAAGCATGATGAAGCATAGCTAAATTGACGGCTGAATTTGAGTGCTGGTCAAAACTTTTCATGGGAAGTGGTATGAGATCATTGAATGAAATTGACATGAGTCATGGAAATATTATACTTGGGGATGCATACATGAAAACATGAAATTGAAAGGCGGCCAAATGGGGCATATTTGGTATAAGATATCCAAAGCTTACCGTAAACAATGGTTGGATGGGGAGTATTGATGGTAGTTGGCAAGATGTTAATTGGGGTGATAGAAGGGGAAGTGGGGACGAAAGTGAGTTTGATAGTGAAGTGTGTGTGTCATTTCATGGCATAACCAACCTGAAAGTGTGCAAACCGAGGAGTTGTAAGCCAAGATTCTTGATAAGGTAGAAGGATCCGATATGATATTGCAAGAGATGAGAAGTGATTTCTTATCATTGTCAAATACAGTCACTTTGCATTCATCTTCAATCAAGCTATTAGAAGAGAAAATGGGTCAGCTTGCCACTCTTTTGTATATTAAAATCTGAAGAAAGAATTGATAGACCACATGAATGTTGACCCAATGATTGCCACCCATGTGTCAGCCGTAGAAACTAGAAGCGACAAGGTACTACAAAATGCACCGATTATTGATGATCGGGGTAAAAATAGTATGTTGTCGATGATGGGCCACTACAACAAGTTGAAGAACCATTAGCCAAAGATGATGAGGTCGATCCACAAGCATGCAAGAATGATGACAATGTTATGGAACATGTTTTAGAGTTCCAATAAAAACCACCCCTTCTTTTCCTCAACAATTGAGGAAGAAATATGATAAAGCAAAATTTCAAATATTCTTGGGAGTAGTCAAAGATTTGTCAATCAATATTCCATTGGTAGATGCATTGGTTGAAAGGCCTGGGTATGAAAAAATCATGAAGGAGTTGGTTACGAAGAAGATATTGGTTGATCATGAAATAATTGAGGTGTCTCAAAATTGTAGTGTCATTATGACAAAGAAAGCCATTGTAAAGAAGGAGGATCCAGGATCTTTCACTATCCCATGTACCATTGGTATGTGCACATCTGCTAAAGCATTATGTGATCTTGGGGCGAGTATAAATTTTGTGCCATTGAAGGTCTTGAATGAACTTGGGCTTGAAGAGATGAAAACGACAAATATGAGATTGTTGATGGCTGATCGTTCAATAAAAAGATTGGTGGGTTAGTGTATAATATTCTAGTAGCGGTGGACAAGTTCATGTTCCCGGCTGACTTTGTGATTTTAGATTGTGAGATTGATGTTGAGATCCTTGTTATTCTCGGTAGGCAATTCTTGGCCACCGAAAAAGCTTTGGTTGATATTGAAGGGGGTGAGTTGTAGTGTTGGGTTAATGAAGACGATGTTATTTTCAATATTTGCAAGTCTATGAAATATCGAAGTGACATGCATATGGTGTCACACTTGGATCAAATTGATGAGGTGTTTGCTAGTATTGGTGCGGTGGCATATAGTGGAGAATCTTTGGCAGCCATGTTACTCAATTATGATGAAAAAGAAATAAGTGATTATGATGAAGTGGTCACTGCTCTTATTAGTGTGGTATCATACACTTTAAATCTAAAAAAATTAGACATTGACTTGTCTAGTCGAGAGTCACCACCAGCCAAGACATCCATATTAGAGTCATAGAAATTGGAGTTGAAAGTACTCCCTCTTCATCTTAGATACATATTCTTGGGAGGCGACAATACATTGCCGATTATTATTGCAAATGGTCTCGAAACGTGGCAAGTAGAGTTGTTGATAAAAGTGTTGAAAAAGCATATTAGAGCTTTGGGGTGGTCCATTGCGGACATTGTTGGAATTTCTCTGAGAGTGTGTACACATAAAATACAACTCACCGAAGGATGTAAGCCAAGCATTGAGCACCAAAGGAGGTTAAATCCTCTAACGCAAAAAGTCGTGAAGAAAGAAATAATAAAATGGTTGGATGCAGGAGTTATTTTTCCTATTGTGGATAGCGAATGGGTGAGTCCGATTCAATGTGTTCCTAAAAAGGGTGGTATGACGGTAGTTCCAAATGAGAAGGCTGAGCTTGTGGCTACTTCACCCGTAATCGGGTGGCTAGTATGTATGGATTATCATAAGCTAAGCTCTTGGACCGAGAAGGACCACTTCCCTATTCCCTTCATTGATCAAGTGCTTGATCGGCTAGCGGGAAAAGGGTGGTATGGTTTCTTAGACGGGTATTCCGGTTATAATCAAATATCTGTAGTATTGGAATATCAAGAGGAAACCACTTTCACTTGTCCTTATGGGACGTTTGCTTTCAAGCGAATGCCCTTTTGATTGTGTAACGCCTCTACTACCTTCCAAAGGTTCATATATCCTATCAAACTTTGTCGACATGGTGGAAGAATCTATGGAGGTTTTCATTGATTACTTTTCGGTGGTCAGTGATTCATTTGAAGAATGTCTCAATCATTTAAAGATTGTATTGCAGCGATGTGTAGAATCCAACTTGGTTCTAACTTGGGATAAATGCCCTTTATTGTATAGGAAGGCCTTTCCCTCACGCATAAAATCACCGAAAAGGGAATTGAAGTAGATCAAGCCAAAGTTGATGTCATTGCCAAATTACCTCCTCTAATTTCGTTGAAGGGTGTGCGAAGTTTTGTAAGCCATGTCGGTTTCTACTAGAGACTTATAAAAGACTTCTCAAAAGTCACCATACCATTATGTCGGCTACTTGAAAAAAGAGAGTGATTTTGAATTTGATGCTGCTTGTTTGAAAGATTTTATGAGCCTTAAAAAAAAATGTGTTTCGGCCCCAATCATAATTGCTCCCAATTGGAGTCTTTCATTTAAATTATGTGTGATGCAAGTGGGTTGGCGCTGGCGCTATTCTTGGGCAGCGTAAGAACAATTTTTTTCATCCCATCTATTACACAAGCAAGATATTCAATTGTGCCAAAAAGAATTACACCGTGACAGAGCAAGAATCGCTAGCCGCCGTGTATGGTTTTAAGAAGTCTAGAGCATAGTTATTGGTACCAAGGTTGTAGTGCAAACTGATCATGCATCATTATGGTACTTGATAGAATAGAAGGAGGCCAAGCCTAGGTTCATTCATTGGGTGCTGGCTCTTCAAAATTTTGACTTCGAAGTGTGTAATAGGAAGGGTTGTGAATATCAAGTTGCTGACCATTTATTGTGGCTAGAGTTGAGTATCGCGCTGGCTGAGGGTAGAGATATTGATGATGCATTCCCCGATGAGTTAGTGATGATGATGTCCCATACATCTACACCATGGTATCCTGATTATGCTAACTTTATAGTTTGCGGATTGTTAACTGAAGGGCTGAATAGCTACCAAAAGAAGAAGTTCTTGTTTGATGTTAAAAAGTATGTTTGGGATGAACTGTACCTTTTTAGGTAATGTGCCGATCATGTCATCCGGCATTGTGTACCTGAAGTAGAAGCAAGGGCCGTCCTTGAGTCTTTCCATACTACACTCATATGAGGGAATCATGAAGGTATTCGTACTGCTTCCAAGTTTATGCAATATTGTTATTATTTGCCTACAGTGTATCGGGATTCTCATGTTATTTGCAAAATTTGTGTGCAATGTGAGATGCAAGGGAGTATTTCAAAGAGACACGAGTTTACTCTTTCACAAATTTTCAAAGTTGAGTTGTTTAATGTAGGGGGAGTTGATTTTGTTGGGACCTTTCTTAGCTCATTCAGGAACAAGTATATACTAGTGGTAGTCGACTATGTATCAAAATGGGTAGAGGTTGTGGCCTTACCTAACAATTAAAGGAGGAGTGTCACAAAGTTCCTCAAGAAGCATAATTTCACAAGGTTTGGTACCCCAAGAGCCATTATAAGTTATGGTGGTTACTATTTCTGTAATCGCCAATTTGAAGCTCTTGTATCTAAGTATAGGGTAAATCATAAGGTTGCCACACAATATCATCCACAATGAAGTGGACAAGTCGAAGTGTCTAACCAAGAAATAAAGAACATTTTGGCCAAAATAGGGAATTTCAACCGAATCGATTTGTCTAGCAAGCTTGACCATGCACTTTGAGCCTATCCAACTGCCTTTAAGACTCCCATTGGCATGTCCCCTTTCCAATTAATATTCGGGAGGGTCTGTCACTTACGTATTGAATTAGAGCACAAAGCCTTATGGGCATTGAAGAAGGTGAACATAAATTTGGAAGTGGCCTCAAGAAACCGTGTTGACTAGCTACTTGAATTAGATCAATTTCGGTTGAAAGCATATGAGAGGTCTACACTCTATAAGGAGAAAGTCAAACATTGGCATGGCGCTAAGATCCTACACTAGGAGTTTTGGGTAGGTGAGCTAGTTCTCCTCTTCAATTCAATGTTGAAACTTTTCCCGAGTAAGCTAAAATCAAAGTGGACTGGTCCGTATAAGGTTACTAGGGTGTATGATAATGGAGCAATTGAAATTGAAGATATCAAGGGTATAAAATAAAAAGTCAACGGCCAACAGTTGAAATTCTATTTTTGGGGAAAGTCGTGATGTGAGAGTTGTTGAAGTGGTGTACTTGGATGATGTGTGAGATGTATGTACACGTCGTGCCGCGATGTTGAATCAAGAATCAAGAACTTCTTGGGAGGCAACTCAACTTCTAGTAGTTTTCAATAATGTGTGTCGCTTGTGCATGATGGAAGCAAGAGATTAGGTTGTGTGAACTCCATATCGGCAACTCACTGAATCAAATAAATGAAGCTCCAACGAGTTCGCCCATTGGGCAGCTCAAATTTACGGAAGTCCTGTCAACTTCAGCGATGAACACCCCAATTCGCTGACTCACCGAGTTTGTTAGGCGAACCCACCTAAGTTTACCCTTCGTGGTTGAATACTTTAGGGGGTGTACTGTCAACTTCAGTGATGGGCATCATCAATCGGTGATTCGTCGAGTCCATTTAATGATCAACCTCTCCTTTTCTGACTTGGTCAATGATTTCTTTGGTACTACTGGCATGATTGACGATTTCCCCAGGTTTGGTGATCCGCCAATCCTGTTATTGATCTTCACCATCTATTGCTCTCTTCTCATATTGCTCATTTTTCATATGACAGGGAGTCACTCAACCTAGTCTCACTTCTTTTCATTGTTTGTATTGAGGAAACTAAATCTTTCTTTATGTTGGGGTAAGAGGCACCACCTGTGATGCCCACTACCCTATGCTAGATAGGTTTTAAGTCATTTTGTCTCTCTATCCCTTGCCCCATAAGTTTGGAAGTTTTTGAAATGCTTGAAGTTTTCATTCTGATGATTAATGATCGATTGTGTTCAATATTGATGTCATAGATAATGCTTATGATGAGAAATGTGCTTTGTGCTAATGATTGCAAGAGGAAAGTGGTTTGTCCCCGCTTTTGAATGATCTTTTTTTACCCTTAGGTTGACGAGCTGCATTTTTATGAGAGCCTTCCAATGAACATCGCATAAGCTTTTGATCTTGTAGTGTTATGCTAAATGACTGTGTTAGAAGTGCCTTGTGTGGTGAGGTTTTACTTAAAATCATGCTTGTTGAATCATAGAATTTGCCTTGTTAGTCTAATTTTCTGGCTTTGATAAATGCAAGAAATGATCTTGGGCACTACTTTTGAGAGAAAACCTATATGTTCATACCTTTTATGACTACCTTGTGAGGGTGTGCAACCATCTTGGCACCATTTGAGCCTAAATCGTTTGTTGGCAACCTTGTTGAAACCTCTTTAGCTAAATTGTCCCTAACTTCTCACCCATAAATCCTTTTATAAGCATTGGTTTATTTTAATAGCCAAGTTAGGCCAAACACCTAAGTTGGGGGCGTGGAAAGGAAGGAGGAAGGAAAGCCAAGTGGAAGGAAAAGAAAGAAAAATGGAGACTTAACTTCGAAATGTCTTACAAAAAAGAAGGAACCCCTCCTTATAAGAAATTTTTTAATTGAAATGAAAAGGACAAGTGTGATGAAATAAAAGGGGGTCCAATATAATGATTGACAAGTTGAAGTTTGTGTTTCCAAGTGAAAAGAATGGAAAGAACTTGAGAAGAGGTGAAGATGATTGCAACAATTCTTAGAAAAGATGAAGTCACTAAGCCAAGTTGACCATACCTTTATCTTGAGCCACATTAAAAGCCTAAATGACCCTTGAGATCTTGCATGAACTAGGTTGTATGATGATTGGAAAATATGGCCAAACCTATGGGATGAATCTTGCATGTATTTCTCTTTCGAAGCGTGAGTGGTAGATTTACACACATTTGAGGCCTTTTTAGTTCAACAATTAGTGTCTTTAGTGCCTACATATGTCCTATTCTAATGATATTTTGATGATTTGTAGCTATGATGGCCATAGGACAAGACGAGGATGAATACTTGAAAGGGAGGCCAAAAATGATAAATTTGAATGAAAACCCCAAAGCTGAAGCTCACCAAAAGGAAAGGGCGAATCCCAAAAATTGTTGGTTCCAGTGAAGCTGAGAGTATTCAATAGAAATGGGTCAAACCAAGTCTGTGAGAAGAGAAACAATTGATGACTCACCGAACGAGAAAAGCTGAGTTGAGCTTCACCGTGTATTGTGATAGACTTCGGAGCTAAAATAAAGGTTGAGAAGGCGATTAAGGTGGTAAACGCAGATACGCCGAATGGGAAAAGGCTAACCTAATTGAGTCCACTGATTGAGGATCAAACACCAGAAGCCTGAGACTAAGAAAAGGGCGAGCTGAAGGACAAGATGACTCACCGAATGCTTTAGGCGAGCTTGACTAATGTCCCTTAACAAGTCATGAAATAATTCTAAATTTATATTTGGGAAGCTATAAATAGTAAATTAGAGAGAGAAAATAAAACTTTTCATTGATTCCAACTTTAGAATACTGAGGTTTAGCTTTTTTTTTAATTCTCCTAAGTTTTGGGGTTTTCGATAGCTTTATAATTAACATTTTGAGAGTTAAATTCGAAGTGGGTCTTGCAGAATCTTGCTTATTATTTGAAAATTAATGGCTAATTTCACTTTTGGTATACTCTCTTTAATGAGTGGGTGATTTTCACTCATTTGGAGCTCATTTCTTATGATTTTGTGGCACTCAAGTAGAGAAATAGGCTAATTATCCCCTGAATATGGTTGTTTCAGGTATATTTTGATTCGCAAGGAGTTTTGATGGAAAGGAATGGAAATTGAGGAAAATGGAGCTAAAAACAGAGAATTTGGAGCTGGCAGTAAAGTGTTCTCCATGAACGCAGATCTTCAGTCATCAATGAACCGCAAATGCGGTAAGCCCTCCGCAAACATGGAGTACAAATATGTTGGGACCCGCGAACACGGCGACAACTCCGCAAACGCGGAGAAGGATAAGTGTCAAGCATCTGGGTAGTTTTTGAAACTCACCTTTTTTACCCCAATTCACTGTATACATTGAGGCACAACCATTTAGGGCAACTCACTAAGGAACCAACCAAGGAAGGAGGAAAAAAAAAGATATTTTGGGCATAGTTTTGAGAGCAAGTTTCCACAACAACCACTATTAGAGTGAAGATTGAATGCTTGATTTGTAACTATTTTTCACCCTTTCTTCAACTCTTTGCTTAAATCTTAGGTGTAGTTGTTATTTGGTGATTTGGATATTGTGTTAGTGATAAACAATATTTGGGTTGTTAATCTTTACCTTGTGCTTTTGTAATTAGTTGAATACTTTTTCATATATGAAATGAGTCTTTGATTATCCAATGAATCTCATGCTTTAATTGTTTTCCAATAGACTTGCTCATTTACTTTGATTCAGCTTGTGAGAGTCAATTGAGGTTTGGAAAGGTTGATTGGTGCATTAGTTGAGGTGTAGCAAATAATGATTCCTTGCAATGCCTATAATTGTATTAATTGTGTTGTCACTTGATTAGGTTCGAAAGAGCTAGTTGAGAAGTATTTGCCTATATTCGAGAGGGAATAGGTGGATAATTTAGATTCCAAGGCATTTATGATATTACTCATTATTAATTGAGATTGTATGAAGCTAGTATGCAATGGATCATATAGGTGTTGATTGGCTTCCCATTCCCAAATCCCATTGGTTTCCTTGCTTGAAAAGGCTTTGGCCGTTGTTCTCCTTTATCCCTTATCCTAAATTGTTACTTGATATCGTCATACTATAATTGTATCTTTTATTTCGGATTCAAATTAGTGGCTTGTAATTCTTTATTTCTTCAGTAGCATACACATTGCTCCTCGTGGGATCGACCCCAACTCATTATTGGGTTTATGCTTGTTTGCGACCGCCTACACTTTGAATCACAAGAGGTGTAGTTGAGCGTTATAAAAAATGGCGCCGCTGCTGGGGAACAATTTGGCGTATTGAATTGACTTAGAATTTATAGTTTACTAGTTTCTATCCAAATTGTGAATATTTGTTTTTGCTTTGTTTTTGTTTGGTTCTATGGTTTCTTGTGAAAAAACAATGGTTGGTGATTGCAAGCCCTATGTTGATGACCCATGGCCTTGTTGTGGAGGACTTCATGTTGGGAATAGTTATGTGGATACCTCTTTAGAGGAAGAGATGTGTGAAGAGATGGGTGTTGTGAGTCAAGCTTGGCTCTTGTACTTGTCTTAACGACTTGCTAACAGTTTGAGGCTAAGAGATCTAATGTTCCAAATGAGGGATGAAATCCATAACTTGCACCTAACTCGGTGCCATGAAATTATCCAACTTGAGTTTTAAATTGCTACTTCGAAGACCAATGTGAGATCAAGAATTGGAGTATGTAATGCTCCTTGTCAAATGGTCATAATTGACGTGTTGGAGTTGGAGTCTCAAGAAAAAGGGTTGTGATTAACATGGATGAAATCTTTGGTATTTGCAATAGAGCGACACCAATAAAATTCCATTTGTCAAAATTAAGGAAATGATATTAGAGTTGCAAGAAAAAACCAAAAAGATCATATATGGAAACTCTAGTTCATTTTAAAGTGATGGTGTCATTCACTAGAGAGCCAAGAATTATGAAGTTCGATGCACGAATGGCCTAGTGACCCTATCACTATTGCCCAATGCTCCTCCACGAGAAAATGATGTGAAGTTGGGCAAGAAATTCAAATCTTCAAAATGGAGAGATCGAGTGAAATATGTGATGCTATCATGTTGTCCCCATGCTCTTCGAAGAGAAAGTACTTTAAAGTTTGGGAGAAGGTACATTGCCTCAAGGTTGAAACACAAAGGGTGATGTAACCGGTGTCGTGCCGTGACGTTAAATTTTGCGCTTGATGGGAGGCAACCCATCGGTATCCTAAATTTTAATTCTTCGTTAATTTTGAGTTTTCTTTAATTTTAAGAATAGATTAGGATTTTATTTTTGACTAATCCTCATGATTTCAAAGTATTCGAAAGTGTTTTGAACAGGTTTGGAAGGAAAAATTCAATTGGGATTGAAGTTTGGGGTTGAACTACCTTCAAAATGAGGTGTGGAACACTTTTTTGGGGCTGAAGGTCAAAAAAATGGAATGGGCGAGTCGCCGAATTGAACCAACCATCGCCAAAATTTCCAGAGAGCTGCAAGTTGTTTAGGTATTAGGCGTTCTCCGCGAATGCGGAGGTCAAATTCACACACCCTCCGCTAACGCGGATGTCAACAATAATTGCCTGAGCGCGAACACGCCCATCTGTCTGCGAACACGGATGATTGAGGTATTTTAAAAGGAAGAACTATAAAGGGAATTTCAGTTTTCACTCAAAATTCATCCGTTTCACTTTTAGTTACAAAGCATCGAAAAATAAATTTTCCTTCAAAACCTCCATTCCCTAAATTGCTCCCAAGTTTATCACTTTGTAGTTTGAATCAACTTTCACGGTATGCTCTTTATCCCTCTCTTGATTTCATATTTGGTAGGTTAAACTTGAATGAAAATGGTACATTATTATCTTTTGATTTGGGGTTGAATTGTTGAGTTTTGGGGTAGATTAGGTGTTGGTTGTGTTGTTAATTAATAATTGAGTTTTGGGGTATGATTGGGGGCTTAATTTATGAGATAATGAGTTGAAAAAGTAATGCCCTCATCCTGTTCGTCGAAATGCACCAATGAATCTGATTTTTTAAGGAAGAAGACAGTTCCGTGAATGCGGGCCTCTAGCCATGAACGCGGAGGAATCTGATTCCTTGTGCTCCGCAAACGCCGTAAGTCAACCCGCGAACGTGGAGGTCTGAAGTGTACTGAGCCATGAACAATGGCTGTCTCTCCGCGAACGCGGAGAAGAAACTGCTTCTGTCCCAAAATAGTAGCTACGCACGGTGTAGCTCGGGACTTCTTTTAATCATTTCTTTTGCCTAAAAACTTTCTAATACATTATTTTAAGTATCCATAAGAACTTTTAACATGTTGTCTTCATTTGTAGGCACTTTGAGCTTAAAATGCCTTCCGACAATATTTCCCATGAACCCGAAATTACCTCAGAAATTGAAGAAGAGGATTATTTTGATGCAAGCAGGTTCCTAGCATCAAGATGTTCTCGAAAATATGATGAATACTTGGTCCGAGCCATGGTAAAAGAAAAGGGCATTTGCTTGGAGAAACTTGAGGGCGGGATGCCAGACTTCTATGACCGGCTCGTATCAAGCAAATGGATCTGTTTTGCTACTGAGCCTATCAAGGCTAACCACACACTAGTGGCGAAGTTCTATGCTAATGCTCTAGAAACATATTTTTTAGAAGTCACGGTGACCACAATCCGAGGTGTGCAAGTAAATTTTAGCCCGACAGTGATTAATTCATTATACGGTCTCCCGTATGCTGATAATAGGGTATACATGGTCCATTACAAAGATTTGGGTAGTCAATGGGTCGTGGACAAGTTACATGACAGAGAGACTCCGGAGTGGTTTGAGTCCAAGAGGGGGATTGAGTCACGTGATTTCACTGCCGACGCCAAATCTAGGCTCTCTATTATATGTGCTCGGATCATCAGTTCCACTCATGATACCGAGCTTACTTTGGACAGAGCATTGATGATTGCAGCTATCTTGGATTGGGTGGATGTTAATGTGAGGCAGCTTATTGTTGACCACATATGTGAGTTGGCACTGGGGAGAGCCAAGAGCATCATCTTTCCTTCGTTGATTACTCAGTTGTGCTACAGTGCTGGGGTGTTAAAACACCCTACTGATGAGGAGAACAAACCGGGAAAGGAGATTCACCCATTGAAGAAGAAAATTGATGTTTTAGACCCTGAGTTTGGCCAGTTCATCGTGCCTGATTCTGTGGCCGGTGTCTCCTCTCTTGCAGGACCCCTTCAGTTTGGACTTGGCACTATGCACCACATCTCTGCCCAGATTTATGGAGTTGATGCTCAGATTAGGGAGTTGGTTGCTGGCCTTCCTTCTGGCTCATCTAGAGCAACCACCTCAGAGGGAGTCCCTCCACCCACTACTGCTTCTGTAGCTGCTGCACATAAGGCGATGTCTGACCGACTTGAGTAGATGAGTCGGAGGCAAGGGAATATTGAGTAGCGTCAAAGGACATTCAAGGAGCACGAGAACAATAAAAGCAAGTTCCTTAGCAAGATGAAGATCAAGCGTAGGAGCTTATGTAGTAGCAGTGCTTCTGATGGTGAGGAGTTGACTTTTTCCTCCAGCTCAGGTTTTGAGTGATGCATTCCAGGGATCCCCGCGTATTCTCTTTTTGATATTTGTATTGTGAGGACACAGTTTCATTTTCAGTTCGAGGTGCCTCCCTTGTGATCTTTTGTTATGTATTTCTTGTTTTGGATGCTTATTTTTTATGCTTGTTTTGTTATATGGATGATGTGCCCTTGTTGGGCTTTTGGATTTAAATTGTGAACCGTGTTGGATTAGTTGTTTTGTTTTATTAAAATTTTATTTCTTTTGATAGCTTCTTTATTTTGTTTTTTATTTTGTGATGGTGTTGGTGTTTGGCGATGTTGTTGATTGGCGATGCCCTAAGATGGTTAGAGTGACGACTTTCTTAAGGGTAAATCATCGGTTGGTTGTGAGTTTGTTTGATTGTTGTTGTGTGATGAAGTGTGAGTAGCCATATGTGCGTGGTGAAGTCTGAGTAACCATTTGAGGTGAAGTTTGAGTAGCCAGTTCCGAATAGATATATAAGTTTGCCCAATGATGGATTTGTTGGCGGCTTTCTTAAGGGCAAAATCATCGTCTTTTTGGGGGGTTGTGGCTTGTTTGGTACTAAGAATATCTTCTTGCATGGGAAAAATGTGCTTTTGAACATACCCTCCATTTTTTAGAGTTGAGCATGTTTTGAATGATTTTGTGACAACTCTTGTGACTCTTTTTGTGACTTTTGATTCGTTAGCGGTTGAAATGTTTGATGCCACTTGTATGTTGAAAAAGAAATAAGATTTGAACCATCTTAAGTGATTTGCATGCCATGTGTGGTGAGTTGTTGAATAATGCCTTGTGTTCGCTTATGCCACCTAGAACTTGCCCGATTGGTCTTGAAATATTGGTCTTAATTTAGTTGGGTTTGAAAAATGATCTTAGGCTTTCTTTGATTGTTCATGAAGTCCACTTAGCCTAAAAATCCCATCTTTGCGCTAAATATATCCTTAGTTGTCCCCTTTGAGCCTAATTCCTTTTTATTGGAAACCATATTACAAGCCTTACTCATTTTGAAATTACATGTCTCTCTTGAACCCTTTCCCTCCTTGAACTTGAAGTTGTGATAGTTGAGGCTAAAAGCCTAAGCTGGGGGTGTTATTGGAAACTCATAGAAGAGATGCATATCACATAAAATCTTGATATAAAAAAAAGAGATTGATGAATTGAGGAAAAAGTCATGAAGAAAGAAAAAGAAAGAAAGTGAATAATTGAGTCTTGAATCCTCCAAAAGTTGAAAATGGTTGCATGTGGAGCATCTAAAATGAAAATGAGAAAAGCGAAAATGTGAAATGTGCATTGGTTTGGAAAAGTGAAGAAAATGTGGAAAGGTTGGAAAATGATGAGTTGTTGAGTAGAGTTCAAGGAGGGTGTAGTCACTTGTACCCAAATGATTTCCTAACCTTCCCTAAGCCTACATTACAAGTTTAACAAAGTCCTTTGTGATTTCTAACCAAATGAAGTTGAGTCAATATTGATTGAAAATATGAGCAAGCATATGGTGTGGCATTTGTGTTCATAAGATGTTCTATTGTGAGTGTGAGCGTTGGTGCTTTTGTCCCGCGTTTCTAAATATTTTTGAAGTGTTTTGGGACATTTCTTTTCTTGTGAGAGAATTCAACTTGTTTGAGTGGTGATTTTGAAAATTCCTAATTGAATCAAGTGAGCATGTAAAAGAGCTAAAGAGTTGAGTCACTTCTTGAGTTTGAGTTGTTGTCACTTAATGATTCTTGGTTCTTGAAAAATGCTCCACGAGAATTAGAGGTTTCTTTAGTGAAACGTTTGCATGAGGACTATTTGTTAGTACCAACCAAAGTCATGATCATGACCCTTAGTTTGAACGATAGTGTGTTGTTCTTACCATGATTGCCTCTTGTGGTTTTCATTTTGTGTTTGCTTGAGGACAAGCAAAGTCTTTAAGTTGGGGGTGTTGATGAGTGGGTGATTTTCACTCATATGGAGCTCTTTTCTTATGATTTTGTGGCACTCAAGTAGAGAAAGAGGCTAATTATCCCTTGAATATGGTTGTTTAAGGTATATTTTTGTTCGCAAGGAGTTTTGATGGAAACAAATGGAAATTGAGGCAAAATGGATCTAAAAAAAGAGAATTTGGAGCTGGCAGCAAAGTGTTCTCCTCGAACGTGGACAACTGACCAACAAACGCAGAGCTTCAGTCATCAATGAACCACGAATGCAGTAGGCCCTCCACAAATGTGGGGTACAAATATGTTGGGACCCGCGAACGTGGTGACACCTCCACGAACGCGGAGAAGGATATGTGCCAGGCATCTAGGCAGCTTTTGAAATTCACCATGTTGACCCCAATTCTCTATATAGACTGAGGCGAGCAACTTAGGGAAACTAACTAAGGAACTAACCATGGAAGGAAGAAAAATATAAGATATTTTGGTTATAGCTTCGAGAGCAAGTTTCCACAACAACCACCATTAGAGTGAAGATTGAATGCTTGATTAGTAACTATTTTTCACCCTTTCTTCAACTCTTTGCTTTGTAATGCTTAAATCTTAGGTGTAGTTGTTATTTGGTGATTGGGATATTGTGTTTGTGATAAACAATATTTGGGTTGTTAATCTTTACCTTGTGCTTTTGTAATTAGTTGAATACTTTTTCATATATGAAATAGGTCTTTGATTATCCAATGGATCTCATGCTTTAATTGTTTTTCAATGGAATTGATCACTCCCAGGACTTGCCCATTTACTTTGATTGAGCTTGTAAGAGTCAATTGAGGTTGGGAAAGGTTGATTGGTGCATTATATGAGGTATAGCGACTCATATACCGGATAATAGCTAGAAATAGAGATTCCTTGCAATGCCTATAATTGGATTTATTGTGTTGTCACTTGACTAAGTTCTAAAGAGCTCGTTGAGAAGTATTTTCCTATATTCGAGAGGAATAGGTGGAAAATTTAGATTTCAAGGCATATATGAAATTACCCATGATTAATTGAGATTGTACAAAATAGTATGCAATGGATTGTATAGATGTTGATTGACTTCCCATTCCAAAATCACATTGGTTTCCTTTCTTAAAAGGGCTTTGGCCCTTGTTCTCCTCTATCCCCTATCCTAAATTGTCACTTGATATCTTCATATTATAATTTTATCTTTTATTTTGGGTTCAAATTAGTGGCTTGTATTTCTTTATTTCATCAATAGCCTACACATTGTTCCTTGTGGGATCGACCGCAACTCATCGTTGGGTTTATACTTGTTAGCGACCGCCTACACTTCGAATCGTCAGAGGTGTAGTTGAGTGTTATCACTCTTTCTCTTTTATTATGAGTTGCTAAAACACCAAAGTCTAGGGGTATGATTATGGGTTTGGGTGTTGATGAATGTTAGTGGGTTAGGTGTTTTGCTCTGTTTTATTACTAGTTAATCATGGATTCAAGCAGTTTAACATAAATTTAATTGATGGGTTTAGGTGGCCAACTTAACTCTAGGTCAGATCTTCGATTGATGCGTGAAAGGGATTAATTGAAGTGGTTAGATAGTTTGATACTTGCAATGTGGATTTGATTTCGATAATTTTGCTTGAAAAAAGGAATTGTAGACCTATCCCTATTGCTAAAGTCTGCATGAAAGAGGGATTTTCGTAAAGTAATGGGTTGCTTTGTAATTTGAATAATGAGACCGAAAGGAGATTTTGTGCAATGGTACTTTCAGATCGAAAAAAGATTTGTATCAATAATGATGATCCAGCTTATCCATGATTGTCTAATAGCTTTTGAGAAAACACCTTGACCTCTTTTATGACAGCAATGCCAACCTCCACACCCCTAGATTTTTTCTTAAATGCATACCCCTATTTTTGTTAGTTTAACATTGATAATTCTTTCATAAATCTTTTTATTAAATTCGGTAGAATTGTCCACCCGCTTTCTCCAAATTGCTACAACGAATAGGTTGCATCTCTAATTTCCGAATTGAACTCTTTGCACTAGATCACTCCCTGTGGGATACAATCTTGATTCTTTTTTTGTTTTTATTGCTAACGACAACCTATTCTCTTACTTATTTTGAGGATAACTTGAGCGTTATCTGTCCACCTTCATTAAGGTGCCATACAACACCCCTATTTTTAGCAAATTGGTACACCCCAATGGTGCACAGGATAGTGAAGGCCCCCGGGTGATCTTTCATAATGATCACATTACTTGACATAATAACGCTTCATTTATGACAAACCTCAGTAGTTTCAAACTCCATCCACCATTTATAGTGACCAATTACTTCATGAGCTTTGCATAACTAGACATCTCAAGTAAAGCATCCACTAGAGGGATTTTCACTAACAAGTTCTTGAACAAACTAAAAATATTTTGAAATTTTGCATCACTCTCCTTCTTTCTCAAACGTTGAGGAAAAGGAGGGGTCACTTTTATCAGAATTTTCATAGGCGGTGAAGCCACATGACCCCCCAAATTTGCATTAGAACTACTCTCGAGGTTCTCATTGTCATAATCATTAAACGATGATTCATCAACTTGCTTCGGTGGTCCATGATCGACTACCACCTTCTCGGTACCAACATCTTCATTCAAAGATTCATTGTTCAATGCTTTACCACTTTGAGTCACAATGGCCAACACATGAGCATCATTGTTTTGGTTGGCAATTATATCACTTGGGAAACCCCCTCTTGGGTTTGGATTTAGATGAGCTGAAATTTGGCCCATTCGAGCCTCAAGTTGCTTAACCTACACCGAGTGTGAATTGACGATTTGAGTCAAAGTGTAGAAATCACTCTGCATTTCATTCAACACATTTTCGGACTCTTCTACCTTGTTAAGTATCCTTGCTAACATATCTTTGGTCCGAAAACTCTCCGGATCCGCTTGTTGTTTTCTTGTCTTAGAATGGCCATGAGGTGGCACATATCAATCTTTTTCACTTTCACGCTCCCTTTAATTTATGCTTCTATCACGCCAATCCCTTTATGATCTCTCCAACCATTATCACGATCTTCGTTCCAACGTTTATTCCCGCCCGACCTTTGATAGCTTGGACGAGAACCCCCCACTTTGTTGCTTAAAATTAGACCTCTTCATTATGCATAGCCTCGAATTTCACATCCTCCGGCCTCAACCTGCTACTAGCACCAACCACATCACTGCCTTGAAGCCATCCCCATGACATGATTTGACAAGAAGTCAAGTTGGGTCATCATTTTTGCCATATTCTCATCACACTCTTGGTTCTTTTCTAGTTGATCTTGGTTCTTTTCTTGTTGATCATTTTTGCCATATTCTCATCACTGCTATGCATGATTAATCTTGGTCATCCCATCAAGCATAGCTGAAGCTACTACAAATGGTAGTCGCATGATCCCACCTTAGATGAGTTGATCGGTTAACCCTTTGTTCATGCTGTCAAGACTCCAATAAAAATATTGCAACATAACATTATTGACAGCCAGTGAGTGGGACATTGTAAGAACAACTTTTTGGACCTCAACTATGTCTCATGGATTGGCTCACTATCAACCCGCTTGAAATTTTGAATGCTATCCCCAAGCTTCAACATCCTCAAAAGGAGGAAAGAATCTCTCAAAGAAAGCTTCAGTTAGTTCTTCCCACGAAGTAATTGAGTCACTTGGTAACTCTGTCAACCATTTCGATGCTTCCCCCATTAGAGAAAAGGGGAACAATCTCAGCCGAATGGACTCTTGACAGATATTCTAGAAAGTAAACGGACTACACACATCCACAAAGTTGCGAATGTGGTCATGGGAATCTTCATGCGCTAGACCACCAAGAATTCCTTTCATTTAAGGTAGTTGGAGCATGGTCCCGATCATATGAAATATAGCGTTGCCCACGACTGCGGGCAAATAGATAGCTCCCGAACTACCAAGTTCATCCACATTGACATTATTTAAGTCACCCACATCATCATTCCGCCCATGATTACTAGGGGCATTGCTCCCAATGACACTCATATATTCACCTATTAAGAGCACAACAAAGAAACTAATGATAAAAGCATTCTACTACAACCAAATAAGTTCACAAAATTACTTCACTAAAGGAATTCTAAGCATCACTCCCCGGCAAAGGCGCCATTTTGATAACCTCAAATTACTCGTCTTACAAGTTAACTAGTATGCAATCATTAGCAACATAATAACCTAATGTATTAGGTTAGAGTCGAATTTCACAGGGGGCAGTTTAAGTAAGAATTCAATTAAGATGTGAAATCGTGAGTTAATCTATTGAGAGAGGTAGTAACCAACGCTTAACATAATATAAATGAACACTTTTCAAATTATAAATTTAAGAGGATTTAGTAACCGATTGTTTAACAAGAGTGATTTAACATGAGTAATTAGCAAGTAGAGAAATAATCTAGGAGTGTGTGGAAGTGGGTATTAATTTCGAATAGGGGTCAATTCGATTGCTAAACAATATTAATCTTTCATTGATAGCCTAGATCAATCTCAAGCACAAAAATGAATAACTCAATAAAAAATTGCTTATCATAAGATCTCTTTTCAAGCCTCTTATGTTGCACATGCAAAACTACCTAATACCTTAACATAGATCTTCTTTTTCAAGCAAATCTAGCATTTAGCAACACAACCCCAAATTTCTTATTTCAAGCAAACTTAGAATTCATAACTAATATGAAAGTATCAAACTAACCATCCACTTCATGTAATCTTTTTCAAGCAACACATGAAGATATAGACTAGATTCGTGTTTGCAACCCCAGATCGTACATTAAAACATGATAACCACTTTGAATCCATGGAAATCAATATAAATTGAGCAATACACAAAAATCCACTATTTTAATTAATACCCAACTTCATTTACACACCTCCAGAATCGGGGTTTTAGCTACACATAATGAAATTAACAGAAATTATATCAAAAATGTTTTCTGCCATCTAGGTTGATAGACTTAAACTTCAAATGTCAAGAAACCCTAATAAAAAATCCTCAAAATTTTATTACAACCCGCCTCACACTCAAAAACTCAAGATTATCTTTTCTATAGTACTTTCAGAACGTGGAATATGTGTTTTCTCTCTCTTCTCAACTCTTTATAACTTCTAAGAAGTAGGTAAAACTTTCACTTCCGAACCCATTCGGTGATATTACTGAGGCTCACCGACATAGTCGATGAGTGACTCACTAACTCAACTTCTCGCCGTGGCTTCCTTAGCTTCAGGCTTCACATGTTAGAACTAGAGTTGGTAAGCCCAATAGGCATCGCCATTCACAATCAGTGAATCGTCGAAAACCACCAGTTCTCGCCAATTTGTTTTCAAATTTCAGCAAAACTTTCTAGGACCTTCGGTGAGTTTTTATTTCCTCGCCGACTCAGTTAGCGAGTTTTCGAACACTTTATCTTCTCGCTGACTTGCTTTGAGCTTTTTAACTTGGGACTCTATCACTTTCAGCGAGGTCTAGCGTAATTGGTAAGTCGCAAAGTGCTCTTTGCGAGCTTTAACTTCACACTTTTTAAATTTTTCTATGTTTTTGGATTCTTTTTGCATGCATTCTCCCTTGCCTTGTCCTTAAGCCTTCATAGCTGCAAATCAACAACTAAACATCATATATGGATGTGAAATGGCATTAAGAACACAATTTGGTGAACTAAAAAGCCTCAAATGAGTCCAAAATCTCAGGCTCATCAACTATAAAATTTTCTACCTCTAGCTTAAGCACAATTTTCACATTCATATGCGTCCAATATCATACAGAGATCCTCAAAAATCAATAACATCAAAGATACATTTCATCTCACGCACGATAGACGTAAACAGTAACTCTTAACTGCGACATATACTTTTCATTCATTTCTTTTACTGACACGACTCAACAATATATATTTACACCAACAACATCAGAACTAACCTAAACATGTTGGTTTTACAAAATAGAACACCCAAGGAAAGAGAAACACGACAACGCAATTCTTCAAGTGATGTGACAGACTCCCATGTCCCCCCACCCCAAGAAAACACATGTGTTATGTCTAATGCATGCATAAAAAGTATGTAAAATACTAGGAGTAGGATATACCGATGAAGCCCAAGGCTTCGAAATCTAGCAACAATGAATGGGTGCCAGTAGCCCTACAATTATCAACAATGGTGCCGGTGGTAACTAACACACTCAATGGTATCTAAGTTCAACCTTCAACAACAGGTGGTGGAGTAATAAGAGTCTTAGACTCTATAGAATGACCAACTCTACTAGTAATGCCCATATCACCTAGAACTGAGCTACAAATAGCTCCATCCACACAAGGCTGTAACTAATCTAGCCTCAACGCCTAATCAAGTCACAACCTCCACTGAGCTTCCTTTATATTCATCATCTTTATGTGTGTCATTAACCAAGATACTTGCTAGATGTGACATGGTTAATAAAGTCTTGAGAGACCCTAAACAAGCCACTTGACATAAGCATCATACTATAAATGAAGTAAAATAAGATATAAGTCTAAATCAACAATCTTATAACATGCAGAGTACAACTCATAAGCAGAAATACTAATGTCTGACATTAACCTCTAATATCATAACACATTGTTAGGACAAGACCCTAGCTCATGATGCAAGTTTGATTTGAAAAGACATGAAAGCAAGAAAGACATATGGTTTCAAGGTCCTCGAACCATGAGGACTCACCACAAGCAACTCAGTCAAGCAGAGTAATCCAGTAGCCGCGACTGGATGGAGGGACATCACACCCTATAATATAAGACAATATATGCACAAGAGATTGTATGCTTCAGTACATGGAATGTATAGAATATCAGAGAAATGCATTAATATGGACATACACATGCTAAGTATTGATAACGTGATAATGCATGACCAAATGAAATATATCAAAATATGATAAGCTAGATTCATAAGTCATAAGACAAGGTTAATGCAAATCTTTAGAAAACCTTTTCATAATCTTGAAACATAGTCTTTTGAGGAAAATATAATCATTTGTGGGATGTTTACCGATAACCGACATAGACCATGTGAGTTGTAACATCGAATCCAGTGTTTTTCCCACACCAAAAAGATATTTTCCTACTTGCCAAGGTAAAGACTATATTTATGAGCTAAGGTGGATGTATTAGCTAGAGTTAATTGAGAGTAAGTCCTACGAGGGCACGTAATTATGGGACAAGGGGTTATCTACTAGAGACGCGGCCTCTATTAATGGAATATCCTTCATCCTTAAAGACCTTTCGGTGCTAAGTAAACTCCCAATGGAAAAATACATAATCATATTATAGTCATAATACTTGAAAATGTATGAATCTAGTAATACCAATCCGATCATAAACTTCATATCATAGAATAATTCATTCAAAAGAATGATTTCATACATATTTATAAAGACAATTATTTAAAGCATAAAAATCATGATTATCTTTTCATAATGAGAATACTTCTATTTGGAGCAACCCTTCTTAAAACATATTGATACTTACGTATAGGATCAAAATGACATAGTTTAGGGGTTAAATGGATAGGAAAATACCAAAACACCCTTAATTAAAAACTACCAGACCAAACCTACGGACCCACCTACAGACCATAGGTCCTCCTACGGACTGTCCTGGTGGTCCATAGGTTGAGATACTAATGACCAATTTTAAGGCAAACTTCCACGAGCCCACTTCTATGGTCCATAGAACTTTCTACGGGCCATAGGTTCATTCGTCTGAACCCAAAACTCAAAAGTATTTACCAAGTTTGAGACCCCTTCAATGGACCACTTCTTATGGGTCGTAGGTCCTCGTCATACCGTCTTGTTGGTCCATGTGAAAAGTTCAGAAACTCTAAATTTTCAACTTTCTAGAACTTTTGCACGACTATTCTTTTACGGACTGTAGGACCTTTTACGGTTCGTAGGTAGGATCGTACACAGTGAACCAACAACATTTTTTGAGATTTTTCCTTCCAACTCAACTTACAAATTTCTGAAGTGTTGCAATATCTCCCCTGGGAATGTTCTTCCTCTAATGGGACTCAAGCTAGCAGGAAAAGAGTAAGGAAATCTATCTAACAACTCAACATGAATGCAATTCCCATCAGAATGCATAAACCCAAGGAGTAATCGACTCCAAGCTAAAATATAAACTTTACAATAACTTTCATGAATCATGCATGCATATGGAAACTTAGAATAGCTAAAACGTATGAATCATAAAGAGTAAACATAAGGAACTAATACCTGAAGCGCAAATCGGAGCGGAGGGAAGAGGTGGGGATGCTTGGCCATCATATCGGCCTCGGCCTCCCAAATAGCACCCTACACAAATTGGTTCCTTTAAAGAACCTTCACGGATGCCACTTCTTTACTTCACAATTTCAGGACTTGATGGTCCAAAACCAAAACTTCTTTATACAAAAGACTTTCCTTAACACCAAGACTTTCCAATGGAAAAATCTAAGTAGGATCACCAACGAAACATGAAACACCAGATGCACAGATGCAAAATCAAAAGGAAAATCCAACTCATAGGCTACCTTGCCGATACGCCTCAAAATCTGATATGGCCCTACATAACGGAGACTAAGCTTTCCTTTCTTCCCTAAACTCATCACACCCTTCATGGGTGATATTTTCAAGTAAACACAATCTTCAACATCAAATTTGATCTCTCTTTTTATAACATCCGTATGTGACTTTTTTTGACTTTGAGCCTTTTTCAACCTCTCTCTAATGAGTCAAACCTTCTCCATAGCCTCGTGCACCAACTCGGGCCATATTAAGGTGACCTCACCAACTTCAAACCAACCAATAGGAGACCTTCACCTCCTACCAAGGAGAGCCTCATATGGAGCCATATGAATACTCGAGTGATAACTATTATTATAAGAAAACTCAATCTAAGGCAAATGATCATACCAGTTTCCCTTGAAATTAATCACACAAGGTATCAACATGTCTTCCAAAGTCTAAATAGTACACTTAGCTTGAATATCAATCATAGAATGAAAGGACGTACTAAGCTTAACACGGGTATCAAGGCCTTTTTGGAAAGACCTAAAAAACTGAGAAGTAAACATGATACCTCGATCTGATATAATGGATAGGGGCACCCCGTGCAACATAACCATTTCTCAGATATACAACTTATCATAAAATTTAGCTGAATAGAAAGTCTTCACTGGAATGAAATGTGCCGACTTCGTCATTCGATCCACAATGATCCAAATCAAATCATGTTGCCGTCAAGTGCTTGGTAAATTTGCGATAAAGTCCATATTCAAATCTTCTCACTTCCAAGTAAGAATGCTAATATCTTGACTCAAACCTCCTGATTTCTGATGCTCAACCTTCACTTGTTAAAAATTTGGAGCCATAAATTCCGTAATATCCCTTTTCATCACATTCCACCAATAGACCTCTAACAAATCATGGTACATCTTAGTAGCTCTCGGGTGAATAGAATATCGAGAACAGTTAGCCTCTGATAAAATCTATTGCCTTAACTCACAAATATTCGGAATACACAAATGACCTTGATAATGAAGCACACCATCTCCCTCTTGGGAGAAAGCCTCAATATCCTTTTTGAGCACCACTTCCTTCAACTACCCCAAAGTCGGGTCAAGATATTTCTTAGCCTTCACATATGATACATGAGATGATTTTGAGCCATTCTAAACAATCATACCACCCTCATCGGAGTCAACCAAGTGAACTCCTAGATGACCTAGTCTATGAACATCATGAACTAACTCTTTTTTACCATTTTCAATGTTGGCCACACTACTCGTCGACAACCAACTAAGAGTATCAGCAACTACGTTTGCTTTACCCGGATGGTAAAGAACCATCATATCGTAATCCTTCAAAAGTTTGAGCCATTTCCATTAGCGAAGATTTAGGTCCTTTTGCTTTAACAGATATTGCAAACTTTTGTGATCAGTGATCACATCCACAAGGACACAATACAAGTAATGTCTCCAAATATTCTATGCAAACACAACAGCCTCTAACTCTAAATCATGAGTAGGGTAGTTCTTTTTATTGACCCTAAGTTACCTTGAGACATTGGCAATCACCTTTCCATTTTGCATTAGAACACACAAAGTCTAATCCTCGAAGCATCACAGTCTACGATAAACCCATTAAAAACTTTAGGTAATGTAAAAATTGGGTCGGAGGTAAGCCGAGTGTTCAGTTCCTGAAAGCTTTTTTCACATGCTTCCAAAAATAGGAACTTTACCTTCTTCTGAGTCAAAATAGCTAAAGGCGAAGCAATGGAGGGAACACCTTCCACGAACCTCCTATAATAACTGGCAAAGCCAAAAAAACTCTAAATATTAGAAAGGAAAAGAGGTCTAGGCCAATTCTTAACTGCCTCCATCTTCCTGGGGTAAACCTCGATACCTTTTCTAGAAACTATATGGCCAAGAAAAGGAATGAACCTCAACCAAAACTCACAGTTGATGAACTTAGCAAACAACCAATGATCCTTGAGAATTTGCAAGTCAAACCTCAAATGATTGCCATGCTCATCGTCACTCCGAGAATAAATCAAAATATCATTGATAAACACAATCATGAATATGTCAAGGTATTGCTTGAACACCCAAATTATCAATTACATAAAACCTACTAGTGCATTTATCAATCAAAATTACATCACCAAAAACTCATAATGACCATAGAGTTCAAAAACCCATCATTAGAATGTCACATTCTCTCACTTTCAACTGATGATATCTCAATGGAAGATCAATCTTTGAAAAGTAACTAGCACCCTCTAGTTGATTGAACAAGTCATTGATCCTTGGGATAGCATACTTATTCTTTATTGTGACCTTGTTCAATAGCCAATAATCAATGTACATGCGAAGTGAACCATCTTCTTTTTGAACAAACAAAATGGGGGCACCCCATGGTTAGATACTTGGTGGGATTAAACCCTTATCCAACAAATTCTTCAACTTATCGTTTAATTCTTTAAGCTCTGATGGATCCATAGGTAAGAAGGAATAGAGATACGCTACGTATTTGGAAGAAGGTCATTACCGAAGTTTACTTACCTTTCTGGAGGAACACCTAGAAGATCACTGGGAAACACCTCCAGAAACTCATTAATCACGGAAACTGACTCAAGATTTGGGGCTTCAAAATTCGTATCCCTAACCTGAATAAGGTGATAGATACAATTCTTAGAGATCATTTTCCTAGCCTTTAGGCACCAAATAAATTGACCTATAGGCACTGAATTTCCACACATCCCTTCTAGGACAGGTACATTCAAAAACTTAAATCTGACCACCCGTGTCCTAAAATTAATGGAAGCATAGAAAGAGTGAAGCCAATCTATGCCAAGAATGATGTCGAAGTCTATAATGTCTAACTCCATGATATCAACTGGGATGACCTTATAGGAAACTGAAACTGGTCAACTCTTACAAACTCATTTAGCAACAAAAGAATCCCCAATAGGAGTAGAGACTGAAAATAGTTCTAAAAGATATTCGAGACTAACATCAAACTTCATAGCAACATAAGGAGTCACAAAAGACAATGTAGCACATGAATCAAGTAATTCATAAACATCAAACTAAAAGACTCTTAGCATACCAATCACCACATCTTGAGAACTGTCATGATCCTGTCAAGTTTGAAGAGCATATAATATGTTCTGATGCGACGCACCACCCAAACAAGAAGAAGTACCCTGTTGAGTCGAATGACCATCCTTACCCTTGCTAACTTGCGAAGGGAAATCTCTCAACCTGTGACCACTCTTACCACAACCATAACAAACATCAATACCAGCTCAACATCTTTTCAGATGACTCTTTCCATACTTTTGGCAATCGCGAAATGAACGTACTCATTTCTTCCCTAGAGTCGGCAACCATTGGCAGAGCATAGTTAAAAATATGAGTGAACTACAAAGAGTAATCCTTTACACTCATGTTAACTTGCCTCAAGTTGATAAATTCTTACACATTTACCTCTCTCATCTCAATGAGAAAGAACCAATCAAAAGATGCCCCTTTTAACTTCTCCCAATCAAAGAGACCCGCATTAATAGCCCATTCATCCTTCTATTGAGCAAACCACACTTGAGAAACCCCTTTCAATTGATAAGAGGCTAAGTCCACCATTTCCATCGGAGTCACTCCCATAATGTCTACAATCTTTTGAATCTCTTCAAGAAACTTTTGTTGATCCTCATCTACTTTTTAACCATGTAATTCTGGAGGATCCATCCTTGTGAAGACTCTTACTATTGTCACTGTCATACCCACATTTGGGTTCATGGGAGAACCTCTCTATTAGCTTGTGCCATCATGTCTTGAGCCAAGACTTAAAAAATGGCTCTAAATTTTACATGAGAGACTTGCTCGGCGAAAGGATCGACTAGAGGTTGAGGAACTTCTGGTTACCTATTCGCATTCCTTCTTACCGAAGATTTTCTTGGTGGCATATTCTAAAAATTCATAGAACAAGAGTTAGAATGAAACATTATAGAGTTCAACTCTATCTCACAACTTAGGAGTATGAAAGAAGTGAAGTATTTCTTAAACATCTCGTAGCCTCATATTCATAAATATGGAGAGCTTCTCACTCATGAACAAGACTCTACTAAATGCAAGTTGTTAGACACCTAGGGTTCTTTTAAAACCTGATGCTCTAAATTAAAAGTTTGTTATGACCCAACTACCCTCTAGATGTGGCATGGTGAATAAAGTTCTGAGATACCCTAAACAAGCCACTTGATGTAAGCATAATACTATGAATGAAGTAAAAAATATGAGTCTAAATCAACATTCTTATATCAAACAAAGTAGAACTCATAACCGGAAATACTAATGTGTGACATAAGCCTCTAATATCATAGCACATGGCTAGGACAAGATCCTAGATCATGATGTAAGTGTGAACTTAAAAGACATGAAACCAAGAAAGACATTTGGTGGCAAGGCCCTCAAATCACGAGGACTCAACATAAGCAACTCAATTAAGTGGAGTAATCCACTAGCCACTACCGGATGGACGGACGTCAGACCCTATATTATAAGACATTGTAGACATAAGAGATAGTATGCGTCAGTACATGGAATGTACTGAGTATGAGAAAAATGTATGAACATGGACTTACATATGCTAAGTATTGAAAATGTGATAATGCATGACCAAGTTAAAGATATCAAAACAAGATAAGCTAAATTCATAAGTCATAACATGGAATTTAGTGTATCTCCCACACCAAAAAGAGATTGTCCTACTTGCCAAGGTAAGGACCATATTAATAAGCTTAGGTGGATCCACTAGCTATAGTCAAGAATGATTAAGTTCCTATGAGAGAACATATTTATGAGACAAGGAGATTGCTACTAGAGACCTGACCTCTACTAATGGAAGATCCAATATCCCAAAGTCCTCTCTCTGCAAAGTAAACTCCCAAAGAAAATATACATAATCATATCAGTGTAATAATACTTGGAATGGTAAGAATCTAGTAGTACCAATCTGATCATAAACTTCATATCATAGAATAGCTCCTTTTAAAACCATGATTTCATACATATTCATAAGGCACGTATCTAAAGCATCAAAATTGTGATTATGTTTTCATAATGAGAATACTTAAATTTGAAGCAACCCTTCATAAAACATATTGATACTTTATCTAAAAGAATCCTTGATTCATAAATTTCTCAATTTCATAATACACGCACAATCTCAAAAAAATAGTTCATAGTCATAAAATAGGCATAAGGCATGAGTCTATATGAAATTCATTGAAAACATGCAATTTAGATTAAATCATGCATGCTAATATCAAATATAGTTAATTAATCCATAAAGAATTGAACCCATGAAGAAACATGCAAAACCCTAGAAATTTGGGTTGAATTCATAGAAGAGAATTGGAGAAAATCTTTAGACTCAAAGGTTCCATTGATGAATTTCCACATAACTTTAAAAAAACCCTAGCCTTTATCTTGAAAAAGGAGACTTTAAATCTTAATGAACTCTAGAAATTCCTTGAATCCTTGGGAGAAAAATTGGAGAATAAACTATTAGGAGCTTTTGGAGTTTTGAGTGAATGGAGGGAATGGGTAAAATTTGAAGACTTAATTCAGATATAGGACATAGATATAGGGTCAAAATGATATAGTTTAGGGCTTAAATGGGTAGGAAAATACAAAAACACCCTTAATTAACATATGCCAGACACACCTTACGGACCATAGGTCCACCTACGGGCCACCCTCGTGGTCCGTAGGTGGATATACAGATGACCAATTTTCTGGCCAACTTTCATGAGCCTACTTCTATGATCCATAGAACTTTCTAGAGGTCGTAGGACCTTTCATAGAAACCCAAAACTCCAAAATATTTCACCATGTCTAAGACCCTCTCTACAGGTCATATGCGTTCCTATGGACCATCTTGTTGGTCCGTGGGAAAAGTTCAGAAACTCTAAATTTTAAATTTTCTAGAATGTTTCTATGACTTCCCTCTTACGAACTGTATGTAGGCTCGTACACAGTGAACCAACAACATTTTCTGAGATTTCTCCTTCCAACTCAACTTACCAATTTTTGATGTGTTACAATGTCTCTCTTCCAATGCCATCTTTTTTCGATCTCTTCATCATCCTCGTGAGGGCACTTGCACTAGGCTTAAGAGAGTGTACTCAATAGATAAATAAACTTCTTCTCCCCCTCAAATTCTTCAATACTTGGAATCGGGAACACCTCTATATGCCTATCTCTTAACTACACAATATCAACTTGAGCTTGTGAAAGCTCAGTTTCAAACCTTGCCATATCTGACACTGTCAACTCACTCAAGGGATCATTAACCTGGGCGTCCATATCATCCATTTGGGCATGCAAGTCTCTATATAACAAAAATTCCTCTGCAATGCTCTATCATCAAACGACCCCAATTGCTCAAAAAACAACTTCATTTCCTTTTCATGCCTATCTTATATCTTCAACAATCTCATTACATTTGTTGACTCGAGAGCATATGGGGAAATTTTTGGCAACACTGAAGTAGTCTATGTTGACTCCAAATCCTATGCCCCATTGCATCCAATGTAGAGGGTGTGGAATGATGAGTTGGTATTTTACCAACTTATTGAACTCAAATTCAAGAATTATTGTTGTGTTTTTATGCTAATTGAAGGGATTTTAGGATCTAGTTCTCTTGTATGTAGGCATTAATTAGAAAAGTAAAAATTGATTGGTTTGGACCTTAAAATCACTGAAGCACACTGGCAAAGGAACTGGCATCCTGTAGGAGCCAGTTGATGTCTCACCAACTTGACTGCAGCAAAACTTTCTGAGCACCGGGAATTATTGGCGTGGTATAATTCCATAATGTTTCTCCACCGATCCCAATGTAGGTGCTTTTGAAAGAACTGAAAATTGAAGCAGTGGCCCGATTGATAGTAAAAAACTTTGGATTGGCCTTGTACTAGTCTAACGCAAGTCTAAGAGCAGGAGCTAAAAGGAAAAAAACATACTAAAGAAATAGAGTGCTTGCTTTGGAAGAATCCAAGGATAGAATAGAAATTTATGTAATTATGTACCTTTATCTTCTTCCCACTTTAGGGGGAGTGCATAGAGAACTAGAAAAGAACTTTTTAGAGAATTACCTTTAGCATTGTAACTTAGAACCTTTCTTGTGGAGAAAGAAACCTGAAGCCCATAAGGTACACTCGTGCACAAGCTGAAATTAAACCTAAACGGACCTCCATAAGCCTGGCAGGTACACGAATAAGCTAAATCTACGAGACTGAAGGAAAACCCAACTGTGAATCGAAACCACCAACCAACTCAACCGAAATAACCAGCCAACTCAACCTAGTCAACAGTCTGACTTCAAAATTGGGCCACCCAACTTACTGGCAACTCCTAGGGGCCTACCCAGCCAGCAAAGTGCCAAGGGCATAACAACTCCCCCAAAGGCCCTAATATACAATCGGCCAATAAGCTAACACTCCAAGGCCCTGTCCTAGCAAGACGAGTGCGCGGGGTATGATCACTCCAAAGAGGACCTGAATAAACCATATCCCATTGCTCGGCCGGCTAACACTCCGGGGGCCTTGTCCCTGCCAGACGAGTGAGCAAGCTAACACTCCGGGGCCCCTGTCCCAGTAAGATGTGTGCACGGGGCATATTACCTCCCTAGAGGATCTCGAATTCCAAATCTATATGGATCGCCATCCACTACCAACCACATCGCCACTAAACAGATCTCGAAACGCCAAAAATCTTAAGAAAACACTGCGTCTCCGACGAAGCATCAGCACCACAGAAATGGGGAGAGAAGCCAGAAGATCACAACAACACAAAGCCAAAGCTACGCTTATACTATCAAACCCAAGTCTGCCATTCCGGTCTACAAGGACCTAGTCCATCCGATTCGACGTCGGATACATACCAAAGTCAACAGGTTCATGGGTCTAAGGCAATACTAGCTTAACCTAATCTAAGGCTGAAAATATAATCCAACACAATAAAAAAGCCAACAGATAGTATGGATGCAACAACAAATAAGCAATCCCTCCGATAACATAGTACTACCCCACGCCCCCAAAACAGCCCAAAAATCAAGCCTAAAGCAAGATTTCAGAGAAGAGAAGAAATACTAGTTCCCCACCCCAGATTCACACAAATCAATATTCATTCACACAATCTAGCTCAATCTAAAAGAAGGGAAGCTGTAATCTATCAGAAGGCCGACTGCACGCGCTCCAAATCACTCTGCCAGAGTTTTTTCCTTCTGAACGGCCTCAAATTATTGTCACGCTATCAAAAATAAAATCACAACTTCAGTACGGTCGTTTAGACACCTAAAACATCAAAATCGGAGACAGACCAATTTAGGAGTCGAAATCGAACAATGTGGGACCCCCTCTTGCAATCTTGGAATTGACTCCGTGAAAAAGTGCTAAACCCTTCCTCGAACTTGTGTTAAAAAATAGATCACAATTTGGGGGCGAAGCAGCCGACAAATAAAGAAACCAAAACATGCAAAACTTTACAAAACAAGCAAAAGGCAGCCACTAATGATGCAAATTCACAAAAATCGAAACCTTTCCGACACTCTCCGAACAGCAGCCCACACAACCAACGAGATTCTGAACACACTAGACATTGAATAACTGAAATCCAAGCTAAAACGAGAGAGATACAACAATTTGAAAATTTAATCTCTCTAAGGTCGCGACTGGCTTTTAAACTAACTGCCAGACACAGATGACCTCCGCTAACGCAGAGAGAGAAAAAGCTGATCTCCGCGAATGCGGAGGGAAAAAATCCACATCTCCGCGAACGTTGAGCCAGGGCTGCTAACGTGGAGAAGGAAGACTCACACCTCCGCGAACACTGAGCCAGGCCTGCGAACGCGGAGAGGGAATGGGTCTGCAACATCAGCTGTGCACCAGTTGAAACTTGGCTTTCACAAAACTCCAACTGGGTGCTCGGGATTCATTCAGAACCCCGTGCATGCAAACAAGATATGCTACCCCATAAAATTTGACATTCCGGACTCAATGGTGCAGTAAAAATTTTCATACGAGGTCGTTTAGACTAAAAGTGGGTCCCACACCCAAAGCGCTATTTTAGCAAAATTCCATCGAGGGCCTCAAATTTAGATCGGAAGCCCTGGGAAGCACATGAAGGGTCATTCTACACCAACTCAAACATTCTAGAACTAACCGCGCTGATGAAATTGTCATCTTAGTGCGTTTACCAAGAATGCTGACAAAACTCAAACTTGAGGCAAATTTCGATGGCTAAAGCACCAAATGGCCCTAACGTCACACCGGAAGCCTCAGGACTTGGGCCAATCATTCTTCCAGCCTAATTTTTCCACTTCGGAGCTGATGGAACCATCATAATCCTATTTTGAGGTCGTTTACCTGAGGTTATGAATGAAATAAACTTTTCAAGGTTTAAAAGCTCCAAAACAGGGAAACGGGCATAAAACCCAAACTAACGACCAGGTGAATGAACAGTCAGTGCCAGCAAGTCATAAATGCCTTCGGGTCGCTACAGGAACACTCTAAATGATGGAGAGAAGGCATTAACACCAAAATGACCTGGAGGGTCATTCAACATCCACTACTATAAGAACTTTCATCCGCGAAAGTAAGAGTCAAGAGTACCTGAGGGCTCAATTAAGCTAGGGAACAGCTCCCGCATCTTGTGCTTGGTCTCCCAGGTAGCCTCCTCGACTGGTCGATGCCTCCAATGGACCTTAACCACAGTAATAGCTCTAGACCTTAGCTGCCTCACATCTCTGGCAAAATTAGCAACTGGCTCCTCAATATAGGTCAGGCGATCATTCAACTCAACAGTGTCATACTAGAGCACATGAGACTCATCCGCAACATACCGATGCAGCATCGAAACATGGAAAACTAGATGAATGGCTGAGAATGCTTGAGGTAAAGCTAACTCATAGGCCACCTCACCAACTATCCTCAAAATCTCAAAAGGCCAAAAATTCCTGGGGCTAAACTTGCCCCGCCATCCAAAACTCATCACGCCATTCATGGGAAATACTCGAAGGAATACTCTATTAGCAATGGCAAATCTCAATGTTTGTCGCCTGCGATCCGTGTAACTATGTTATCTACTTTGAGCCGTCCTGAGCCGATCCTGAATCATCCTTACATGAACTAAGGCCACCTGAAACAAGTCTGTACCACGCGGCCTTGGCTTCGTAGACTGAAACCATCCAACTGGAGTGCTACAACGCCTACCATGTAGAGCCTCAAATGGGGCCATCTAAATGCTAGAGCGGTAGTTGTTGTTGTACGCAAACTCCGCCAAGGACAAGAACTGGTCCCACTGACCTCCAAAGTCCATAACACAGGCCCGCAACATATCCTCAAAGACCTAAATAATACACTCTGACTGGTCATCGGTCTACGGGTGGAAGGTTGTGCTAAAATCAACACAGGTGCCTAACTCCTCCTGAAATACCCTCAAAAATCTTGAAGTGAACTGTGAACCTCAGTCTAAAATGATAGAAATAGGCACACCATGAAGAAGAACCACCTCCCGAATATAGATACGAGATAACCTCTCGGTACTGAAGGAAGTATAAAGTGGGAGGAAGTATGCTGACTTTGTCAATCGATCCACGATGACCCAAATGTTGTCAACACCCCTAGAAGTCCGAGGAAATCCCACAATTAAATCCATGGTGATAAGCTCCCACTTCCACTAAGGAATGGTTATTCTCTGCCACTCACCTCAAGGCCTCAAATGCTCGGCCTTCACCCGCTGACAACACAAGGAACAAGACACATAATCTGAGATGTCCCTCCTCATACCGCTCCACTAATAATGCTGCCTCAAATCACGATGCATCTTAGTGGTGCCCGGATGAATAGAATACTTGGAATCATGGGCCTCACTAAGGACCAGCTAAATCAAATCCCCTACTTTTGGAACACACAAACGACCAGCAAAACTCAAAACCCCATTTGAGTCTAATGTAGTCTACCCGGTATCACCTGCCAATACTCTATCTCGGAGGGCCACCAAAGACTCATCCTCGAGCTGACAACCACGGATCTGATCTAGCAGATATGATTGAACTCCCACATAGGATAACACCCAACTAGTATCTGAAACATCAAGCCTGATCATCTGGTTTGCTAGGGACTGAATGACCAAGATCAAGGGTCACTCCGAAAAAGAGAGGAAGGCTAGACTACCCATACTCATTGCCTTTCGGCTCAAGGTGTCCGCTACCACATTCGCCTTGCCCGGATGGAAGAGAATAGAGAGGTCATAGTCCTTCAGGAGTTCAATCCAATGACTGCCTCGAATTAAGATCCCTCTGGGTCATAATGTATTAAAGGCTCATGTGATCAGTGTAGATTTCACAATAAACTCCATATAGGTAATGCCTAAGGATCTTAAGCGCAAAAACTATCGCCTCAAACTCCAAATCATGAGTTGAGTAGTTGCGCTCATGTAGCTTAAGCTGCCTTGATGGATAAGCGATAACTCATCCCTGTTGCATCAAAACACAACAAAAACCAACGCCGGATGCGTCACAATAAACCATGGAGCCCTCACCCTCAACTGGAAGAGTCAATATAGGAGCGGTGGTAAGCACCTCCTTAAGTCTCAGAAAACTCCTCTCACACTCCTCTTACCACACAAAGGGAACATCCTGGTGAATCAACCGAGTCAAAGGTGCCGCTATAGAAGAGAAACCCTCAACAAAATGCCTGTAGTACCCTGCCAATCCGACGAAGCTCCGAATCTAAGTCACAAATGTGGGCCTAGCCCATTCACGGATAACGACAATCTTCACTGGATCCATCATAATTCCATCTTTGGACACCACGTGCCCCACAAATTCTACAGACTCAAGCCAGAACTCACACTTTGAGAACTTGGCATAAAGCCAATGATCTCTCAAAGTCTGGAGCACTATCCTCAAATGTTTCTCACGCTCACTATGGCTCCACGAGTATACCAAGATATCATCAATGAAAACTATGACAAATGAGTCCAGATACGGCCTGAATATGCAAGTCATCAAGTCCATGAAAGCGGCAGGGGCTTTAGTCTACCCAAAAGACATCACCAGGAACTCATAATGGCCGTAACGAATCCTAAATGCTGTCTTACGGATGTCCGCTGCTCTAACCCTAAACTAGTGGTAACCGGATATCAAGTCAATATTTTAAAAAACTAAAGCACCCAGAAGATGGTCAAACAGATCACACTAATGAGGCATGGGGTACCGGTTCCTCACCGTCACCTTATTCAGCTGCCTGTAATAAATACACATCCGCATAGTACCGTCCTTCTTTACAAATAGGACTGGGACACCCCAAGGCAATATGCTAGGCCGAATGAATCCCTTGGCCAAGAGATCCTAAAGCTGAACACTGAGCTCCTTGAGCTCTGCGGGGGCCATACAGTATGGTGGGATGGAAATAGGATGAGTACCTGGCTCCAAGTCAATTGTAAAATTAATATCTCGCTCTGGTGGTAGGCCAGGAAGGTTGGCAGGAAACATATCAGCAAACTCTTAGACTATAGGCACTGAATCCACCATAGGGCCCTCCCTACTAACATTTCTAACATAAGCCAAATAAGCCAAACATCCGCTATCCACTAGCCTCCGGGCCTAAATACAAGAAATAACCCCAACTAGTGCGCGACTACAAGAACCCTGCCACACCACCGGTGGGATACTAGGCACAGCTGATGTAACACTCTTGGCATAGCAATCAAAGACCACTCGGTGAGGGGATAGGCAATCCATGCCCAAAATTAAATGAAAATGCAACATACTAAGCGCAATAAGATCAGCCCGAGTGTCCTGCCCCTGAATAGTCACCACATAGTATCTACAAACCTTAGCCAGTACTAAAGAATAACCTACAGGGGTCGAAACACTTAACGGTACCACTAAGGGCTCTGGACTCACCCCCAACCGAGGAGCACAATAAGTAGACGCATATGAATAGGTAGAACCAGGATCAAATAAATCTGAAGCAGACTGATGGCATAAGAGAACTGTACCTATAATCATATCATCTGACGCTTCAGCCTCTACTCTGGCTGGAGCTGCATAGAAATGGCCTTAGGCGCCTCTACCCCGTGGATCCACCCTTCCACCTATCTTGCAGACCCAGGGACCTCCACGTTAACCCTGATACTGTCATTCTCCCCTAGCTGGAGGTACTGCTGCTGATACTGGCTTGTTACCTTAGGAGCTAGCAAGGATGGTCTGGAGATAGGGCACTCCCTGGTCACCCTCCGCAATCTACAATGATGTCTGAAACCATCTGCTGGGCTGACCTGACTGGAACTTCTCCTGGACTCAGTCTTAAGTAACCCTAGGCCTACGACGGAGCCCATTGAAATGGTCATCCTACCTGGCCCTCCAGCCACTGCCCTCTTGGGCCTCGCAACGGAGCTTCTTGAGTGTGCGGGCATGGTACACCACATCAAGAAAAGAGCAGCCCGCTGATACCATAGACTGCTACTCAATACGCTGCTGAAATCTCAAACCTCTAACGAAGCACCTGACTCTCTTCTCCTCTGTGGGCAAGATCATAGTGGCATGACGGGATAACTCATGAAATTTGACATTGTACTCAGATACCGTCCTAGAGCCCTGTTCCAACCTTCAGAACTCATCGCGAAGATGGTATATGATGTTTCACTGGATAAACCAAGCCAAGAAAGCCTTTGAAAACTCTGACCATGTCACTGGTAGGGACCCAACCGGCTTGGTGTCTATGAAAGACCGCCACCACTACCTGGCCGGTCCATCCAACTGCAAAGCAGTAAAGTCGGCTCCTCTGTACTCCACTAATCCCAGTGCCTGCAATCGCTCCCAGCAAAATGTGATGAACTCATGGGCGTCCTCTCCAACCGCCCCAGAAAACATTAGCTGTGACAATCGCAGAAACACCTCGAGCATCTTCTACTCTCGCTATGGCATGACCAACTCTATGGCGTCCAGCTAAACGATGGCCGGTGCTAGTGGCTGCTGAACCTCTGGGGCCGCTGCTACAGGCTGACCTTGCTGTTGGATCCCTGGAGTTGCTGGGGTAGGCTGCTGCTAGTGAATATCCCCTATCGCTACAAGTATCTGTGCAAGCATTGCCTGAAGGACAAGGGTAGCAGTTGGTGCGGGCGGTGGCTGGGCTGGTCTCGGCCTCACCGGTTGAGGAGGAATTTTGTAAAACTGAGGCTCCGCCTTCGATTTTGAAGTGCTCGCTCTATCACGGGCTGGGGCCGCAGCCCTACCTCGACCTGCGGGATCGGCCTCAACCCCTAGCTGGGGCTCTATCCACGGGCCTGAGTGCATCAGCCCCGGTCGCTCTACCGCATGTGCGAGCCATCATGTGATATAGTGAAACAAGTAAGATTTTATAGAACCAATCAGACAATGACACGTGAAAATGATACAAAATAGAAAAACCTCCTAAAGACATCCTGTACCCTCCCGAAGATAAGTCTAGAACGTCTTCGCGCCAATCTGCAGGACTCTTCTAGATGCTAGCTCTGTACAAGTGAGACCAACAAACCTAGGGCTCTAATACAAAATTTTCACGATCCGATTCCTTGAGTCATGATGGCGCCTACCAACCCGCTAGTAAGAAAGCCAAACCATGTCTCAGAACTTAACTGTAATGGGACTGAGGGTGGAAACTAATCTCAACTAAGTGGAAGCACAAATAAGGGAACACATAAGGGAAAGGCGGAAGCGAAACAAACTATATACGACAAATGATACCTCCCAAAACCTGGAAGTCACATGTACAGAGCTACTACCAAATAAGTACAAGCCCCAAAAGTGGACCACCGAAACAAGACTATCACAAAAGCAAAAGACAAGCAAAAATATAAGTACAGAGGAGGCAGGTAATCTCAAGACACCATGTGATCACCCTCACCTCCGAAACAGACTGCAAAAGGCTCGAACTCAACCCTGAAACCTGGTGCCCGGACCTGCATCACGAAAACAGATACAGAGTGTAGCATAAGTACCAATACAATAGGTACCTAGTAGGCATCATAGGTCGACATAGCAAGAAAGGTAAAAACAGACTGAAAGGATCGAATCTATAATAACAGAGGTTAAAGCGAATATGAAAAGAAGCACACGAGCACACCGAAAGTAAATATAAGTACAACTAAGCTAAACCTAACTGTACCCCCAAAAGCCTAGAAGGTAAACTCGTGTACAAGTTTAAATAAAACCCGAACGAACCCCCATAAGCCAGACAGGTACACGAAAAATCTAAATCTACGTGACCAAAGAAAAACCCATCTGCGAACTGAAACCACCAACCAACTCAACCGAAATACCTAGCCAACTCAACCCAGTCAAAAGTTTAACTTCCAAATCGGGCCGCCCAACTGACTGGAAACTCTCGGGGTCCCTACCCAGCCAGCAGAGTGCCAAGGGCATAACGAATCCCCCAAAGGCCCTAATATACAATCGCCCAATAAGGTAGCACTCCGAGGTTCTTGTGCCAACCAAACAAGTGCGCGGGGCGTGACCACTCCAGAGAGGACCTCAATAACCCATATCCCATTGCCCGGCCAGCTAAAACTCCGGGGGCCCTGTCCTAGATAGACAACTAAGCCAGCTAACATTCCGGGGGCCCTGTCCCAGCCAAATGAGTACACGGGGCATATCAACTCCATAGAAGATCTTGAATACCAAAACAATATTGATCCTCATCCACTACCAACCACATCACCACTGAACCAATCTCGAAATGCTCGAAGTCTTAAAAAAACACCGGGCCTCTGACGATGCATTGGCACCACAGAAATAGGGAGAGATGCTAGAAGATCACAACAACACAAAGTCAAATCTAGCCTTATACTATCAGATCCAAGTTTGCTATTCCAATCTACAAGGACCTTGGCCATCCGTATCAACGTTAGATACATACCAAAGTCAACAGGTGCATGGGTCTAAGGCAATACTAGCCTAACCTAATCTAAGGCCGAAAATATAATCCAATACAATAAAACAACCAATAGATAGTCTGCATGCAACAACACAATAGCAATCCCTCCGATAACATGGTACTAACCCCCCACCCCAAAACAGCTCGAAAATCAAGCCTAAAGCATGGTTTCTGAGAAGAACAGAAGAAATACTAGTTCCCCATCTCATATTCACACAAATCAGTATGCATTCAAACAATCTAACTCAATCTATATGAAGGGAAGCCATAACCTATCAGAAGGCCGAACAAGCGCGCTCCGAATCACTCTGCAGGAGCTTTTCCCTTCCAAACGACTTCAGATTTCTTCGATGCTATCAACAATAGAATCACAGCATCAACACGGTCATTTAGAAACAAAAATATCAAAATCAGAGACGAACCAATTTTGGAGTCGAAATCAGATAATGTGGGACCCGCACTAGAAATCCCAGAATTGACTGCGTGAAAAGGTCCTAAACCCTCCCTCGAACTTGTGTTCTAAAAAAGAAAATAATTCCTGGCTTGAAGCAGCCGACTAATAAAGAAACCAAAACATGCAAAACTTTAAAAAAAAAGCTAAAGGCAGCCACTTATGATGCAAATTCACCAAAACCCGAACCTTTCCAACATTCTCTGAAAAGAAGCCCACACACCCAACGAGATTCCGAACACACCGGACTTTGAATAACCAAAATCCAAGCTAAAACGAGGGAGATACAACAACTTGAAAAAAAAATCTCTCCAAGGTTGCGACAACCTTTTATACTAACTACCAGGCACATATGACCTCAGCGAACACAGAGAAAGAACAAACTGACCTCTGGGGATGCGGCAAAGGGCCCACGAATATGGAGGGAAAGAATCCACATCTCCGCGAAGGCGGAGGCCTATCCATGAACTAGGAGGCCTAGCCACGAACACGGAGAGAAAGACTCAGACCTCCGCGAACTCGGAGCAAACGCCACGAACGTGGAGAAGGAAGACTCACAACTCCGCGAATGTGGAGCAAGGCCTGCGAACTCAGAGAGGGAATGGATTTGCAACATCAGCTATGTACCAGCTGAAACTTGGCTTTCCCAAAACTCTGACGGGGTGCTCGAGATTCGTTTGGAACCCCGTGCATGCAAACGAGATATGCTATCCCATCAAACTCTACATTTGAGACTAAATGGCGCGATGTATTGTGAATTTACAGTACTTTTGATGCATTAAACTTAGAATTTTGCATGTTGCTTAAGTAGTTTGTTATTAGAGTTAATAGTTTTTTGCTAATTTTGTAGGAAATAGGCATTTTGGTGTAGTGGGAGAGATTGATACAGCAGCAGTAAGATTTTTGTGATGTACGAGATAATATACGGACTGTCAATGAATTGTAGTCGTACGTTCAGGAGCCTGAAGAATTGGCTCAGTATGGAATGACAAACCAAGATGATGGGCCGTAGATCTTGCTACGAACCGTAGATTCCCAACCGTAGATAACTTCAAAGAGGGTCACTTATAGAACCTGATTGACAAAAGAACAGGAAGGGTTGTACATGAATTGACGAATCGTAGATCATGCCCATAAAGATAAACCCTCAGGAATTCTACCAAACTGCTGGATGATGGTTGGAACCTATGAGCTATAGTTCTGTCTACGAGCCGTAGGTTGCAACCTTTAGATTACTCTGCCTAGGCCGAATTTCTCCAGATTTCCTTTTCCTAGTCTAATTAGGATTTATTTTCTATATATACCTCATGTAAATCTCGTTTGGAGGTTGTTGAACTAATTTCGAATATTTTATTTTAACTTTAGGAATTATCTTTCATCTTTTGTGGAGATTGATTCTTAAAGTTGGTTTATGCAATTTGCTTTTGATTTTCAATTCAAGATTGTGGATTTCTTCAATTTTCACTGTAAGTTCATGATTTATTATTCAAACCCTAATATGAATTGTGAACAAACAGGAATGAATAGCTAATTCCACAACTGGGGTTGTGGGAACCATGAGTAATTAACGAAAGTGAAACTAATAATGTTGTAATTTTTGAAAGTGTTTATGCATGTTATTTTTTAATCTCTTCATTTAGAATGCCTTTTTAACGGTGCGCAACGTTAGAACCCGCCTTATTCTAATTGCCGGACCAAGGAGGTAACGAATAAGAAAGAGATTAGACTAATTTTTTGATTAGACTAATTTTGTTATTGCACTTTAGTCAATTATTTCTCGATTTATATTTATTTTTGTTGCTTTTGATTTTCTATATCTCTTAGTTCCTGCGTATGCTAAATACACGTAGTCAAGGACTCCCCCTAACTCCATACGACCATGATCTAAGAAGAACTCTGCGAAGAATGGCTACAACAGGTCAACAAACTAGGCAAGAAAATGATCCTGACGGGGAGGAGTGACAAGAGGTCCTTTGAATTCAACCTCCGAGAGTTATAGAGGTACCGGTAAACCGTCAAGAGGTTCGAGCACAGCACCAGCCTACACCTAATGTTCGCCGTAACTTTGAAGTGGATCATAATGAAATAGGATAAACTGGTGCTATAGTTGTTCATCCACTGCCACCTGGATTCACATTTACGATTACAAGCAGCCTCATGTAGATGTTGACCGCTAGAGGACTATTTGCTGATTTACCATCGAAAGATCCTTATGCTCATTGGACCAAGGTTACCAGCATATGTAGAAGCAGCGTGGGGAATCCAAATCTAGATATGAACGTGGTTGGTCTACGGGTATTCCCACTGTCTCTAACTAAAGACGCTACAGTGTGGTTGAATGAGCTCCCATACAATTCTATATTCACATAGGACAAGCTACATCAAGTTTTTATTGGAAAATATTTCCCAGTGTCAAGGAAGCTGAATCTTAAGGATAAACTCAATAACTTCATGGCTCTGCCTGGAGAGTCAGTTAGCAACTCTTGGGATAGATTCACAAGTTGCATGAGACCTTTGCCAAACCACCACATCGATGATGAGTCACTCAAAGAATACTTCTACCGAGTAATGGATGATAATGGTAAGGCGGTGCTTGATATTATTGCAGGTGGATCTTATGGAGCGATTACCCTCCAGGAGATTGCGGAGAAGCTCGAGAGAATATCGAAGAACAACAAGGCTTGGAGCACTAGAGCGTCATCTACGACAAAGAGTACCTTCTCAATACAAGCCACATCAAATCCATCTCATGATTAGTTTCGTGAAGAATTGGCGCAACTAAGAACTGAATTGGGCTTGGTACTAAAGCATGTAATTGGCAATACAGAGAAGGTGCAGGTAGTCCTATATCAACATCCTGCTCCGCAAAATAATTCCTACACATATGAGGAGGATGAAAATCTTGTGAACGAGCAAATGGAGGGTTTCCGAACTAATGCCCAAGGATCAAATCAGGTAAATTGGTGCCAAGGTCAAGGAAATCAAGGTTGGAACTATGGGAATTATAATCGCGAAGGGAACTACAACCGCGATAACAACTAGAACAAAAGTGGTTACAATAACAGGAATGATAAAAGAGAGGTGTACATACCACCAGAGAATCGAGAAGGCGGATCAAGTCTAAATAACATTGAATATATGATAAACAAGATGATGATGCGATTTGATGCCAGGGATGAGAATGTGAAGGAAATGCGGAATGATCTCTCAAGAATCGGGCAAAAGGTGGAGTCACACGCATTGGTGATTCGACAAATAAAGTAGCAATTGAACCAGCTGTCGATAAATGCAAATTCGCATCAACGAGGAACACTTCCCAGCAACACCGTGCAAAACCCAAAGAATGATGGACAGTGCATGGCTGTGACAACTAGAGGTGGGAAGCAGACCATTGATCCTCCCATGCCAACAGAAGTGGAAAGCGTGAAAGCATATGATAAAGATGAGAAAGAGGTAGCAGAATTACCTAAGGATCAAAACGAGGTAAAAACGGAAGTCACACAAAAAGTCATCCCTATGCCAAGACCTCCACCTCCCTTTCCACAAAGATTGGTTAAGAAGACGGAAAAAAGGGGAGTATAGGAAATTCATATCTGTGCTTAAACAATTGTCTATTAACGTTCCTTTGATTGAACCATTAGAGAAAATGCCTAGACATGCAAATTTCATGAAAGACCTGTTGACCAAGAATAGAGCTGCAAGTTTTGAGAATGATAACAAGTTGCAGCATTGAAGCGCCATTGCAACAAGGTCTTTGGTACAAAAGAAAGAAGATCCTGGAGCATTTACCATCCCATGTACTATTAGCATGATGCACTTTGCAAAGGCTCTATGTACTTTGGTGCACGCATAAACCTCATGTCGTTGTCTGTGTTCAAGAAATTGGGCTTGGGAGCCCCCGAGCCAACTGCAATGAGGGTACTTATGGTAGACCAGATGGGGAAGAAACCAAGAGGAGTGCTACAAGATATCTTAGTGAAAGTGGAGGCATTCAGCTTTCCGGCAGACTTTGTGATTCTAGACTGCGAAGTGGATTTTGAAGTGCCTATAATTCTAGGCAGACCGTTTCTTGCAACAGGGTGTGCTTTGGTAGATTTTGAAAAAGGGTAGATGAAGTTTCAGTTAAACAATGAAGAAATGACCTTTAACATCTGCAGATCAATGAAACACCATAGTGACATCAAAGCAATATTAGTGGTGAATTATGCGGAAGAGCCTAACCCAGAGGTGCCCATTGAGGAGAGTCTAGGATTTGAGGCGCTTGCGGCTATGATCATGAATTTCGATGATGATGGAATTGTTGAATATGAAGCATTGGTGGCTGCACTAGATAAAAGTAGTATTCTTCGTCGTCCACCATGAAAGATGAACTTGGACTTAAAGAATCGAGACACTCCGCCTGCAAGACCATCCATTGATGAACCCCAAGAGTTTGAATTGAAAGCTCTTCCAACCTACTTGAGGTATGTATTCTTGGGCCAGAACAACACGTTGCCTGTGATCATTGCTGCTAACCTTAATGTAGGGGAAGTGGAAGCTTTGGTTGCGATGCTGAAGAATTACAAAAGGGCGATCGGATGGACGATTGCGGACATAATTGGTATCCCACCAGGGATTTGCTCTCACTAAATTCAACTCATTCCAGATTGCATTCCAAGTGTTGAGCATCAGAGAAAGTTAAACCCACCTATGCAAGAGGTGGTAAAGAAAAAAATAATCAAATGGTTGGACGCTGGTGTGATATACCCTATAGCTGATAGTAAATGGGTATGCCCGGTCCAGTGCGTTCCTAAGAAGGGAGGAATCACTATGGTTCCAAATTCAAAAAATGAGCTTGTTCCCATGAGGCCCGTTACAGGTTGGAGAGTTTGCATGGACAATCGCAAACTCAATGCATGGACTTAAAAAGACCACTTTGCAATTCCGTTCATGGACCAAATGCTAGATCGTCTTGCTGGAAAAGGGTTGTACTACTTCTATGTTGGATACTCGGGGTACAATCAAATCTCTATAGCCCTAGAAGATCAAGAAAAGACTACATTCACATGTCCCTATTGTACATTTTCTTTCAAGAGAATGTCATTTGGACTATGCAATGCACCGGCGACGTTTCAGCGTTGCATGATGTCTATCTTCTCAGATATGGTGGAAGACACTATTGAAGTATTTATGGATGATTTTTCTGTGGTTGGTAACTCTTTTGATGATTGTTTATTGCATTTTGGTGAAGTGATGTGTAGATGTGAAGAATGCAATCTTGTGCTCAACTGGGAGAAATGTCATTTCATGGTGAAAGAAGGTATAGTATTGGGCCATAGAATCTCCCAGAAAGGCATTGAAGTTGATAGGGCAAAAGTTGAGGTGATTGCAAAATTACCCCCTCCAATATTTGTGAAGGGTATTAGAAGTTTTCTAGGGCATGCAGGTTTCTACCGGAGATTCATAAATGACTTCTCCAAAATTACACATCCTTTGTGCAAACTGCTTGAAAAAGAGACGAAGTTCGAATTTGATGTAGCATGTTTGAGAGCATTTGAAATGCTGAAAGAGAAGTTATCTTTTGCACCCATCATCATTTCACCAGATTGGGAGAAACCGTTTGAAGTTATGTGTGATGTGAGCGGAGTAGCACTTGGCGTAGATTTGGGACAAAGGCACGAGAAGAAACTTCATTCTATATACTATGCGAGCAAAGCATTGAATGCTGCCCAAAAGAACTACACAGTCACTGAAGAAGATTTGCTAGCAGTCGTCTTCGTATTTGAGAAGTTTCGATCCTATATGCTGGGCATTAATGTGATTGTGCATATTGACCATTCTACATTGCGGTATCTCATGGTGAAGAAGGATGCCAAAAAAAGGCTGATTCGTTGGGTTTTGTTGCTACAAGAGTTTGCTTTTGAAGTCCGATATAGAAAAGGAATAGAGAACCAAGTGCCTGATCATCTATCCAGATTAGAGAAAGAAGCTATGAAGAAGCTAGCTGATGCACTTCAGATTAATGACACTTTCCCAGACAAACAGGTATTAGCTGCTTCACTTGATCTTATTCCTTGGTTTGCAGATTTTGCCAATTATTTGGCTAGCGATGTGGTGCCTTCGGACTTGTCGTTCCACCAAAGAAGAAAGTTCATGTCCGATGTGAAGAAAATTTTCTGGGAAGAGCCTTATTTGTTCCGTATCTGTGCTGATGGGATTATTCATCGCTGTGTGCCTGAGGAGGTAGATATGATGAGTATACTGGAAGCTTGCCATTCGTCCCCTATTGGTGGTCATCATACTTGCATCCGAACTGCTCACAAGATCTTGCAATGTGGGTATTACTGGCCTACAATTCACCAAGATGCCTATGATTTCGCCAATGCATGTGATCGATGCCAAAGTGAAGGGGGTATTTCAAGAAGGCAAGAACTTCCAATTAACCCAATACTAGTCATTGAACTCTTTGATGTATGGGGCCTTGATTTCATGGGTCTGTTTGTGAGTTCGAATGGCATGAAGTACATCCTGGTAGCGGTTGACTATGTGTCCAAATAGGTGGAACCTATACCGCTTTCAAACAATGAAGGTAAAAGTGTCACCGCATTTTTGAAAAAGAACATCTTTTCCAGGTTTAGTACACAAAGGGCAATAATCAGCGATGGAGGTTCCCATTTTTGCAACAAATTGTTCAAGGCGTTTCTTGAGAAGTATGGCATTCGTCACAGTGTAGCAACTCCTTATCATCCATAGTCTAGTGGGCAGGTTGAATTGTCCAATAGAGAAACAAGCAAATCTTGGCAAAGAATGTGAATGCAAACCGAACTAATTGGTCAAGAAAGCTCATTGATGTTCTATGGGCTTACTGCACGGCATTCAAAACTCCCATAGGTATGTCTCCTTACCAACTTGTATTTGGGAAATCATGTCACTTACCTGTAGAGCTAGAGCATAAGGTGATGTGCGCACTCAAGAAGCTGAATCTTGATTGGGGTGCTGCATCAAGTCAAAGAATGATGGAACTAAACGAGATGAATGACTTTTGCTTCAAAGCATATGAGAGTTAGCCTTATATCAAGAAAATATGAAGAAGTACCATGATCAAAAGATCGAAAAGTGTAGATTTGCTCCCGGTGATATGGTGCTCCAATTCAACTCAAGGTTGCGGTTGTTTCTTGGCTAGCTCAAGTCAAAATGGACGGGACCATTCAGAGTCATCCAAGTGTTTTCACATGGTGCCGTTGAACTTGAAAACAAGGAAGGAAACAAATTCAAGGTCAATTGCAAGAGGATCAAACTCTGTGTAGGCCATTTGGAGGAGGTCAACGAGCTAATTGAGCAATGGAGTCTTGAAAAAGTATGAGTACTCAAGAAAATTGCATCGTGCCGCGACATTAAATCAAGGGCTACTTGGGAGGCAACCCAAGCTGTAATTTCTAGCAAATTTAGGAATCGCTTAGTGATTTTTATGAAATTTAATCTTGTTCTCTAGTTTTTGATGTTTCTTGAGTCTTAGTATTGGCTAGATTAGGGTAGTATATGGTCCCTGTCAAAAAGAGTCAATAAAAACAACTGTAAATACTAATGTTTGTGACGTGTGTAGGAAAGTTAAAAAAATCTCTGTAGAATTGTAAGTATATAGAATCTACGGGTCCCATCTATGGATCGTTAACAAAATGGCAAACCGTAAATGGCATTCGTAGACTTTGATGCCCATGAGCAACTGTAGCTTTAATTCTATGGTTGCACAGTACGAGTCGTATATCAATCTACAAACCGTAGTCTGCCACCGTAGACCCCAGGAATGTTTTGAAATTTTGTCAAGTGTTGAGGAGCATTTACGGAAACAATTGACGGTCCGTAGAAAAACCTACGACCCGTCGACGGGAAATTGTAGATGGCAGTCAGGGCATAAATTGACCCGTCCCACGTTTGATTTAATAAAAACCCCTCATTTCAAAGCATTCCCCCCATTCCCCCCTTTTACCCAACCGTTGAAAACACCCCCTTTTCCCATTTTTAGTTATATTCATCCCCCCTAACTCCCCAACACCCCCTTTCACTCACTCCCCCTCACTATATATATATCCTCACTACCCAAATCCTTTTTCCCTCTTCCTTACTCAGATTTTCTGCTTCTCTTCTTTTCTATCACCTTCACTGTCTTTCCCCCATCACTTCGTGGGTCCAGAGTTTTATTTTGCGTGGTCACTGCTTATCATCCTTTTTCCCACCTTCACATTCCATTGTAGGTACAATGCCTCCTAAAATAACTCAGCAATACAAACGGAAGGCCCCTGCACGTGCTCCTTTGATCCGACGTCGATTGCTCATTGATGAGGCCTCTGAGGAGAAGCGGAGCGCGTCTGAGTATGACCCACCCATAGGGGCTAGCAATCCAAAGTCACCCTGCACGACTCGACGGCAGGCTAAACAGATGGCGATAGTTTTGGCACCAAAGCAGTCACCCACCAGAAATGATGAGGCATCTTCCTAGTCTGAAGAGGAAGTGCAGAGTTTGAGTCGGGGTGGAGATGACACTTCAAGCAGAGGTGCCACTAGCTCAGAGCTTGCAACCCAATTCGAGCCTGGTTCTAACTCAGAGTTGGAGTCTGATTCCGGCTCTACCTCTAGTTCTTGTCTAGATGATGCTGAACTCAGAGAGGAACAACCAATAAAGGGTTGTGGGCAAGCCTAATAGATGGTGTGTACATGGCATGTTCAGGATTTACAAGGAGGCCATCCTTCACAATGCCCAGGAAAAGCACACTCGGCGGATTGAGGATGAGCGGCGAGTTCTTACAGGCAGCCTCCACACCATTCCCTAGATAAATGAATTATTCACGAGACATCGCTGTGAGTGGATGGCTGAGACACTTACTCGGTATAGTTCTATTATTGTACGCGAGTTCTACGCATACTATGCTACCACGGTGCTTTAGACTCTGCCCCGGAGGGCAATGGTCTTGGAACAGCCTCCACTCCATTCTACTCTAGTCCGGGACATCCCCGTTGACATATCGGAGGCCATACTTCGCCATTTTATTTACGGCCCTTCACATGCTCAACCCATTAGCACGGCTGAGTTTGATTATTTGATGCAGTAGGTCTGCAGTCAAGTGATGTGAGATGTGGCACAGAGGGAGTCGTTGATTAGATGGGTTATAGGCCATATTGCAGCACGGGGGGTCAATGCTGAGTGGGTAAGAGATATGACCCTTTCTATCAAGAAGGCCACACTGAGCCTTGCAGAGAAATTTTGGTGGTCTAGAGTTTTTACCCAGTTGTCCCCTACGATGGCAGACAAGCAATTGGCATGGAACCGGGCGGTGATGGTACCGTGCTGGATGGCGAGGCACGAGATAGATTTTTCCAAGGTCATTATCGCTGAGATATATGAGCGGGCCTTTAGGAAGTCGACGACTTTGCCCTTTCCCTATCTCAATTTTAGGTTGTGTCGAGAGGCGACGGTCCCGGTCTACCTTGCTGATTCTAATATTGAGGTGTCTAAGACCCTCGATATTGGTGTTATACGAGATGACACCAACCCTGCCGCACCGTGCAGGGGTATTCAGGTGGAGCTACCACCCATGGGCAAGGCATATGCCCCATAGCAGACTAATGATGATACTGTCTCAGCACCTATAACGGAGCTTCAGGGGTCTGTGCCCCCATCCACAGCCTCAGCCTCTACAGCGGGCACACCCCGTGCCCCACCTACTACAGGGACAACCATACTCCCCATTGCCAGAGTGAGCCGGCTAGAAGCTCAGATGGCTGCTTTGTTACAGCATATCCAGCCTTGGATGCAGAAATCAGTTGAGGAGTCAGAGGCCAGGATCAGGCGGATGGTGGATCTCAGGATACTAGCGGTTAACCGGCGCATTGATGCCTTCGAGAGCCGGATGATGGAGAGGTCCCATCTTGGGCCCATGATTGATCTGACAGCTTTCCAGACGGAGTTAGTCAGCCTCCGTGTCGACCTTACAACCTTTACTGCTGCAGACGTGGCTGTTTCGGCACCTACACCGGAACTTGATGCAGATGATATAGTGCGTAATGCACTTTTTGGAGGAGAGCAGTGGGCTACTGAGCCTTCTCGGGTAGTGGGTAAGCAGCCCGTTCTGGATTTAGCACTGATGTAGACCTGGAGGAGGCGCAGCAAGCCCGCAAGAGAGAGGGACGAGCCCTAGAGGCTGCCCAACGCCAATCTGCATTAGATGAGCATATGAGACAGGAGCACAAGTGGGAGATGGCAGCATGAGCTTCTGAATTGGGGCTTACTACTGATGGTGAGCCCCACACCGCTACTTAGGGTTCCCTGCATGATGATCCTGTGGGTTTTGAGCTCCCGAACCCACCAATACTTGAGTGATATTAGGCGCATATGCGCCACAGGTTTGTGTCACCTGATGTTTTATTTTTATTTGTGCATTGAGGACATTGCACTATATTCTTCATAGGGGTTGGGGCAAATGGGTTTTGCGTTAATGTGAAGTCTGAGTAGCATAACTCATAAATACTTCCTTGGAGTTTTCTTTTCTGTGTTCTTTTTCCCTAAGAAACTGTTTACTTTCTATTTAACTGGCATGTTTAGGATTGTAACTGTGTACAAGTAATCTGGAAATAAAGCATGATGGCATTAGCACATGAAACTGATATCCCTCCAATCTTAAAATTTTTTTGCTTTGTGCTATGAATGTGAATTGAATAAGTTGAATGTGTAGGATCTTTGTATGACATGATTAGTATCGATGTGACACTATGACTTAAGCTATAGCATCAACCGGATTCATTGATGATTCGATAATTTAAACAAGGTGCCATGTGAGTGTGAGGCTTTTTGAATATTTGTATGATATGTGCAAATCTAGAGCTTGCCCTGTTCGTCTTGCTAAGGTAATTTGAACTGAACACCAGAAGATGATCATAGGCCATTGTCCACTTAAGCCTAAAATGAAATAACCAATCTTGTGCAAAATCTTTCCTTGTCGATCCAAATGTTTGAGCCTAACAAATACCATTCTTTCTTTACACCCAATTCACCTTCCGTTAAAGTATTGTTAAAAATGTGTTTGGCCCTAGTCCCTCTGTGGACACCGTGCACCTCCACAAAAGCTAAAGGCCTAAGTTGAGGGTGTCTACTGCAAAGTCACCGGAATTCTGGCCCTGGTCCTTTCTAAGGATAATGTGTACCTTAGCTCATACTAGATGTGTAAGTTGAGGGTGGCTATTATACAGGAAAGCAAGAAAAAACAAGGGTATGAATAGAGTTGTGTGTAGAACAAAGGAAGCAGATAGTGTAAGAATGATGCAAAAAGTGTGAAGCTACAAAAAGAAGTGTAAAGAATCAAAAGTGTAACCAAAAGGAAGTCAAGTAAAGAAATCACACTCAAGCTGACAAAATTCCTAAGGAAAAGATTATGAAGCAAGAAGAGATGAAAAGTGGTAGAAAAAGAAAGGTAACGAACGAAATTAGATGTCAAGGAGGGGTGGGGCATAGTCACTTAATGTCCAAATATACCACACTTATCCTCGAGCCTACGTTACAAGCCAATAAAATCCTATAGTGATTCTAGTTGGAAAGTTTGAAAAGCCAAAGTAAAGAAAATAAGGGCAAGCCTAAGGTATTGTGCACAAATTGTATTGAATAATTCTGAGTGTCAGTGAATACTAAGTCCCTAAATTAAAAAGTCAAATTCTGTGTGAAAAATGGATTTCTTTGTAGTGAGGGCACAAGTTGTATTATTGTAGAGTTGATATCTTGGTGAATTGTTATATGTGTATGTATATGTTTCTATTGGTATGTCGATGTCATGTATGGATCTGCATAAGTTAGCTTATTGGGTTTATTTAGAAATTGTTCTAAGATGAGGATGTATAAGGAGGAGGAAGATTGAGGAAATTGCTGCATGATTGCTTGAAATCTGGGTTGCTTGTATACTTGTGTCGTTTAGAGTTTCTTGTGTTGCTTGAGGACAAGCAAAGATTTTAAGTTGACGGTGTTGATGTACCGTGAATTTATGGTACTTTTGATGCATTAAACTTAGAATTTTACATGTTGCTTAAGTAGTTTGTTATTAGATTTAATAGTATTTTTGCAAATTTAGCAGGAAGTAGGCCTTTTGGTGCAATGGGGGAGAATGATACAGCAGCAGTAAGATTTTGGTGATGTACGAGATAATCTACCGACCGTCAATGAATTGACGAGTCGTGAGTTGGAGTTGTAGGTTCATGAGCCTGAAGAATTGGCTAAGTATGGAATGACGAACCAAGATGACGGGCCATATATCCTGCTACGAATCGTAGATTCCCAACCGTAGATAACTTCAGAGAGGGTCACTTACAGAACCTGATTGACGGAAAAACAAGACGGGCCATACATGAAATGATGAATTGTAGATCATGCTCGTAAAGAGAAACCCTCAGGAATTCTATCAACTGTGGGACGATGGTTGGAACCTACGAGCCGTAGGTCTGTCTACGAGCCGTAGGTCGCCAACCGTAGTTGACTTTGCCCAGGCCGAATTTCCCCATATTTCCTTTTCCTAGTCTAATTAGGATTTATTTTCGATATATACCTGATGTAAATATCGTTTTGAGGTTGTTGAACTAATTTTGAATATTTTATTTTAGCTTTAGGAATTATCTTTCATCTTTTGTGGAAATTGATTCTTAAAGTTGGTTTATGCAATTTGCTTTTCATTTTCAATTCAAGATTGAGGATTTCTTCAATTCTCACTCTAAGTTCATGATTTATTATTCAAACCCTAATATGAATTGTGAACAAACAAGCATGAATAGCTAATTCCACAACTAGGGTTGTGGGAACCATGAGTAATTAACGAAAGTGAAACTAATAATGTTGTAATTTTTGAAAGTGTTTATGCATGTTATTTTTTAATCTCTTCATTTAGAATGCCTTTTTAACGGTGCGCAACGTTTGAACCCGCCTTATTCTAATTGCCGGACCAAGGAGGTAGCGAATAAGAAAGAGATTATACAACAAAGATTTAGCGTTGATTTAGTCTGCTATCTAATAACTCAAATTAGTTATAGTTGCGGGTTAATCAGGGTCAAACGTAAGGGTTAGTAAATCGACACACGTAGACGGACCAAGTTGCGTAGTGAAATTCCCTATTTGGAGGACCAAACACTTAGGGATACATAACTTATCGATCATGCATGCTAGACACTAGAAAGAATTACCATTGTTAGGATTACTGAGTTAAGAGCTTATGGGGAACACATATACGCTAGTTTCATTCTCGTATTGATATCTCAAACTACAAAATTCCTGCTATTTATTTATTTGTCTTATTTCATATCAAGCAATTTTAATTTTAGTTTATTTCACTCCCCCCTTTCCTTCAGACATAATCGGACTAAACGTACAACTAACCTTTATTAGCCTTAAGTCTAAACCATATTCCTCGTGGGATCGACCCTAACCTTCGTTAGGTTCTTTATTTGACAACGACCACTTATACTTTATTCGGGAGGTGTAATTTGGGCGTATCATGGTGCAGTCAAAATTTCCATACGAGGTTGTTTCGACTAAAAGTGGGTCCCACGCCCAAAGCGCCATTTTAGTCTAATTTCACCGAGGGCCTCAGAATTAGATTGGAGGCCCCAGGATGCACATGAAGGGTGATTCTAGACAAAACTTGGCATTCCGAAACTAACCGCGCTGACGATATTCTACTCCAAGCGCGTTTACCAAGAATTTTTACCATAGTGAAACATGAGCCAAATTTCAAAGGCTAAAATGACAAATGGGCATAAAGTCGCACCGAAGCCTTGGGACTCGAGCCAATCATGCTTCCAGGTTAATTTTATCACTCCAGAGCTGATGGAACCGTCAGAATCCTATTCTGAGAATGTTTACATGAGGTTATGACCGAAATCAACTTTTCAAGGTTCAAAAGCTCCAAAACAAGGAAACAGGCATAAAACCCAAATGAACGACCAGGCAACCGAACAGTGCCAGCAAGTCATAAATGAGTTGCGGTAGCTACATGAGTGCTCTAAATGATGGAGAGAAGGAATTAACACAAAAATGACCTAGAGGGTCATTACAAATGTTTGTGATGTCATTTTTCATGCTGTTCCACAAATGGACTTCCCGTAGATCATAGTACATCTTAGTGGCACCCGGATGAAAAAAAATCTAGAATTATGGGCTTTTGTAAGGATATGGTGCCTCAACTCACCAACATTAAGGAGACACAAGCGACCTTGGTAACGAAGCATAACATCTCTCTCTTGGGAGAAAACCTCAACTCTCTCCTAATGAATTGCACCTTTCAACTGAAGAAATATAGGATCACTATCTTGTTTCTCCTTAACTTCTGCTACCAATAAAGATTCTAATCCATTTTGGACTATCACACCACTATCTGACGTGTCCATAAGGCAAACTCTTAAGCGAGCAAGCCGGTGAACATCTCTGGCTAATTCTTTCTTCCCTTCTTTAACATGTGCCACACTACTCATAGATAGTTTGCTAAGGGCGTCAGCCACTACATTGGCCTTACCCGGATTGTAGACCACATTCAGGTCATAGTCTTTGAGGAATTCAAGCCATCTCCTCTGACGAAGATTCAACTCTTTCTGGGTGAACACATAGTGGAAACTCTTATGATCTGTGAACACATCAACATGAATACCATACAAGTAGTTTTTCAAAATATTTAGGGCAAACACGACAGCTACAAGTTTGAGGTCATGAGTCGGGTAGTTCTTCTCATGGACGTTAAGTTGTCTGGAAACGTAAGCTATGACCTTACGCTGCTGCATCAACACACAACCTGGGCTGACCTGGATGCATCACAATAAACCACATAACCGTCTGAGTAATTTGGTAGAGTCAATAGAGGACTTGTAGTCAACCTAGTCTTCAGTTCTAAGAAGCTTTCTTACACTCATATGACCACTAAAACTTGACCTTTTTCTGAGTCAACTTGGTCAATGGGGTAGCTATGGATGAAAATCCTTCAACAAACCTCCTATATTAATCGGCCAAACCCAAGGTACTTTTGATATCAGCCGGAGAGGTGGGTCTAGGCCAGTGCTATACTACCTCAATTTTCTGATAATCGACTCGGATACCTTCACTGGATATCACATGACCAAGGAAAGTGACCGACTCTAACCAGTATTCACATTTGCTAAACTTAGTGAATAGTTGGCAATCTTTGAGGGTGTGCAGAACCACTCTCAGATGAGTCACATGCTCTTCCTCATTCTGAGAATAAACGAGGATATCATCAATAAAGACGATGACGAACAAGTCAAAATACTATTTGAACACCCTGTTCATTAAGTCCATGAAATTTGCAGGAGCATTTGTTAGTCCAAAAGACATAACTACAAATTCATAATGATCATATCGAGTCCTGAAGGCTGTCTTCGGGATTTCATTATCTCTGACTCTGAGCTGATGATAGATGGATCTGAGGTCTATCTTAGAAAAGTAGCTAGCACTTTGAAGCTAGTCAAACAAGTCATCAATCCTGGGGATGGGATATTTATTCTTGATGGTAGCTTTATTGAACTGACGATAGTCAATGCACATCCTGAGCGAATCGCCTTTCTTACACATGAACAACACTAGATCATCCTATGAAAAGATATTGGCTCCTATAAAGCCCTTATCTAGAAGGTCTTTCAACTATTCTTTCAATTCCTTAAGCTCAGCTGGAGTTGTACTGTATGGAGAAATCGAAATAGGCTGGGTATCTGGAAGGAGATCTATTCTGATGTCAATTTCCCTTTCAGGAGGAACTCTGGGAAGATCTTCTAGAAATAATTCTAGAAAATCATTCACCACTAGTACTGACTCGAGAGTTGGGGTCTCAAATTTTGAATCCTCAACCCAAACAAGATGATAGATATACCCTTTGGAAATCGTTTTCCTGGCCTTAAGGTAAGTGATAAATCAACCTACAAGCACTAAATTACTACCCTTCCACTGTAAGACTTGCTCGTTTGGAAACTTAAATTGAACGATCCTAGTTCTACAATCGACTGAGGCATAACAAGAATGTAACCAATCCATGCCTAGAATGATATCAAAATTTATCATTTCTAACTCTAGAAGGTCTAATGAGATGTCTTTTCTGGGAAACTGTGACAGGGCAATTTATGTATACCCATCTAGCTATAACTGGATCACCAACTTGAGTAGAGACTGAGTAGGGTTCTAGGAAAGTTTCGAGACTAGCACCGTAGTTTAATTCTATATAAAGGTTACAAAGAAAAGTTTAGCCCCTAGATCTTATAGTGCATAAACATCTAAACGGAAGACTTGTAACGTACCCGTGACAACATAAGGAGAATACTCTTGGTCCTGTCAAGCATGAAGAGCAGACAACCTGTTCTGACTTTTACCACCACCTGTACCAGACGAGGCACCTTGCTGAGTGGGGTGACCTGCTGGAGCTGCTGAAGTTGTAGACTGAGCTTTTTTACCTCCCTGACCCTACCTTGCAGAAGGGCAATCCTTCAACCTATGACCAAGATGACCGCAATCAAAACACCCCTTTCTGCCAGCAAGTTACTCACCCGGATGGTTTTTACCACACTTTGAACAAGATGGGAAAATCTGGTTACCTGAAGCACTGCCCTGAGACTTAGAGCCTAATGCCCTCCCTTTTGATCCTGTCGAAGCTGGGCGATTGAGCGCTAGCTGATAAAGGCGCTAGGCGGTAGACCTCTGCTGAAACTGTGAGCGATCTCTGCTGCCCAACCTCTGTTGAGAATATTCATAGTTGCCTGCTCTAGCCTTTTTGTTATCCTTAGCCATTTCCTTGAGCTTATCTCCCTCAACCTACTGAGCATGGGTCATTAGTCAGGAGATATCCATATCCCCTAATGGCATAGCGTTCCCGCACTTGGTCTTTACCAGATCAAATACTCTAAACAAGAACTTGCCCATTTGTGCTCCATGATCGGCCACCATATGTGGAGCATACCTAGAGAGCTGAGTGAACTTTAGCCCGTATTCATAGACCAAAATCGACCCCTGCCTCAAATTCATAAATTCATGGGCCCTAGCCCTCCTTAACTCTCTAAAGAAGAACATGTCCCGAAAAGCAACAGTAAAACAGTCCCATGTCACAGTAGCGGCATTCACACCCATGTTATCCTTCCACTACGTGAACAAGATATGAGCCACATCCTTGAGTTGATAGGATGCTAGCTCAACAGTATCAGTACCAGTCACTTCAATTAGCTCAAAATTTTTCTTGATCTCATCAATTAAATTATGTGGGTCCTCTCAAACCTTCGACCCTAGAAACTCTAGCGGATTCATAAGAACAAAATCTCAAACCGTGGTTGCAGCTGATCCACCAGTGGGGTTTGCAGGAACTACGACCTGCTTGTTGTACTGGTTGGCTACAATCTGAGACAACATCTGGATCGCATTATGAAACTCTGCATTTGTAACCTCATGGTTCGAGACAACAGGAACTGTGTTAAAATTGCGTGTGTTACCTCTGCGAGGAGGCATGATCTAAAATGCATAACGATGGATTAGGAGGGAGAAGTTGAATTACACTCCGCTATACGAAAATGTCACGACCCAAGGTACCCCCTAGACGTTACATGGCATACAAGACCCTGAAAGGCCTCATACAAGCCAGTTAGCATATATTCATACAAGATAGTAGAAATTAAAGAGTCCAAAAGATAAAATCACAACAGAGTTTAAGAAAACATCAGCAGAAGTCTACATATCATGTCTCAAGCCATCTAACATAATAGAATAGAAATGAAGGCTTGGGACGCAGCCCAGCACAATATAAAAAAAATTATTATGAAAAGCATGAAAACGTAACAAGGTTAGGTCCTCGGATATAGGAGGCCTCACCAAGTCTTCACGATCACTGGAACTGACTAGCCACGAGTGGGATGAGAAGAACCGCCAAGTCCTACATCAATAGAATCAATGTAGGCAAGAGTATGCATTAGTACAATAAAGTACCAAGCATGATAGCAATGCAGAGAGAACATGTAAAAACATGCTAAAATGGCATGAAATGGCAAAGCTGAGACATGATAAAACATGAGAAATATGAAGCATAAACCATGGCCAAGACAAGCTGCTCATCTTTCCTTTACTTTACTTTAGACCATCATCATAACACTTGTTCATTAGTTGTGGGGAAATAGCCTTAACCGACATATAAGACCCTGTGAGCTATCTACATGGAATTCGGTGTCTGCCCCACACCGAAAAAGGGTGTCCTACTTGCCAAGGTAAGACCATGAATTTCCAGCTTATGTGGATCCATTAGCTAGTGTCTACTTAAAGACAAACATCCTATGGTGGCACATAGTTTATGGGACATGGGTAATCGCCACTTGTCCACTCGATGCTAAGCGTAATTCCCCACGGATTAGTCATAGTCATTTCATTATTTTTAGACATAGGTAATCGCCTCTTGTCTACATTAGGGAACATGGGTAATCGCCTCTTGTCCTTTCATAGAATAGCTCCTTAATCATGGATTCATTACTAATAGACATGGGTAATCGCCTCTTGTCTACATTAGGGAACATGGGTAATCGCCTCTTGTCCCTTCATAGAATAGCTCCTTAATCATGGATGCAAGCTTATTTGAGCAAACCATTCAACAAGTTATGAATCATTATATGTGAGAAAACCTTTCACATTCATAGGTTGAGCATTACATGAGATACCCTTTCACAACTCAACATTTGAATAACATGTCATACTCTTCTTAAAACATACGTGAGTCCATAAGCTTCATATTTACATAGCTCAACATACTCTTAACTCATAAATCATGGGTTCATTAGCTTCACCTCAAAACATGCATTTCAATGCAAGCTAATACTTAGATAGTCATAAATCAAGGCAATTTCGTCATAATTAAGGGAACCCGCATAATAGAGGAAAATCATAGATTTTGATTGAACATGTATCTTTTCATAAAATATCCTCTTTTCATCATTCAAGTCTTACATGAAATTCTTAGTTTGATAATCATAATCCTAAACTAAATTCATAAAAAGTTGATGCAATTCATCTTTTTCTCAATTCAACCCACAATCATAAGCATAATGACAAATTGGGGGAAATTTAGCATAAGCTCATGGGATTCATCGAATTGCATATAAATCACGCTAAATCGTGCACTAGCTTACTTTACCACGCTAAATCGTACACTATCAATTCTAACATCAACAATGGGAAGTATACTTGAAAAACCCATAATAGTTATCAAAACCCTAGTTCATCTTGAGGGAATTGAACTTGAAATATTTGATGAAAGGTAAGGACCCATTGGAGGAAAGGCTCCAAATGGTGAATACTATCATACCTCTATGCCAAAGCCTTGAAATCGAAGGAGGGTTGATGTCCTGGATTGGAACCCTAGCTTCCCTTCTTCTTATTTTAGAGAGAAAAAAACAATTTGAGAGAGAAATATTTGGAATGGATGAGAGTTAGGAGATTAGGGCTTAGAAAATATATAAAGGGTCAGGGGTTGAGGGTAAAATCATCCAAGATTAGGAATAAAACATCTAGGGAAAAGACCAAGAAGCCCTTCAATAAAACTATCGGGGACGATGACGATCATGACCTATGGTCCGTTCATCACTTGATGGACCGTCATGTTGAACCGTCAAAAGATTCAGAGAGTTGGTATCTGGGGACCCTGCAACGACGGTCTCTATCTATGGTTGGTAGGTCTATCTACGGACCGTACACTACCACCGTAGATCACTACCTTGATTTCAAGAATTTGGCTAAGTCTGGGGGACCTCTACGGTTACCTTCTACGACCCTCGTTCGACTTAAGAACAGTCCTGCTACCCGTAGATTAGACTTCCGAAACTAGGAATTACTGAAATTGTCAGAGCCAGTGACGACTCTTCACCTACGGTTCGTTAACCTTACTATGGCCCATAAGTGGCCTCCGTAGGTCACTGCCTACAAGGAAATTTTGCATCCTCATTCCTTGGAAAGCTGGGGTATTACAATATCTACCCCTTGGGGACATTCGTCCTCGAATGAGAACCTAGACATCTTGAGAAGGGCGATAGACTCAGACTAACAACCCAACCTAGCATGCAAGCACATAAATGCACATATCTGAGGAGGAAACATCAACTCCAAGTAAAGCATGCTCAATACAAAATTCATGAAGACTATGCAACTCATACTCAATGCACATATATCATGTTAGACTCTTCATGAACATGCATAAATCAGGGAATCATGGAAATCAACTATGACACATGAGACCAAAAGAATGAACCATAAGGAACTAGGTGCCTCAAGCTAGAGGAGGATCGGAAGGAAAGAGATGAGGATAGCGGGACATCATATCGGCCTCGGCCTCCCAAGTAGCACCCTCAACTAATTGATTCCTCCATAGAACTTTCACGGAAGCAACTTCTTTATTTCTTAACTTCCGGACTTGTCGGTCTAAAATCTCCACCAGAACCTCTTCATAGGAAAGACTATCCTTTATGTCAAGAGTCACTATAGGCACTATAGAGGTCGGATCACCAACACAATTTTTCAACAACGAGACATGGAAAACCGGATGTACTGATGCCAAATCAATCTCATAAGCAACTTTACCAACACGCCTCAAAATCTTATATGGGCCTACATAATGGGGACTAAGCTTCCCTTTCTTCCCAAATATCATTACACCCTTCATAGGTGAAATTTTCAAGTAAACCCAATCATCAACATCAAACTCTAATTCTCTTCTTCTAACATCGGCATAGGTCTTTTGTCGACTTTGTGCCTTTTTCATCCTTTCTCTAATAAGCCGAACTTTCTCCATAGCTTCATGCACTAACTCGGGCCCTATCAAAGCAACTTCCCCAATTACAAACCAACCCTATGGGAGATCTACACTTCCTACCATAGAGAGCTTCAATGGAGCCATACCAATACTAGAATGGTAGCTGTTATTATAAGCAAACTCAATCAAAGGCAAATGATAATCCCAATTACCCTTGAAGTCAATTGCACAAGCTCTCAACATATCTTCCAAAGTTTGGATGGTCCGCTCCGCTTGCCCATAAGTTTGGGGATGAAAGGTCGTGCTAAGTTTAACACGAGTACCAAGGCCCTTTTGGAAAGATTTCCAAAACTGAGAAGTAAATTGTGTACCACGATCGAAGATAATGGATAAAGGCACTACGTGCAACCTAACAATCTCCCTCAAGTACAACTTAGCATAATCCTCCACCGAGTAAGAAACCTTGACGGGAATGAAATGGGTTGATTTCGTCATACGATCTACAATCACCCAAATCGAATCATACTATCGCCGAGTGCGCGGCAAGCCAACAATAAAGTCCTTGTTCACGTCTTCCCACTTCCAAGTAGGAATGTCAAAATCTTGGGACAGACCTCCTTGTCTTTGGTGTTCAACTTTCACTTGTTGGCAATTAGGACATCTAGCCACAAATCCCGCAATATCCTTCTTCATCCCATTCCACCAATAGATCTCCCGCAAGTCACGGTACATCTTTGTAGCTTCCAGGTGAATGGAATAACGAGAACCATGGGCCTCAATCAAGATTTTTCCTCTTAGTTCATCTACATTAGGGACATATAAACGACCCTGATATCTGAGCACTCCATCTCCCCCTTGGGAGAAAGCCTCAACGGACTTCTTTAGCACCGCTTCTTTAAATTCGACTTGGTTCGGATCAAGATCTTGCTTAGCTTTCACATCATGCACATAGGAAGATTCTTAACCATTGTGGAGCATAACACCACCTTGGGAGGAATCAACTAATCGCACACCCAAACGGGCCAATCTATGAACATCAAAAACTAGTTCAATTTTACCATCCTCAATATGGGCAACACTACCCATTGACATCCGACTAAGAGCATCTGCCACCACGTTAGCCTTGCCAGGGTGATAGAGGACATTTATGTTATAGTCCTTTAATAGCTCAAGCCACCTCCTTTGGCGAAGATTTAAGTCCTTCTGCTTAAACACATATTGCAAACTCTTATGGTTAGTAAAGACATCAACATGGACAGCATACAAGTAATGCCGCCATATCTTTAGAGCAAACACAACTACCGCTAGCTCCAAATCATGATTAGGGTAATTCTTTTCATGCACCTTTATTTGCCTTGAAGCATAAGCAATCACCTTTCCGCTTTGCATAAGAACACACCCTAGCCCAATCCTTGAGGCATCACCATACACTACAAAACCATCGGTTCCTTCCGGTAGAGTCAATATCGGGGCCGAGGTAAGTCTATCTTTCAACTCTTGAAAACTCGCTTCACACTTTTCAGACCAAGTAAACTTAGCCTTCTTTTAAGTTAGAGCCGTTAATGGTGAAGAAACTGAAGAAAACCCATCAACAAACCTTCGATAGTAACCGGCTAAACCCAAGAAACTACGAATATCCGAAAGTGATAGAGGTCTAGGCCAATTCTGAACCACATCCATCTTCTTAGGATCTACCTCGACACCTTTACCGGAAACAATGTGACCAAGGAAGGTTACGGACCTTAACCAAAACTCACATTTCTCGAACTTAGCAAAGAGTTGTTGGTCCTTGAGGAATTGCAATACAATTCTCAAATGATTAGCATGCTCACTATCACTCCTTGAGTAAATCAAGATATAATCTATAAACACAATGACAAACATATCAAGGTGTTGTCTAAACACTCGATTCATCCAATCCATGAACGCAGTCGGAGCATTAATTAACCCAAAAGACATCACTAGAAACTCATAGTGCCCATACCTTGTCCGGGAAGCTATTTTCGGAATGTCATCATCCCTTACCTTTAATTGGTGAGAGCCCGAACGAAGATCAATCTTAGAGAAATAACTAACCCCTTGGAGTTGGTCAAACAAATCATCAATTCTCGAAAGAGGATACTTATTCTTGATAGTAACCTTATTCAATTGGCGGTAGTCAATACACATACGGAGTGAACCATCTTTCTTTCTAACAAACAAGACCGGAGCACCCCATGGAGAAATACTTGGTCGGATGAAACCCTTATCCAACAAGTCTTTCAATTGCTCTTTTAGTTCCATAAGTTCTGCCGGAGTCATTCTATAAGGAGGAATAGAGATAGGTTGCGTATCAGGGAGAAGGTCAATACCGAAGTCTATTTCCCTCTCGGGTGGAACACTAGGTAAATCATCGAGAAACACATCTGGAAATTCATTAACAACAGGGATCGACTGAAGAGTAGGGGTTTCGAAATTCACGTCTGTCACCCTAACGAGATGGTACATGTAACCCTTAGAAATCATCTTTCTAGCCGTTGATAGGAAACAACTTGACCCTTAAGCGTAAAATTTCCCTCTTTCCACTCTAGGATAGGATCATTTGGGAATTGGAACTTGACCATTCGGGTCCTACTATCAATAGAGGCATAACAAGAATGCAACCAATCCATCCCGAGAATGACATCTAAGTCTAGCATATCAAGCTCTACTAGATCCGCATGAGTGACTCTATGGAATAAAGAGACGGAACAATTTCTATAGACTCTCTTAGCCACAATAGATTCACCGATAGGAGTAGCGACATGGAATAGATCTAGCAACACATCCAAAACAACATCAAACCTCATAGCCACATAAGTCGTCACAAAAGACAAAGTAGCACCGGGATCGAGCAAAGGATAAACATCAAAGTGGAAGATTTTCAACATACCCGTAACCACATCGAGAGAACCCTCTTGCTCATGACGGGCCTAAAGTGCAAAGAACCGGTTTTGCTTTTGATTTCCACTAGAACTTGCCGGATTTTGGGGTTGAGCCCTTCGATGATTTTCTCCTCCCTTCTTAGTAGCCAAGGGACAATCCCTTACTTTATGAACCATCTTACCACATCCAAAACATGAATTCTAATCGGCTAGACATATACCCTCATGTTTCCTCCCACACTTGGCACAAGTAGGCAATGAGGAGCCACTACCGTTTCCTCCTTGTGGCTTAGGGTTAAACACCCTTTCTTTGTTGAACTTAGGAGGAGCATTGGAAGGACCTTGATTAGAGAACCTTTGTCTAGGCTTAAAATGATCATGTCCATCGGACCTTGAATGAGAGAAACCACCATCACCGGTCTTAGCCCTCTTGGACTCCCTAGACCTTTCCTTGAGCTTCTCCTCCACTATTTGTTGCGCATGAACCATGAGGCGAGAAATATCCATGTCATTAATAAGCATGGCGGTACGAAACTCCTTGACCACCATTTCGGACACTCCCGAAACAAATTTGCTCATCCTTGCTCTTGGATCGGCAACCATAAATAGAGCATATCGAGCCAATTGTGTGAACTTCAAAGCATACTCTTTCACACCCATACTCCCTTTACGAAGGTTGATGAACTCGAGTACCTTAGCCTCCCTCATCTCAAGGGGAAAGAATCTATCGAGGAAAGAACCCTTGAATCTCTCCCACTCCAGAGGACCATCATCAGCAGCCATCTCAATCTTCCATTGGTTGTACCAAATTTGAGCGAGACCCTTGAGTTGGTAGGTGGCCGATTCCGCCTTTTCCGTCATGACACTCCCATGATCATCAACACTTTATAAACCTCTTCAATAAACTCTTGAGGATCTTCCTCCACTATAGAACCGTGAAACTCCGGAGGGTTCATCCTGGTGAAGTCCCTGATTCTTGACGCCGCCGTACCCACATTTGGGTTCACGGGAGCCACAACCTCCCTATTGGCTTGAGCCACCACAGCTTGGGCCAACACCAGAAAAGTAGCCCTGAACTCCGCATTGGTTACTTGATCTGCCAAAGGATCAGTCGAAACTTGAGGAGCTTGAGGAGGAGTTTCTTGCTCTTCACTCTCTCTCGCATTCCTTCAAGTATAAGCTCTTCGAGACGCTATATCCTGAAATACGTAGGATAGGGAATAGGAGAGAGAGGCATATAGAGTAACACTCTATGCACGACTCAAGGTTAATGAAGAAGTGGAGTTTCCTAATCATCTTGTAGCCTCTCATTCATAAATGTGGCACGCTTCACACTCATGAACAAGACTCTACTCGACGTGGCTTATGAGACATCCTAGAACCTTTCTAAAACCTTGCGCTCTTAATAGCAAGTTTGTCACGACCCAAGGTAACCCCTAGACGTGACATGGCATACAAGACCCCGAAAGGCCTCATACAAGCCACTTAGCATACATTCATAAAAGATAGTAGAAATTAAAGAGTCCAAAAGATAAAATCACAATAGAGTTTAAGAAAACATCAGCGGAAGTCTACATCTCATGTCTCAAGCCATCTAACATAATAGAATAGAAATAAAGGCTTGGGACGAAGCCCAGTACAATATCCAAAAAATAAAATAACGGAAAGCATGAAAACGTAACAAGGTTAGGTCCTAGGACATAGGAGGCCTCACCAAGTCTTCACGATCACTAGAACTGAATAGCCACGAGTGGGATGAGAAGAACTGCCAAGTCCTACATTAATAGAATCAATGTAGGCAAGAGTATGCGTTAGTACAATCAAGTAACAAGTATGATAGCAATGCACATAGAACATGTAAAAACATGCTAAAATGACATGAAATGACCAAGTTGAAACATGATAAAACATTAGAAACATAAAGCATACACCATGGCAAAGACAAGCTGCTCATCTTTCCTTTACTTTACTTTAGACCATCATCATAACACTTGTTCATTAGTTGTGGGGAAATAGCCTTAACCGACATATAAGACCATGTGAGCTATCAACATGGAATCCGGTGTCTACCCCACACCGAAAAGGGGTGTCCTACTTGCCAAGGTAAGACCATGAATTTCCATATTGTGTGGATCCATTAGCTAGTATCTACTTAAACACAAACATCCTATGGTGGCACATAGTTTATGGGACATGGGTAATCGCCACTTGTCTACTCGGTGCTAAGCGTAATTCCTCACGGATTAGTGATAGTCATTTCATTATTAGTAAACATGGGTAATCGCCTCTTGTCTACATTAGGGAACATGGGTAATCGCCTCTTGTCCCTTCATAGAATAGCTCCTTAATCATGGATTCATTACTAGTAGACATGGGTAATCGCCTCTTGTGTACATTAGGAAACATGGGTAATCGTCTCTTGTCCCTTCATAGAATAGCTCCTTAATCATGGATGCAAGCTTAGTTGAGCAAACCTTTCAACAAGTTATGAATCATTATATGTGAGAAAACCTTTCACATTTATAGGTTGAGCATTACATGAGAAACCCTATCACAACTCAACATTTGCATAACATGTCATAATCTTCCTAAAACATACATGAGTCCACAAGCTTCATATTTACATAGCTCATCATTCTCTTAACTCATAAATTATGGGTTCATAAGCTTCACCCCAAAACATGCATTTCAATGCAAGCTAATACTTAAGAAAGCCATAAATCAAGGCAATTTAGTCATAATTGAGGGAACCCACATAATAGAGGAAAATCATAGATTTTGATTGAACAAGCATCTTTTCATAAAATATCCTCTTTTCATCATTCATAGTCTTGCATGAAATTCATAGCTTGATAATCATAATCCTTAACTCAATTCATAAAGAGTTCATGCAATTCATCTTTTTCTCAATTGAACCCACAATCATAAGCATAATCACGTATTGGGGGAAATTTAGCATAAAGTCATGGGATTCATCGAATTGCATATAAATCACGCTAAATCGTGCACTATCTTACTTTACCACGCTAAATCATGCACTATCAATTCTAACATCAACAAAGGGAAGCATACTTGAAGAAGCCATAATAGTTATCAAAACCCTAGTTCACCTTGAGGAAATTGAACTTGAAATCTTTGATGAAAGGTAAGGACCCATTGGAGGAAGGCTCCAAATGGTGAATACTATCATACCTCTATGCCAAAGCCTTGAAATCGAAGGAGGGTTGATGACCTTGATTGGAACCCTAGCTTCCCTTCTTCTTCTTCTATAGAGAAAAAAACAATTTGAGAGAGAAATATTTGGAATGGATGAGAGTGAGGAGATTAGGGCTTAGAAAATATATAAAGGGTCAGGGGTTGAGGGTAAAATCTTCCTAGATTAGGAATAAAACATCTAGGGAAAAGACCAAGAAGCCCTTAAATAAAATTGTCGAGGACCATTGACGGTCATGACCTACGGTCCGTTCATCACTTGACGGACCGTCATGTTGAACAGTCAAAAGATTCAGAAAGTTGGTCTCTGGGGACCCTATAACGACGGTCTCTATCTACGGTTGGTAGGTCTATCTACGGACCGTACACCACCACCGTAGATCACTGAAATTAGACTTCCGAAACTAGGAATTACTGAAATTGTAAGAGCCACTGACGACTCTTCACCTACGGTCTGTCAACCTTACTACGGCCCCTAAATGGCCTTCATTGGTCACTACTTACAGGTAAATTATGCATCCTCATTCCTTGGAAAGCTGGGGTATTACAGATAAAGATAGAAAAAGATGTGAAGTTTTTCACCTCGTGGCCTCCCCGTCATTGGTGTGGTGTGCTTCACACCCATGAAAGAGACTCTACTTAGTGCAGCTTTCAAACACCCAAGGACTCTTGAACCTGATGCTCTGATACCAAGTTTGTCACTCCCTGAGGCTACCCCATTGGCGCAACAGAGTGCTTACTGTCACAAGTGACCCCAAGCTAAACCATAGCATGACATATCTATAAAAGTTCAATTAAAACATGCATTGTGCGGAAGCTAAAAACTGTTTAATAGCTGAAATACGAAAAAGCCCAACATGTATGAATATATAAAATATATGAAGAGTATAATGATGACTGAAAATAACATTAACAACTCAAGTTGAATCTAATCAATGTATGGAAGCCTTTACCTGATCTGAGTTTTTGGGACATGCCCCCAGCTAACTCTAAAAAGATAAAAACTTAAAAGTGAATACTGAAAAGTAAAGCATGTTTATCGGCCTCGAACTATGAGGAGTCACCACTGAAACTGCTGAGTACGAACTTGAAATCAACCTAAGCACGGTCTGGATGTTGAATGCCTGAACCTACATCATACAATGATGTAGCACAAAAATATATACCAGTACTTTGAATGTAGTGAGCATGTGGGATATATGCTAAGTTGAACAATATAAAACTGAACATGGAAATAGATATACTGAAGCGTAACATTGAGCTAGATGCCATGATGAAGTAATAATCATGAAGATATAACATGTTGAACTGAATACTGAAATACATACTGAATACATGGTCAATGCAACATGAATCTGACTGTGGGAGATACTATTAACCGACATAAACCACGTGAACTAAATGTGGAGTCTGATGTATATGTCCCATCGAGAGGACCCAATATACTTTGCTAGGATATAAACACATGGCTGTGGCGTGATCACTAAAATTGATGCCCAACAGAGGGGACTTATAAACCTATAATGACATGTAGTTCCGGGACTTGAGGGTACGCTGAACCCTAGTCCAACTCGGTGCTAAGTTTACTCCAACTATATATAAAGCTAAAAATGTAATTGTAATACTGCATAGCTCAAAATACTGATAATTATCTAAGAATGCATCATACATATACTGAAAGGTATGACATTCAAATTCTAAAGCATGATTGTTTGACTAATCTGCCTAGCAAGTATAATTCATGAAATACAGATAATTAACACAAGCTAGGGTATCTGAATTTTATACATGGGACTATACAAATTCTCCAAGAAACATGTAATTAATATCATAGAAACTATAACAGTTAAAATTACAATGAATCCCTAAGATTTAGGAACCCCAGGTTCGAACAATTTATGGAGAAGCTGAAGATTTGAATGAATTATAGGGACCTAATGGGTGAAAGGAACCCACTAGTGAAATCCCACATACCTGGTGAAGAAAACTATGGAGAAATCCTTTGGATTTCGGAGCTAAACTTGAAGGAGAGCTCTGCTTGTTCTTGAGAGAAAACGGTCACCTCTTTCTCTTATTTTCTTTCAAAGCCTGATGATTTTAGGAGAATGAATGTTTTAGGTAGTTTCTGATTAATTAATTAGGCTTAGAATAAATAAAACGACATAGTTTAAATACCAAACGATGTAATTTAAGTACGAAATGTATAACGGAAAAGACAAATATGACCCTCACTTAAAACTGACAAGGTTACTGTCAAGAGGGGCTTCACGAAACCGTCTAAGGCGTCATGGCCCGTCTAGTGGGTCATGATGTTGCCCTCCCTAACAGAGCTTTACTAAAACGAGCATAACTTTTTACTCCTGGCTCAAAATTAGGCAAACTTGGTGGCGTTGGAAACAGGACTCACAGACCTTTAATTTGATAGGTTATAGGCCACCTAATTCCTTTTGTGCTGAGAGATATAATCATTTGAAGTTTTCTTAAAACCTGATAAGTCCCTTTCACGGACAACTTCACGGTCCATGTGAAGTCTCACGGACTGTGTAGGTGTCTGTGATCCTTCACAGTTACCTTGGGGTGCAACCTCACCGCCTGGGTGACTTGTACGGACCCCTAGACGGGTCGTCCAAGTCACCATGGGCCGTCTAAGGCACCATTCAGGTGACTCCTGCCTAGGGGCAGTCCTGGATAGTGTCACGATGCCCTTAACGGGCTGTGGACCCCTAAAAGAACCATCTAGGGTGCCGTGAAGGGTCCACGGTCCATTTTGGGTTCATGGACTTGCCTGTTTTTCCTTTCTTGCTCTTTTTCAAAGTCTGAGGTGTTACAATATCAATCTATTTGGTTGCAATTAATATTTAGCTATTTGAGTTGAATCCTCAATCATAAAACACACACCCTTATTCATTTTTAACATGGTAGATCATATTTGTGTGGATTCTCTATTTTGTTACTTGATATTAGTGAATTTTAGTTGTTCCTAAGTCCCCCACCATTTTTATATATTTTTATGTGTTGGGAATTCAATTTGCTAGTTCGTTTTTAATTATGAAATCAATCGAAAGTGATCCCTTGTTCCAATCCTTGTGGTTAGACCACTATCTCTAAAGTTAGGAATTATTTTGCAAATAACTTTCTATACTTTGAAAATGAGACATAGTTGAGCATTCATTAAAAATCACGTCGTTAGTGGTGATTGCTTAACAATCGTTTCTTCTTGGTTTCTAGTTTCAATTTTTTGTGAATTTTGTCTTTTTGTTACTTTGTTACTTTGTGCTATGTGTTAATGGTTGCTGAAAATAAGGAAATATGACCCAAGAGGACAAAAAAAGAAAGCACGGCTGATTTTGCTAATGATCTTGAGCATGAACATATTGAATTAGGTGTCGCTGCAGCAATTTGTCTACCACTGGAGGTAGTGATAAGCTCTCAACTTTGTCCCATTTATCACGGTATAAGAGGTCATATGCAAAACAATACCCAACTTTAATATCATAGTCATGGTCAAACCACAAGGATTTGAAGATGAGATTACCTTAATTTGATTTCACAACTCACAGAAAAACTAGCAAATTGAATTCTCATTATATATATATATATATGTGTGTTACATATCTCAATAAAATATTTGCAACCACTAGTTTTTAGATTAGAACTTCAAGACAACACTAGATCCATGTCGTACAATAAATTTTAGAACTGATTAATCAACACCCATTTGGGGTTTTAAGCCCCTATCAAGCATACAAACCCCTAGCTAAGGATATAACTGCTCATCAAAGAAGAAATAGAGACTAACCATGTAGGAAAACTCTATTTCAAGCTAATTTGATTAACAAAATCTAAAATCAAAGCTTAGAGTGATACACATATGAGGTTTCTTCCTCTACAAGCTAAGAAGTTCTTCACTATACTCTATGAATATATTCTTTTAAAAAAGTATTTCCCTTTATTCTCCCTAACTGGAAAGAAGATAAAGGTACATAATTACACAAATTCCCATTATATCCTTGGAACTTTCCAAAGGAAGCACTAAATTCTTTAGTAGCATTTTTGCCCTTCAGATTCCATCTTTGAACTTGCATTGGACCAGTAAATCACCATTTTAGGATGGTAGAGCGCCATTCAATTCTCCGCTTCAACCTCCAGTTCACATAGGAGCATCTGCACTGGGATCAATGAGCCTCCGATCAAGCATTTTACCACGCAAGTTGAAGCTCTAGTACTGAGGCAACTTTCCTCTAGTCAAGTCAGTGTTTTGCCAGTCCTATTCGTTACTGTGAGATGCTAGTTCCTTCACCGGTGTGCTTTAGTGATTTGATGATTTAAATCCACCAAACTTTCTTTTCATAAGAATGCATGCATACTAGAAAACTAGGGCCTAAAATTTCCTCAACTAGTCCAATGAGTAGGTAAAATACCAACTCATCAAACCCCCAAACTTGAACTATTGCTTGCCCTCAAGTAAATTACTCTCTCAAATAAACTCAAGCTCAACTACACCCAAGATAGGATTGAAAGACTCAAAACAAAACACTTTATATACAAATACAACATTCCATTGGTTCCACCACCATTCACTAGGCAAATATTTTTCTTCTTTTCAAACTAAGCACTTTAACGCACAATTTTGGGACGATTTGTTTTCATTCAAGTACAATTTGAAAGTATCTCAAGTCAATGGCCTCAACCTTCCATGTTTGCCTAAAGATTTACGTGAATTTATCGCGTTCATGTAGCTAAATTGAAATCAAGACCTCACTATTCACATGAAGTGCAATGCAACTCACACGAGAGAGAATCCCACACATAATGTAGAATGCAAATTCTAGGGATTATAGATCATGAAAAAAACACTCACTCTCATAAATGAATTCAAGTATACACACATTGAACCATATACTAGCCCTGTATATAGATCGACACTAATGTAGATTTACAAAGCTCAAAATCTCCAAGGACTTGTGACTTAACGTAGGCTCAGAAAAAAGGTAGGGTATCATTTGGTTAAGTTACTATGATGTCTCCCTAATTCTTTAACTTCTACTTTAAGCATACCGCTCACTTTTTTGGATTTTCCTTCCACCTTATTTCTCCCTTTCTACGATATTCACTTATTTCAAATTCTATTCTTCTTTCCACTTGAGGTATGTGCATACATTGAGCTGGAACCAACATATTCTTTTATTTGTTCATTAATGTATCACAAACTTACAGTACTTATATTGCTTTAAAAATGGGATTTTTTTATTCTTTTAAACATTTTTTAGTAGTTTTTATCTTGTTTTGTCTTAGATTTGCAGGTAAATAGCTTTTGGCAACTTAGATATCGAAGACTGTGTTGGTAGGACTATTTTGACTGTCTACGAGCCGTGGGTTGGACCATGAGCCATAGAAGGGATCGTAGAATGAGAGCTGAGAAATTGAAGGTAAGTTTGAGGACCACGAAGTCACACAATGAACCGTAGAAAGTTCTACGAGCCATATATGAGTGTTCGTAGAAGAGAATCAAAAAGTTGAAAATTAGGGACTCAAATCATGACTGGCGAGGACGGACCGTATGTCCCATCCATAGAAAAGGTCCTAAAGATTGATCAAACACTGCTTTCCATGAGAGGACTCTACAAGCGATACAACGGGCCATGGTCTATACGTCTTAAGTCATAGAAGATGCTAAATCTTACTTTTCCTAGATTTATTTGGTTTAGGTTCCGATGTTTATAAATACACATCTAATGTTTTATTTTAGGTTTTTCATTCATTTTGGCATTTCAGAATTATTATTAAACTACTTTTGCTATAATTATTCAATTCATTGGCTTTTAGTTGTATTTTGGACCTTTGATTGATACTTTGCAATTAAATTCAAGATTTTACAAGTCAAACATTCATCTTGTAAGTTCATGATTTCTTTTAACTAAATTATTATAAATCTTCATAAAGAAACTTTGAGTAACTAATTCCACAACTAGGGTTGTGGGAACCATAAAGAATTAATGAAGCAGACCTAATAAATAGTAAATCTTTAATAATGTGCATACATGTAAGATTTTTTGCCTTCACTTTAATTGATTTTTAACGGAGGCCTATGTTACAACACACCTTATGCATACTTGTCGGACCAAGGGGTAAAGAATGGAAAAAGGGATTATATAACAAAGATTTGAGGCTATAAAGCTTGATCCAATAACTTGAATGGGCAAGGGATAACTAATTTTTGGATCAAGGATAAGGGTTAGTAAAGCATATACCCATAAACGGACCAAGTTGCATGTTGATATTGACTTATTTAGTGAACCAACCACTTAGGAGAACTTAACTTACCGATCTAGCATCTTACTCCCTAGGGAGGGTTACTACTATACGATTCTACTAAGTTATGGATTCATGGGGAACACTAACACCCTAGTTTCGTCTTCTATCGATTGTCAAACACATTAATCTGTTACTTTGTTACTTGTTACTTGCAATAATTATAATCAATTACTTTTATATAAACCCCCTATTATGGAAAAATGATAAAAATGAGAGTGTGAATAATAACAATTAACCAAAGTCTAAACCTTATTCCTCGTGGGATCGACCCTAACCTCTATTAGGTTTTTTATTTTGACAATAAATGCTCTATACTTCTTTTGGAGATGTAATTTGGGAGTATAATTTTTTCACTGGGGAATAAGGCTTTTGGAGTAGAGTAATTATGTTATTTGGCTATTAGTCATTATTTCCTGATTTACATTTTCTTTCTTTATGTGTTCATACAGGTTGAGTTCTAGTACATGCCAAATAAACAGAGTCAAGGCGTGCCCCTGATTCCATTCAACCCCAAAATTCAAAGATCTCACAGAAGAATGAACAATAATGGCGATCCTAACATCGCAACACGGCTCAGAATGGAAGAAGAGAATGCCAACCATACTCTACCTCAAAATGCACTTCAGAATGTTTGGAGCAACCAATCTGTATTGAGAGAGAATCCTCCACCTAGACATAGATCAAAATTCGGTGTTTGGAACAACTATGGGGTGGATCATAATACTATTGGGACTACGGGTGCCATCGTGTTACCTCCATTTGCCTTGAGGTAAAAGTTCATTGTCTCTAGTAGTTTAATGCAAATGCTCAATGTTAGATGTTTGTTCACAGGCACACCATTGGAAGACCCATATGCTCATCTTAACAAAGTTGTTAGTGTTTGCCAGAGCTGTGTGGGTAGGCAAGACTTGGATTTCGATATCATTAGGTTGCATGTATTCTCATTATCACTGACAGATGAAGCAACTCATTGGATAGCTAAGCTTCGAAATAACTCAGTCAAGACATTGAGGCAGTTGCATGAGGAGTTTCTAGAAAAATACTTCCCATTATCTAAGAAGTTGAAGTTGAAGGACAAAATCAACAACTTTCAACAAATACCTAGAGAGTCGATAAGTGGTGCATGGGAAAGATTTACAACCTATTTGAGAAGTGTGCCAAACATTAGAATCACCAATGATTCACTTCTTGAGATATTCTATAGAGAAATGGATGACAATGGAAAAATAGTGGCAAGCACTATCACTGTAGGATCATTCATGGAAAACACTTTTGAGGAAGCTGCAGAGAAACTTTAATGGGTTGCTAAAACAAATAGAGCATGGAGTACTAGGGCTATAGAATCTTTGAGAAGCACCTTTGCAGTAAATACAAACCAAGATTCAAGGAAAGCACAAGAGGATATACTCTAAGAATTCACGTAGTTGAGAGCGGGGATTAGATTTGCATTAAAACGAAGAGGAAATGATTCATAAAAAGTCAATGCTATAGACTACCAAGGCAGAGCACAAATACGTGATGATTACAGATATGAGGAGGATGCATACTATGTGAATGATCAGACTGGGGGTTTTTGGACCAACACCTAACTTCAAATCAGGATACATGGCCGCGAGGTTAAGGGAATCAAGGTTGGAACAACAATCGAGAAAACAATTTCAATCAACAAGGCTACGACCACGACAACAACTACAATTGGGAAAGAAGGTGATTGAGCCAGGAGAGACAATAACATGAATGAAAGGAAAGGTGCATATGTTCCACTAGGAAATCAAGATGGAGGATCAAAGTTTACGAGGTTTGAAGACATGGTGACCAAGATTATGAAAAGGTTTGACTTTGATGGCACTATCAAAGAGATACGCAATGACCTTTGCAGAATGAATCAGAAAGTAGAGTCACATGCTATATGTATCAAACAGATTGAGCAGCAGTTTGGTAAGATTTCCTCATCTTTAAATCCATTCAAAAAAGGTACACTTCATAGCAATACAGTCCAAAATCCAAAAATTGATGGGTCGTGTTTGACGGCCACTACATGAGGTAAAAAACAAAACATAGATCCTCCGATGCGAAGAGTAGTGAAAAACCCAAAAGAACTCAAAATTACCGAAGATGAACATATGGGGGAACCCAAAGATCAAATAGGGAGAAGGAAGCCACTCAAAATATAATTCACATGCCTAGACCTCCTCCACCCTTTTCGTAAAGATTAGTTAAGGAAACTGAGGAACGCAAATATCACAAGTTTATCTCGATGTTGAAGAATCTCTCAATAAACATCCCTTTAATTGAAGCACCAGAGAAGATGCCGGGCTATGCAAAGTTCATGAAGGATCTAGTGACTAAAAGGATGGCAACAAGATTTTAAGGAGATGACAAGTTGCAAGTTTATAGTGCAACCCTGGAGAATTCACAGTCTCATGTACAATTGGAGCATTACATTTAGCTAAAGCCTATGTGATATGGGTGCAAGAACAAATCCCATGCCACTATCAGTGTTCAGAAAGTTGGGCTTAGGAGTGATAACATTCAAATTATCCTCAAGACAAGTAAGAGAATAAGCCGTCATTTTCAATAAAAATACCTAACTAAGAGTCGGGGTTTAACCCAACATAGAGTGATATAATGCAAGGAATTCAATTAGGAAATTGAGAGTGTAAACCAATTCATTTGTAGCAATTAAAAGAGATGGGTAGATTATTCCACCAAATTTACGAAAGAGCTTTAGTATCAAGCAACACAATTAAACTAAAATATAAATTTCAAACAATTAAAAGATGATCTAGGGGTGTGCAGACTTGTATCGATGTCAAGTAGGGGTAACTGTGCTTGCTCATTATCGCTAAAAAATCATGGATAGGCTTGGTAATCTTACATAACACTAATCTTCTTTCGATCTCATAACATTAAATCATAGAATCTCCCTTCTGTCTCATCTATGTACATCACAAATCCACCCAATACCTTACTAGAATCTCTCTTTCGAGCAGATTTGGCAACTAGAAATAAGTAACAATTTCTCTTTCAAGCAAACTATGGTAAACAAATCTGAATTTTAGGCATTAAACTAATTACACACTTAAACTTATCTCTTTCGAGCATTAGTCGAAAATCCAGGCTAGGATTAAGTTGACAACCTTAGCCCATGAATTAAACCCATCCTAAATAGCTTTAATCCATGAATCTACAGATAAAAAAATAGACCAAGACACAAAACCCACTACAATAAATAAACGCCCAACCCCATAATCACACCCCTAGACTTGGGGTTTTAGCCAAGCATCAAAAATAGAAAAGACAGTATACCCATAATGATTTCATGCATTGGGGAATTTAAATTAAGCATTAATCATCAAAACAGACTTCAATTTGAACCTCCAATTGTCAATTACAAGGTTAAATAAAAACCCCAAAAACTAAGAATATTTTCAAAAGGCAGAAAGACTAGTTTTCTCAAATTGATATTCAATAAGTGATTCCAAAAAGTAATACATTTCCTCTCTCTTTAGGACTATTTATAGTTTTTCAAAATTTAGCCCGAAATTCAATGCAGAACCAACTCTGCGACATTAGGCGGGCTCATCAAACATGTTCGGTTGATCGCCATTTTTCCTTCAACTCACCCTTCATTTGCTTCAGGCTTCATGTGCTTTTACCACAGTTTGCTGACTCGATTGAGTTTGCCTTTCACATTCTGCAGATTGCTGATTACCACCTTGTTCGCCCTTTAAGCCTTCATTTTAACTCAGAGATCTTTCACCTTCGGCGATAGTCTTCTACCTCACCAATTATCTTTGGTGAGTCGCTATTTTCTCCTTTAGTTCATTGACCTACCTTGATTATTTAGTGTTGTGAGCACTGTCACTTTGGGTGAGGTCAGGCCACTTGGGTGATTCGCCCTTTTGGTTAGGCGACTCCCAGTTTGGAGTTTCCTCTCCTTTCAATGTTTTTGGTCTCTTTTGCATGTAGTCATTCTTGCCTTGTCCTTTAGACTTCATAGCATTAAAACATCAAAATATCATCAGAATAGGACATAAATAGATATTGAGGATACTATATATTGTACTAAAAAGTCTTCAAATGAGTGGAAATCTACCACTCATCAACAGCCCAACTTAAACTTTTGCTTGTCCTCAAGTAAATCAAGAACAAAATTAGTTCAAAATGGGTGTCTACAATAGTTCTCAATGAAAGCGAACATGCAAGTTCTACCAAAAGACTACTATCAAGCATATGAAACACTCAATCATGCTCCAAAATCTTAAAAAGATGACTAGTCGGTATCAATCTGAACTTAACCTCACTTAGCTTCCTTTCTAATGCAAAACCATGTTTCAACAAATGCATTCAAATGCCCTCACCTCAAGAACGATATCATGCTCTCACAAAGCATATCAACAAAAGGTTAGCAATCAATACAACTCTCACTCTCTGAAAGAGAAATACATGCAAGCTTAATCCCATAGGTTTGCCCATATTTTCCAATCATCACACAACCTAGTTTATGCAAGATCTCAAGGGTCTTTTCAGGCTTGTAATGGGGCAGAGGGTAAAGGTATACTCAATTTGGCTTAATGACTTTACCTTTTCAAAGCATTGTTGTATTCTTCTTCACCTCTTCTCAAGTTCTTCTCATTCTTTTTAGTTGGAGATTCAAACTTCAATCTTTCACATAATTTATTGGATACCCCTTCTATTTCATCATACTTTCTTTTTCCTTTAACTTTTCAAACTTTTGCTCATTTTTTTATAAGGAGGGGTCCTTATTTTTGCAACATACTTCAAAGTTGAGTCTCACTTTTTCTTTCTTCACCATCCACTTGGCTTCTTTAATCCTTTCTTTACAAGCACCAACTTAGGCTTTTGGCCTAAGTTGGCTACTCCAACAAACCAATTCTTAGAAAAGGATTTATGGGTAAGAAGTTATGAATAATTTGGTTCAAGAGGTTTCAACAAGGTTGGCAACAAATGATCTAGGCTCAAATGGTGCCAAGATGGTTGCACACCCTAACAGGGTAGTCACAAAACATATGAACATTTGGGTTCCCTCTAAAATTTGTGCCCAATATCATTTTTTGAATTCACAAAGGCTAGACAATTAGACTAACAAAGAAAATTCTATGATTCCGCAGCATTCTTTAAACTAGGACCTTACAACACATGGCACTTCAAACACAATCATCTAGCACAACTTTACAGAGTGAGGAAGTTTGCGTGCGATGTTCATTGCAAGGCTCACATCAAAATGCAACTAGTCAACACAAGAATAAAAAAGATCATTCAAAAGTGAAGCCACATGGAATTCTTCTTGTAGCAGCAATACAAAACACACTTCTCATCATGAGTATTATCAAAGATATCAATATTGAACACAATCGATCCTCAAACATCAACAATCAAAATTCAAGCATTCTCAATTATTTCAAAAACAATAAAGTCATGGGGAAATGATAGAGAGAGAAAAAACGAATCAAAACCATCAACTATCATAAACAAAAACTAAAATAAAAAAATACTACAAATGCCTCAAAATAAAACTAAAAATAACAACATATAATCCAAAAGGGGAATATAGGCACAAGTGCCCTCACCCCAAAAAAATATAAACAACAGTATCCTCAATGCTCAAAAGTAAATACGGGAGGAGAGTAACTTAAAAACCCTCTGATAGGCTAAATATGTGAGGTGCTTTGATCCAAGGGCTCAGAAAGGATGGCATCATCTCGGGCATAAGTGTCTGATGTGCCATGAAATAAAAGCACATTTGTCGCTCAAAATGAAGGATTATTGCGAGAAATCTAGTGTGTTTATGTGGATATGATGTTTTCTTTGATGTGATACAGCTAAAAACACTTAGTTACAAAAGATAGAGAAAAGGGAAGGAAATTGAACTGAAGGCCATGACATTCCAGACGAGGCAAAGTGAGGATGACGAGCCATGTAAGTGCTCGTGGAGAGGAGGTAGTGAAGGTCTCAAATCTGCATAAGTGAAATGAAGGAGACGACACCCCAAATGAGTTGTGATGCATTGGATGAGCCGTATAGTGGCTCGTGAAGAAGTTGCAGTTCAAGATTAGCAATTTTTTGTCCAAGTGTTGATTCACGAAGCTTTAAATGAGCCGTGATGCACTACACGAGCCATGCATTGGGTCGTGAAGAAGGTGCAGTGAAGAGAGAAAACTTTTTGTCTAAGTGTGGGACTACGGAGGAGTTGACGAGCCGTCACCCTACCCGTGAAGCTAGTCGACCGTTTTAGTCCTACTTCACGTAGGACTCTTTTCAAAGACTATTTTAATTACTTAGGGTTTATTTTAGAGGATCATCTTTTATCATCGACTAGTTTTCGGGAACATTGTGAGCGTGGAGAAACACTAAGTCTACGTTCAAACATATTTCTTGGTCCTTTTACTTTGGATCAAAACTTTGCGTTCTTGATTAGTGTTGATAATCAAGAAGATTTTGGTTTGCTATTATTGTAAGTTTATTTCTTTATGCATTCAATAATGTCTACTGTTATGTTTCTTGAAATAATTAGAAGCTAAATACCACAACTAGGGTTGTGGGAACCATGACGAAAACTTAGCTACAAATTCAAATACGAGTAATGTCAATCTGTTAATTGCATATGTTGCTTCTACCTTCGTAATAATTGTTTTCTAATGAATGCACGCATTAGAACTTTCATGTATTTATTACTTGCTCGAGAGAAAAGTAATGATTAGGAAAAGGTAGAATCAAACTCCATTAATTTGGTGTGAAAGGTTAGAGTTCGAGAAAAGATAACTTTCACAACAAATAAGCAAAGTAATCTTCAAAGCACTCTAAGACCGAGAATAGAAGAGTGGAAATCATCTAATAGGGTTGAAATGCGTTTAGATGTATATAACTTGCTGGGAACATATAATATTAACAACAAGCAGTCATTCGTATAGAATTTGAGTCTGAAGTGAATGTCATGGGGAACAAAATCCTAGTTTAGTTAAATCAATCTCTAAAATTTTAGAACTATCATTTGCTGTAGTTGGTTGTAATCTTAACTACCAATTGGTTACTTGAACTCAAATAACCCAATATTTACTTTTCTCAATTTATTCTTTTCGGGAATACTTACCATAACTGAATATAAGCGTCAGTAAGGATGTTTCTGTTTTAAATTCCATGTGGAATCAACCTCAACTCCAGTTGAGTTTTATAATTGATTTCGACCATTTATACTTCTTAATTGTGGTGCCAGTTTGGACGTACCAAACTTTGGCGCTGTTACCAGGGAATTTCGGTTCAGATATACTTTACTAGCAATTATTTCAATTGTAGTTATATTTCCTAATTTTACTTCTTGTTTCTTTTCTATGTCACTTACAGGTGAGTTCACTAGTGCATGCCAAACACCAGAAGTAAGGGAGGGCCTTCGATTCTTTACGATCCGGAATTAAGTAAAATGATAAGAAAGATGGTGAATGCACAGGAACTCGAAGCTCAGAGGCAGAGACTGAGACTAGATGCTTAGACCATTGCTAGAGGTGCTAAGCAAAATCCTCACGATCCACCTAGGGTAGTGGAGGAGAACGATGGAGTAGAAGAGATAGCTCCTCCTCAACACCAACCATTAACTCAAAGGGGTTGGGTTCAACATCAGGCGCATGTGATATTTGAAGCTGATGATAAGGCTTTAGATGGAGATGAGGATAATTGAGCCATATTACTGCCAATGCTACCTCCAGGAGTGAAGTTCACCATCACCAGCACCATGATTCAATTACTGAACTTGAAAGGTATGTTCAGAGGTACTACTCATGAAGATCCCAACCAGCATCTGATGAATTTTGGGGCAATTTGAAATCAGTGGAAATTCGTTGACACTACTAAAAAAATTAAATTTAGCGACGGACAAATTTTGTAGCTTAACAGCAAAATCCGTTGCGAATCCTACTTAGCGACGAATTAGTGATTGATTTTTATTAGCTACGAGCAAAATAGTGACGGACCAATGGTGATATTCATAGCTAAATGCAGTGTTTTTTAGTAGTGGGAGTCAGCCAAACTACTATGAGGCTGAGATTGTTTCCTTTGTCTCTGAATGGGGAAGCAACAAACTTGCTGAATAAGTTGCCACACGACTCAATCAAAACTTGGGCTGAACTAAAGGAAGCGTTATTGGAGAGGTTCTTACCTGATGCAAAAGAACTACAAATGAAGGATGAGATAGGTGCACATAAGCAGCTACCAGGTGAAGGCATGCCTGACACTTGGTAGAGATTTAGTCTGAAGCTGAAGAAGTGCCCAAACCATGGCCTCACTGAAAGGCATTAGTAGCAGGTATTCTACAGGTCACTAAACTTTGTGACTAAACCTGTTGTTGATGCAGTATGTGGTGGATCCTTTATGAAGAAGCCATTTTATGAGATTATGGCTGTCATGGATGAAGTCTCAAAGAATAACAGGGCTTGGCATACTAGAGAGTAGAGGTTGGAGAGCTTGGGTTCACTTTTGAACTCTTTGCGGAGCAAAGAAAGAGAGAAGAAGAAAGAGACCAAGACATGGCCCATATAAGGATGCATATGGACATTCTCACGAAGCAAATAATGTCGGGACCAGAAAAGGTAAATGATGTTGGGGCTGCTAACAGGTTTGATGAGAAGGATGCTAGTTTTGATGAGGAAGCCAAGTACTTGAACAATCAGGGGAGTTTTCAGAATTATAACTCGGTCAACCAAAGATATAATTCTGGAAATCAAGGTCAGAACTATCAAAGAGATGGGCAGTATGATAGACTAGGTAATCGAGAGCAAGGTAACTGGCAGAACAAAGAGGGATATAAAAATGAATGCAGTGGTGTGTATGTACTTCCACGTAATAGAGATCGAGCAGGTAGTAGTTCTAGTAGTTCCTGGATGGAGGATATGTTAGCTAAGGTTCTTCAAAAGGTTGAATCTACAGGTGTGGGGGTGAAAGAGCTGAAAAATGATTTATGTAGTATGAGTTAGATCATTGACTAACACTCGAGATTTATCAAGCAGTTGGAGCTGCAGTTGGGGCAGTTGTCAGCCTCATTAAATCAGAGAAAGAATGGAACACTACCTAGTGATACCATTCAGAACCTAAAGAAAGATGGGTATTGCATGGCGATCACTACAAGAAGTGGTAAATCACTTCCTAAACCAAAACCTACAAGTATTGAGCAAGAAGAGAGCATGGAAAGAAATGAGGAAGCAAGGGTTGATCCTGAAATTGTGGATGATTTAGAGGTAGCTAGAAAGGTGGAGAAGCCGTCAAGGGCAAAAGAAGGTGCAGTAGACGTTACTTTGCATTTACAACTAATACCTAGATCTTCTCCTCCATCTCCTCAAAGGCTCAAGAAGAAAGTCGAAGATGGAAAATTCTTGAAGTGCATATCCATGCTTCAGCAACTATCAATAAATATTCCGCTGGTAGATGCTCATGAGCAGATGCCAGATTATGCTAAGTTGATGAAGGACATAGTAACAAGGAGGAGAGCTGCAAGTTTCGAACCAATAGATAATGTTCACCATTATTGTGCTATAGCTAAAAGGTCCTTGGTGCAAAAGAAAGAGGACCATGGTGCATTCACTATACCATTCACCATTGGCGCCTTCGAGTTCGCAAAGGCTCTATGTGATTTGGGGGCGAGTATCAATCATATGACATTGGCCCTATATAAGCAACTGGAGTTGGGAGTTCCAAAGCCCACCGTGATGAGGTTGATGAGGGCAGATAGATCGGTGAAGAGGAATGTAGGTATTTTGTGTGATGTACTTGTTAAAGTGGAAAGGTTCATCTTCCAAGCTAACTTTGTGATTTTGGATTGCGAAGTGGATTTTGAGGTTCCCATATTATTGGGAAGGCCGTTTTTTGCCACAGGTAGAGCTCTTGTTAATGTAGAAGTGGGGAGCTAAAATTTTGGCTGAATAACGAAGATGAAAAATTCAAAGTTTGCAAGTGGATGAAGCAACCAAAAGATATGAATGTTGTGTCTGCGATTAATATTGTTGAAGATGATGACATGGAAACATCTGTAGAGGAAAAACTTTCTTCAAAGACGTTGGCCGCTGTGATAATGAACTTTGATGAAATCTTTCGGGTTGATTATGTGGAGACTCTAAATGCATTGCAAGGCATGGGGTCACATTCATATTTTCCCAAGAAGTTAGACTTGGACTTGAAGAATTGGCCAAATCATCCAGTGAAACCATCTATTGAGGAATCGCCTGTGCTTGAGTTGAAGCAGTTGCCTGGTCATTCGAGGTATGTATTTTTATGCGAAAATAACACTTGTCCAGTTATTTTGGCTGCAGATCTTAATGATGAACAAGTGGAAGCAGTAGTGCAAGTGTTGAAGAGGTTTAAGAAACCAATTGGGTGGACCATTGCTGATATCATTGGGATACCTCCAGGTATTTGGATTCATAAAATTCAGCTTGAGGAAGATTACAATCTTAGTATAGAGCACTAAAGAAAGTTGAATCCACTGATGCAAGAGGTGGTAAAGAAAGAAATTATCAAGTGGCTGGATGCAGGGGTGGTGTACCTCATTTTTTATGGTCATTGGGTTTGCCCAGTGCAATGTGCACAAAAAGGGTGGATTGACAGTTGTGGCAAATGCAAAAAATGAGTTGATTTCGCAAAGGCTAGTTACAGGTTGGCGAATGTGCATGGACTACAGGAAGTTGAACAAATGGACCTTGAAAGACCATTTCCCAATGCCTTTCATAGACCAGATGTTAGATAGGCTTTCCGAAAATGGGTGGTACTGTTTCTTAGATGTATACTCTGGGTATAATCAGATCTCAATTGCAGCAGAAGACCACGAGAAAACCACATTTACATGACCTTATGGCACTTTTGCGTTCAAGTGCATACCATTTGGATTGTGTAATGCACCATCAACTTTTCAGAGGTGTATGATGTCCATTTTTTCGGACATGGTTGAGGAAACTTTGGAGGTATTCATGGATGACTTCTCTTTGGTAGGTCACACTTGATGACTATTTGTTAAATCTTAGTAGGGCACTACAGAGATGTGAAGAGGCAAACCTAGTGCTAAACTGGGAAAAATGCCACTTCATGGTCAAGGAAGACATAGTCATAGGCCATAAGGTGTCTAAGAAAGGTTTGGAGGTTGATAGGGAGAAAATTGAGGTGATTTAAAAGCTGCCCCCATCTATCTCTATGAAAGGGATTCGGAGTTTCTTAGTTCATGCAGGGTTCTATCGGTGTTTCATCAAAAACTTTTCTAAAATTGTACATCGTTTGTGTAAGTTGTTAGAAAAGGAGATGAATTTCATTTTTGATGAAGCATGCACCAAAACTTTTGAGTGTCTGAAGGCTAAATTAATCTCACCGCAGTGATTATTGGTCCAAATTGGTCAGAACCATATGAGGTGATGTGCGATGCAAGTGGTGTTGCCTTAGGGGTTGTGTTAGGGTAGAAAAGAAATAAGATATTTCACCCGATCTATTATACAAGCAAGGTGCTGAATGGAGAACAGAGAAATTGCATTGTCACTGAGCAGTAATTGCTCGCAGTAGTGTATGCTTTTGAGAAATTCAAAGGATACCTACTGGGAACTAAAGATAGTTCACACTGACCATGCAGCACTTCGGTACTTGATGGCGAAAAAAGATGGAAAGTCGTGATTGATAAGATGGGTGTTGTTGCTACAAGAGATTGACTTTGAAGTCAAAGAAAGAAGGGGCTGTGAAAATCAAGTGGAAGATCACTTGTCCAGACAGGAGACAGTGAAGAAAGAGGAAGTTGAGTTAGACATTGATGACTCATTTCTTGATGAGCAGGTATTAGCTGCCACTCTTGACCTCATTCCTTGGTTTGCTGACTTTTCCAATTGCCTTGTCAGTGATTTGATGCTGAAGGGTTAACTTTTCAACAAAGGAAGAAGTTCTTGCATGATGTTGGTAAGTACTTTAAGGATGAACCTTACTTGTACAGGGTTTGTGCTAATAATATCATCGGGCGATGTGTGCCTTAAGCTAAAATGCTAGGTTTTCTAAAAGCTTGTCATTCATCTCTAGTTGGTGGACACCATGGGGTTGCTCGCACTGCCCACAAAGTGTTCTAAAGCAGATACTATTGGCCTACAATTTATCAGGATGCATTCAATTTTGTTAAAGGATGTGATATGTGTCAAATGCAAGGAGCTATCTCCCGTTGTCATGAGCTACATGTGACTCCTATCTTGGAGGTCAAATTATTTGATGTCTGGGGGATTGACTTCATAGGGCCATTCCTGAGCTCTTTCGGGCAAAAGTATATATTGGTGGAAGTTGATTATGTCTCCAAGTGGGTTGAGTCCGTGTCCTTGGCAGAGAATGATGGTAAGAGTGTGGCAAGGTTTCTGAAGAAGAACATTTTCTCAAGATTTGGCACACATAGAGCTATTATCAGTGATGGAGGCTCAAACTTCTGTAACAAAGTGTTCAACGCACGTTTGGCCAAATATGGAGTGAAACAGCATAAAGTGGTGACGCCTTATCATCTGCAAACAAGTGGCCAAGTTGAAGTGTCAAATAGGGAAATAAAATCAATATTGGCGAAGACAGTGAATGCCAATAGAACAGATTGGACAAGGAAGTTAGACAATGCTTTATGGGCATATAAGACAGCTTTCAAAACACTAATTGGTATGTTACCATATTAGTTAGTGTTTGGAAAGGTACGTCATTTGCCTATAGAGTTGGAGCATAAGGCACTGTGGGCACTGAAGAAATTAAAGTTGAGTTGGAGTGAGGCACTGAATATGTGACTTAAGTAGATAAATGAAATGGATGAATTTAGTGTGAGAGCTTATGAGAGATCTGCATTGTACAAGGAAAGCATCAAGCTGTATCACGACAAGCATATTTAGAAGAAGAGTTTTAGCACTGGTGACTTGGTGTTGTTTTTTATCTCAAGGCTATGCCTATTTTTGGGTAAGCTGAGGTCCAAGTGGTCTGGACAATTCAAAGTGACCCAGGTGTTTCAATCGGGAGCCATTGAACTTGAAAACGACAAATGTGAGAGGTTCAAGGAAAATGGCCAACGAGTCTAATCATATATAGGTGTTCCAGAAGAAGTGAAAATAGTTGAGGAATGCAAGCTTGAATGAAGTCTGAGTAATCCCGTAACCTGTGTCACGCCACCACGTTGAATTGTGTGATACTTGGGAGGCAACCCAAGATGTAATTGTAATACATAGTTTAAATTCCCATAATAGTTCATGATTTTATAGAGTCACAGTGTGTGCATATGTGTAGGAAATGTTGGGAAAAGTTGGCAAAAGCGGAGGCTTGGAATGCTCTACACGAGCCACTAAATGGGCTGTACAAAACTTCCTGGCCCGTGAAGTAGAGAGCCAACACAAGTGGAGCTCACTAGAAAAAGAGAAAAAGGTTCACGGAAGGGTTTACGGCCCGTCTGACATTAGACGTACCGTTTAGCCTATCATGAATTTGCAGATAAGCTTTCTAGGCCAAGTCTTTCTCATGAGCACTTTTACGGGCTATGGTGCTCTTCACGAGCCACTTCACGGCCCGTCAAGGCTAGTTCGGCACTAACAAACCCAACCCACACGACTGAGAAGTCAAATTCAATGTATTTAAAAGATTCCAAAGCACCAAACGTTGGGTTATTTTCTTTTTTCTCAATTCCTAATGTCTTTTTGGGGTTAACAAAGAGGTTTCTATGATCTATATCAATAAATCAAACAATCATTCAAGCACTGATTCATCTTTGCAAGAAGATCCAAAAATCAAGTTTCCTTTCTCTACTTTTGTGCGAAACTTAGAGCATAAATTGAAGTAATTTCTCATCTTTTACTTGATATAAGTTTGATCTTATCAAAATCAAGTATAGAACTACTAATTATTGATCCTCTCTTGGTACTTTTAATTGAAGATTGATTTTTGTCGGTTTATATGTTTTGGGTATGGGTTAAAGTCATAAATGTCCATGATTAGATTTTGATTTTGTATGTGGTTCGGGAAAAATGATGGAATCATGTCGTTAGAAGGCTAAGAGGATCGTTCCGGGTGTGTTTTTTGAGTGCTTAATTTGATCATTGTATGTGTATAGCAGGTCAACTGAAAATCTAGCCTAAGTGTAAGTACATAACAGGCTTCACGGACCGTGCAAGGGTGCACGGGCCGTTAAGCCCTTCATAAACCACATTTAGGTGGTTGGCCCTCCCTGTCTAAAGTTCACGATGACCACGAACCGTAGAAGGCCTCGTATATAAAAAAAATACCAAAAATATTTTTCTTTTCTTATTTTATTCTGTATTCATGGCCTGGCCCTTCCTAATGATTAATTGAGTGATGACATTTATAAAACAAGGCGTCACTTTGTTAGTGTAGTAATTTGATACATGTTTGTTTCAACTCATTGTTGTCTCAGGTAAAATGGCTAAACCAAGGTGCAAGATGATAGAGCTACACATCTCACCCTCCGCTTCTACCAATCAAAGTTCAAGTGAGGAGTCACCAATAGTACTTGTGTCCAAGCTGACACATCTATTGAACGACACTCATGCCGTGTTACTAGGTCTCAAACAACTAGACTACTACACAACACACTCCTTCCCGGTCTGACGAGGAAGAAGATAGTTCTGGAAGTGAGCAGGGGTCAGATGATGATTCTCGAGCGTCAGTTAATGACCCACATCTTGGTGAGAGTGTAGAAGAAGAGCAAGATAGTCAGGAGGATAGTGATGATAATGAAGCCGACAACTCATTAGTGCAGTTTGTTCGCCAGAAAGAGGTTGACCCAGTGATGCAGCAGCATCTCATTGATGTCTTTCAACGGATGTGGACCATTCCCGAATTAAGGGAGATATTTGATAATGGCATATTGTCCAAGTCTGGAGGCATTAATGGGAGAGCCATTATCCTCGAGTCCAGAGTTGTCGAAGCTGACTTATGGGTTTTTCAAAATATTTACAACCTTTTCAAACAACATCAGTTTGAATGGATGACTACAAAGCCAGGAGAGTATGTGTGGCACTTGACAAAGGAATTTTACTCCTCTTATGTAGCTCTACTGATGAATTTATCTCACACCAAACCATCAAAGAAGGTGAAGAAAGTAGCTGCATCAAAATAGGGACCACTAGCTGAGGTGGTTGTTTGAGGTGAGAAGATCGATATCTCAGAAACCATAATAAATAGGTTTCTACATGGCTCGGATTATAGTGAAACTAATACGGTGGGGTTATTTGAGGGTCGCCAGCACTCAGTGACTAGTGAAGCTGAGATGGAGGATCTCATCTCACGAGAGAGGGTGATGAGATGGATTGCAGGGCTGATTGCGATTGAAGGTGAGGTAGCACCACGGGTAGCCAACTCACAGGTACACATCACCAAGGCATCCTTGATATTTTCAGCAAAAGTCTGGTGGACAGTGGTCCATGCACAATTCAGACCAACGGGAAATGACAACACCCTATCACCTTCGCTAGCTTCTTTAGTAGCTTGTATCATTGTTGGGTACCCGTTGAATGTTTGGAGAATTATCACCACAGAAATGAGAGATCGAGCTTTAAATGAAAGAGCTGGTATGCCATTTCCTTTTCTGATAAGGAGACTATGTGTGCATGCTAACATACCACCCAAAAAATTGGTGGATAGATATGTGGAAACGACAAAGTTTACCGTGGTGTCTAAGATAAAAGATGTGGCAAATACACTATATGGTTCGAGATCATGACCTACAGAACCCTTGGTAATATTACCACATGTGTCGGTTGAGACTCCACGAATGGAGGAGGGCAGTGAGCGGGCTGAGGGGACAGCCCTGACAGCTGCAGGAGCACAACCTCCACTAGTACCACCTTCTGATGCTACATGTACTTTTGTTTCTTTGCCCACTATATTCTTGGAGAGATTGGTAGCAGAGAAGAGGCAGACTCGGGCCATACTAGATGAAGTGGTTGATACACTACCACAGGTGGTTCAGAGACAGGTACAGAGTACGGAACAACACCTGTGTAATGATCTTTAGCAAGAGGTTTCGGTGCTTAAAAATAGGATGGACGGCTTAGATTCTCATGTCAACAGACGGTTAAATGCCTTAAATTCTGTAGATGCTGATTCTTTGCAAGCACAGATGGCCACAATGAATGCTGAGATTAAGAAACTGAAGGAGAAGCCAGTGGTTTTACCTCCACCAGTTGTACTAGATTCTTTGATGAACTTGTTTAGCATGCCTCCGGTCGCACAGTCTGTTGGAGATATTTAGGGTGATTTAGCTCAGCCTGAGACTGACAAAGGAAAACTAAAGGATACAAGCTCTATATCGGAGCACCAAAACCTTTCCAAGGAAGAGAAGCGGAGAGCAAAGAAAGCGAGACGAGAGTCAAAGGCATTGGCTAGGGAGAAAGAAGCATTGGAGTAGTAGAAGCGGATGCAATGAGGTCTGGAGCCTCATTTAGTGTACTCTCTGCTCCTATTGTAGGTAGCCAACCTGATCTAGTCTCTACACCTGAGCACACACCCGATAAGGGTACCGAAATCACTCCGAATCCCGATGCCTAAGAGCGTCGCAGGTATGACCCCTCCTCACAGCCCTTGGATTTTTTACTTTTAGGGAAAAGTTTAATTTGTTTTGGAGGGGGTGGTCGATTAAACTTCCATTAGTTGTTAGTGCATGGAGGTTGTCTCTTGTGTTGGCAAATTTTTGTGGAAGTTAGTAGTTTCTTAAGTTTTTGGTGGTTTTGCTGTGAGGATAAGATTGGTCATTTTGTGTGGTTGAATTGTTAGCAGCAGCTAAATTTTGTGTAATGAATCCTTAATCTGATATTTGGCTGTTAGGCTCTTTGTGCAGCATTTTAGATACTTACGTGTTGATTATTGCTAGCTAGGAACATAGATTGGTTGACTAAAATACTGAAAGTTTAAGCATGTGCCATGTGAGTGTGAGGTTTGGTTGAAGTCTAACGTTGTTTGTAGAAGCTAGAACTTGCCCGAGTAGTCTTGCTAAAATCGTTGAATAACTTGATAGGAAGTGATCATTAGGCCATTATTTTATTAAGTCCACTTTAACCAAAAATGACTACCAAATGAAATCATGTACCCTTGAACCCTATTTGAGCCTTGAAGCTGATTTTCTTATCACCCTGTTGAAATCGTATCCTTGGTTCTCCGAAGGCACGATGCCACAACTCAAGCCAAAAGCCTAAGTTGAGGGTGGTCGTGATCTTAATAAAAAGAGCTATCTTAGATATCATATCCTTGATTACTCCAAAGGCACGAAACCACAATGTATATTTAAATGGGTTTAGTGTAAATGGTTTAAATAAATTGTAGTTACAAAAAATGAAAAGAAAAATGAAATGCAAAAAGAAAGAGAAAGAGAAAAAGAAGTATACAAGAAATGATGTGGGTGTCGGGATGTGCTGAAGAAAAACAGATGGAACCACTCGAATAAGAGTTGTGTGCTGATAAGAACTTTGGTGGACCGAGGTAATCTAGTCACTCATAAAACAAATGTTCCACTCCCTAGCCCGAGCCAACACTACAAACCAATAAAAGTCCTATAGTGATCCTATTCCGGTTATTTGATAGTTAAAATGTAGAAAACAAGGGCAAGCCTATGGTTTGTATATTTACAGTGTTAGAAGTTCTTTTGGATTATCAATTGTGAGGGACTTCTTTGTTGTGAGGGCACTATGATTGCATTTGATAGTTGGTTGTGTTAGCTGGTGGTTGGTACTGCATTACGCATGATCGACTGTGCGTAATGGGATGTCGTCCATTGATCCTTGCATGTTAGATAGATTATTTTTCATAAAATGTTGGTCTAGATAGTTGCTGCGTATTTGCGATGTGTCTTTTGTTTGAGTATCGAGTGTTGTCTTTTTCATTGCTTGAGGACAAGCAATGGTTCTAAGTTGAGGGTGTTGGTGTGCCATAAAATCATAGCACATTTGACGCTCAAAACGAAGGATTAGTGCTAGAAATCCAGTGTGTTTTTGTGGATATGATATTTTCTTTGATGTGATACAGGTAAAAATACTTAAATGCGAAAGATAGAAAAAAGGAAGGAAATTAAACTGAAGGCCACGACATTTTAGATGAGGCGTGGTGAGGATGACGAGTCGTGTAAGTGCTCGTGGAGAGGAGACAGTGAAGGCCTCCAATCTGCCTAAGTAAAGACTGAAGGACACGACACCCCAAATGAGTCGTGATGCAGTGGACGATCCGTATAATGGCTTGTGAAGAAGTTGCAGTTGAAAATTAACAATACTTTGTCCAAGTGTTGATTTTTGAAGCTCTAAATGAGCCGTGATGCACTACCGAGCCGTGCATTGGGTCGTGAAGAAGGTGCAGTGAGGAGAAACAACTTTTTGTCTAAGTGTGGGACTACGAAGGGGTTGACGAGCCGTCTAACCTTACACGAGCCATCCGACCTTAGATGAGCCGTCACCCTGCCCATGAAGCTTGTCGACAGTATTAATCCTACTTCGCATAGGACTGTTTTCAAAGACTATTTTAATTACTTAGGGTTTATTTTTTAGGATTATCTTCTATCATCGACTAGTTTTTGGGAACATTGTGAGAGTGGAGAAACACTAAGTCTACGTTCGAACACATTTCTTGGTCATTTTCCTTTGGATGAAAACTTCGCGTTCTTGTTTTAGTGTTGATAATCAAGAAGCTTTTGGTTTGCTATTATTGCAAGTCTTCATTATGCTTTCAATAATGTCTATTGTTATGTTTCTTGAAATAATGAGCAGCTAAATACCACAACAAGGATTGTGGGAACCATGACAAAAACTTTGCTACAAATTCAAATACGAGTAATGTCAATCTGTTAATTGCATATGTTTCTTCTACCTTCATAATAATTGTTTTCTAATGAGTGCACACATTAGAACATGCCACTATTTATTACTTGTTCGAGAGAAAAGTAATTATTAGGAAAAGGTAGAATAAAACTCCTTTAATTTGGTGTGAAAGTTTAGAGTTCGAGAGAAGATAATTGTCACAACAGATAAGCAAGGTAATCCTCAAAGCACTCTAAGACCGAGAGGAGAAGAGTGGAAATCAACTAATAAGGCTGAAACGCGTTAAGATGTATCTAACTTGCTGGGAACATATAAAATTAACAACAAGCAGTCGTTCGCATAGAATTGGAGAGTGAAGTGAATGTTATGGGGAACACAATCCTAGTCTCGTTAAATCAATCTCTATAATTTTGGAACTATCATTTGCTCCAGTTTACTGTAATCTTAACTATCAGTTGGTTACTTGAACTCAAATAACCCAATGTGTACTTTTTGTAATTTATTCTTTTCGGGAATACTAACAACAACTGAATATAAGCTTCAGTAAGGTTGTTTCTGCTATATATTCCCTGTGGAATAGACCTCAAATCCAGTTGAGTTTTATAATTTACTTCGACCGTTTATACTTCTTAATTGAGGTGTAAGTTGGGACGTATCAAAAAATTTTGGCAAAACTGAAACAGAAAGCTACATAATAGTATCAAACACGACATCAATGCCCTGCACATATGTGGGAGGAATAGTGGGGTCTAAACACACTCCACTAGTGTCGAATTTGGAAATCTCTAGATGAGATCTATCCAATGTGGTCTACACTATCGTCTCCTCTATGGCCTATAGCTTTATCAATGTCTCAGGAATCTGTTGCTCATCCTCTCTGCAGAACTCATCCTCATCCGTCTCCTCCGCAGCATCATCCTCATCCTCAACTCTCACGATACTTAGATGCTATGCTCGAGGCATCAAATCTCAGCCAATACAAAGGTACCACCTCACGCATATCAGGTAAGGGGACTTCACCCCAAAGCATTGAAATATCGGTGGACTGTAGCTGGTCCACATCAGCCTGAATAACATCCACATCACCCCTCAAAGCAGTCAAATCAGCAGGACTACTCTCTCTCTCTCTGATCTCGAGCCTCAACTCTAGTTGTGAGGTTGTCCAACCTCTCCCTATATGCAGCTAAAGTAACTCGGTGTCTCACAAGCACAACCTCAACCGGACTTATCGCAGCCTCAAGTGCCCTAGAAATCATCTTAGGTAACTCCACCTGTAGTTTGCCTACACTAGAATCCACAACACGAGCAAGGTTGCCTATCTGGTATATCAAGGCCAGGGTCAAGGAAGGCTGGGATGCAGGGGTAGTTGCAGCAAAGGTTGAGGGATTGGTTTAGCTGGAAGGTACGAAGGAGGGCTGATGAATACTTGACGGTGCCATAGAAGGAGCAGGCTGAACAACATCAGCATCAAAGCCAGCAGGGTCTACCATAGGGGTAGTGTCAGATGGTGACGGTGACGGCTTTCTCCGAGCCACGTCATATCTCAAGTGACTTCTGCCTCAAACCTCTGAATGTTATTGGAGGAGGTCGGGGTAATACGGACTTTAATCCTTTCTATGTAAGGCACTCCAGTAGCCTCACACAGTTGTGTGATCAAGACTGGGAATAGGATAGAAGTCTACTCTTGACAAGCTCTCATCAGCATCTCCTCCTCGATAATAACACCGACGTGAATCTCTGTCGGATCAATGATGCTACCAACAAAATAGCCTTCAGATGTTGGGGGATTAACTCATTTTGGGATTGCATGAGGTAGCTGCTAATGAACCCAAACAATTTTTGGGAGGCAATGTTCATATCCATCTTATCTATTTTCACTTTTTCATCTATCCATGGAGGGGTGATCATAAACAAGACGTGCCACCCCTTTAGTGCATCAAAACTCTTATTCATCCAAATTTTGTAATAGTGAACATTGTTGCCCTTGGGGCCAAGTGTATCATCAATGGCACTTGAATGACATTGTACCATTTTCCCTCGAAATTTAACTTCCTCGAAGTGTTTCCAAACAATGCCTTTTAACTTCTTTGGCAAGGTCTTTGCATAGGTGGTGTAGATATCTCGCACCCAAGTTGGAACATATGGAGGTCGAGCTTTGGTGAACCACTCAAACCCATGGAATTTAATCGTGGCCAAGATTTCAAGGTAGTAACTTACCACCCCGTCAGTGGAGAGTTGCCTCTCCTCAATAATAGTCCATTCTCTTGTTGCTTTGATCCTATTAAGGGCTCTTGGAGTTATAATAGGGAGAACACGGGAGGCCGATGATTGAAATCGAGGAGCTTGTGGCATCTTGGACCAGATGTCTGTTCTTTTTTTAAGCCACCAGCTTCTTTGGGGCTTCACTTCCCTGCATAGAGGAGCGTGGAGTGGATTATTGCTAAGGAACCTCACAGGGCTCGTTGATAGAAATCCCTCTATTCCTTTTAGAAAGAGGAGGAGGAGAGTCATGCTCAGAATGGGAGGTCACTACTCTTTTGCCTCTGGCTCTACCCATTTGATCAGGTGAAGGTTAGTAAAAAATAAGGTGAAAAACCAACACAGTTCAAAACAAGTTCTGAGGTTCGCCAATTGGGAAGGCGATTCACCTAACAGGTAAGGGGAACTCGTCAAAAAAGACAAAACACAATTTGATTTCACTAAGGCATGAAGGGCAGAGCCAACTCCAACTCGGTGATCCGCCGAGTTGATTTTGGCGGTCTAAAACAAGTTCATCAAAAGTGAGAATGCACAACTAAAAGGAACAGCAAAAAGGGTGATGTCTACTCCAACTTGGCAATATGCCAAGTTGGTTTCGGTGTGCTAAGACAAGCGCACTGAATGAGACAGTTCCCAAGTCACATATTCAAACTCATAAGGTGGTTTGGAGCTTACTCGGTGATTCACCTAATCACCTTGGCGAGCTAAGACAAGCCCACCGAACAGGTAGTTCCAGCCCAATGCCTATTTTCACAAATTGAATACTAACATACAACAATACCCACTACCCAATAATTTTTACAATTACCCACATGTTATTCTACCCATGGGTACTCAGATTTCCCCAAATATCACAAAGTATTGCCCAAACCGGTAATTTGTACTTAAGAAAGTCGTCACTCTATCAATCATTAGACAAATGCAAGTCTTCTGGGAAACACTGGCTAATCAAACTTCACCCACGGTAGATTCAAGTAAGACCTAGCACATATAATGACTCCATTTCAACATTTAACTTTTATATTAAAGTTTAGCAATTCCAGGCACAATATCATCTATCCTAAGCCAACGACACTGTTTAATCAATAACATTTAACACTATCCAAGAAAATTAAACAGCAAAACATCATCAACAACGCAAGGCCCAACTCATATGAATCGATTCTAAGCAAAAACAACAACGAAAACTTCAAACACCAACCTTAGAGAAGTTAAATCAGCATAACAAGGAGAGGAAGGGTTTGGGATCCACAAAACTCGAACAAGCACTCACTACAATTAAGCAAATCCATGCAAATGTGAACACAAATGCAAAGAAATAAGGGCATGAGGAGTTTGAAAGTGAAAGAGCTCAAAAAGACAAAAGGTTATTTTTTAAAATTTGAAAAGACTCTTGGCCTTTTTATTCCAGGCACACTCGGCAGACTGTGACTAACGTCGCCGAATGAATTCACCAAATCACAGAAGATGCTTAAGCTCGCCTATGAGGCCTGAAAAAATACAAAACCTTATGTTCTACTCAGTAGACCTGATGTAGTTTACTTTGTGTCATTCGACAGATCACCGATAAGGTCCCTGTTCACCGAAGTTGACAGTACCAATTTTCAAAATTCATGGCTAAGAAGGCAAACATGAAGATGTCCACCTAATCATTTCGGTGCATCGCCAACTAGGTACCTGCATAGCCTAATGCATCATTTCCCACTTTTTGACATCTTCTCAATCTGTACTCACAACACACGTTATTGAAAGCAATAAAATAAACTTAGGTTGCCTCCCATGAAGTGCCTGATTTAACATAGTGGCATGACACAGTTTTTTATCATTAACAATTATTTTTGGGATTGGGGATTGTGTGACTAGGCACATTCCATTTTACCTTAGATTTAGATGGGTACATAGTTGAAAAATTTAAGTCTCAAGCTGCTTGATTGACACAGAATGAGAAGTAACTATTTGATTTAAGGTGGAGAAGTCAGTTTTCAAATCCTTCAACACCTTGTCGAACCCTTCAACCTTGTTGAAGATCCTGTTAGCATTTCATCAGTGTGGTTTCCCTCTACTCTAGCCTTTTTTTTTTGGGACAATCATGAGGTGGGACATACCTATCTTTTTTGCTTCTCGATCTCTCCAATTGCCACCTCAATCCCTTCAATATCTCAAATCATTGTCTCAATCCTTATTATAACCTTTATTCCCACCGGTCTTGGGTAGTTTGGATGACAAACCCCCATTTGATTTCTCAAGAATTGTATCTCCTCATCATATAATGTCTCAAATTTGGCATATTCCGGGCATTGCCCACTGCTTGTACCAACCGCATTTATGAACTTAATTCAACTTCCCATGACATGTTTAGATAGCAAGTCGAGTTGGGTAATCATCTTACCCATGTTTTCATCACAGTCATGATCTTTCACCATTTATTCCTTTCTTATATTAAATGTAGAGAAAATACTTGTTCCTCTCTTGTATGCCATTCTCGGTAGATTTTCATCATGTCATCAAGCAACAACGTTGCTACTCATACAGTTGTCTCATTAGCCCACCTTGAACAAGTTGGTCGGCTAGTCCATTGTTGACTGAATCAAGGCTACAATAGAAGTATTGCAATAACAAATTGTCTAGAACACCATGTGTTCGACATTGTAATAACAACTTTTGAAACTGCAACCAAGTCTCATGAAGAGGTTCACCAATCACTCTCTTGAAGTTTTGGATGTTGTTCATAAGATTTATCATCTTCGAGAGGGGGAAAATCTCTCAAGGCACACATCAGTTAGCTCTTTCCATGAAGTGATAGAATCATTAGGTATTTCATCTAACCATCGAGTAGGTTCCCCCGTTAAGGAGAATGGAAATAGCCTCAACTTAATTGATTCTTGTGAAATGTTCTTAAAGGTAAATGGCCCACAGACATCAACAATTTTTTGAGGTGTTCATGGTGGTCCTTATGAGCAAGGCCCCTGAAAATTCCTCACATTTGAAGTAATTGGAGCGTGGTTGTAGTCACATGGAATACTTCTCTCCTAGTGGTAGAAAGCAAGCAGATTGCTCCGTGCTTTGAAAATGTTTACACGCATATCATTCAGATCTCCTATATTATCATTATACCCAAATTGACTAGTGTCGTCACTTCCATTGTCACTCACAGTTCCACCTGCAATTAAGACGCAAGAACAACACCAAACAACAATCTACTTCAACTAAATAAGTTCACAAACTATATTCATGAATTTAATTCTTAACCATCACTCCGCAACAAATGTACCATTTTTGATAATGCTCAAATTATCATCAAGACAAGTAAAAGAATAAGAAGTCGTTATCAATAAAAATACCCAACTAAGAGTCGAGGTTGAATCCCATAGAGAGTGATATAATGCAAGGAATTCAATTAGAAAATTGAGAGTGTAAACCAATTCATTTGTAGCTATTGAAAGAGATGGGTAAATGATTCCACTAAATTTACGAAAAGAGCTTTGGTATCAAGTAACACAATTAAACTAAAACATGGATTTCAAACAAGTAAACACGATCTAAGGGTGTGGGGATTGGTATCGATGTCAAGTATGGGTAATTATGCATGCTCATTATCGCTAAATAATCATGGATAGGCTGGGTAATCTTAAACAACATTAATCTTCCTTCGATTTCATAGCATTAAATCGTAAAATGTCCTTTCGATCTCATCTATGTACATCACTAATCAACCCAATACCATACTAAAATCTCTCTTTCAAGCAGATTTGGTAAATAGAATTGAACCACAATTTCTCTTTCAAGCAAACTATAGTAAACAAATTTGAATTGCAAGCATTAAACTAATTACCCACTTCAATTAATCTCTTTCGAGCATCAATCGAAAATCTAGGCTAGAATTAAGTTTGTAACCTTAACCCATGAATTAACCCCAAGTTAATTAGCTTAAATCCATGAATATACGTCAATAAAACAGAGCAAGACACAAAACCCACTACAATAAATCAACACCCAGTCCCTTAATCACAACCCTAGATTTGTGGTTTTTGCCAAGAATAAAAAAGGGAAAAGAGAGTATATCCATAATTATTTCATCCATTGGAAATTTAAATTAAGCATTAATCTTCAAAACCCACTTCAATTTGAACCTCCAACTGTCAATTACAAGGTTAATTGAATACCTCAAAAACTAAGAATATTTTCAAAAGGTAGAAAGCCTAATTCTCTAAAAATTAACTCTCAAACTAATACTCAAAATGTGATTCCAAAAAGTGATTAAAAAAAGTGATGCATTTTCTCTCTCGTTAGGACTATTTATAGTTTCCCAAAATTTGGCCCAAAATTTAATGCGTGACAAACTCGGTCACATTAGTCGGGCTCGCCACACATGTTCGGTGGATCGCTATTTGTCCTTCATTAGCTTTAGGCTTCAAGTTTTTGAACCTTAATTGGTGGACTTGATTGATTCTGCCTTTCACATTCGGCAGATCGCTGATTACAACCTTATTTTCCCTTAAAGCCTTCACTTTAACTCAGAGATCTGTCACCTTCGGTTATGGTCTTGTACCAAAAATCAAGTCGCTTACCACTTGTCCAGATTAGAAGAAGACACTATGTTAGATGGTGTTAAAATAGATGACACTTTCCCAGATAAGAATGTTTTGGCAGGGTCACATGATCTGATTCCATGGTTTGAAGATTTTTCTAATTACTTGGTGAGTGATGTGGTGCCTTCAGATTTGTCTTTTCACCAGTGTCGAAAGTTTATGTCTGATATGAGGAAGTTTTTCATAGAAGAAGCATATTTTTTTATATTTTCGCCGGTGAGAATATTCGTCACTGCATACTTGATGTTGAGATGATGAGTATATTAGAAGCATATCATTTGTTTCATTTTGGAGGTCATCATAGTGGTATACAGACAACCCATAAAACTTTGCAATGCGGGTACTATCTGCCTAATATTCATCAAGATTCTCATGGTTTCGCTAAATCATGTGATCATTATCAAAGTGAAGGAGGTATTTCAAGGAAATAAGAACTCCCACTCACTATTATTCTTGTGATTTAATTGTTTGAAGTTTGGGGACTTGACTTTATGGTTCCTTTGTGAGTTCAAATGGGATGAAGTACATACTTGTGGCTGTTGACTATGTGTCTAAGTAGGTTAAAGCCATAGCCCTTTCTAATATTGAAGAGAAGAGCGTCACAACATTCCTTAAGTAAAATATCTTCTCAAAATTTGGTAACCCGCGGGTAATTATCAATGATGGAGATTCCCATTTTTTGTAATAAGCCATTCAAAGTGTTGCTTGAGAAATATTGTGTTGGACATAGTTTAGAAACTCCCTGCCATCCACAGTCTAGAGGACAAATTGAAGTTTCAAATCTAGAATCAAGCAAATCCTTGCAAAGACTGTGAATGTAAACAAAATTGATTATTCGAGAAAGCATGATAAAGCTTTATGGACATATCGAACTACATTCAAGACTCCTATAGATATGTCTCCTTACCAACTTGTGTTTGGGAAATCTTGTCACCTGCCTATAGAATTATAGAAAAAGCCATGTGGGCACTCAAAAAGTTGAATATATATTGTGGTGCGGCCTCAAGTTAGAGGTTGAATGAACTTAATGAGCTGAATGACTTTCGCCTAAAGGCTTATTAAAGTTCAGCCTTGTACAAAGAGAGAATGAAGAAGTATCATGACCAAACGATTAAAAAGTAAGAATTTGCACACGGGGATTTGTTCCTTCTATTAAACTCAAGGTTGCGCTAACTTCCTGGCAAACTCAAGTCAAAGTGGTTGGGATCGTTCCAAGTGGTTCAAGTATCCCCATACCGTGCTGTTGAATTAGAAAATGATAATGGAACGGGGTTCAAGGTGAACGTGCAAAGGATAAATGCTTAGATAGTCACTGTTGAAGAAATCAAGGTGGCGGAAGTATGGGCTATTGGTGAAGTCTGATTAACCAAGGAGCCTACGTCGTGTTGCGACATTAAATCTAGCGCTGCTTGGGAGGTAATCCAAGACGTTTTAGTTCAATTTCTTTTGTAATTTTCTTCTTTTTAGCTTTATTCTTAGGTTATCATAGGCTAATTAGGGTTCGTGTCAATTTTGAATCAAGATAAAAATAGGGCAGGCCTAATGGCAGTTACAAGTGCAGGTGCAGAAAAAATGGAAAACGTTGAGTTGCAGAAGGTTCAACGGATGGCATCTACGGGTGCTTGTTCACTCTATGGTCCATTGACCTTGTTCGTGGAACCCTGGGAACTAGTGACATATCAGACGTGTTCTACATGACCCATCTATGAGTCGTAGTTTATTCGATAGACTATAGTTGGTGCTCATGGAAGTCAGAGCCCAAGACCAATTGCAAATTTAGGTCTACGAGTGCACAATATGGACCGTACATAAAAGAAAAGTTTATAGTCTGTGCTCGTAGATCCCAGGTATGTTTTAAAATTTTTCTAAGTGTAAAGTAAATCCACAAATCGTATACGTGACTACAATCCGTAGATGATCTTCGTAAAACCCAACTTCATTTGATTTATAATCATACCCGGTCTAGCCTGTGATCTAAAAGGGTTAAAAGATCCTAAATTCATTTTCCCCCAAATTCATCTCCTTTTGCCAAATTCAAACAAACCGTTACATTTCCCTGGTCCATTTCTCTCCCCCAACCATTACACTCACTCATTTAACTCCATCATCCTTCCCAACCATTAGAACTTTTCATTCCTCCACCATATAATCCCCTCCCCACTGTTCATCATCATCATTCTCTGAAATTTCCCCAAATTTCCAACTAAGAAATCTCACACAGTGATTTTGATCGCGGGTCAGTGAAGGAGATTCAAAATTGTGGTCTTTTGATTGTCAATCACTCACGCAACCTCATTTTCACACATTAAGGTACCATTGCTCCTAAAGCCACTCTAATACATGGGGTAAAGGATGCCACACTCTAGGAGACTGGGCTCAAACACTTAGGATTCAGATCCAAAATGAACTATTAGAGGATGAAAAGAGTTGCTCTAAGGTTGAATACAATATTGAATCTGATTAACTTGCTGAGCCCTGGGCAACTCTGAATATCACAAAGGAACTCACCCCGATGGCCAAACCAGTTACAACCACTTCTCCTCGTCCCTCACCACTAACACCTATTCTCTTCAGTCTGAAGTGGGAGAACAATCATCGGAAGGGGAGTGGTAGCGAAGTGTCACGACCCAAAGTACTCCCTAGACGTGACATGGCGCATAAGACTCCTAAAGGCCTCATACAAGCCACTTAGCATACATACATACAAGATCATAAAGTTTAAGAGTTCACAAGACAATGTCATATTAAAGCTTTTAAGCAAAGTAGCGGAAGTCTACATCTCATGTCTCAAAGCCAATCAAATATAGGAAAGAGAAATAAGGTTTGGGACGTAACCCAATACAATGTCAAAACAAAGAACTTAAAAGTAAGAACAACTAGGCTATGTCCTCGGATGGATGAGGACTCACCAAGTCTTCACAAATCGTCTACTAAGCTCTAGCCACGAGTGGGTGGAGAATCACAACGCCCTACATCAACAAGTCAATGTAGGCAAGAGTATGCGTTAGTACAATCAAGTACCAAGTATGATAACAATGCATGAAATCATTTATAACATGCTAAAATGGGACATTTTCATAACATGCAATGACCAAGCTAAAACGTGATAAAAGCCTTTATAAAGAAATCATAAGACATAAACCATGGTAAAAGCAAGCTAAACATCTTTACTTCACTTGAGAAAGATCATAACAACACTTTTGTTCATTAGTTGTGGGAAATAGGCTTAACCGACATATAAGACCATGTGAGCTATAACATGTAATTCGGTGTCTACCCCACACCGAAAAGATGTTGCCTTACTTACCAAGGTAAGACCTTAACTTCTAGCTTACGTGGATCCACTAGCTAATGTCTATCATTGACCATCATCCTATAGTGGCACATAGTTTATAGGACATGGGTAATCGCCACTTGTCCACTCGGTGCTAAGCGTAATTCCCACGGATTAGATATAGTTCAATTTTCATAAGTAGACATGGGTAGTTGCCTCTTGTCTATCATTAGTCATAAGTTCATTATTAGTAGACATGGGTGATCGCCTCTTGTCTACATTAGGGAACACGGGTGATCGCCTCTTGTCCCTTCATTAGAATAGCTCCTTAAGAACATGGGTAATCACCTCTTGTTCGTTTTAAATTCATAGTGGGAATATTACGTGAGAAACTCTTCCACAACTCAACCATAACATCAACATAACATATACTTTGGTACTTCAATCTCAAAGCACCCTTAATTCATCATTAACTTTATATGAGACATGAATAATTTCATAAACTTCATCTTTACATAGTTCATCATGCTCATAATTTGCAAATCATAGGATTCACATAGCTTCATGAGAATCTCTCTTAATTAATGCAAACTCATGCTTAGAAAGCCATAGATAAATCAATTTGACCATAATTGAGGGAACCCACATAATAGAGTAAAATCATAGATTTTGATTGAACATGCTTGATTTCATAAAGCCATCTTTAGGTCATTCGAACAATCATTCATGAAAACTCTTAGCTGAGGAATCATAATTCATGCATGGATTCATAGAGGTTTCATAAAATTCATCACTTCATAGTTCCACCCACAAATCAAAGCATAGATTTCGAAATTTGTGGGAAATAGCATGGGTTCATCCAATTTCTACATCAACTCATATAAATCACTTTAATTCGTGCACTAAATTAGTTTACCACGCTAGATCATGCATTAGTGTCACGACCCAAGTTACCCTCTAGATGTGACATGGCGTACAAGACCCCGAGAGGCCTCATACAAGCCCTTAGCAAACATTACACACAAGATAATAGAGAATAAAAGTTCGAAAGAGAATTTCATATCAAAGCTTTTAAAAGAAACAGCGGAAGTCTACAACTCATGTCTCAAAACCTTCTAATATCATAGAATACGAATAAGAGTGATAGGGACGCAGCCCAATAAAATATCCAACATAAGGAAACATATAAAATGTAAAATCCAACTAGGCTATGTCCTCGGATGGATGAGGACTCACCAAGTCTTCTTCTCATTTCTAAGTCAATGCTCTAGCCACGAGTGGAAGGTGAATCGCCACGTCTTACACCAAAGAAGTAAATGTAGGCAAGAGTATGCGTTAGCACAATTAAGTACTAAGTATGATAGCAATGCACATATACACATAAATCATGCTAGAGAAAGAGACATAATCATGACATGAGATTTCCAAGCTAAAAACATGAGAAACATGAAACATAAAGCATATATCAAGGCCAAAGCAAGCTAAATCATCTTTCCTTCTTTTCTTTACTTCATTATGAGAACACTTGTACATTAACTTGTGAGGAAAAGCCTTAACCGACATGTAAGACCATATGAGCTAGCAACACGGAATCCGGTGTCTACCCCACACCAAAAAGAGGCATCCTACTTGCCATGGTAAGACCATGAACTTCTTAGCTTATGTCGATCTACTAGCTAATGTCTACTTAAAGACAACATCTTATGGTGGCAACATAGTTTATGGGATAGAGATTGCTTTAGGAGACTCGGGAGAGCTTTCACTAGAAGACCCGGCCTCTACTAATGGGAGGGCTTCCTTCTCAATATCCACTCGGTGCTAAGCATAATTCCCACGGATTAGTCATTAACATATTTATATCATCAAACATGAAAAGGTACAACTAGGGTTACCAATTCAAGCAAAATCATGCTTATAGATGTTTCATTTTCCATGGACCTTGTCCAAGCTTACGTCATTAGAATATCTCCTTAAGAACATGGGTAATCGCCTCTTTGTTCTTCTTTTATCATAGTGGGAGAATTACGTGAGAAAACCTTTCACTACTCAACCATAGCATCATCATATCATAACTTTGGTAATTTACTCTCAAAGAACCCTTAATTCATCATGCTCATATTTCATAGTTCATAGAGTTCATAAGGGTTCATGCAAGTTCAACTCATATCATGCAATTCAATGCAAGCTCATGCTTAGAAAGCCATAATTAGGACAATTTACCCATACTTGAAGGAACTCACATATTAGAGGAAAATCATACTCTTGACTTGATCATGCTAAATTCATACGATTATCCTTAATTGATTCATAATTCATGCTTGATTTCATAGAGAATTCATAAACTACATCAAATTATAACTCAACCCAACAATCAAAGCATAGATTATCAAATTGGGGAGAATTAGCTTAGGATCATGGGGGTTCATGCAATCTTTACATCAAATCATGTAATTCACGCTAATTCATGCACTAAGTTACTTTATCACGCTAGATCGTGCACTAGGAATTATAAAATCAATAATTGGAATCATAGTTGAAGAACCCACAATGATTGATCACAAACCCTAATTCAATTGGGTTAGAGTAAACCTTTGAAAATCATGAAGAAGAGGAAGGGCCCATTGGAGGAAAAGACTCCTAATGGTGAACACTATCATACCTCAAAGCAATCCAAGAGATATTGGATAAGATTGAAGGTCTTCAATGGAGGATTCAAGCTTCTTCTTCTTCCTTGAGAGTTGAGAGAGTTTCTTTTTAGAGAGAGAAATATTTGAGAGGAGAGTTTTGGAATGGAAGGAATTAGGCTTAGAAAGTATTTATAGGTCTTAGATTAAGGGTATAACCGACTTAGCTTAATAGGTAAACAATTAGGGAAAAGACCAAAAATCCCTTAATTAAAAACTGTCAGGGCCAATCTACGGTCCGTACATCAATTGACGGACCGTCTTGTTCTTCCGTCAATTGATTCAGAAAGTTCATTTTGGGCTGAAAATTTGGCTAAGTCTAGAAGGCATCTACGTCCCGTCAACTGAACTACGAACCGTCCTGCTATTTCGTAGGTCAAAGTTCAGAAACTTGGAAATCCTGAAATTTCACAGTGCCATTGACGGTTCCCACCTACGGCCCGTCAATCCATCTACGGCCCGTAGGTGGCCTCTGTAGGTCACTGTCTTCAGGTGAGTTCTACATTTTAAAATCCTTTGGAAGCTTGGGGTGTTACAATATCTACCCCTTGGGAACATTCTTCCTCGAATGAGAATCAAGACATCTTGAGAAGGGTAATAGACACGGACTAACAACCCAACCTAAAATGCAATCACATAAGTGCACATATCCGAGAAGGAAACCTCAACTCCAAGCTAAAGCATGATCCACGCAACATATAATGAAGACTTTATGCAACTCATACTCAAATGCACATAATCATATAAGACTCTTCATGAACATGCATAATCAAGGAATCATGGAAATCAACTATGACACATGAGACCAAAAGAATGAACAATGATGATCAAGATACCTCAAGCTAGAGTAGGATCGGAAGGAAAGAGATGAGGATATCGGGACATCATATCGGCCTCGACCTCCCAAGTAGCACCCTCAACCAATTAATTCCTCCATAAAAGTTTCACTGAAGCAACTTCCTTATTCCTTAACTTTCGGACTTGTCAGTCTAAAATCTCAATCGGAACCTCTTCATAAGAAAGACTATCATTTATGCCAAGATTCTCTAATTGCACTAAAGAGGTCAAATCACCGACACACTTCTTCAATAATGAGACATGGAAAACCAGATGCACCGATGCCAAATCATTAGGCAAGTCAAGCTCATAATCAACCTTACCTACACGTCTCAAAATCTTATATGGGCCTACATAACGGGGACTAAGCTTCCCTTTCTTCCCAAATCTCATTACACCCTTCATGGGTGAGATTTTCAAGTAAACACATTCATCCACATTGAATTCTAATTCTCTTCTTCTAACATCGGCATAGGACTTTTGTCGACTTTGAGCCTTTTTCAACCTTTACCTAATAAGTTGAACTTTCTCCATAGCCTCATGCACAAACTCCGGGCCTATCAAAGCAACTTCACCAACTTCAAACCAACCTATAGGAGATCTACACCTCCTACCATAGAGAGCCTCAAATGGAGCCATACCAATACTAGAATGGTAGCTATTGTTATAAGAAAACTCAATCAAAGGCAAGTGATCATCCAAAGTACCCTTGAAATCAATTGCAGAAGCTCTCAACATATCTTCCAAAGTTTGAATAGTACGCTTCGCTTGCCCATCGGTTTTGGGATGAAAGGCCATACTAAGCTTAACACGAGTACCAAGACCTTTTTGGAACGACTTCCAAAATTGAGAAGTAAATTGTGCACCACGATCGGAAATAATAGATAAGGGCACTCCATGCAGCCTAACCATCTCCCTCAAATACAACTTAGCATAATCCTCCGCCGATTAATAAGTCTTGACGAGAATGAAATGGGCAGACTTTGTCATTCTATCCACAACAACCCAAATGGAATCATATTTTCGCCTCGTGCGGGGCAAACCCACAATAAAATCCATATTCACATCCTCACACTTCCAAGTAGGAATACTAATATCTTGGGTCAAACCTCCCGGCCTTTGATACTCAACTTTCACTTGTTGGCGATTAGGACACTTAGCCACAAATTCTGCAATATCTTTCTTCATTCCTTCCACCAATAAATTTCCCGCAAATCATGGTACATTTTTGTAGCTCCTGGGTGGATGGAATATCGAGAACTATGGGCTTCCGATAAAATTTTCTTTCTTAAGCCCTCTACATTGGGAACACACAAACGACCTTGATATCGAAGCACACCATCTCCCCCTTAGGAGAAAACCTCTATGGACTTCTTGAGTACCACTTCCTTTAGTTCAACCAAGTTAGGATCAAGACCTTAATTAGCTTTCATATCATGCACAAAAGAGGATTCAAAACCCTTGTGAACCGTAACACCACCTTTAGTAGAATCAACCAATCTAACACCCAATCGGGCCAATCTATGGATATCGCGAACCAACTCTTTCTTACCATCCTCAACATGAGCAACACTACCAATAGATAATTGACTAAGGGCATCCACCAACACATTAGCCTTACCGAGATGATAGAGAACACTCATATCATAGTCTTTTAACAACTCGAGCCACCTTCTTAGGTGGAGATTCAAATCTTTCTATTTAAACACATATTGCAAACTCTTATGGTTGGTGAAGACATCTACATGTACCCATACAAATAATGTCGGCATATTTTCAAAGCAAACACAACTGCCGCTAATTCCAAATCATGAGTAGGATAGTTCTTTTCGTGCACCTTAAGTTATCTTGAAGCATATGCATTGACTTTCTTGTTTTGTATAAGAACACATCCTAGCCCAATTCTCGAGGCATCACAATAAACCACAAAACCATCGGATCTTTCCGGTAGAGTCAATATCGGAGCCGAAGTAAGTCGATCCTTCAACTCTTGAAAACTCTCCTCACATGCCTCGGACCATGCGAATTTAAACTTCTTTTGTCTCAAAGCCGTCAATGGAGAAGCAATGGATGAAAACCCTTCAACAAACCTCCTATAATAACCGGCTAAGCCCAACAAACTACGGATATCCAAAGGTGATAAAGGTCTAGGTCAATTCTTAACCACTTCCGTCTTCTTAGGATCTACCTCAATGCCCTTACTGGAAACAATGTGACCAAGATAAGCCACGAACCTTAACCAAAACTCACGTTTACTAGACTTCTTAAAGAGTTGTTGGTCCTTGAGGACTTGCAACACAATCCTCAAATGATTAACATGTTCACCCTCATTCTTTGAGTAGATCAAAATGTCTTCAATAAACACAATCACAAACATGTCAAGGTATTGCTTAAACACTCTATTCATCAAGTCCATAAATGCGGCCGGAGCATTTATCAAGCCAAACGATTTTACCAAGAACTCGTAGTGACCATACCTAGTCCAGAAAGCCATTTTCAGAATATCACTTCCTTCACCCTTAATTGGTGATAACCCGAACGAAGGTCGATCTTAGAGAAATAACTAGCCCCTTGATGTTGATCAAACAAGTCATCTATCCTTGGTAGAGGATACTTATTCTTAATGGTAACTTTGCTCAATTGGCGATAGTCGATACACATATGGAGTGGACCATCTTTCTTCCTTACAAACAAGACCGAAGCACACCATGGAGAAATACTTGGCCGGATGAAACCCTTATCCAAGAAGTCTTTCAACTTCTCTTTTAGTTCCTTAAGTTCCGCCGGAGCCATTCTGTAAGGAGGAATAGAAATAGGTTGCGTATCTTGGAGAAGGTCAATACCTAAGTCTATTTCCCTTTCGGAAGGAATATTGGGCAAGTCATTGGGAAACACTTCCGGAAACTTATTAACAACGGGAACCGACTCAAGAGTAGGGTTCTCAAAATCTATATCCCTCACCCTAAAAAGATTGTAAATGCAACCCTTTGAGATCATTTTTCTAGCTTTTAGATAAGAAACAAATTGACATCGAAACATAGAATTTCCTCCCTTCTACTCTTGGATAGGCTCATTTGGAAACTGAAACTTGACCATTCAGGTCCTACAATCAATAAAGGCAAAACAAGCATGCAACCAATCCATCCCAAGTATAACATCAAAATCTAGCATATCAAGCTCTACAAGATCAACAAGAGTGACTCTATGGGATAAGGAGATGGGACAATCTCTATAAACTCTCTTAACCATGATGGATTCTCCAATCGGAGTAGAAACACGAAAAGGATCTGGCAACACATCCGGAACAACATCAAACCTCCTAGCCACATATGCCGTCACAAAAGACAAGTTAGCACCAGGATGAAGCAAAACATAAACATCAAAATGGAAAACTCTTAACGTACCAGTAACCACATCGGGAGAGCTCTCTTGCTCATGACGAGCCTGAAGTGCATAAAATTGGTTATGCTTCTGAGCATTCGAACCCGATCCTCTAGGTGGAGTTTGCTTATTCTCTCTTCCCTTGGCCGTGAGAGATAGGCAATCCCTCATCTTGTGACCACTCTTTACAAAATTTTAACAACCATCCGTACCGGCTAGACATCTACCCTCATGCTTTTTCCCACACTTGGCACAAGGAGCCAATAAAGAACCACCATTATTTCCGCCCTGAGACTTGGGGTTAGACACCCCATCATTGTTGAACTTCGGAGGAGCATTGGATGAGCCTTGGCTGGAGAACCTTTGCCGAAATCTAGGACGACCATGTCCATCAGACCTTGCATGCGAAGAGTTACTATCTCTGGTCCTAGCCCTCTAGGTCTCCCTAGACCTTTCCTTAAGCTTTTCCTCTTCAATTTGTTTGGCATAAACCATGAGGTGAGAAATATCCATGTCATGCACAAGTATGGCGGTGCGACACTCTATCACAAACATATCAGACACTTTCGACACAAATTTGCTCATTCTTGCCCTTAGGTCGGCAACTATGGATAGAGCATATCTAACCAATTGTGTGAACTTCAATGCATACTCTTTCACACTCATATTTCCTTGTCGAAGGTTGATAAACCCAAGAACCTTATCCTCTCTCTTCTCAAGAGGGAAGAACCTATCAAGGAAAGCAACCTTGAATTTCTCCCAATCAAGAGGACCCTCATTAACTGCCCTCTCACTCTTCCATTGATTGAACCAAATTTGGGCAACGCCCTTGAGTTGATAAGCAGCTAACTCCGCCTTTTCTACCGGCGTCACACCCATGATCATCAACACCATGTACACTTCATCAATGAATTCTTGAGAATTTTCCTCAACCTTAGAGCCATGAATTTCTGGAGGATTCATCCTCGTAAATTCCCTCACTCTTGATGCCGCCATACCCACATTTGTGTTCACGGGAGCCACCACCTCTCAATTGGCTTGAGCTGTCACGGCTTGAGCCAACACTTGGAAAGCAGCCCTAAACTCTGCATTAGTCACTTGTTCTGCCGAAGGGTCAGCCGGAACTTGAGGAAGAGCTTCTTGTTCCACATTCTCTCCCATGTTTCTTCTAGCATAAGCTCTTCGGGTCAACATATCCTGAAACGCGTAGGATAGGGATTAGGAGAGAGATATATAGAGTTAAACTCTATGGCACGACTTAAGAGTAATGAAGGAAGTGGAATTTCTTAAATGTCTTATAGCCTCTCGTACATAAATGTGGCGCGCTTTACACTCCTGAACAAAACTCTACTTGACACGGCTTATGAGATATCTTAGGATCTTTCTAAAACCTTGCGCTTTGATACCAAGTTTGTCACTTGGTACCCCCTAGATGTGACATTGCATACAAGACCCCGAGAGGCCTCATACAAGCCCTTAGCATACATTACACACAAGATAATAGAGAATAAAAGTTTGAAAGAGAATTTCATATCAAAGCTTTTAAAAGAAACAACGGAAGTCTACAACTCATGTCTTAAAGCCTTCTAATATCATAGAATACGAATAAGAGTGATAGGGACGCAGCCCAATACAATATCCAACATAAGGAAACACATAAAATGGAAAATCCAACTAGGCTATGTCCTCGGATAATTGAGGACTCACCAAGTCTTCTTGTCAACTCTAATTCAATGCTCTAGCAACGAGTTGAAGGTGAATCGCCACGTCCTACACCAAAGAAGTTAATGTAGGCAAGAGTATGCATTAGCACAATTAAGTACTAAGTATGATAGCAATGCACATAAATCATTCTAGAAAGAGAGACATAATCATTACATACGATGGCCAAGCTAAAACCATGATAAACATGAAACATAAAGAATATATCAAGGCCAAAGTAAGCTAAATCATCATTCCTTCTTTTCTTTACTTCATTATGAGAACACTTGTTCATTAACTTATGGGGAAAACCCTGAACCGACATGTAAGACCATGTGAGCAATAAACACGGAATCTGGTGTCTACCCCACACTAAAAAGAGGTGTCCTACTTGCCAAGGTAAGACCAAGAACTTCTTAGCTTATGTGGATCCACTAGCTAATGCCTACTTAAAGACAGCAGCCTATGGTGGCAACATAGTTTATGGGATAGAGACTGCTTTAGGAGACTCGGCCTCAACTAACGTGAGAGCTCCATCTAGACCTCTACTAACGGGAGAGTTTTCACTGGAAGACCCGACCTATACTAACGGGAGGGCTTCCATCTCAATATCTACTCGGTGCTAAGCATAATTCCCACGGATTTGTCATTAACATATTTATATCATCAAACATGAAAAGGTACAACTAGGGTTACCAATTCAAGCTAAAACCATGCTTATAGATATTCATCTTCCAAGCTTACATCTTTAGAATAGCTCCTTAAGAACATGGGTAATTGCCTCTTTGTTCTTTTAAGTCATATTGAGAGAATTATGTTAGAAAACCTTTCACTACTCAACTATAGCATCATCATATCATAACTTTGGTACTTTACTCTCAAAGCACCCTTAATTCATCATGCTCATATTTCATAGTTCATAGAGTTCATATGGGTTCATGCAAGTTCAACTCATATCATGCAATTCAATGCAAGATCATGCAGCCATAATTAGGACAATTTACCCATACTTGAAGGAACTCACATAATAGAGGAAAATCATACTCTTGACTTGATCATGCTAAATTCATTCGATTATCCTTAATTGATTCATAATTCATGGTTGATTTCATAGAGAATTCATAAACTTCATCAAATCAAAACTCAACCCAACAATCAAAGCATAGATTTTCAAATTGGGGAGAATTAGATTGGGATCGTGGGGGTTCATGCAATCTTTACATCAAATCATGTAATTCACGCTAATTCGTGCACTAAGTTACTTTATCAGGCTAGATCGTGCACTAGGAATCATAAAATCAATAATTTGAATCATAGTTGAAGAACCCACAATGATTGATCACAAACCCTAATTCAATTGGGTTAGAGTAAACCTTTGAAAATCATGAAGAAGAGGAAGAGCCCATAAGGTCAAACAATTATTGAACTCAACTGAATCATATCGGAGCACATGAGACTTATCAGGAACATACTGTGAAACATAGACACATGGAAAATCGGGTGGGTAGCTAAAAATTTAGGGGGTAGGGTCAACTCATAAGTGACATCACCAAAAGTCTGCAAATTCTTATAGGTCGGTGCCTATGGTCACGATAACTCTTATACCAACTTCGAGGTGACCTAAGCTTTTCCTTAATAATACAAATTCTATCTAAGGCCTCTTGAAGTAAATCGGTACCACACAACCTAGGCTCTGAAGACTCAAACCAAACAACTAGAGAGTAGCAATGCCTACCATACAAGGCCTCGAACAAGACTATCTGAATACTTAGGTAGTAGTTGTTATTGTACACAAACCCTGCAAAAGGCAAGAATTGGTCCCACTTACCAAAAACTCCAATGCATAGGACCACAACATATCCTTCAAAACATAAATAATGAGCTCCTATTTCCCATCATTTAGCAGATAAAAAGTTGTGTTAAGATCAACACGGGTTCCCAACTCCCCCTAAAAGGTCCTCCAAAAGCAGGACGTGAATTGAGAACCCCTATCTGAAATAATGGATACTGGCACCCCGTGATGATGAAATAACTCTCAAATGTAGACACGAGCTAATCTCTAAGGAGTACTGAATGGGAAGGAAGTGTGATGACTTGGTTAATCGATCAATAATGACTCAAATATTGTCAACACCTCTAGAAGTCCGAGTAATTCCCATAACAATGTCCGTAGTGATACTCTCACACTTCCACTATAGAATGGGCAATCTCTGAAACTCACCCCCGGGCCTCAAATATTGGGTCTTCACAGCTGGAAACACAAGCAATAGGACACATAATCTATAATATCTCTCCTCATGCTACTCCACCAGTAATGCTACCTCAAATCATGATACATCTTCATGGTACCCAGATGATGGGTATCTGGAATCATGAGCCTCACGAAGAAAAAACTAAATAAAATCCTCAACCCTCGAAACATAAATACGACCATCAAACCTCAAAACCCAATAAGAATCAAAGGTAGACTACTAGCATTATCTCGCAAAACTCAATCTCGAATAGCCACAGTGGCCTCATCCTAAAACTAACGACCACAGATTCGCTCCAAATAGGGAAGACTGAACTCCCACATAGGTAACACCCGTCTAAAATCTGAAACATCAAGGTGAATCATCCTATTGGTTAAAGATTTAATGTCTAAATCCAAAGGTCACTCCATAATAGAAAAGAAGGAAAGACTACCCATATTCACTACCTTCCAACTTAAGGCATCCGCTACCACATTTGCCTTGCCCCGATAATATAGATTAGAGAGGTTGTAGTCCTTCAGGAACTCAATCCCACTATGATGCCTCAAATGAAGGTCCTTCTGGTTCATAACTTATCAAATACTCCTATGATCAATGTAGATCTCACATCTGACCCCATACAAGTAGTGCCTCCAAATCTTAAGCGTGAAAATTATTGGTACCAACTTCAAATCATGAGTGTGATAGTTGCGCTTACGCACCTTAAATTACCTCGATACATAAGCTATAAAACGACCCCGCTGCGTCAACACACAACCAAACCAATGTTCAATGCATCACAATACACTATGAAGCTATCGCCCTCAATAGGAAAAGTCAAAACGAGCGGCAGTAAGAAAAACCTTGAGCTTCTGAAAAATCCACTCAAAGGGAACATCAAGGCGAGTCAACTGAATCAAAGGCCTACAATAGTCGAGAAGCCCTCAAAAAACTGTGTGTAATACCCCACTAATCCGATGAAGCTCTAAATCTCAACCACTAAGGTGGGCCTAACCAAATAACAAATAGCCTCAACTTTCACTAGATCAACCATAATTCCATCCTTTGACTCCAGATGCTCCATGCATGCTACAGACTCATGTAAAACCACACACTTTTAGAACTTGGCATAAAGTCATTGATCTCTCAAAGTCTGGACCACAGTCCTCAAATGCTGCTTGTTGTCGTCCCGACTTCGTCAGTACACAAAAATGTCATCAATGAACACAATGAAAAAGAAATCAATATATATCCTTAACACATGTGTCGCCAAGTCTATGAATGCCACAAGGGCATAGGTCAACCCAAAAAACATCACTAGGAACTTATTATTGCCACACTCAGTCCTAAATGCAGTCTTAGGGATTTATCTTTCCCTAATCCTCAGCTGATGGAAAAGGGAACTCAAATCAATCTTACAAAACACCACGACATCTTGCAACTAGTCAAGAATATCATTAATGCGAAGCATTATGTACCTTTTCTTCACCATCACCTTGTTCAGCTACTCATAATCAATACATATCTGCATTGTCCCGTTCTTCTTCTTCACAAATAAAATTGAGGCACACCCAAGGTGACACACTCAGTCGAATGAATCCCTTACCTAAGAGATACTGAAGTTGAAAATTTAGCTCCTTGAGCTCTACAGGGACCATACGATAATACAGAATAGAAATAGGATGAGTGCTCAGCTCGAGCTTAATAGAAAAGTGGATATCACGCTCTAGGGGAAGGCTAGGTAGATCCTAGGGAATACATTTGAGAAGTTTCGCATAGTAGGAAGTGAATCAACTGTAGGGCTCTCCCTACTAACATTAGGAACATAGGCCAAATAAGCTAGACACCCACTAGAAATAGACCTCTTAGCCCAAACAAAAGAAATAACCCAAATTGGCAAGTGACACAAAGAGCCATGCCATACAACTAGAGGGATACTAGGCATGGCTAAGGTAATGGTCTTAGCAAAAAAATCCACGATCGCACAGTAGGGGATAATAATTCCATGCCCAAAATAAAATCAAAGTCCAAAATATCAAGCACAATTATATCAGCCTGAGTGTGACATCCTTTAATAGTCACTACACATGATCTATAAACCTGATCCAATACTAAAGACTCACCCACGAGGGTCGAAACACATAATGACACTGATAAAGGCTGAGAACACATACCCAACCAGGAAGCATAGTATACAGATCCATATGAAAAACTAGAACCCACATCAAATAAAGTTGAGGTCGGCTTATGGCATAAAATAATTGTACCTATGATAATAGAGTTCAATGCCTCAGACTTTGCCCTTGCTAAAGCTTCATATAGGTGGCCATGTCTTCCTCTACCCTATGCATCAGATCTACCACCTGACCAACCTCCCCGAGTTCCTCCTAGGCCCTTCCTGAGCTCTCTTGTGAACACCTAGGTGGTCCTGACCCTGGCACCGCATCTAGCCAGAGTTTCTACTACTGCAACTTATTATGTTTGATGTGAAGTAGGTGTAATTGTCCCTCACCAAGATAGTCTTTAGAGAAATGTTAAATCTCACCAGAGTCATACCAACCATGGAAAGATGGGCCAACAAAATAATGAAAACAATGGCCCGATGTACCCTGATGTGAGCCACTCAAATTTTGACCACTCTGGATTTATTTCTCCCTCTATGAAGCCCAAAGCCTACCAAAACAGGCCGGCTAAACTGACCCTCTAAAACCGCTGTCCAAACCTTTCATAGGAGTCCCTATCCCTACACTAAGACCCACTATAGTTTCCCTAATGACGAGCCCTCTTGTTGCTGCCCCCATGAGCCTCAGGTGGAGCTCTTCCATAGTGCAGGCATGATCAATGACATCCAACAAAGAGCGGCATGCTGAAACCATAGAGTGGGCCTCAATCTGTAGCTGAAGCATCAAGCCACGAACAAAGAAACAATCTCTTTCCTGCTCAGTAGGTAATATCATTGTAGCATGCTTGGAGATTTCGTGAAATCTAGCCTTCTACTCGGACATAGTGATGGATAACTGCTCCAACTTTGAGAACTGGTCCCAAAGTTTATCCCTAACTCTACGGTATGAACCTGACCAAGAAGGCCTCTGAAAACTCAATCCATGACACTGGGGCCACGCAGCTGGTCTAACCTCTAAACATGAATGCAACCACGGCCTTGTTGGCTCATTAAACTGATAAGTGATGCAGTCGGTTCCTCTCGACTCCACTAGTCCAAAAGTGTAAAGCCGCTCATCACTAGTAATCAAAAACTCATAGGCGTCCGCCATAATCGCCCTAGAAAACCTCGAACAAGATAATCTCAGGAACACTCCGAGAATCTTCTTCTTCTACAATGGCATAGCTTTTGCCTCAATAACTGGCTGGGTAGCAGCAGGTGTTGGTGGACCCTCTACCTGCGGAGCCACTATGACAGGATGATCTTGTGTTGCTGGCACAACTGTGATAATGCTTAAACTACTCTTCAAACCCTATTAAAAGAGTAAGCGGTTGTTGTCAATAAAAATACCCAACTAAGAGTAAGGGTCGAATCTCATAGGTAATGGTATAAGAGAATAAATTCTATCAAGAAATCAAGATTGTAAATTAGTTCATTTGCAGTAACAAGAACAATAGGTGGTTGATTCCACCAAATTTAATAAAAGTGTTTGGTTATCACAGATGATAATTAAGCTAAGATTTTAGAAATTCAAATAAGTAACAAGTAATCTAGGGGTGCAAGAATTGGAAATTGATGTCACAGAGGGGTAATTATGTTGCTCTATAGTGATGAACATTTATGGATAGGCTTGGTCATCTTCAATGACACTAATCTTCTTTCGATCTAATAGCATTATTGCATAGAATCTCCTTTCGTTCTCATCTATGCACAATACTAAACAACCAAATACCATGCACTTTCTCCCTTTCGATGTAGAAATAGGGCAAATAGATCTGACCCATAACCTCTATTTTCAAGCAAGTTATAGACATCAAATCTAAATTGCAAGTATTTGACTAATTATCCATTGTATCAATCGTAGATCAGAAGTTGGGATTAAGTTTGAAACCTTAACCCATAAATTAACCCCTTCTAATTAGCCCAAATCCATGTATGAATCGCAGCAAAATAGAGCATAACACAGTACCCACTACATTAAATTAACACCCAACCCCATGATTACACCTCTAGATCTTGTCGTTTTAGCCACGCGTCAGAAAATGTAAAGAAATTATACCTTTCATGAGAAAAGCCATGGGTAGAATGAAATTAGTAATTACAAGCAATACCCACTTTGTATTTCAACTTCAAATTCAAATTCAAGAACAAAAATTAAAAAACCCCAAAAATTAAAAGTGTTCTTCACAAATAAAAGGTATTTTTCTCTCTACAAGATTCAGAACTTTCTAACTTATTTTGGACTCTTTTTTCTCTTTCATTTAGGCTATTTATAGTTTTCCAAAATTTATCCCAAAAATTGAATGCGTGACCATTAGGAGACGTTAGTCGAGCTCGCCGATCGCATTAAGTAGATCGTCAACTATTCTTCAGCTCGCCTTTCTCTTGCTTTATGCTTCAGGTGAAACGAACCTCAGTCAGTGAGTTCTTTCGAGTCTACCTTTCACATTCGACAAATTTTTGAGTACCACCTTTCTTTGCCTTTCAAGCCTTCAATTTTTCTCTTTGTACTGTCGTCACCTTCGGTTATTGTCCGTATGTTCACCTTTTTCATTCGACGTGTAGCCTTTCCATTTAGATTTCACCGACCCACCTCACTTAATTCAAGTGTTGTGCACTTTCAATTTTGGCGAGGTCATACCTATTACGCGATCCTCCCTTCTTGTTAGGTGATCAACAATGTGGAGTTTACACCTCTTTTCTTAATTTTGGCCATTCTTTCAAGCATTCATCCTTTCCTCATCCTTTAGCCTTCATAGCTGCAAATAATAAAAATATCATTAGAATAAGACATAATTAGGCATTGAGGACACTAATTACTGAGCTAAATCAACATCAAATGAGTGTAAATCTACCACTCATCAACACCCCCAACATAAAGTTTTTCTTGTCCTCAAGTAAATAAAGAACACAATCAGCTCAACAAGGGTGTCTACAACAGTTCTCAATGAGAGCTAATATGCAAGTGTCGTTACAAGATCACTCTTAACAACATGCTACACTCAATCATGATCAAGAAGCTTCAAATAATGACTAGCCAGTCTCAACCCAAGCTCAAGCCCACTATAACATCTTTTCTAATGTAAGACCATGTTTCAATAGATTCTTTCAAGTGCCCTCACATCAAGAACGATTCCATGCTCTCAAAAAGAAAATAAATATTGAAGTAATGAATTGATGAGTGGTAGATATACACTCATTTGAGGTCTATTTAGCACAATAATTAGGGTCCTCAATGTCTAATTTTATCCTATTATGTTGATATGTTGATAATTTGCAGCTAGAAAGGTAAATGGACAAGGCAAGGATTGATTTTTGAAAGAATGGCAAAAAATGCAAAAAGAAGTGCTAACTACACATTGTTGATCGCCAAACAATGAAAGGCGGATCACCTAGTGATCCCGACCTCACCCAAAATGAGAGTGCATAGCACTTGTGTTTATCAAAATAGGTCGGTGAACTCTAACAGATAAGGCGATACACTGAATGAGAAGGGAGAACTTGCTGATTGTCACCGAAAATAACAGTGCAAGGATAAAAAACTTGAATGCTTGAAAGGTGAACTAAGGTCGTACTCGGTGATGCAACAAATGTGAAAGGCTGACTCAATCGAGTTTGCTAACTGAGGTTCAAATACCTGAAGCCTAGAGCATGAAAAGGTGAGCTAAAGGATCAGAGGCAATTCACCGAACGAACTTGGTGAGCCCGACTAATGTCGCCGAAGGAGATAATCATTAAGTTTTTGGGCCAACTTTTAGGAAACTATAAATAGCCCAAATGATTGAGAAAAGGAAGAGAATTTTTATGCTAGAATTGAGTATTTTTAAATTTAGAGAGAGAAAACACTTAACCTTTGTGAAGAACACTTATAAGGTTTTGGGATTTTCAACTTTGCTCTTAAATTTGATAAATTGAAGTTGAATCCAAAGTGGATTTACTTGTAATTGCTTAACTTCATGTTCATGGAAGGTATATTTTCTTTACTTTTTATGATAGGTGGCTAAAACCCCAAGATCTAGGGGTGTAATTATGGGGTTGGGTATTGATTTAATGTAGTGGGTATTGTGGTATTCTTTGTTTTGCTGCTTTTCATACATGATTTTGGCTAATTATAATGGGGTTAATTTATGGGTTAAGGTTGCAAACTTAATTCCTACTTTCGATCTTCGGTTGATGCTCAAAAGAGATTGATTGGAGTGGGTAATTAGTCAAATACTAACAATTTAGTTTTGATGTCTGTAACTTTCTTGAAAAATAAAGGCAATGGGTCAGATCTATTTGCCCTATTTCGGCATCGAAACAGAGAATAGAGTAAGGTATTGGGTTGTTTAGATTGGCATGTCGATGAGACCGAAAGGAGATTCTACGTATAGATGCTTTGAGATCTAAAGATGATTAGCGTCATTAAAGTTTACCTAGCCTATTTATGAATGTTCATCACTATAGAGCAGCAAAATTACCCCTATGTCACATCGATTTCCAATCCCCGCACCCCTAGATTGCTTTCTAATTCTTGAATTCTCTGAATTTTTAGTTTAATTGTGATAATTGATAAAAAATAAAAAATTATTAAATTGGTGGAATCATCCACCCACTTGTTCTTGCTATTACAAATGAGCAATTTTACAATCTAAATTTCTTGATATGAATTCTCTACGATATATCATTCCCTGTGGGATTCGACCCCGACTCTTCGTTGGGTTTTGTTGACAATGACTACTTTCCCTTTTAATTTGTTTTAAAAAGGACACTTGAGAGTTATCATGAATCAATGCCACTCTCACTTTTTCAAAGCATTGTTGCAATCATTTTCACCTGTTCTCAAGTTCTTTTCATTCTTTTTGTTTTGAGAACTCAAAATTTGTCTTGTTAATCATTTTATTGGGAACCCCCTTTTATTCCACCAGCTCTCTTCTTCATTTCAATTTTATTTTAACATTGTTCATCAGAATGTTTCTCTTCTTTCATTTTTTATAAGGAGGGGTTCCTTCTTTTTGTAACAAACTTAAAAGTTGAGTCTCATTTCATCTTTCTTTGCCTTTCACTTGGATTTTCTTTCTCCTTCCTTTCCACACCCCCAACTTAGGCTTCTAACCTAAATTGGCTATTCAAACAAACCAATGCTTCAAAAAGGATTTAGGGTGAGAAGGTAGGGACAAGTTGGCACAAGGGGTTTCAATATGGTTGTCAACAAATGGATTAGACTCAAATGGTACCAAAATGGATGCACACCCTCACAAGGTAATCACAAATGATAGGGAAGTTTTGGGTTCCCTCTCAGAATTTTCGCCCAAGATCATGCCTTACAATTACCAAGGATTAGACAATTAGACTAGCAAGGAAAATTTGACGATTCTACACACTTTCTTTCAAGTAAAACCTCACCACACATGGCACTTCAAATACACTCATTTAACAAAGCCTGAAAAGATCAAAAGCATGAGTGCGATGTTCATTGCAAGGCTCACATCAAAACACAGCTAGTCAACACAAGATTCTAAAAGATCACTCAAAAGTACAACCACGTCAATTTCTTTCTATCAATACAAACACTAGACACAATGCTCATCGTGAGTACTATTACATACATCAATATTGTACACGATTGAACCTCAAATATTTATCAATGAAAACTCAAGCATTTCACGATTTCTAAAATACATCGGGCATGAGAAAATTCTAGAGAAAGAGATAAAAATGAGAGATACACCAATCAAATGAAGCACTCATAAAAACAAAAAAAATACTACAATCATCCAAGGCTGAGAGTAACAAAATAAAAAAATACAATAAGAAGGTGAATATTAGCACAAATTCCCTCACCCCACCAAAATGTTAACAGTAGTGTCCTCAATGCGAAAATAAGAGAAAAGAGTACGGGAGGAAAGGTGAAAAGGTCCCCCTGACAGGCTATGCCTGTGGAGTGCTCCCATGAGGAGTCTCTGGAAGAGTGACCGCAACCAGGGAATAAGTTCCCAATAGAATAGTAGGAGGAATGGTGGAGTCTAAAGAGACTCGACTTGTAACACCTCAAGCTTCCAAGGGATTTTAAAATGCAGAACTCACCTGAAGACAGTGACCTACGGAGGCCACCTACGGGCCGTAGATGGATTGACGGGCCGTAGGTGGGAACCGTCAATGGCAATGTGAAAATTTCAGGATTTTCAAGTTTCTGAACTTTGACCTACGGAATAACAGGACGGTTCGTAGTTCAGTTGACGGGCCGTAGATGGGTTCCGTAGATGCCTTCCAGACTTAGCCAAATTTTCAGCCCAAAATGAATTTTTTGAATCAATTGACGGAAGAACAGGACGGTTCGTCAATTGATATACGGACCGTAGATCCTGTCCGTCGATTGGCCCCGACAGTTTTTAATTAAGGGCTTTTTGGTCTTTTTCCTAATTGTTTACCTATTAAGATAAGTCGGTTATACCATTAATCTTAGACCTATAAATACTTTCTAAGCCTAATTCCTTTCATTGTAATACATTCCAAAACTCTCCTCTCTCAAATAATTCTCTCTCAAAAAAAGAAACTCTCTCAACTCTCAAGGAAGAAGAAGGAGCTTGAATCCTCCATTGAAGACCTTCAATCTTCTCCAATTTCTTGTGGATTGCTTTGAGGTATGATAGTGTTCACCATTAGGAGTCTTTTCCTCCAATGGGACCTTCCTCTTCTTCATGATTTTCAAAGGTTTACTCTAACCCAATTGAACTAGGGTTTGTGATCAATCATTGTGGGTTCTTTAATTGTGATTCCAATTATTGATTTTATAATTCCTTGTGCACGATTTAACGTGATAAAGTAACTTAGTGCACGAATTAGCGTGAATTACATGATTTAATGTAAAGATTGCATGAACCCCCATGATCCCAAGCTAATTCTCCCCAATTTGATATATATGCTTTGAATTGGTAACCCTAGTTGTATCTTTTCATGTTTGATGATATAAATATGTTAATGACTAATCCGTGGAAATTATTCTTAGCACCGAGTGGATATTGAGATGGAAGCCCTCCCGTTTGTAGAGGCCGGATCTTCTAGTGAAAGCTCTCCTGTTAGTAGAGGCTGGGTTTTCTAGATGGAACTCTCCCGTTAGTTGAGTGCGAGTCTCCTAAAGCAATCTCTATCCCATAAACTATGTTACCACCATAGGATGTTGTCTTTAAGTAGACATTAGCTAGTGGATCCACATAAGCTAAGAAGTTCATAGTCTTACCTTGGTAAGTAGGACACCCCTTTTCGGTGTGGGGTAGACTCCAGATTCCGTGTTGATAGCTCACATGGTCTTACATGTCGGTTAAGGATTTTACCCACAAGTTAATGAACAAGTGTTCTCATGATGTAGTAAAGAAAAGAAGGAAAGATGATTTAGCTTGCTTTGTCCTTAATATATGCTTTATGTTTCATGTTTCTCATGTTTATGATGTTTTTAGCTTGGCCATTGCATGTCATGATTATGTCTCTCTCTAGCATGATTTGTGTGTTTATGTGCATTGCTATCATACTTAGTACTTAATTGTGCTAACGCATACTCTTGCCTACATTAACTTCTTTGGTGTAGGACGTGGCAATTCACCTTCCACTCGTGGCTAGAGCATTGACTTAGAGTTGGGAAGAAGACTTGGTGAGTCCTCATCCATCCGAGGACATGGACTAGTTGTTCTTATTTTCATGTCATTTCTATTCAGTGTTAGATATTGTATTGGGCTGTGTCCCTATCACTTTTATTCGTATTCTATGATATTAGAAGGCTTTGTGGGTACGGTGGCATCTAGAATGAGGGATTTCACTATGATGAATCCTCCTTAGTTTCATCGGTCTAAGGTTGAGGAAGATCCTAAAGAGTTCATTGATGAGGTGTATAAGGTGCTAATGATCATTGGTGTAACCCCGGTGGAGAAGGCGGAATTGGCCACTTATCAACTCAAGGATGTGGCTCAAGTATTGTTTGAGCAATGGAAAAGTGAGAGGCATGTCGATGCGGGTCCTCTTGATTGGGAGAAGTTTAAGGTTGCATTCCTTGATAGGTTCTTTCTCCTTGAGATGAGGGACGCAAGGGTTCTTGAGTTCATCAACCTTCGTCAAGGAAACATGAGTTTTAAAGAGTATTCTTTGAAGTTCACACAATTGTCTAGGTATACCCCCACTATAGTTGCTGATTCTAGGGCAAGAATGAGTAAGTTTGTTTCGAGAGTGTCCGAATTGGTGGTCAAAGAATGTCGTACAGCTATGCTCATCAATGATATGGACATTTTGATAAGTCGATAGTTTTGACTCATTAATAGCTTTATTTTTGCCAAATTGGTGTCCTTAATGCCTATTTTGTACCTATAACTAATGTTAAATCATTTGTGTGAAGCATGAAGGTTTTGGAATGAGGCAATGACAAGATAACGCAGAGAGAAGCTGTAAAGTAACAAAACGGAAGGAAAAAGGAAGCTTAAACTCACAAAAAGGAACTCGGTGACACGCCGAGTGGAAATTCTCATTGCCTAAAGTTCCAGCAGTCAGGGGAAGGATTAAAGGCAAGTCAGAGAGCTGAAGAACCAATCGGTGCATCGCCGATAAGAACAGCGAGCGCGATATTCACCGCCTAATATTCCAGGAGAAAAATAGTGCACAAGCAAAGAAATAAAATGTAACACACCATGCTTCCAAAGGATTTAAAAATGCAGAACTCACCTGAAGACAGTGACCTACTGAAGCCACCTACGGGCCGTAGATGGATTGACAGGCCGTAGGTGGGAACCGTCAATAGCACTATAAAATTTCAGGATTTCCAAGTTTCTGAACTTTGACCTACGGAATAACAGGACGGTTCGTAGTTCAGTTGACGGGCCGTAGATGGGTTCCGTAGAATCCTTCCAGACTTAGCCAAATTTTTAGCCCAAAATGAACTTTCTGAATCAATTGCCGGAAGAACAGGACGGTCTGTTAATTGATGTACGGACCGTAGATCCTGTCCGTCGATTGGCCCCGATAGTTTTTAATTAAGGGCTTTTTGGTCTTTTCCCTAATTGTTTACCTATTAAACTAAGTCGGTTATACCCTTAATCTAAGACCTATATATACTTTCTAAGCCTAATTCCTTTCATTCTAATTCATTTTAAAACTCTCCTCTCTTAAATATTTCTCTCTCAAAAAAGAAACTCTCTCAACTCTCAAGGAAGAACAAGAAGCTTGAATCCCCCATTGAAGACCTTCAATCTTCTCCAATTTCTTGTGGATTGCTTTGAGGTATGATAGTGTTCACCATTAGGATTCTTTTCCTCCAATGGACCCTTCCTCTTCTTCATGATTTTCAAAGGTTTACTCTAACCCAGTGGAATTAGGGTTTGTGATCAATCATTGTGGGTTCTTCAATTATGATTCCAATGATTGATTTTATGATTCCTAGTGCACGATTTAGCGTGATAAAGTAACTTAGTGCTCGAATTAGCATGAATTACATGATTTGATGTAAAGATTTGCATGAACCCCCATAATCCCAAGCTAATTCTCCCCAATTTGATAATCTATGCTTTGATTGTTGGGTTGAGTTATGATTTTGATGAAGTTTATGAATTCTCTATGAAATCAAGCATGAATTATGAATGAATTGAGGATAATCTTATGAATTTTGCATGATCAAGTCAAAAGTATGATTTTCCTCTATTATGTGAGTTCCTTAAAGTATGTGTAAATTGTCTTAATTATGGCTTTCTAAGTATGAGCTTGTATTGAATTGCATGGTATGAGTTGAACTTGCATGAACCCATATGAACTCTATGAACTATGAAATATGAGCATGATGAATTGAGGCTGCTTTGAGAGTAAAGTACCAAAGTTATTATATGATGATGCTATGGTTGAGTAGTGAAAGGTTTTATCACGTAATTCTCCCATTATGATAAAAGAAGAACAAAGAGGCGATTACCCATGTTCTTAAGGAGCTATTCTAATGAAGTAAGCTTGGACAAGGTCCATGAAAAATGAATATCTATAAGCATGATTTTAGCTTCAATTGTTAACCTTAGTTGTACCTTTTCACGTTTGATGATATAAATATGTTAATGACTAATCCGTGGGAATTATGCTTAGCACCGAGTGGATATTGAGATGGAAGCCCTCCCGTTAGTAGAGGCCGGGTCTTCTTGTGAAAGCTCTCCCGTTAGTAGAGGCTGGGTTTTCTAGATGGAGCTCACCATCTTTCTTTTTAAACACATATTGCAAACTTTTATGGTCGGTGAAGACATCTACATGTACTCCATACAAATAATGTCGTCATATTTTCAAAGCTAACACAACTGCCGCTAATTCCAAGTCATGAGTAGGATAGTTTTTTTCGTGCACTTTGAGTTTCCTAGAAGCATAAGCAATGACTTTCTCGTTTTGCATAAGAACAAATCCTAGCCCAATTCTCCAGTCATCACAATAAACCACAAAACCATTAGATCCTTCCGGTAGAGTCAGTATCGGAGCCGAAGAAAGTCGATCCTTCAACTCTTGAAAACTCTTCTCACATGCCTTGGACCATGCAAATTTAACCTTCTTTTGAGTCAAAGTCGTCAATGGAGAAGCAATGGATGAAAACCCTTAAAATAACCTCCTATAATAATCGGCTAAGCCAAGAAACTACGGATATCCAAAGGTGATAAAGGTCAGGGCCAATTCTTAACCGCTTCCATCTTCTTAGGATCTACTTCAATGCCCTTACCGGAAATAATGTGACAAAGAAAAGCCACAGACCTTAACCAAAACTCACATTTACTAAACTTCGCAAAGAGTTGTTGGTCCTTGAGGACTTGCAACACCATCCTCAAATGATTAATATGTTCACCTTCATTCATTGAGTACATCAAAATATCGTCAATAAACACAATCACAAACATGTCAAGGTATTGCTTAAACACTTTATTCATCAAGTCCATAAATGCGGCCGGGGCATTTGTCAACCCAAACGACATTACCAAGAACTTATAGTGACCATACCTAGTCTGGAAAGCCGTTTTTGGAATATCATCTTCTTTCACCCTTAATTGGTGATAGCCCGAATGAAGGTCGATCTTAGAGAAATAACCAGCCCCTTGAAGCTGATCAAACAAGTCATCTATCCTTGGTAGAGGATACTTATTCTTAATGGTAACCTTGTTCAATTGGCGAGAGTCGATACACATATGGAGTGAACCATCTTTCTTCCTTACAAACAAGAACGGAGCACCCTCATGGAGAAATACTTGGCCGGATGAAACCCTTATCCAACAAGTCTTTCAACTGCTCTTTTAGTTCCTTAAGTTCCACCGGAGCCATTCTATAAGGAGGAATAGAAATAGGTTGCGTATGTGGGAGAAGGTCAATACCGAAGTCTATTTCCCTTTCGGGAGGAATACCGGGCAAGTCATCGGGAAACACTTCCAGAAACTCATTAACAACGGGGACCGACTCAAGAGTAGGGGTTTCAAAATATATATCCCTCAACCTAACAAGATGGTAAATGCAACCCTTTGAGATCATCTTTCTAGCTTTTAGATAAGAAACAAATTGACCTCGAAACATAGAATTTCCTCCCTTCTACTCTAGGATAGGCTCATTTGGAAATTGAAACTTGACCATTCGGGTCCTACAATCAATAGAGGCATAAAAAGCATGCAACCAATCCATCCCAAGAATAATATCAAAATCTAGCATATCAAGCTCTACAAGATCAACAAGAGTGACTCTATGGGATAAGGAGACGGCACAATCTCTATAAACTCTCTTAGCCATGATAGATTCTCCAAACGGAGTAGAAACACGAAAAGGAACTAGCAACACATCCGGAACAACATCAAACCTCATAGCCACATATGGCGTCACAAAAGACAAGGTAGCACCGGGATCAAGCAAAGCATAAACATCAAAATGGAAAACTCTTAACATACCGGTTACCACATCGGGAGAGCTTTCTTGCTCATGACGAGCCTGAAGTGCATAAAATTGGTTTTGCTTCTGAGCATTCGAACCTAATCCCCTAGGTGGAGCTTGCTTATTCTCTCTTCCCTTGGCCGTGAGAGATGGACAATCCCTCATCTTGTGACCACTCTTTCCACAATTATAACAACCATCCATACTGGCTAGACATCTACCTTCATGCTTTTTCCCACACTTGGCACAAGGAGCCAATAAAGAACCACCATTATTTCCTCCTTGAACCTGGGGTCAGACACCCTATCATTGTTGGACTTCGGAGGAGCATTGGATGAGCCTTGGTTAGAGAACCTTGGTCAAAATCTAGGACGAGCATGTCCATCGAACCTTGCATGCCAAGGGTTTCCATCTTAGGTCCTAGCCCTCTTGGTCTCCCTAGACTTTCCCTTAAGCTTTTCTTCTTCAATTTGTTCGGCATAAACCATAAGGTGAGAAATATCCATGTCATGCACAAGCATGGCGGTGCGGCACTCTTTCACCAACATATCGAACACTCCCGACACAAATTTGCTCATTCTTTCCCTTGAGTCGGCAACTATGGATGGAGCATATCTAGCCAATTGTGTGAACTTCAATGCATACTCTTTCACACTCATATTTCCTTGTCGAAGGTTGATAAACTCATGCACCTTAGCCTCTCACTTCTAAAGAGGGAAGAACCTATCAAGGAAAGCAACCTTGAATTTCTCCCAATCAAGAGGACCCTCATTAACTGCTCTCTCACTCTTCCATTGATTGAACCAAATTTGGGCAACACCCTTGAGTTGTTAAGCGGCCAACTCCACCTTTTCTTCCTGCATCACACCCATGATCATCCATACTTTTTACACTTCATCAATGAATTCTTGAAGATCTTCCTCTACCTTAGAGCCATGGAATTCCAGAGGATTCATCCTCGTAAAGTCCCTCAATCTTGATGCCGTCGTACCCACATTTGGGTTCATGGGAGCCATCACCTCTCTATTGGCTTGAGCCGTCACGGCTTGAGCCAACACTTGGAAAGCAGCCCTAAACTCCGCATTAGTCACTTGTTCCGCCAAAAGGTCGTCTGGAACTTGAGGAGCTTCAAGAGGAGCTTCTTCTTCCACATTCTCTCCCATGTTTCTTCTAGCGTAAGCTCTTCGGGTAAGCATATCCTGAAACGCGTAAGATAGGGATTAGGAGAGAGATATATAGAGATAAACTCTATGGTACGACTTAAGAGTAATGAAAGAAGTGGAATTTCTTAAATGTCTTATAGCCTCTCATTCATAAATGTGGCGCGCTTCACACTCATGAACAACACTCTACTTGACGTGGCTTATGAGACATCCTAGGATCTTTCTAAAACCTTACGCTCTGAATACCAAGTTTGTCACGACCTAGGGTGGACCCTAGATGTAACACGGCGTACAATACCCCGAGAGGCCTCATACAAGCCCTTAGCATACATATCATACAAGATAATAAAAAATAAGAGTTCAAAAGAGTATTTTATATCAAAGCTTTACTCAAAACAGCGGAAAGTCTACAACTCATGTCTCAAAGCCTTCTAATATCATAGAATATGAATAAAAGTGATAGGGACGCAGCCCAATACAATATCCAACATAAGGAAAGACATAAAATGTAAAATCCAACTAGGCTATGTCCTCGAATGGATGAGGACTCACCAAGTCTTGTTCCCAACTCTAAATCAATGCTCTAGCCACGAGTGAAAGGTGAATCGCCACGTCCTACACCAAAGAAGTTAATGTAGGCAAGAGTATGCGTTAGCATAATTAAGTACTAAGTATGATAGCAATGCACATAAACAGATAAATTATGCTAGAGAGAGACATAATCATGACATGCAATGGCCAAGCTAAAAACATGATAAACATGAGAAACATGAAACATAAAGCATATATCAAGGCCAAAGCAAGCTAAATCATCTTTCCTTCTTTTCTTTACTTCATCATGAGAACACTTGCTCATTAACTTGTGGGCAAAAGCCTTAACCGACATGAAAGACCATGTGAGCTATCAACACGGAATCCGGTGTCTACCCTACACCAAAAAGGGGTGTCCTACTTGCCAAGGTAAGACCATGAACTTCTTAGCTTATGTGGATCCACTAGCTAATGTCTACTTAAAGACAATATCCTATGGTGGCAACATAGTTTATGGGATAGAGATTGCTTTAGGAGACTCGGCCTCAACTAACGGGAAAGCTTTCACTAGAAGACCCGGCCTTAACTAACGGGAGAGCTTTCACTAGAAAACCCGGCCTTAACTAACGGGAGGGCTTCCATCTCAATATCCACTCGGTTCTAAGCATAATTCCCACGAATTAGTCATTAACATATTTATATCATCAAACATGAAAAGGTACAGCTCGGGTTACCAATTCAAGCTAAAATCATACTTATAGATATTCATCTTTCATGGACCTTATCCAAGCTTACATCATTAGAATAGCTCCTTAAGAACATGGGTAATCGCCTCTTTGTTCTTCTTTTATGATAGTGTGAGAATTATGTGAGAAAACCTTTCACTACTCAACTATAACATTATCATATCATAACTTTTGCACTTTACTCTCAAAGTACCCTTAATTCATTATGCTCATATTTCATAGTTCATATGGGTTCATGCAAGTTCAACTCATATTATGCAATTCAATGCAAGCTCATGCTTAGAAAGCCATAATTAAGACAATTTACCCATACTTGAAGGAACTCACATAATAGAGGAAAATCATGCTTTTGACTTGATCATGCTAAATTCATAAGATTATCCTCAATTCATTCATAATTCATGCTTGATTTCATAGAGAATTCATAAACTTCATCAAATCATAATTCAACCCAACAATCAAAGCATAGATTATCAAATTGGGGAGAATTAGATTGGGATCATGGGGGTTCATGCAATCTTTACATCAAATCATGTAATTCACACAAATTCATGCACTAAGTTACGTTATCACGCTAAATCATGCACTAGGAATCATAAAATCAATAATTAATATTATAATTGAAAACCCACAATGATTGACCACAAATCCTAATTCAATTAGATTAGAGTAAACCTTTGAAAATCATAAAAAAGAGGAAGGCCCATTGGAGGAAAAGTCTCCTAATGGTGAACACTATCATACCTCAAATAAATCCACTAGAATTGGAGAAGATTGAAGGTCTTTAATGGAGGATTCAAGCTCCTTCTTCTTCCTTGAGAGTTGAGAGAGTTTCTTTTTAGAGACAGAAATATTTGAGAGAGGAGAGTTTTGGAATGCATTAGAATGAAAAGAATTAGGCTTAGAAAGTTTTTTTAGGTCTTAGATTAAGGGTATAACCGACTTAGCTTAATAGGTAAATAATTAGGGAAAAGACCAAAAAGCCCTGAATTAAAAATTGTCGGGGCCAATCGACGGACAGGATTTACGTTCCGTACATCAATTGACGGACCGTCATGTTCTTCCGTCAATTGATTCAGAAAGTTCATTTTGGGTTGAAAATTTTGCCAAGTCTGGAAGGCATCTACGGAACCCATCTACGGCCCGTCAACTGGACTACGAACCGTCCATCTATTCCGTAAGTCAAGGTTCAGAAACATGGAAATCCTGAAATTTCACAGTGCCATTGACGGTTCCCACGTACGGCCCATGGTGGCCTCCGTAGGTCACTATCTTCAGGTGAGTTCTGCATTTTAAAATTCCTTGGAAGCATGGGGTGTTACAGGTTCTCCAGCCAAGGCTCATCCAATGCTCCTCCGAAGTCCAACAATGATAGGGTGTCTAACCCCAAGTCTCAAGGACGGTATAATGATGGTTCTTTATTGGCTCCTTGTGCCAAGTGTGAGAAAAAGCATGAGGGTAGATGTATAGCCAGTACGGATGGTTTTTATAATTGTGGAAAGAGTGGTCACAAGATGAGGGATTGTCCATCTCTCAGGGCCAAGGGAAGAGAGAATAAGGAAGCTCCACCTAGAGGATCGGGTTCGAATGCTCAGAAGCAAAACCAATTTTATGAAATTCAGGCTCGTCATGAGCAAGAGAGCTCACCCGATGTGGTTACCGATATGTTAAGAGTTTTCCATTTTGATTTTTATGCTTTGCTTGATCCCGGTGCTACCTTGTCTTTTGAGATGCCATATGTGGCTATGAGGTTTGATGTTGTTCCGGATGTGTTGCTAGACCCTTTTCGTGTCTCTACTCCAATTGGAGAATCTATCATGGCTAAGAGAGTTTATAGAGATTGTCCCGTCTCCTTATCCCATAAAGTCACTCTTGTTGATCTTGTAGAGCTTGATATGCTAGATTTTGATATTATTCTTGGGATGGATTGGTTGCATGCTTGTTATGCCTCTATTGATTGTAGGACCCGAATGGTCAAGTTTAAGTTTCCAAATGAGCCCATCCTAGAGTTGAAGGGAGGAAATTCTATGTTTCAAGGTCAATTTGTTTCTTATCTAAAAGCTAGAAAGATGATCTCAAAGGGTTGCATTTACCATCTTGTTAGGGTGAGGGATATATATTTCAAAACCCCTACTCTTGAGTCGGTCCCCGTTGTTAATGAGTTTCTGGAAGTGTTTCCCGATGACTTGCCCGGTATTCTTCCCCAAAGGGAAATAGACTTCGGTATTGACCTTCTCCCACATACACAACCTATTTCTATTCCTCCTTATAGAATGGCTCCGGTGGAACTTAAGGAACTAAAAGAGCAGTTAAAAGACTTGTTGGATAAGGGTTTCATCTGGCCAAGTATTTCTCCATGAGGGTGCTCCGGTCTTGTTTGTAAGGAAGAAAGATGGTTCACTCCGTATGTGTATCGACTCTCGCCAATTGAACAAGGTTACCATTAAGAATAAGTATCCTCTACCAAGGATAGATGACTTGTTTGATCAACTTAAAGGGGCTAGTTATTTCTCTAAGATCAACCTTTGTTCGGGCTATCACTAATTAAGGGTGAAAGAAGATGATATTCTGAAAATGGCTTTCCGGACTAGGTATGGTCACTACGAATTCTTGGTAATGTCATTTGGGTTGACAAATGCTTCGGCCGCATTTATGGACTTAAAGAATAGAGTGTTTAAGCAATACCTTGACATGTTTGTGATTGTGTTTATTGACGACATTTTGATCGACTCAAAGAATGAGGGTGAACATGTTAATCATTTGAGGATTGTGTTGCAAGTCCTCAAGGAACAACAACTCTTTGCGAAATTTAGTAAATGTGAGTTTTGGTTAAGGTCCGTGGCTTTTCTTGGTCACATTGTTCCGTTAAGGGCGTTGAGGTAGATCCTAAGAAGACGGAAGCGGTTAAGAATTTGCCTAAACCTTTATCACCTTCGGATATCCGTAGTTTCTTGGGCTTAGCCGGTTATTATAGGAGGTTTGTTGAAGATTTTTCATCCATTGCTTCTCCATTGACGGTTTTGACTCAAAAGAAGGTTAAATTTGTGTGGTCCGAGGCATGTGAGAAGAGTTTTCAAGAGTTGAAGGATTGACTTACTTTGGCTCCAATATTGACTCTACCGGAAGGATCCTATAGTTTTGTGGTTTATTGTGATGCCTCGAGAATTGGGCTAGGATGTCTTTTTATGCAAAACGGGAAAGTCATTGCTTATGCTTCAAGACAACTTAAGATGCACAAAAACAACTCTCCTACTCATGACTTGGAATTAGCGGCAGTTGTGTTTGCTTTGAAAATATGGAGACATTATTTGTATGTGATACATGTAGATGTCTTCACCGACCATAAGAGTTTGCAATATGTGTTTAAACAGAAAGATTTGAATCTCCGCCAAAGAAGGTGGCTCGAGTTGTTAAAAGACTATGATATGAGTGTTCTGTATCACCCCGGTAAGGCTAACGTGGTGGCGGATGCTCTTAGTCAATTATCTATGGGTAGTGTTGCTCATGTTGAGGATGGTAAGAAAGAGTTGGTTCGTGATATCCATAGATTGGCTCAATTGGGTGTTAGATTGGTTGATTCTACTAAAGGTGGTGTTACGGTTCACAAGGGTTCTGAATCCTCTTTTGTGCATGATGTGAAAGCTAAGCAAGGTCTTGATTCTAATTTGGTTGAACTAAAGGAAGCGGTACTTAAGAAGTCCATAGAGGTTTTCTCCCAAGGGGGAGAATGTGTGCTTCGATATCAAGGTCGTTTTGTGTTCCCAATGTAGAGGGCTTAAGAGAGCAAATTTTATCGGAAGCTCATAGTTCTCGATATTCCATCCACCCAGGAGATACCAAAATGTACCGTGATTTGTGAGAAATTTATTGATGGAACGGAATGAAGAAAGATATTACGAAATTTGTGGCAAAGTTTCCTAATTGCCAACAAGTGAAAGTTGAGCATCAAAGACCGGGAGGTTTGACCCAAGATAATAGTATTCCTACTAGGAAGTGGGAAGATATGAATTAGGATTTTACTGTGGGTTTGCCTCGCACGAGGCGACAATATGATTTGATTTGGTGATAGAATGACAAAGTCAGCCCATTTCATTCATGTCAAGACTTCTTATTCGGTGGAGGACTATGCTAAGTTGTATTTGAGGGAGATGGTTAGGCTGCATGGAGTGCCTTTATCCATTATCTCTGATTGTGGTGCACAATTTACTTCTCAATTTTGGAAGTCGTTCTAGAAAGGTTTTGGTGCTCCTGTTAAGCTTAGTACCGCCTTTCATCCCCAAATCGATGGGCAAGCGGAGTGTACTATTCAAACCTTGGAAGATATGTTGAGAACTTGTGTAATTGATTTCAAGGGTACTTGGGATGATCACTTGCCTTTGATTGAGTTTGCTTATAACAATAGCTACCATTCTAGTATTGGTATGGCTCCATTTGAGTCTCTCTATGGTAGGAGGTGTAGATCTCCTATAGGTTGGTTTGAGGTTGGTTAAGTTGCTTTGATAGGCCCGGAGTTGGTGCATGATGCTATGGAGAAAGTTTGAATTATTAGGGAGAGGTTGAAAACGGCTCAAAGACGACAAAAGTCCTATGCCGATGTTAGAAGAAGAGAATTCGAATTCGATGTGGATGATTAGGTTTACTTGAAAATCTCAACCATGAAGGGCGTAATGAGATTTGGGAAGAAAGGGAAGCTTAGTCCCCGTTATGTAGGCCCATATCAGATTTTGAGACGTGTAGGTAAGGTTACTTATGAGCTTGACTTGCCTAATGATTTGGCATCAGTGAAACCAGTTTTCCGTGTCTCATTATTAAAGAAGTGTGTTGGTGATCCGGCCTCTATAGTACAATTAGAGAATCTTTGCATAAAGGATAATCTTTCTTATGCAGAGGTTCCGGTTGAGATTTTAGACCGGCAAGTCCGGAAGTTAAGGAATAAAGAAGTTGCTTCGGTGAAAGTTCTATGGAGGAATCAATTGGTTAAGGGTGCTACTTGGGACGCCGAGGCTGATATGATGTCCCGATATCCTCATCTCTTTTCTTCCGATCCTACTCTAGCTTGAGGTATCTTTATCCTCGTGGCTCATTCTTTTGGTCTCATGTGTCATAGTTGATTTCCATTATTCCTTGATTTTGCATGTTCATGAAGAGTCTTATATGATTATTTGCATTTGAGTATGAGTTGCATAAAGTCTTCATGATATGTTGTGTGGATCATGCTTTAGCTTGGAGTTGATGTTTTTTCCTCGAATATGTGCATGTATGTGATTGCATGCTAGGTTGGGTTGTTAGTCCGTGTCTATTACCCTTCTCAAGATGTCTTGATTCTCATTCGAGGACGAATGTTCCCAAGGGGAAGATATTGTAACACCCCAAGCTTCCAAAGGATTTAAAAATGCAGAACTCACATGAAGAAAGTGACCTACGGAGGCCACCTACGGGCTGTAGATGGATTGACGGGCCGTAGGTGGGAACCGTCAATAGCAATATGAAATTTCAGGATTTCCAAGTTTCTGAACTTTGACCTACGGAATTGCAGGACAGTTCGTAGTTCAGTTGACGGGCTGTAGATGCTTTCCAGACTTAGCCAAATTTTCAGCCCAAAATGAACTTTCTAAATCAATTGACGAAAGAACAGGACGGTCAGTCAATTGATGTACGGACCGTAGATCCTGTCCGTCGATTGGCCCCGACAGTTTTTAATTAAGGGCTTTTTGATCTTTTCACTAATTGTTTACCTATTAAGCTAAGTCGGTTATACCCTTAATCTAAGACCTATAAATACTTTCTAAGCCTAATTCCTTTCATTCTAATTCATTCCAAAACTCTCCTCTCTCAAATATTTCTCTCTCTAAAAAGAAACTCTCTCAACTCTCAAGGAAGAAGAAGAAGCTTGAATCCCCCATTGAAGACCTTCAATCTTCTCCAATTTATTGTGGATTGCTTTGAGGTATGATAGTGTTCACCATTAGGAGTCTTTTCCTCCAATGGGCCCTTTCTCTTCTTCATGATTTTCAAAGGCTTACTCTAACCCAATTGAATTAGGGTTTGCGATCAATCATTGTGGGTTCTTCAATTATGATTCCAATTATTGATTTTATGATTCCTAGTGCACGATTTAGCGTGATAAAGTAACTTAGTGCACGAATTAGCGTGAATTACATGATTTGATGTAAAGATTTGCATGAACCCCCATGATCCCAAGCTAATTATCCCTAATTTGATAATCTATGCTTTGATTGTTGGGTTCACGATACCTTGCACTATTGGGGTGTTCAAATTTGCCAAAGCGTTGTGTGATTTGGGAGCTAGTATTAACTTGATGCCTCATGCTATTTTTAAGCAACTTGGGCTGTGTGAGCCTAAGTCAACCACAATGCGACTTCTCATAGCTGATTGTTCTATTAAGCGACCTATCGGTGTTCTTTATGATATTTTGGTGAAGGTTGACAAATTCATATTTCTGGCAGATTTTGTTATTCTTGATTGTGAGATGGATGCCGAGATTCCTATTATTCGTGGTAGACCATTCTTGGCTACCAGGAGAGCACTTGTCGATGTTGAGAGTGGAGATTTTAAATTTAGAGTTAATGAGGAGGAAGTTACTATTAACATATGCAAGTCTATGAAGCAACCAAGTGACATCTATGTGGTGTCCATTATTGATGTGATCGATGAAGCGGTTGCTAGTATTGGTGAAATTTCATGTAATAGTGAATCTTTGGTTGTTGTCCTCTTGAATTATGATGGGGAAGAGATCCAAGATTATGATGAAGCGGTGGCTGCTTTATAGGTTTAAGGTTCTTACTCGAAAACTCCTTTGAAGCTTGAAATTGATTTGAAGAACAGAGAAATTCCTCCCGTGAAGCCATCCATTGAAGCACCCCCGAAGCTTGAATTGAAAGCTCTTCCTTCTCATTTTCGATATATATTTTTGGGGTCTAATAAAACCTAGCCGATAATCATTGCAGCTGACCTACTAGAAGGGTAGGTACAAGCTCTCGTTAGTGTGCTAAAAAGATTTATCAAAGCTATTGGATGGACAATTGCTGATATTGTGGGGATTCCTCCCAGTATTTACATGTATAAAATTCAGTTAGAAGTTGATTGTAAACCTAGCGTCAAGCACCAAAGGAGGTTGAATCCTCTAATGCAAGAAGTGGTTAAGAAGGAAATCATCAAGTGGTTAGATATGGGTGTGGTTTACCCTATTGTGGATAGCAAGTGGGTAAGCCCGGTTCAATGTGTCCCAAAGAAGGGTGGTATGACCGTGGTCCCGAATGAGAAAGGTGAACTTGTGCCAATATGACCAATTACCGATTGGCGTGTATGCATGGACTATAGAAAGCTTAGTTCGGCGACTGAGAAAGATCATTTTCCAATGCCCTTTATTGACCAGATGCTTGATAGATTGGCGGGGCGTGGATGGTGTTGCTTCCTTGATGGTTACTCTGTTTACAATCAGATATCCATAGCCCTAGAGGATCAAGACAAGACTACTTTCACCTATCCCTATGGAACATTTGCATTCAAACGAATGCCTTTTGGGTTGTGTAATGCACCGGCAACATTCCAAAGGTGTATGTTGTCTATTTTTGCTGATATGGTTGAAGACTCAATGGAGGATTTTATGGATGATTTTTTCGTAGTTGGAGACTCTTTTGAAGAATGACTTGAACAGTTAGGACAAGTCTTAAAGAGATGTGTTGAAAAAAACCTTGTACTTAATTGGGAGAAGTGTCATTTCATAGTGAAAGAAGGGTTTGTTTTGGGGTACAAGATTTCAGGGAAAGGTACACAAGTGGATCAAGCAAAGATTGAAGTTATTTCCAAGTTACCATCCCCTATCTCAGTTAAAGGTGTCTGGAGCTTCTTAGGGCATGCAGGTTTCTACCGGCGGTTTATAAAGGATTTCTCTAAGATAGCTCATCCTATTTGCAAGCTACTTGAAAATAACAGTGTATTTATGTTTAAGAAAGCCTGTATGATTGCTTTTGAATGTCTAAAGGAGAAACTCGTGTCGGCTATGGTCATCATTGCTCCGGATTGGAGTTTCCCATTCGAACTAATGTGTGACGCTAGTGGAGTAGCTTTGGGTGCTGTCCTTTGTCAACGTAGAGGCATGTTATTCTACTCGGTCTACTATGCAAACAACACCTTGAATGTGGATCAAAGAAACTACACTGTTACCGAACAAGAGTTATTGGCTGTAGTGTACGCTTTTGAGAAATTTTGAGCTTATTTATTGGGAAATAAGGTAGCGGTGCACACTGACCATACGGCTATAAGCTACTTAATGGCCAAAAAGGATGCAAAACCGAGACTGATTCGATGGGTGCTATTATTGCAAGAGTTCAATTTTGAGTTCAAAGATTGGAAAGGATGTGAAAAATCAGGTGGCAGATCATTTATCAAGACTTGAAACAAGTGTTCTTGTTTAAGTGACAAGGATATTGCAGATGCCTTTTCCAATGAGACGGTACTGATGATATCAACGGGTTGCATTCCTTGGTATGCTGATTTTACCAATTATGTGGTGTGTGAAACCATTCCCGATGGGCTGAAATTCTATCAATGCAGGAAATTTCTGTTTGATGCAAAGAAGTATTTTTGGGATGAACCTTATCTATTCCGGGAATGTGCTGATCACATAATTTTGAGATGTGTACCGGAGGTTGAAGTTGATGCTATTCTTCATGCATGCTATGCATCTCCAGTTGGTAGGCATTATAGTGGGGTGCATACAGCTGCCAAGGTGTTGCAGAGTGGTTATTATTGGCCAACGCTGTACCAAGATGCAAATTCCCTGGTCCGCAAGTGTATCCAACGTCAAAAACAAAGTGGGGCATCACGTAGACATGAGCTTCCCCTTACCCCGATCCTTGAGGTTGAACTATTTGATGTTTGGGGCATTGATTTTATGGGTCCTTTCGTGAGCTCTTACGGTAAAAAAATACATTTTGGTGGCCGTTGATTATGTGTCGAAGTGGGTAGAAGTTGTGGCTTTACCCAACAATGAAGGAACAAGTGTCATTACATTTCTTAAGCGGTATATTTTCACAAGGTTTGGCACCCCACGAGCAATTATTAGTGATGGGGGTTCGCACTTTTGCAAGCGGTTGTTCACATCATTATTGAGCAAGTATGGAGTAAAGCACAAGGTTTCCACCCCTTATCATCCACAAACGAATGGACAAGTTGAAGTGTCAAACCGAGAAATTAAAGGCATTTTTGCCAAAGTGGTAAATGCTAATCAGACTGATTGGTTTCGACGGTTAGAAGATGCTTTATGGGCATATAGAACTGCTTTTAAAACCCTATTGGTATGTCACAATATCAGTGTGTGTTTGGTAAATCTTGTCCTCTTACTGTGGAGCTTGAGCATAAGGCTATGTGGGCCTTGAAGGCTTTGAACTTGACTTGAGACAATGCATCCAAGGATCGGGTTGACCAGCTTCATTTGTTGGAAGAGTTTTGTTGTCGAGCTTTTGAAAGTTCAGCTCTATATAAGGAAAAAATGAAAAAGTGGCATGACGCCAAAATACTTCATCTAGAGTTTAAGGTGGGTGATCGTGTGCTACTCTACAATTCCTGTTTAGGACTCTTTTCGAGCAAGCTGAAATCTAAGTGGTCAGGCCCTTTTAAGGTAAATCGCATGTTTGATAATGGCGCAATTGAAGTTGAAGGTGACAATGGGTCGTTCTTCATGGTGAATAGTCAGAGGTTAAAACTTTACTTTTGAGAGGCTCCCGTTGTGCGAGTGATTGATGTGGTGTACTTTGATAATGCTTGAATGCATGTCCACATCGTGCTATGACGTTAAATAAGGTGCTTCTTGGGAGGCAACCCAAGCTTTATTTTAGTATTTTTGAATAATGTGTGTTGGTTGTGTAGGTTAGCGTATGATATTTGAAGTGATGGCCACTAGGTGAGGGGTTGGATCAATCAGCGTATCACCCACAGGCTCCTAAGATCACCTAATTTCATCAAAAATTGAAGGCTGCAGTTGAAGGCTACACTGGAAGATTAGGCGAGCAAACTGCCCATTCGGTGCATCGCCAAGTGAAAGGGAGAGCCCGATTTAGCTCGCCTTCTGGACATACACAATGGCTTGGCCTCCTGTGATTTTCAGTGAGAAAGTGTACCACTCGGTGCATCGCCGAGTGGAATGACGACGTTAATACCATTGCCCTTTAGGACACGAGCTGAAGGGTTTTTAATCTTTTCAAATTCAAACTTTCATCGCACTTGAAAATTTCCTTGTCTCCTCACCCACCCGCACATTTTTTTGCATTTTGTTGCTTTTTGTTGTTATTGGAGTGCCTTGGACGTATCCCCGTTCCCCATTTTCATCGTTTGTGCATTGAATTTTCGGCCTTGAGGTTAGTTTTCTTGGGTTTCATTTTTTGCAAGCATGTTTTGGGAATTTTATCTCGTACTTAGTTGGGTGCTTGATTTTATACTATATTGTATGCCTTGATTACTTCTTATTATTTTGATTGTCTGAATGTGAGTGTTAAATTTTTGTGATTTTCGGTTTTATGAATTGGGTTTTTGAATTGTTTTCTTGTGGGTTGTTGATTCATCGATGGGTGAAGTTGGAGTAGCCCCGAATTCAATTAAATGGCTTGAATTTACCCAATGATGGATTGGGTGATGTCTTTCTTATGGGCAAATCGTCATTTTGTTGTTTTCGATTTGGTTTTGGGGAAGTCTGAGTACCCCGAGGAGAAATTAGGCATGGGTATGGTTTAGTTGTTGATAATTGAGCTTTAATTTTTTTGTGTTGGGCTGTTAGTTGATAATCATTAAAATTTTAGGGAAGGGTGATGTTTCCAGTTGGTTTGGCGAGATAACTCGGGCTCGCCGTTCTGATCGGCGACTCGCCCATTGCATTCCCCATCGCCCTTTGTCGTTTATTTGTGGCCTGTGTGTTCTATAATTTTCTGCGAGCTCCTCTTTTGCTCACCGAGTGAACTCAGCGACTCGCCGAGTGAATTTTTCCTCACCCTTGTTGCTTGATGTTTGCTTGAGCTGGGTCTGTTCATTTCGGTGATGCCCCTTTTTGCTTGCCCAATAAATTAGGTGACTCGCCGATTGGTCGGTGAGTCTGTCAGCAACTTTTCCTGATTGACACTAACCCATTTCGATCAATCTTTGTGTTTTGTTTTACAGATGTGCCTCGCCGTAAGGTTGCTGCTCAGAAACCTCTTCGGAAGAAACCAAAAGGGATTGAAATAGCTTCGGAGGTAGCTCAACCTTGAACGCAACGTCTCTAACAACCCCAATCAAAGGGGAAGGGCAAGCAAAAAGTCCTTGAGGAGTCCTCTTTTGAGAGTGCGGAACTGTCTGTACAGTTCACGTCTACAAAATCTGGTAGTTCTGAGGGTGAGGAGTCTGGGACTCCTATTGGAGAGATTTTAAAATAGACCCGTACCGAGTTGCGGTCCAAGACACTGCATGATCCGTTGGCCAGGGTCATCACTCCTCCTACCAGACATGAGTCTCCGATAGCTTCTAGTCCTACCCCCACTGCTCCAGCTCTAATTTCGGCCCCGGCTCAGCTTCTAAGGTCAATGAACAGGTTGAAAGCCGAGGGTTCACGAACAATCCTCAAGGAAAAGAGATTTTCTGCCGATGGAGTGGTGGACAGATATCCCCAGGTATGACAGACAATTCGGGTGCACAAGTTCCAAATATTTACAAAGCCCTGGATCCCTTATGTACCTACATGGGTCCGGGAGTTTTATGTTGCATACTCCGATTTTACTCTGAGAGTTAAGAAGCAGGCACAGTTGATGAAGCCCGTTGATTTTATGATGGTGCGCAAGAGGAAAGTCAAGTGTAGCCTGACAGAGATTAATGCAGTCCTTGGTTGCACATTCGGATACCGGCACTCCCTGGCCAATTTTCTAAAGGGATATTTGGAGACCTTAAAGGGGTGGTTGGCTCCGTTGATAAGTGATGACTTCCCTTGGTGGTTTGATGCTAGAGACATTATTGAGAAGAGGGACCTCAACATCGTTGCCCGATATTGGTTTGGATTTCTTAGTAGTACACTCATGCCCTCTTAGAATGAGTCAATTCTTAGGCATCAAAAGGTAGCACTATTGGGGTGTATTATTGATCGATAGTTGTTAAACTTTGTTATGATTATTTAGAGAGAGATGTTGATGAGGGTCAAGCAGCAGCATACCTCATTCCCATTCCCGATCTTGATCAGTGAGTTGTGTTAGCGGGCCGGTGTCCCATTTGACAAGATGATGGATGTTGAGGTCACTTTAACCTCGTCTTGCGACATCCAGAGGATTGAGGTAGAGTACTTGAAAGATGAGGCCGAGAGAAGGAGGAGAACCCCTGTTGACACATCTCCAACTGTGCATGTTGAGGCCATGGAGATGGGTTCTCCCACTCCTATAGTTGAGCTGACAGGTGTTCCTATTTCCGACGCTCCTGCCACTTCCACTCCGGCACCAGACTCTACTTCTCCCCCCGCACTAGCTATAGCTCCCGTTTCTCGGCCATTGTCTCAGGCCATGATCATTAAGATGGGGGACCTTGCCCATTCAGCGGACGTTCGAGCTTCTCGGGTTGAGGCAGCTGTCTTGGGCATTATAGAGCATGCTTTAGCTGCCGCCCTTCACCCCATTCGAGAAGCATTGGCTGACCAGCGCCGACGTATTGCAGCTCATGGGGAGGTTTTGGAGGCCCTAACCTCTAGAGTTGAGGCATGTGAGCAACGAGAGGTTAGCTCCACAAAGCTGACAGCCATCCATACAGATATTCCCAGCTTGAGGAAGGATGTGGACGAGCAATAGTCCACCGACATCATAGTGCTCTGGGGTAGTGTGGATGTGCCAGAGGGTACGAGTGTTGACATCCCTCCACCTACCACCTCCGATGTTGCTCCGACGGCTGATGATAAGTGTGTGTCTGATACACCTGAAATGGATGAGGAGGATATGGCTATGCGTGATCGAGAGGTATATGCAGAACTTACGGACTTGGAGGATGATATGGTCCAAGCTACCACTGCCGCTTCTCTCTGGGAGACATCTATGTTTAGGCCGAGTTGGACCCGGCAGACCGAGGAGGATGCACCGGGAACTACTGCCCAGGCTTAAGATACACCTCCGACATAGCGGGACAGGGGACTTTCTTTTGCACTTCATCTATCTTTATGTTTTTATGTTTTTTTTTTGTATTTTGCATTGAGGACACTGGTTAACTTTTTGGTGGGGTGGTGTTGCTCCTAGCCCCATTTATCTGTATGTTATATTGTTGCTTGTGTTTTGATTTATAGATGTGATTTTGGTCTCTCTCGTGATATCTCTCTTCACTTATCATTATTGATTTTGTGCTGAATGAATGAATGCAGTTCTCTTGTAATTTTGAGTGTCGATTGTGTTCAATATCGATTACTTGAATTGTCCTCTTGATTGAACAATATATTGGTGTGCATCCAACGAGGTACATTGGCGTTGTATAGTCTTGTGTAAACTCTTAGCCTCTTGTTGTGACTAGCGAATTATCGATGGTGAGTCTTGCAATGACCATTGCATGCAAGCTTGACTCGTAGAGTTGTGATCCTCAATTGTGCTTAAATGCCTTGTGTGGTGAGTTTTACTTGAAAGGTGTGTATGATGATGCCTAGAACTTGCCCTAGTAGTCCGTTTGACTAAGCATTGGGAAATGTGGGAAATTATCTTAGGCATGCATCTTTTGAGGGTGAACCAAATTTCTATACCTTTGTTGGCCACCTTGTGAGTGTGTGAACCCATCTTGTCATCTTTTGAGCATATCCCTTTTCTTTGAATGAAACCACAAATGCAAAAACCTCAGCCGTTTGTTTGATAATGCCATTTCTTGCTCACCTATAACCTTCGTGAAGTATTGGTTAGTTTGAATAGCAAACTTAGGCCAAAAGCATAAGTTGGGGGTGCAGTGAGAATAATAATTAAAAAAACCAAAATTGAGCTAGAGGTTGGTAAGCTTGATCATTTGAAAAGCTGTTTGTGGAAAAGATGGAACCCCTCCATATAAAAAAAAGAGAGAGAAAAGAGAAAAAAAAAGAAAGAAAGAAAATGATTCAAATAAGATATTGTCGTGATGCAATGGTGCAAAAGCAATAAGGGGTGTTCCTAAAAAAAATGTGTGTGCAGCAAAGTGTCAAATGATCAATTGAGAAGTTAAATAGTGGGAAGAAAGGGAGAAAGAGGTAAATTGGGAACCATGCTTCATGAAGGTAGAGTCACTAACCCAAAAATGATCATACCTTGAAACCTAGCCACATTACAAGCCTCTAAAGTCCTTTTTGATCTTGCATGAACTTTGTGTTTGTTAGATGGAAAACTCAGGCAAGCCTATGGGTAATGTTTTGCAAATTCTTTCTCTTTTGAGAGTGTGAGTGTTGTGTTAGAAATATTGATCTTCAATTGAATTTAGCAAGAGAGTGGAATCCTTTTTGGTGTAAGGGCATTCAAATATTTGTCTGGGCATAAATTTGTGTTTTAGGTGAGCACTTGTGAGCATAGACTTTAACTGATGATGGCTAGTCAGAATTTGATGCTTTTAGTGTACATTTGATCCTTGTATCTTAGATTGATCCTTGTGTGCATTCTCATGTGGGTTCTCAAGGAGCACTTTTTGTAGACATCCCTATTGAATTCATTCATCTCTTGTTTTACTTGAGGCAAGCAAAAGTTTAAGTTGGCGGTGTTGATGAGTCGGTAGTTTTGACTCATTTATAGCTTCATTTGTGCCAAATTGGTGTCTTTAATGCCTATTTTGTACCTATAACTAATGTTAAATTACATGTGTTTAGCATGAAGGTTTTGGAATGAGGCAAGGACAGGATAACGCAAAGAGAATCTGTAAAGTAACAAAATGGAAGGAAAAAGGAAGCTCGAACTCCCTAAAAGAAACTCGGCGACACGCCGAGTGGACATTCTCATTGCCTAAAGTTCCAGCAGTTGGGGGAAGAATTAAAGGCAAGTCGGCGAGCTAAAGAACCGATCGGCGTGTTGCCAATCAGAAAAGCAAGCCTGATATTAATTGCCTAAAATTCTAGGAGCAAAACAGTGCAAAAGCAAAGAAATAAAAGGTGATACTGAGCAACTTGGCACATCACCGAGTGGAAGGCGAGCCTGACTTACGCCGCCGAGTTGTCCTAAAATTCCAAATTGTGGGAACTTTTTGAGAAAAATAAATAGAAATTTTTAAAACAGAGTTGAAGAGCATTGTATTGAGAGAACAAAGTACATTACACTTTAGATTACTTAGAGTGGATTTGGTGAACTATTCTTGTGAGTTTTTGGGAATCAAACATTGGGTGTATTTTTAGTTGATTGTATCTGTTGCTTGAAGACTTGGGAAATTAATGGCGAATGTTTTTGGTAACTATTTCTTCATTCTCACTATGATTGGTAAAAACCCAAATGTCTTAGGGGTGTGATTATGTGTTCAATTACCTAATTAGCTTATGGGTCTTATGGATTGGTGAATTAAATGTTGATTTAGAATGGGTCCAGTTGTTCATTCATGCTTTCATCTTATGAATTGAAGTTGCAAATTTAGTTCTAGTTTATATCTCTTTGTATGCTGGTAGAAGATGCATTTGAGTGGAATATAATTAGCAATTGATGATTGTTTGAGTTCTTACTTGTACTACTCAGCTTGTTAAAGTGGGTTTGATTAAAGTATAAGATTGTGTTCTTATTGTATAGCCTATTGGGGTTTGATAAAATCCAATTGAAAGCATGGTAGTTGATTGTAAAATAGCTATCGTAGTCATAGTCTTGCCTACCCATTACAATTCAGCATACTTAAGCAATTCGTAATTACCCATTTAGTGAAATTGGTAGTTGAACACTCGCACATCCCTGAGGCCCCATTTCTCATTGATTAAATTCCTTGATAATTCGTGTCTGTTGTGATATATCATTTAAAACTTTTCTTATTTGATAATTGAAACTTCGAAGATTTACATTAAGCATCGATTAACTTGCTTAAACCTACAAAAACCTAGATCACATTAATACTTCATGTTTGAATTCTATACTTAGTTCCATTCCTCGTGGGATCGACCCCAACTCAATGTTGGGTTTATATTGCTAGCGACCGCCTACATCATGAATCATGATAGGTGTAGTTGAGCGTTATCACATTTCTTATCTAATGGTTCATGCTCAACAAATAGAAGGGGAGAAACTTAAGGAAAAGTCTAGGGAGACGAAGAGGTCTAAGACTGGTAATGGTGACTTTTCACGCTCAAGGATCGATGGGTATGGTCATCCTAAGTTTTGACAAAGGTTCACCGGTCAAGGTTCCTCCAATGTTGCTCCTAAGTTTAACAAAGAAAGGGTGTCTAACCCTAAGCCTCAAGGAGGAAATGGTAGCGGGTCCTCATTGTCTACTTGTGATAAGTGTGGAAAGAAGCATGAGGGTAAATACCTAGCAAGTTCCAATGCATGCTTTGGTTGTGGCAAGACGGATCATAAGATTAAGGATTGTCCCTTCGTTGCTTACAAAGGAGGAGATGACCATCAACGGGCTCCACCTTATCCTCCATCCGGCTCTAGTGGAAATCAAAAGCAAAACAAATTCTATGTACTCCAAACTCGACATGAGCAAGAAAGCTCTCCCGATGTAGTTACTAGAATGTTAAGTGTCTTTCACCTTGATGTTTATGCTTTGCTTGATCCCGGTGCTACCTTGTCTTTTGTGATGCCATATGTGGCCATGAGATTTGATGTTCTTCCAGATGTGTTGTTAGATCCTTTTTCCATCGCTACTCTTATTGGTGAATCTATTGTGGCTAAGAGAGTCTATAGAAATTATCTTTTTTCCTTATTCCATAGAGTCATCCATGTTGACCTTGTAGAGCTTGATATGTTAGATTTGGATGTTATTCTTTGGATGTATTGGCTACATTCATGTTATGCTTCTATTAACTGTAGGACCCGAGTGGTCAAGTTCCAATTTCAAAATGAGCCTATCCTAGAGTAGAAAGGGGAAAATTCTATGCTTAAGAGTCGATTTGTTGCTTGTCTTCAAGCTAGGAATATGATTTGTAAAGGTTGCATGTACCATCTTGTTCGGGTTAGGGACATGGATTCCGAAACCCCTACCTTTGAGTTGGTCCCTTTTGCCAATGAGTTTCCAAAAGTATTTCCCGATGATCTACCTGGTGTTCCTCCCGAAAGGTAAAATAGACATTGGTATTGACCTTCTCCCCGACATGCAATCTCTCTCTATTCCTCCCTACCGAATGGCTCCGGCATAACTTAAGGAATTAAAGGAGAAATTGAAAAACTTATTGGATAAAGGTTTCATCCAACCAAGTATCTCGTCATGGGGTGCTATGTATTGATTATGGGTAATTGAATAAGGTTACTATTAAGAATAAGTGTCCGCTCACAAAGATAGATGATTTGTTTGACCAACTTCAAGGAGCGAGCTACTTCTCCAAGATTGACCTTTGGTCGGGCTATCACCAATTAAGAGTGAAGGAAGATGACATTTCACAAACAGCTTTTCAGAGTAGATATGGCCATTACGAATTCTTGGTAATGTCATTTGGTTTGACAAATGCTCCGACAGCATTTATGGATTTGGTGAATAGGGTGTTTAGACAATACCTGGATATGTTTTTGACTGTGTTTATTGATGATATTTTGATTTACTCAAGGAGTGAGGATAAGCATACCGATCATTTGAGGATTGTGTTGCAAGTTCTCAAGGACCAACAACTCTTAGCAAAGTTTAGTAAATGTGAGTTTTTGTTGAGGTCTATGGCTTTTCTTAGTCACATTGTTTCCGGTAAGGGTATAGAGGTAGATCCTAAGAAGACGGATGTGGTTAAGAGTTGGCCTAGACCTCTATCCCCTTCAGATATTTAAAGTTTCTTGGGTTTGGCTGATTACTATAGAAGGTTTGCTGAGGAAATTTCTTTGATTGCCTCTCCATTGATGGCATTGACCCAAAAGAAAGTTAAGTTTGTATGGTCTGAAGCATGTGAGAAGAGATTCAAAGAATTGAAAGATAGTCTTACCTATTCTCTGATATTGACTTTACCGGAAGGATCCGATGGATTTGTGGTTTATTGTGAAGCCTCAAGAGTTGGGTTAAGATGTGTACTTATGCAAAATGGGAAGGTGATTGCTTATGCTTCAAGGCAATTTAAGGTTCATGAAAGGAACTATCCTACCACTGACCTAGAACTAGCGGCGGTTGTGTTTGCTCTAAAGAGTTGGAGGCATTACTTGTATGGTGTCCATGTGGATGTCTTCACCTACCACAAGAGTTTGCAATACGTTTTCAAGTAAAAGGATCTGAATCTTCGCCAAATAAGGCGTCTTGAGTTGCTAAAAGACTATGACATGAGTGTCCTCTATCACCCCAGCAAGGCGAACGTGTAGGCGGATGCCCTTAGTCTGTTATCCATGCGTAGTGTTGTTCATGTTGAGGATTATAAGAAGGAATTAGTTCGAGATGTTCATAGATTGGCCCGATTGGGTGTTCGGTTGATTGATTCTAGTGAAGGTGGTGTTGTTGTCCATAATGGTGCGAAATCATCCCTTGTGTCGGATGTGAAAGAAAAGCAAGGTCATGATCTGATCTTGGTGGAATTGAAGGAAGCGGTGCTTAGAAACTCCGTTGAGGCTTTCTCCCAAGGGGGAGATGGTGTACTCCGATATCAAGGTCAGTTGTGTGCCCGAATGTTGATAACTTGAAGGAATAGATTTTATCGGAAGCTTATAGCTGCTGATATTCCATTCACCCAGGAGCCACCAAGATGTACCATGACTTGCGGGAGGTCTTTTTGTTGAATGGGATGAAGAGGGACATTGCGAAATTTGTGGTTAAGTGTCCTAATTGTCAACAAGTGAAAGTTGAGCACCAAAAGCCGGGAGGTTCGTCTCAAGATATTAGTATTCCTACTTGGAAGTGGGAAGACATGAATATGGACTTCATTATTGGATTACCACGCACCCGACGACAACATGACTCGATTGGGGTTATTATGGATCGTATGACGAAATCGGCTCATTTTATTCCCATCAAGGTTTCTTATTCGGTGAAAGACTATGCTAAGTTGTACGTATGGGAAATTGTTAGGTTGCATAGAGTGCCCGTGTCCATTATATCTGATCGTGGTACTCAATTCACATCTCAGTTTTGGAAATCTTTCCAGAAAGGCCTTGGTAGCAAGCAGAGCGTACTATCCAAACTCTGGAAGATATATTGAGAGATTGTGTGATTGTTTTCAAGGGTAATTGGGATGATCATTTACCTTTGATTGAGTTTGCTTACAACAATAGCTATCATTCTAGTATTGGTATGGCTCCATTTGAGGCTCTTTATGGTAGGAGGTGTAGATCTCCTATAGGTTGGTTTGAAGTTGGCGAAGTTGCTTTGATTGGTCCTGAATTGGTTCATGAGGCTATGGAGAAAGTTCGCTTATTAGAGAAAGGTTAAAAACAGCTCAAAGTCGTCAAGAGTCCTATGCCGATGTTAGAAGGAGATATCAAGAATTTGACATTAATGATTGGGTTTATTTGGAAACTTTACCCATGAAGGGTGTAATGAGGTTTGGAAAGAAAGGGAAACTTAGCCCCCACTATGTGGGCCCATATCAGATTTTGAGGTGAATTGGCAAGGTTGCTTATGAACTTGACTTACCTAATGATTTAGCATCGATTAATCCGGTTTTCCATGTCTCCTTAATAAAGAAGTGTGTTGGGGATCTGGCATCTATAGTTCCATTGGAGAGTCTTGGTATAAAGGAGAGTCTTTCTTATGAAGAGGTTCCAGTTGAGATTTTAGAATGGCAAGTTTGAAAGTTGAGAAATAAGGAAGTTGCTTCCGTGAAGGTTCTTTAGAGGAATCAGTTAGTTGAGGGTGCTACTTGGGAGGCCGAGGTCGTTATGATGTCCCATTATCCTTATCTTTTTCCCTCCACTCCTACTCTAGCTTGAGGTATTCAGTTCCTCATGGTTCGCTCTTTTGGTCTCATGTGTCTTAAAGATTCCTATGATTCCTCATCTATTCATGTTAATGAAAAAGCTTGATTTAAGAAAATAAGTTAACTTGATTGATTTCTTCATGTTTATGTGAATTTGAGTATATGTTGCATATAGACCTTATGAAATGATGTTTTGAACATGCTTCCGCTTGGAGTTGATGTTTCCTCCTTATGTATGTGCATTTATGTGATTGCATGCATGTTGAACTGTTAGGTTTAGTTCCTATCCTTCTTATGATATCTTGATTCTCATTCGAGGACGAATGTTCACAAGGGAGAAATATTGTAACACCTCAATTTTGAAAGGAAGAAATTTCTAGTTTTTCAGGTCTGGTGCCAGTACCAACAGAAGCCATCTACGTGCCATAGGTCGATTTACGGACCGTAGGTAGGAACTGTAGGTGACAAAGTGAATTTTTAAAATTTTCAAGTTTCAGGATCCCATTGACGGTCTGCCAAGACGGCCAGTCATTCCATGAACAAATCGTAGGTAAGGTCTCGTAGGTCTCTCCAGACTTTGTGAAAATTTGAGGGTTAAGGGGTGAACTAACGGTTGCCATGTATAGTTCGTCAATGGACCTACGAACCGTACATGGGGTCCCGTCGTTTGAAGCTCCAAAACTAGAGTTTTTGTAATTTTCTACGGTTGACCAGGACGGTCCGTGGTTAGACCTACGGATCGTAGGTCGAAGCCGATAGTTATTTTTAAGGGCTTTTTGGTCTTTTCCTTAATTGATCTATTCCTAATCTAAGTCGGTTAAGCCCTAATCCTAGCCCCTATATCTTCTAAGCCTAATTTTCCCCCTTTGTATTCACTTTTCAACTTGCCCCAAAATCCCTCCAAGTTTCCTCTCAATTATTTCTCTCTCTAAAGGATTGAAGAAGAAGAAGGAAGTTCTAGGGTTTTCAAGTCAAGCCTCCTAATCCTCCATTTGATCTCAAGCTCTTGACATTGAGGTATGATGAGTTTCACCTATGGAGTCCTTTCCTCCATAGGGTTCCTAAATTCTCCAATTTGAAAAGTTAGAATTCCCCAAATGAAACTAGGGTTTTCTTCTATCTCATAGGTTCTTTCCAATTATGATATTATTGATTGAATTATGATTGTTTATGCAAGAATTGAGTAAATTGAATGATTTTAAGGTGAACTTATATGAGCCCATGCATGATTTATGATTTCTAAGCTATGAGTCTATGATGAAGTTTATGAATGATCAAGGGATGAAGTATATAAAGTTATGCATGTTCAACTATGAAATTTATGATGGTTTAAGGTTGCTTTGAGAGTAAAGCATCAATGTTGTTGTTGTTGATATGGTTGTGAAAGGATTTCTCACATACAACTCAAACCATGATTTGTGAAAGGACTTGTCTCACATAAAGGATTCATAAGGATTGAAAGGTTTTCTCAACAAAAAATTTAATCAAGAACTAAGGAGCTATTATAAGGAATGAAGGGACAAGGAGCGATTAACCCTGTTCCCTAAAGATAGATAAGAGGCGATTACCCATGTCTATTCATGATAAGATGAACTATGATTAATGATAAATCTGTGGGAACTATGCCTAGCACCGAGTGGACAAGAGGTGATTACCCATGTCCCATAAATTGTGTGCCACCATAGGTTTAGCTAGTGGATCCACATAAGCTAGAAGTTATGGTTCTTACCTTGGCAAGTAAGGGCACCTCTTTTCGGTGAGAGGTAGACACCGGATTCTATATTATAGCTCACATGGTCTATGTCGATTAAGGCTCATTTCCCACAAAATGAACTAAGGTTACTTTCTAAAGGCTTTTTAAGCATATGTTGTTTTGAGATGATTTACTTGCATTAACCATGGCTTTTTATCTCATATTTCTATCATGCCATCATGTGTTTTAAATTGGTGGTTCTGTCTCATGGATAGCCAATTTTGCATGATGTTGTAACCTTTATGAATAGTTGTCATACTTGGTACATTCTTGTACTAACGCATACTTTTGCCTACAATTTCTTATAAGTGTAGGATCCGTCTCATCTCCATCCTCCCGTGGCTAGATCGTTGTGATTAAAGACTTTGAAGATTTGGTGAGTTCTCATATGTTCGTGGACATAGCCACATTTACCTTTCATGTCATTTTCATTTAAGACTTGTATGGAATACGTCCCACTTTTTTTTCATTCATGTATTAGATGGCTTTGAGACAATGTTTAGACTTCCGCTACTTTAACGGCTCTTTGAATAAAAATTGTCTTTGAACTTCTTACTTACTATTATCTTGTATGATATATGCCAAGTGTCTTGTATAGGGCCTTTCGGGGTCTGGTACACCATGTCACGTCTAGGGGTACTTTAGGTCGTGAGATAGGGTTAGGTGTATCAGGTAGGGGAACATCGCCTCAAAGCATAGAAATATCTTTAGACCTCAATTGGTCTACATTTGTCCTCAAAGTATCAAGCTTACCTCTCATAGTATGAAGCACCCCTGAACTACCCTCACCTTTCTCTCTGGCCTCTAATCAAGCAGTGAGGTTATCCAACATCACACCATATGACTCAATCAACGCCTCACACTGGGTCACCCTATCTCTCAAAGGAGGTACAGTCTTATCAATGGCCATCTTAAGCCATTTAGGTAATTCAGCCTCCACCCTCGTCGCCCTCACATCCACAGACCGAGCAAGATTACCTATTTGGTAGATCATGGCCTTGGTCAAAGGGGGACGGGAACAAGGAACAGGGAAAGGTGCAGCAGCAGCAGTAATGGCATAAGTGGAAGGCATAGCAGGGGCGGAGATATACCACACAATAGGAGCAGATATAGTGGTATTAGAAGCCAAAGTAGCAGGATCAACAATGGGCGTGGTGTCTTGTGGTGTTGGCTTCTTTCGAGCTGCATCTTCTCGTAGATAATTGGCCTCAATCCTTCAAATATCATTTGAGGAGGCCGGGGTGATCCGCACATATATCTTCCCTTGTAAGGGAACTCTAACATCTTCATACAGTCATGTGATCAAAACTAGGAAAGGCAGTGGGGTCTGCTCCCGTCGGGCTCTCAATAGCATCTCATCTATAATGAATGACCCCACATTAACCTGTTCCTTGTCAATGATGGTACATACTAATACTTTCTTGAGATTTCGAAGGATGTACTTATTATGTGAAGGCAAAATATTGTTGCTAATGAATACCAACAAATACCCTGCCTCGATATTTAAATCCTTCTTCTCGATTCGTGCACCTTTAGCCATCCAAGATGGGGAACTGTCAAAAATAAGTGGTGCCAACCAACACTTAAGAGAGTCAAGGTCATGGCATATGCATAGTGATTACATGTCGGCTTGATTTTTGGGCATCCCTAGGGCAGTGTTAATTGCCCTGACATGGCATTACACTTTCTTACCACTCACTTCAACCTCATCCAATGGTTTCCACACTATGTATTTCCTATTTTTCGGCAAAACTTGTGTATAAGCTGTGTAAAATTCTTGAACTCAAGCTGGAACATATGGATTACGAGGTCTTATGAACCCTTCGAATTTGTGGAATCGTATTGTATCCCAAATTGCCAGGTAGTCACTCAAAACACCATCTGTGGAGAGTCCTCTCTCCTCAAGAATGGTACGCTCTCCAGCAGCCTTGAGCCTATTGAGGCTTCTTAGAGCGATTATCAGAAGAACTCTTGATGTTAGTGCTTGAGTAGACGAAGGTGGCACCAGCTTGAATCGGATGCCCATTCTTTTTCTTGCAACGGTTGGTTATGGTCGGGGAGCCCCTGATGGCTCGTTGATCACTATCCCCTTTTTCTTTTTAGATGGAGGAGGAGGAGAGTCTTCACCAGATTCAGTATCCGAAGTCACCCCCTGCTTTTTTTTATTTTTAGCCATAATCTGCAAGGCACAACCATTCAAACATCGAATCGATGAAGGTTAGTTGAAATCAAACTCAATTGAAAGAATAGTTCAAAAGAATTGTTCTGAGGCTCGCCTAATGGAAAGGCGGTCCACATAATAGGATGGGCGAGCTCTGATGATCTTGCCGAAATGGACAGTACAAAAATCAAAGAACTCAGGCATAATAGGTGGAGTCAATTCCAACTGGCGATTCACTAAATTGGTTTCGGGCAAAATTTATAGTTCAAAATGAAAAGAAACAAGCATAAAAGGTGATGCCCACTCCCACTTGGCAATCCACCGAGTGGGTTTCGGTGAACTAAGACAAGTCCATCGAATTGAACAGTACCCATATTCACTCAAGAAGGCGAGCTGGGGCTTCTTATGCGATTCGCCTAACTGCTATGGTGAGCTAAGACAAGCTCGCTGAACATGTTGTGTTCAGCCCAGTGCCGATTTTCATAGCTTAAAACAACACATGCAACTATATCTAGTTCCCCATCATCTAATTTCATGAATCATAAACAAGTCTCATGTAAAGGTTCACCCCCAATTCTTTTTAAATTTTTGATTTGGGTTCGAAGTTTAACCATCTTCGAGGAAGGAAAGAATCTCTCCAAGAAAGCATCAATCAACTCATCCCAAAAAATGATAGAATCATTTGGTAATTCCGCACACCATCTTGTAGCTTCACTTGTCAAAGAGAACGGGAATAACCTGCACCTTACAGACTCTTGTGAGATCTTCTTAAACACAAATGGCCCATATACTTTCACAAAATTTCGAAGGTGTTCATGGGGATCCTCATGAGCTAAACCCCCAAACATTCTGTGTAGTTGGATAAATTGTAGCATTGCTCCGGTTACATGAAAAACTGCCCTCACTACTGTGGGAGGTATCCGAATGGCTCCCGTGGTTTAAGTGATGTTCACAAGCTTATCATTCAAATCACCCATGTTATCGTTTTGCTGGTAGTGACTATCTTTGTCATTACCGTGATCAGTCATGCTCTAAACCTACAAATTAGCAAACCACAACACCAAGCAACAATCTACCACAACTAAACGAATTTACAAACTAATTTCTCAAATCTAATTTCTAGCCACCATGCCCCAACAACAGCACCATTTTTAAAATGCTCAAATTACTCTTCGAAACTAATTTAAAGAGTAAGCGGTCGTTGTCAATAAAAATACCCAACTAAGAGTTGGGGTCGAATCCCACAAGTAATGGTGTAAGAGAAGAAATTCTATCAAGACATCAAGATCGTTTTAGTTCATTTGTAGCAACAAGAACAATGGGTGGGTGATTCCACCAAATTTAATAACAGGGTTTGGTTATCAAAGATCACAATTGAGCTAAGATTTCAGAAATTCAAATAAGTAACAAGTAATCTAGGGGTACAGGGATTGGAAATCGATGTCACATAGGGGTAATTGTGTTGTTCTATAGTGATAAACATTCATGGAGAGACTGGGTCATCTTCGATGACACTAATCTTCTTTTGATCTCATAGCATCATTTCATAGAATCTCATTTCGGTCTCATCTATGCACAATACTAAACAACCCAATACCTTACACTATTCTCTCTTTCAATGCAGAAATAGGGCAAATAAATCTGACATATAACCTCTATTTTCAAGCAAGTTACAGACATTAAACTTAAATTGCAAGTAACGAACTAATAACCCGCTCCAATCAATATCTTTTGAGCATCAATCGGAGATCAAAATTAAGAATTAAGTTTGTAACATTAACCCATAAGTTAACCCCATGCTAGCAAGCCCAAATCCATATATGAACAATAGAAAAATAGAGCATAACACAATACCCACTATATTAAATAAAATCCCAACCCTATGATTTCACCCCTAGATCTTGGGGTTTTAACCACCCATCACAAACTGTAAAGAAATTATACCATTCATGAAAGCAGCTATGGGTAGAATGAAATTAGTAATTGCAAGCAATACCCACTTTGTTTTTCAACTTCAAATTGTCAAATTCAAAAACAAATGTTGAAAAACCCCAAAAACTAATAGTGTTTATCACAAAGTAAAGGTGTTTCTCTCTCTACAAGATTCAAAACTTTCTAACTAATTTTGGACTCGTTTTTCTCTTTCATTTGGTCTATTTCTAGTTTCCCAAAATTTGGCCCAAAAATTCAATGTGTGACCATTAGGTGACGTTAGTTGGGCTCGCCGACCGTATTTGGCAGATCGCCAACTACTCTTCAGCTCGCGTTTCTCTTGCTTTAGGCTTCAGGTGTTTGAACCTCAGTCGGTGAGCTCGTTCGAGTCTACCTTTCACATTCAGTGAATCATTGAGTACCACTTTTGTTCGCCTTTTAAGCCTTCAATATTTCTCCTTGTACTGTCTCCTTTGGCGATGGCCAGTGTGTTCGCCTTTCCATTTAGAGTTCTCTGACCTGCCTCACTCAATTCAAGTGTTGTCCATTGTCAATTTGGGCGAGGTCATACCCATTGGGCGATCCTCCCTTTTTGTTGGGCGATCAACAATGTGAAGTTTACACTTCTTTTCATATTTTTGGTCATTCTTTCAAACATTCATCCTTGCCTCGTCCTTTAACCTTCATAGCTGCAAAAAATTAAAATATCTTTAGAATAGTACATAATATGGCATTGAGGATACTAATCTACCACATGCACCCCAATACGGCTAGCTAGTAGTTGGGAAATAGCTATTTGTAGCTCAAGAGCCATAGCAAGCCCAGGTGGTGGATGGGTTGGTCCCGACCCACTGGCTCCGGATTCCTCTTTCTAGCCTGGCTGATGCTCAAATCCACACACGACCTCAAGGTTGTCCTCCACCCCTTGTGGGGGATCCACTAGTGGGCTCGAGTGCATTACCCCTTGCCATAGAGTCACGCGTGTAGCCATCCTGTGAAAGATTTAAAAAAGTGATATTCCAAAAAACCAATAAGATACACGGTGCATGACAATGATAAAAAAGAGAGAATCTTCATAACAATTTTCTGTAGCTCCCCGAAGATAGAAAAAAACGTCTCCGCACCAATCCGTAGTACTCTAATAGGCATTACCTCTGTACAAATGACATCGGCGAACCTGGAGCTCTAATACCTACTTGTCATGACTCAAAAACTTATGTCTTGATAGTACCTAGTTTAATGCACTTGCAGGTAAGCCAACCTGTAACTCACAATGACAAGTAACCGGCATACAAGGTAGAAACAACAAATAACAAGAGATACAAGAGGAACCTTAAAGGAAACAACAAAACCTAGTAGTCCCATGTACAGAGTTACTACAAAAGAGTACAAGTTCTAAAGTGAACAAAAAATATACAGACTTTTCTCAAATGATAAAGACTAGTCAACACTTATCACAAAAAAGGTGGACTGATCCAGGATGCTAGAAGCTCACCCTCGCCTCTGAATAAATCAGCAACTGGCTTGATATCAACGTGGCTTGATATCAACACAGATGCTTGGTGCTTGGACTTGCATCATGATAACAGATGCAAAATGTAGCATGAGTACTATAACAATAGGTACCTAGTAGTCATCATAGGCCGACTATCGAAGGTCAAATGAACAGAATGATAATGAAAATCTAACTGGAATGCACACTAGCCTAGGAAAGAACAAAAATGAAAGCAAGTAACTAACTATAACCTAACTATACTCTCATAAATCAAAATTGTACACTCATGTACAATATAAAGTAAATAACTAGAAAAGACCCACATAAGCCCAATGAGTACACAGAAGAGCTACAACTATTGAGTACGAGAACTAGTTAATTATGAATAGGAGAGTGCATAGACTAGAACTCATACCACAGATAGAACACCTAAAGAATCTAGTAGAACAATGCCACTAGGTATCAATTTAACAGAGGATAATGTCCCCGAAACTCCGACTGCGACTGAATATCATGTGCCCAGACCTTAAATCTATGACTGTAAGAGCGGTATGCCTAGACCTTTAATCCGTAGCCATATAAACAGTCAAGGAAGAATCTCAAAGAAAAAGAAACAATCATAGGGCAATCTGGATCGACGTCCACTTTAAAGTTACCAATGAACCACTCCAAGCCAAAACCAAATCAAACCCTGAATCGTCGAACAAAGCCCAAAATCACAATGGAGAATCACAGGGTTAGTAGAAATAAAGGGAATAATGGATGAAAGGTCATCAGAGTTGAGTTACTACCTAGTTAAGGCTCACAATATTATAACTAAGTCTGCTATATCAGTCTATAGAGAGCTAAGTTGTCAAAAGCGATGTTGGAGAATCTAAGGCCTATCGGCTCCAAAACATGAGTCTAAGGCAATCACTAACCTACACCAAGGCTAAGGCCAATAACAAGTAAAACATCATCATAACCACATCATATGAAACCGACAAGGCAAACTAAGATCACAAGACTAAACATAGGCATGCTTGATTCCTTAAAAACCAAGAAATAAGGCCTAAAGCATGAATTCTAATAACAAACATGAATCAACTACTAACCCATCCCAATTCCAACTAATCAAAAAATATTTACATTCTCGATCTAATTATAAGGACAGGAAGGAATATTCTACCTTTAAGGTGACCGCGCATGCTCTCATATCATGATTCAGGATCTTTGCCTTTCTGAGTGGCCTATGAATGTTAAATAGAATCACAATATCAATACATACATTTTGACTCTAAAGACACAACAATTCAAAATGCACCCAAAATTGAGACAAAATGAGAACATGGGACCCATACCTGGAATCCCAAAATTGAATCTTTCTAAAGATCCTAACAAACTTACTGAGCTTTTTTTACCAAAATGGGATAGAATTCAATACTCAAAATAGGCCGAATCAACATATGAAATAAAATCACACAAAGAACACCATTAAGAGCGTGGGCTTTCCCTTCTAGATGAAATTAACCTCCAAAGCATGCTCTTTGCACTTCCACGAATACTCCAACACATAGCCACTAAATTTCTAGAACAAACGCAACAAGAATCACCCAAATCGCAGCTCTACAACTCTCAAAATCACAATCTGAAATAACTTATGCTAAAATGTGATGGGTCTTTGAATGAAACACAAGTAAAAAATAATCTTCTTGAATATGGCATCATTCCCGTTAAAGTGGTGGTTCAACTCCTAGACCTTCATGAACAGGCACAGCACACACGAATGCGAAGAACAGCCACCACGGCCTTCACGATTGTGGCACCACGCTCGTGAACGTGGATACAAACTCACTACAACACTAGCTGATGTGCATCAACTAGTTATCCCCAACTTGAAAATCCCCGATGGGGTGCTCAGTATTCATTAAGAACCTTGTGTATGCCAATGAGATATGTTACCCCACCAGATTTAACTTTTTTGACTGAACAGAGATGTTGAAACTTAAAACCAAGGTCATCTGAATGAAATATGGGTCTCATACCCAAACTCTATTTTATGCAAACTTCTATAAGGGGCTCAGGATGACCTCGAAATCCATGGAATCCATACCGAAGGTCCTTCTAGACCAAACTCAATGTCCTAGAGCTAACAGAATTGGTAGGATTGCATTTTGAGGTCATCTTCCTAATGTTTTGATTGAAGTCAGTTGTTCAAGTTTCAAAACCTCCAAAATATAGAAACTCGGACAAAATCCAAATGAATAACCAGGTGATTGAACTATCAGTCCCAATAAATAAAAAATTACATGGGGTGGCTATAGGATTTCTCTAAACAACGATAAGATGGAAATAAGAGGAAAATAACATGGAGGGTCATTATAATTATATTCATACTAAATCTCGTATCCTATTCTTTTGGTTGTATACTGTCAAACAACCTTGTTTCCAAACAGGCTTATACTATTACAAACTTGCAGTCATTTATAGTAAATCAAGTCAAGCATGTTACTCTCCTTTTGAGTTTCTAAATGATTAATTTGTTAAGTTGAAGTACTATCAAAAGTTTTAAGTCTATTATGAGTTTTATAGGCCTAAATGGTGATGAATTTTGTATTTCACAGACTTATTAGATTCAAATTCATTAAATTATTGCCATTTTTTAATGCTAATTTAAGAGGTTTTAGGCCCTAGTTCTCTTTGATGCAAGCATTCTTTGGAAAAAGCAAGTTTGATGGATCTAAAGCTGAAAATCACTAAAGCACACCAGCAACAAAACTGACACCTCATAGGGAATGTCCTATTTTTCAGGGCATAAGATTCGTATGCAAAATATTTACCCAGCTTATGTGGTTGAGGCTGAACAACAAAGATTGGAACATGAGATCTTCTTCAATTGATTTCATAACTCGAGACAAACTAGCAAATTGAGTTCTCAACACATACACATACATGTGTGTGTAGTGTGGGTTTTACTAACAAATAATATTTCATCAATACTAAGCAATCAACACAAATGAGATCTACTAAGTTTGGAAAGGACTAGGGGTGTATGCATAACTGTTAGAGTTTCAACTCAAATAGGGAAAGATTAACCATAATAGCATCGATTGGTACATGGGTAGCTCTTGGTCTTGGCTACGCTTTGATATTCTCCCAAACTATCAAGTGTATGTCCCTTGGATTCTTCAACACTCCAAGTCCCTTTGAAACAAAACACCAAACATTGCTTGAGTAAATAGATTATTCCTAGCTCATATCACTAAATGAGAAATTACTTGAATTATACCACCCTTTGTTCAACCCATAGAGTAATTTAAACAAGTCCTCACAATTAAGTCATACACAACTATGTTTTAGTTTTCCAAGCCAAATGGTGTTAGAAGCTCAATCAATATATGAAGAAAACAATAGATTCATATAATACTATCAATATTAGAGCCAATTAATCAACATCTGTTTGGGGCTTTGCATCTTATCTAGCTCACACACCCCTAGTTTAAGGGTCTAGTTGCTCACAAAAGAAGAAATAGAGACAATTAACATGTACAAAATCTCCATTCCAAGCTAATTTGGTTAATATAAACTGAATTTCAAGCTTAGATAAACATAAATCTGAGACTTCTACCTCTACAAGCAAAGAAGTTCTTCACTAAACTCTATCAATATCTTTTTTTCACGTAAAGAGGCCTCTCTTCTATATACCTAATTAGGAAGATGATAAAGGCATATAATTGTGAATCCCTATTTTATCCATGGAACATTCCAAAGGGAGATCTATACTCAATGATTGCATTTTTGTCCTTCAACTTTTGTCTTTAGACTTGCGCTTGACTGAGGAAATGCCAATCTAAAATTATGGAGCGCCAATCGCCTCCTCGCTTCGACCTTTAGTTCTCACAGAAGAATCTGTGCTGAGAATGGTAAATCACCGATCAATCATTGTTTTGTGTCAGTTGCAACATTGATACTGAGGCTACTTTTCTCCATCAAACTCTTCATTTAGCGGGCGAGATGCTTGTTGGATCCAGCGGGATATCAGTTCCTTCGCCGGTGTTCTTCAATGGAACTTCACTGATGTGCTTCAGTGATTTTCAGTTTCAAATCCATCGAACTTGCTTTTTCTAATGAATGAATGCATCCAAGAGAACTATGGCCTAAAGCCCATTCAATTGGCATTAAAACATGGCAAGAGTTCATGAATTTGAGTCCAATGAGTTGGTAAAATACAAAGTCATCGGCATTCAGGGCATTAAAAATTAGTATCAGCATGTCCTTATACCCTTTTTTTGCCCATAAGTTCTTGTTTGAATTTTGCTCTTGAAATCTCAAATTTTGGGGGATTTTGTTAAGAATTGCTGAGAGTTGCTGGGAGAATTCTTTGGATCGGTGTTAAGCTTGTTTCATCGTGTTTAAACCTGTAAGTCTCTTCCCTCTTCTTTCTATTCTAGCTTGAATGGTATACTTTAGTACCTATTTTTGCTAGTTTTCGAGCTCGTATTGTACCCATTTTGAGGCATAAACTCCTAGAGCTAAAGTCGAATTGATGGAGTCGATTTCAAGATTCTTGGAGTGTGTCCCATATTGTCATTTTAACTTATTTAAGGGCTCGTCTTCAATTATTGCAATTTGGGTGTCAAAATATCCATTTTGTTTGTATGTGTGGTAGTTATTAAAAGTTTTCAGAAGGGGAAAGCCCTTGATATAATGGTGTTGGAGCATGCTCTGTTAGCTTTGAGGTAGGTTATGGCTTACCGATCCTTATATTGAACTTGTGTTAATAAATTCATGTTGATTAGCTAGTTCTGTGATGGGTTACTAGCTTGAATCATGTCTAGTAGTGGGAAAGCATGCCTTAGCCTAATTTTTCAATAGTTTTGGGAATTGAGCATTCCTACCTTGGTTACATTGATTGTATCATGTCTTGTGGTTGTATTTATTTTTGATTGTTTTGATTGGTAGTTTGCTCTTAGCCTTAGTCTATGCATAGGCTTGGGATTGTCTTAGACTTGCAATTCGCAGCCTTTTAGGCCTTAAAAATTCTCCCACATTACTTCAAACGTCTTAGCTTCCTGTAGATTGATATACCAGACTTGGGTCTAATAGTATGAATCCTTATCTAGAAGACAACTCAGCTCTTGTATCTATTATTCCATAACTTCCCTTATGTTTCACCCTCTAGTGTATTCTTCGGCAATTTTGATTGATGTTGGCTATATTGCACTGGACCTTAGGGTTCAAGCTGGAATGGGTCCCCTGGTGATTGTGGAAGTGGTTTCATTCTTTGGTATGCTCTTGCATGAAGTTGAGTGTGTTATTTGGAGACACACGGAGTCTTCTAGCCATGGTTCAAGGTCCATGTGCATGTCTTCCCATGGTTCGAGGTTCATGTGCATTTCAACTAGCCACGGCTTAAGTCCGAGCACAAATCTATTAGTTTGGTTTAAGTCCTAACATGATGGTTCTACTAGGTTCTTCAGGATGCCTTCACCACGATTTAAGTCTGTGGAGGGTCATTTCGGTTTTGGAAAACTTCTAGTCTTAGCTTTTCTTATCCTCTAGATTTTTTATGCACTCATCAGGATTATGGGGGTCCATTTGGGCTATTTACTTTCAAATTGCACACAATATACCTTCTGGACTTATGGGGTCCATTTAGGTTATAGCTAGCTATTTTACTTTACCGTATCATCTTTTCTCTAGACTCTTGAGCTATATAGTTAAACTTTTTGTTAGTCCTTCGTTCGTATGCCCTTTTTCACCATTAACTTTCTCACTTTTCTTATTGTCTTTACTTTCCAAGCTCAATTTGGCCTCTGATGCCTACTAGGTACCAGCTGCTTTGGTACTGATGTTGTACTCACATCTATTTTCTTGATGTAGATCTAAGCGCAAGCCAACAATGGTGATTTGAGCCTTTTAAGAGAATATCTTTTGAGATAGAGGGTGAGCTGAAGGCATCCTAGTTCGACTTCTGTCCATTTCTATATAGTTTTTGACTAGTCTTTTGTATTCAACACAAGTCCTTACTTTTTGTTCCACTTTTAGGACTTGTGCGTATATAGCAGCTTTTTACTTTTGTCCACTAGGACGTGGGGTTAGATCTAGTACACTATTTATATCATATTTGTTATTGTTTTGCATTTCCGCAGCATTTTTCCTTTAAATTGTTCTTATTTCTTGTTGATTGCTGATTTTGCCCAATATGTCATTTACTTTTTGTTCTGGGATATGGGACAGCTAACCTATCAGTGGGTTATGAAAGGTGACACCATGACTCAAGGTTTTGGGTAGTGACATATGGGAGGGTCAGTGCTCACATTTGGGGCTAACTTGTCTAATTACACCAACTCCACATTGTATTGCAATGTTGGGCTTCTCCACTTCTCAGATATCCTCAAATTCTGAACTTTTTGAGCCACTATCCCTAACACACCAATCATCAAGTGGGCTCTTTTCCTTGTGTGGTGATTCTAAAGCCACTCTCGGTAGATTTAGATCTATTGCACTTAGAGAAACTACTAGTTTCCTAAGATCCATTTGTACCCTCATAGAAGCAACATCCTTTTTAAACATATCAATCAAGGAATAGAACTTGCCTAACCTATAAACCATTGACTTTATTGCCATTATAAGTGCATGCTGAATCGGGGAAAGGACGTCCTTGGCAATAATGAATAATTGAGAATTATGATAATAAGCCTATGGGAAAACTAAAGTAGACCACTCATCGATGAAGCAAGAGCATTTCACAACACCGCTAGAGTAGGGACATCATCCTCCAACTATATATGGATGCTCACAAGAGGAGAGCCACAAGTTTTTAAAGTTAGCTTCCACATTTTGTTCGAAAGTGCATCTTTATCTCTTTCTATAGCCAAACTGATAACAACTAGGAAAGTCATAGATGTAGTGTGATGCTTAGCTTTTAATTTGAATTACCCCACTATGATTTGATCAGGGTGTATTTACGTATTCAAACAGTATATTTTACCTATATTTTAGCTTAGTTATGAGTATAATCTTTTGAATATCCTTATGTTTATAGATGACATGTTGAGATGAGCTAATGGACATGATTAGCTTTATTTCAAGCATAAAACAAGAAAAATCCATATGGTGGATTGGAACATAAAACAAAGTAATTTGAGCTAAAATGATGGAAAATAGCTCTAGAAAAGACCATGAGATAAGCCTCAAGCCACCCATCTCATTGATAAAAGGTCAACTATGTCTAATTTTTTAGGGCATAGGCGGCTGTATGCAAAGCAATACCCAACATTAAAGGCCGAGGTCGAACCACAAGGATTGGAAGATGGGATCATATTCATTTAATTTCACAACTCAAAACACATTAGGAAATTTAATTCTCAACACACACACACACACACACACACATATATATATATATGGGGGGGGTTAGTAACAACTTAAATTAACCAATATCAAGTAACAAGATAGGGAATCAATGCAAATATGATCTACCAAGTTTGGAAAAGGCTTGGGGTGTGTGCATAAGTATTGAGGTTTTAACTCAAATAGGTAAATATTAACCACAATCTAATTGATTGATGCATGGATAGCATTTTGTCTAGGCTACATTTGATATTCTCTCAAACTATAAAATTTATGTCCCTTATATTCTCTCAAACTCCAAGACCTTTTCAACTAAAATACCAAACAATGGTTGAGTAGATAGACTACCCCTAACTCCTATTGTTAAATGATAAATTACTTGAAGTATCTCATCCCTGGCTCAAACCCATGGAGTAACTTCAACAAGTCCTCACTATTGGGTCTTACCAAACTCAATCTTGCTTTCTCAAGCCAAAATGATGTTAGAGAGCTTAGTTAATATTCGCAACCATTGATTTTTAGATTAAAATTTCAAGACAACAATAAATTAATGTCATACAATCAATTTTAGAATCGATTAATCAAAATATCAATTTAGGGTTTTACACCCCTATCTAGCACACACACCCCTAGTTAAGAATTTAGCTGCTCAACTAAGAAGAAATAGACACAATACCTACGTAGGAAATTTCTATTTCAAGTTAATGTGATCACCAAAAAACTGAATTCCAAGCATAGATTGATACAAATATGAGGTTTCTTCCTCTACAAGATAAAAAAGTTCTTCACAACTCTATGAATTTCTAAAAATGTTAAAGTCTATTTTCTATTTCCAATTGTGAAGAAGATAAAGGTACATAATTACCTAAATCCCTATTATATTCTTAGAACCTTCCAATGGAAGCACTAAATTATCTAATTGCATTTTTTTTCCTTCGGCTTCCGTGTTTTAACTTGCATTGGATCGATGCACACTGATCTAGGATTGTAGAGCGCTAGTCGCTATGCTGCTTCAACCTTCAGTTCTCATAGGAGCATCTATGCTGGGGTTGATAGTTGCTAATCAAGCATTGTACCATGCCAATTGAAGCATCGTATTGAGGCAGCTTTACTCTCGTGAAGCCAGCATTTAGCCCGTGAGACATCTATTGGTTCTTGCGGTATGCCGGTTCCTTCGGTAGTGTGCTTCAGTGACTCTAAGGTTCAAATCCACCAAACTCGATTTTTCCAAAGAATGTCTTGATATATGAGAACTAGGGCCTAAAATCCCCTTAATTGGCATTAAAATATGACATTAATTTATGTATTTGAGTCCAATGAGTCGGTAAAATACGAACTCATCAAACCCCAAACTTGATCTAATGCTTTTCCTCAAGCAAAGCACTCACTAAGCATAGGACTCAAGCTCAGCTACACCGAAGATAGGATTTGCATAGTTTCATACTGACTCAAAACAATAAAAAGAACAGACTCATATAAAGACTCTTTATACAAGCACAACTCACCATTGGTTCCACCATCATTCATTAAGCAAAGGTTTTCTTCATTTTAAATAGAGCATATTTAACGTTCAATTTTCAAGGCAATCTTTCATTCAATAAAAATTACAAACCATCTCAAGTCAATGGCATTTAATGAATAAGAGATTTTGACACATTTGAGGCCTTCTAGTTCAACAAATAGCATCTTCAATGCCTTTTTACGTCTATATCTGATGGCTAATTATTGTTTAGCATCTATGAAGGCTTAACCACAATGCAAGTACAAATTCATGAAAAAAGAGGCCAAAGACATAGAAAAATAAATAAAATATGAACCTTATACTCACTGAAGGCACATGGCAACTCGGAAAAAGTGTCCAGATCTCACCGACAATGACAGAGTCTTCTACTGAAAAGCTCAAGGAAGGTCAGTGAGATGAAGGAACAAATGGTGATCCACCGAACTCTGTCGGTGACATGAATTCTACTCACCAAAATTGACAGAACAGCTGGGCTATAATGGAGACCAAAAAGGTGAGCAAAGGTGATAGTCGACGACTTGCTGATTGTGAATGGCGAGATCCATTAGGCTTGCCAACTGTGGTTCAAACACCTTAAGCCTAAAGCCAAGGAAAAAAGGGTGAGAAGAAGTACAAGTCAGCGACTCGGTGAGTGAGTTGGCAATCCGAACAAACCTCGCCAACTAAGTCATGATATGAAATTTTGGCTGAGTTTCGGAAAATGTATAAATAGCTAACAAGAAAGAGCTAACTCATCTTCTACTTTCTAAAATTAGAGTATAGAAGAATATTCCAATTTTTTGTGTGGTTAGCAAGCTTGTAATTTATTTCTTTTATGGAATTTGGAGCTGGGTTTCTAGATTCGAAGTTGTAATCCAAAAATTCAGATGCCTGAGAACATTTTTGGTATAATTTCTATTAATTTCAACATGATTAGGTAAAAACCGATTCTAGGGGTGTGCAAATGGAGTTGGGCGTTGATTAATTTAGTGGAATTTTGTGTATTTCTCTATTTTTCATTAGTTTTCATGGATTTAAAGTGATTACCATATGTTAATTTATGAATTGAGATTGCAAACTTGATTCATCTATAGATCTTCATGTTTTGCTTGGAAAAGGTTAAATGAAATGAGTAATTAGTTTGATGCTTGCATATTAGATTAGAATTCCATGTTTACTTGAGTACAGGAATTTGAGATTTCTTCTCTAAATAGTAGGTTTGCTTGAGAGAGAAAATCTACGTTAAGGAAATGGATTTGTGTAGTAGATTCCACGTGGGAGGGTCTGAAAAGAGCTCTGATGATAAGCATGTTGTGATTGAGAAATGCAATATGTGTTTGAGATTAATCTAGCCTATCCATGGGTAACTAATATTATTGAGAAATCACATTAATCCATTATTTGAAATAAATATCCACTTCCACACACTCCTAGATTGTTACTCCACTTGCAAAACACTCGTTTTAATTCACTCTTGTTAAAATTTGTTACAAAACCATCTTAATTTGTTATTTGGAAGTATCCACACTTGCTACTATTTCATCACACTAGATTAGATCACAATTTGACTTTGTAATTGAAATCTTCCATATACTACTCCATGTGGGATTCGACTCCGACCTCATACGTTGGGTTATTACATTGCTAATGATTTCTTATTTTTTGAATTGTTATATGAGTAATTTGAGTGTTATCGAAAATGGCTCTGTTGCCTGAGAGTGGTGCTTAGAATTCTTTTAGTGAAGTAATTTTATGAACTGATTTAGCAGTAATAGAACACTCTTACAATTTGTTTTATTGTTGTGCTCCTGGTACGTGACGATATGAGTCTCAATGGGAGCAATGCCACTAGTCACAATGGGCAGAATGATGATGTTTAAAATTTGGAGGACGTGAACTTTAATGTAATAGGAAGTACAGGAGCTCTCCGATTACCCCCCAACTGTGGATAATGCTATATTTCATGTACTTGGAACCATGCTTCAACTACTTCAAATGAAGGGAACTTTTGGGGGTCTGTCTCATGAAGATCCCCATGACCATATTCACAACTTTGTGGATGTATGTGGTCCATTTACTTTCAAGAATATTACTTAAGAGTCCATTCTGTTAAGGTTGTTTCCTTCTCTATTTTTGGAGAGTCAACGAAATGGTTGGCTGAATTACCAAGGGACTCAATTATTTCATGGGAAGAGCTGACCTAAGCGTTCCTTGAGAGATTCTTTCATCCTTCAAGTATGGTGAAGTTTCGTGGTAGCATTCAAAATTTCAAGCGATTTGATGGTGAGCCAATCTATGAGACATGGTTGAGGTTGAAAACATTGGTGCTACAATGTCCTAGTCACGAGTTGTCAGATAAAGTGTTGTTGCAATATTTTTACCAGAGTCTTGATATCATGAAAAGGGGATAGCTAATCAACTGATCCGACGTTGAATTATAAGACAACCATTTGTAGTGGCTTCAAATTTTCTTGATGAGATAACAAGATCAACCGTGCATGGCATACAAGGAAAAATCAAGTGTCTCTACTCAACATGGGTTTAACTAAAAAGAAACTAGAGAAGAACCAAGAGCATGATGAGAATATGGCGAAAATGATGACCCAGCTTGACTTGTTATCAAAGCATGTCATGGGGGGGTGGATTCAAGCTGGTGAATACGATTGGTGCAGTGGTGGATTGAGCTCGGAGGAAATTTAAAGCTATATTTAATGAAGGGGTTAAGTTTTTAAGCAACCAAGTGGGGGCGGGGGTTCTCGTCTAAGCTATCCAAGGTCAGGCAATAATCAAGGTTGGAGCAAAGATCGTGATAAAGGTTGGAGAGACCGTGAAAGGGATTTCCATGAAAGAGGCTCAAACAAGAGGAAGCGTGATGGTGACAAATATATATATGTACAACCTCATGACCTTCCCAAGACAAAGGAACAACAAGTGGATCTGGAGAGTTTTCATACCAAAGATATGTTGACAAGAATCTTTAACAAGGTAGAAGGGTCTGACAAGGTGTTGAGAGAACTGAAGACTGATTTCTCCACTTTAATCCAAACCGTCACTTCTCTCTCAGTGCCAATCAAGTAACTTAAAGTTCAAATTGTCCAATTTTCAGCTCATTTAAGTCCAAGACAAAGAGGGAGTTTACGAAGTGACATGGTTGCCAACCCAAAATATGATGCTTGAAGGCATAGCTACATCACTCTCTAATACATAGTTCTAGAAAGTCCTTTTGCATTTTTATCTTCAATTTACTCTTGTGGATTGCGTATTTGTGAAGCATAAATCGTGCCCAAAATCCTTGCCCCCTTGTCTACTTGTCCTTAATTATAGAGGTTGATTTCACTTTAAATTTGTTTACCTCTAGTATTTCATGCTTGATGAACTTGGTTTTCTTGTTATTATTGTTGCCTTGTTTAGTGCTTAATCAAAATAGGTCTTTGATTGAATGTGAATGCATCTCCATGTCTTTAATAGTGGATTCTTATATGTAAGTGTAAACCTTGTGAGTATTGGGGGTTGTTAGTTGAACTTGATTATGCTTTGCTTACGGGTCTTACTTTTGTATCGTGTGGGTGAAGTCTGAGTAACCCGTAGTCAACAAAATGGCTTGAATTTTCCCAATCATAGATTTGGTGACATCATTCTTAAAGGCAAATCATCATTTTGTTGTTTAATATTGAAATTTGGGAAAGTCTGAGTACCCGGAGTTATTTGATGTGTTGGGTAGCTATGATATTATGCAAATTATGTGAAGGCTTTGATTATAGTTTTAAAATCAAGTCGAGTTTTGAAAAGTGGGCAAAAGGATTTTAATGTGCAAGGTGGTTTTGAGCAGACTTTAGCAATAAGAATAGATCTACAATTCCCTTTTTCAAGTAGAATTATAGAAATCAAATCTACATTGCAAGTATCAAACTATCTAACCACTTCCAGTAATCGTTTTCGAGCATCAATCGAAGATCTGACCTAGGGTTAAGTTTGCTACGTTAGCTCATCAATTAAATTCATGTTAAACAGCTTGAATCCATGATTAAATAGTAATAAAAAGGAGAAAAACACCTAACCCACTAACATTCAGCAACACCCAAACCCATAATCGTACCCCTAGACTTTGGGGTTTTAACCACTCATAATAAAAAGGAAAGAAAGTATACCCAAAGTGTAATCAGCCATTAATTTGCAGATAATAAGCAAGATTCTTCAAGGCCTACATGGAATTTAATTCTCCAAATGTCGATTAATAAGCTATCCAAAACCCTATAACATAGGAGAATAAAGAAAAAGCTCAAACTTAGTATTCTAATGTTGGAAATGGTGCAAAGTCACATTTTTTCTCTCTAATTTACTATTTATAGCTTCCCAAAAATAAATTTACAATTCTTTCGCTACTTGATCAGCGACATTAGTCGGGCTTGCCTAACGCATTCAATGGATTGCCATCTGGTCCTTCAGCTCACCATTTTCTTTGCGTCGAGCTTCAGGTGTTTGATCCTCAACTGGCAGACACGACTAGGTTAGCCTTTTCCCATTAGGCGTATCGCCAATTACCACCTTGATCATCTCCTCAACCTTCATTTTAGCTCCAAAGTTTGTCACATTAGGCAGTGAAGTTCAACTTACCTTTTCTCATTCAGCAAGTCGTCAAATTCTTCTCTTCTCGCCGACTTGGCTTGGCCCAGTTTTATTAAACACTGTCAACTTCGGCGGAACCAACCAGTTTTGCTATTCTCCCTTTCCTTTTGGCGAGCTTCAACTTCAGGGTTTTCATTCAATTTTAACATTTTTAACCTCCCTTTCATGTATTCATCCTTGCCTTATACTTTGTCCTTCATAGCTACAAATTATCAAAATATCATTAGAATAGGACATATTTAGGCATTGAGGACACTAATTGTTGAACTAAATAGGCCTCAAATGAATGTAAATTTACCACTCATCATGTACTTTTGTTTTTATTATTCTTGTTAAGACATGGGGGTGTTGCTCAGCTCCTGACCTGTGTATTTCTTATTAAAGGATTTAGTATCTGAAGAAAAACCAACAATACATCCAATTATGGTATACAATATTGTTAGGCGATAATAATCTTGCAGTAATGTAAGAAACCAAGTTCTATTAGTGGTATGTCCAACCTATATGTCCTATTTAGGGATTTAGTAGCAAAAGAAAAACCAATAATCCATCCAAGTATGATTGGTCCTAAGGTTTAGGGTTTAGGGTTAAGGGTTTATGTCAAGTGTTTAGGGTTAGGGTTTAAGGCTTAGGGTTTAGGGCTTAGGGTTTATGCCATAAGGATTATGGTTTAGGGTTAGGGTTTAGGGTCTAGGGATCAAGGTTTGGGGTTTAGGGTAAGGGTTATATCCTCTTCCATGTACTTTTGTTTTTATTATGTACGTTAAGACATGGGGGTGTTGCTTAGCCCCTGACCTGTGTATTTCTTATTTAGGGATTTAGTATCTAATGAAAGACCAATAATGCATCCGAGTATGGAATGCATCGTTAATAAGAGGTAATACTCTTGCAGTTTTGTAAGAAACCAAGTTCTATTAGTGGTCCGTCCAACCTATATGTCTTATTTAGGGATTTAGTAGCAAAAGAAAGACCAATAATCCATCCAAGTATGATTGTTCCTATGTTTTAGGGTTTAGGGTTTATATCTTGGGTTTAGGGTTAACAATTTAGGGTTTATGGCATAAGGTTTAGAGTTTAAGGTTAGGGTTCAAGGTTTAGAGTTTGGGGTTTAGGATTTAGGGTAAGGTTTATATCCTCTTCCGTGTACCTTTGTTTTTATTATTTATGTTATGTCCTGGAGGTATTACTCAGCCCTTGACCTGTGTATTTCTTATTTAGGGATTTAGTATCTAATGAAAGACCAATAATGCATCCGAGTATGGAATGCATCGTTAATAAGAGGTAATACTCTTGTAGTAATGTAAGAAACCAAGTTCTATTAGTGGTCCGTCCAACCTATATGTCTTGTTTAGGGATTTAGTAGCAAAAGAAAGACCAATAATCCATCTGAGTATGATTGGTCCTATGGTTTAGGATTTAGGGTTTACGTCTCTAGTTTAGGGCTAGGGTTTAGGTTTTAGAGTTTATGCCATAAGGATTAGGTTTAAGGTTTCAGGGTCTTTGTTGTGATAGTCTCGGGTAAAACGGACATAATATTTAGTCCAAATTCTAAAGGGAAAAAACTTGGTGAAGTTGGAAAGAAGACTCTTATTACTTTAAAAGAATAGGTCATGGGATACCTAATTCATTATATTCTGAGAGATATGATTGTTTGAAGTTGACCCTTGCATGATTGAATGCAAAAAACGTAGCCGGTAGGAATGTTTTGAACTCGACTATGTAATAGAGGTCTCTTATGTCCCCAAAACACTTACAATACACTTCCCACACATAGGAATGAACCTTAACACATAAGAACAAGTAGGACATAACCTGATTCAGGCTTACATACTTACTATGAATGATTCAAATTCTAAGAATAGAGTTTGCAAGGTGTTACAATTTCATTTCTTCTTGTTCAATGCCCCATTTCATGCGCCTTCCTTCCTACAAAACCTAAAGTCCTTTTGGTTATCCAAAATAACATAAAATAATAAACAACTACAAACATAACAGAATTTCTTCTTGAATGTAGCTAAAACATGGGTTTCACTTGGCTTTCAAGCATATAAATATGCCAAAAATTACCACCCCACAATGAAAGCTTTGTTTGTCCTCGAACCATTCCATACCTGTGCACACAAGACTTCAACTTTCGACTCGACACACATAAACATTCATACATTGGTTGCACAACACCCGTGGACTTTATCTTTTCACATCAAGCTTGCTATAACTTCTCATTCATTCAAAACAAACTACATTGTGACCTCTTAACTTCAAGCATCAACTCAACAACTTATTGCAAACTCAAGCAAAGAACTTTACTCAACATATCATATTGATCACCTATCCTTCAATAAAAATGCACCCTCACCATGAAAGATTTGAGCAATTTTCACTCATTTTCAAGCAAAGTATCTCAATAAAGGGCGTACTCATAGAAACCCACTTAAACCCACATACAAATTCACATGCTACATATAACGAACCATAGGTTTTCCCTTGGTGTGATGCTTCACTAATTTAGTATGTGATAATGCTCAAACTACTCTTCAAAACCAATCCAAAGAGTAAGCGATCATTATCAATAGAAATACCCAACTAAGAGTCATGGTCAAACCCCACAAGGAATGATACAAGGCAAGGAATTCTATCAAGAAATTTAGATTGTAAATCAATTCGTTTGCAGCAATAAGAATAATTGATGGATGATTTCACCAAATTTATAAAAGAAGTTTTGTTTCAAGAGTCATGATTAAGCTAAGATTTCATAAATTCAATTAAGTAACAAGTAATCTAGGGGTGCGGGGATTGGAAATCGGTGTCACATAAGGGTAATTGTATTGCTCTATAGTGATGAACATTCATTTATGAATAGGCTGGGTTATCTTCAATGACACTAATCTTCTTTCGATCTCATAGCATCAATTCATAGAATCTCCTTTCGATCTCATCTATGTGCATTACTAAGCAACCTAATACCTTAAAATATTCGTTCTTTAGATACAGAAATAGGGCAAATAGATCCAACCCATAAACTCTATTTTCAATCAAGTTAAAGACATCTAACCTAAATTGCTAGTATCAGACTAATTACCCACTCCAATTAATCTCTTTCGAGCATCAATCGGAGATTAGAAGTAGGAATTAAGTTTGCAACCTTAACCCATAAGTTAACCATATGCTAATTAGCCCATATCCATGTATGAACAGCAATAAAATAGAGCATAACATAGTACCCACTACATTAAATCAACACCCAACCCCATTATTGCACCAATTAATTGAGTTTGCCGATCTGCCTCAATTAATTCAAGTGCTAAGCACTATCATATTGGGTGAATTCATGCCAATTGAGTGATCTGCCCTTCTTGTTAGGCGACTAAAAATATGGAGTTTACACTTCTTTTCATGTTTTTGGCCATTCTTTCAAACCTTTATCCTTTCCTCGTCATGTACCCTTTATAGCTGTAAATCATTAAAATATCATTAGAGTAGGACATAATTAGGCATTGAGGACACAAATTATTGAGCTAAATAGGCCTCAAATGAGTGTAAATATACCACTCATCAACACCCCAACTTAAAGTTTTGCTTGTCCTCAAGTAAATCAAGTACACAATCAACCCAACAAGGGTGTCTACAATAGTATTCAATGAGAGCTAACATACAAGTGCCATTACAAGACTACTCTCAACAACATGTTACACTTCATCGTGATCAAAAACCTTCAAATGATGACTAACCGGTCGCAAACCAAGCTCAAGCTCACTATAGCTTCTTTTCTAATGCAAGACCATGTTTCAACAAATGCATTCAAGTGCCCTCACATCAAGAACGATTCCATGCTCTCACAAAGCAAATCAATAAGGAAGAAAGGAATCAACACAACTCTTACTCTCTCAAAGAGAAATATATGCAAGCTTCATCCCATAGGTTTGCCCATATTTTCCCATCATCACATAACCCAGTTCATGTAAGATCTCAAGGGTTTTTTAGGCTTGTAATGGGGATGAGGGTTAAGGTATGATTAATTTGGCTCAGTTACTTCACCTTTTCAAAGAATTGTTGTAATCATCTTCACCTCTTCTCAATATATTTTCATTCTTTTTCATTTGAGAACTCAAACTTTTACTTGTCAATCATTTTATTGGGAACCCCTATTTATTCCACCAGCTCTATTTTTCTATTTCAATTTTTCAACATTGTTCATCACAATACCTCTTTTTTTTAAGGAGGGGTTCTTTCTTTTTGTAACACACTTTAAAGTTGAATCTCCTTTCATCTTCCTTTGCCTTTTACTTGGTTTTTCTTCCTCCTTCCTTTCCAAACCCCCAACTTAGGCTTTTGGCCTAAGTTGACTATTAAAACAAACCAAATCCTTCAAAAAGGATTTATGGTGAGAAAGTAGGGAAAATATTGCTCATGGGGTTTCAATATGGTTGTCAACAATTGGTTTAGGCTCAAATGGTGCCAAAATGGATGCACACCCTCACAAGATAGTCACAAAGGATAAGGAAGTTTGGGTTCACTCTTAAAATTCCTGTTTAAGATCATACCTTAAATTTACCAAGGTTTAGACAATTAGACTAACAAGGCAAATTCTAGGATTCCACACACATGCTTTCAAGTAAAATATCACACCACAAGGCGCTTCAAACACACTCATTCAACACAATCCCGAAAAGATCAAAAGCTTACGTGTGATGTTCATTGCAAGTCTCACATCAAAACGCAGCTAGTTAACACAAGATTAAAAAAGATCATTGAAAAGTAAAACCACATCAATTTCTTTCTTACAATAAAAAAACTATACACCATGCTCATCATGAGTACTATTCAAGATATCAATACTTGAATTATTGTCAATGAAAATTCAAGCATTTCACGATTTGTAAAACTCATGGCGCAAGAGAAGAGACGATTACACAATTAGATAAACTAATCAAACACTATAATAGAAATAAAATAAAATACTACAATCATCCAAAAACTGAAAAATAACTAAATACAAAGTAAAGGGGAATATTGGCACAAGTACCCTCACCCCACAAAAAAGGTAAATGCAGTGTCCTCAAGGCAAAATAAAATAAAAAAGTACGGGAAGAAAGGTGAAAAGGTCCCCATGACAGGCTATGACTGTGGAGTTCTCTCATTAGGAGTCTCGGGAGGAGTGGCATCATCCAGGGCATCAGTGCCCGACAATAAGATCACAGGAGGCAATGGTGTAGCATTATCTAGGGCATCAGTGCCCGGCACGGTAGGAGGATAAATAGTGGAGTCTTAACAGACTCTACTGGTGCCCACTGTGGAGGTATCCTCAAGAGACCTCTCCAATGTCGCCTGGACCAACGTCTCATCTATATCCTGCAACTCTGCCAAGGTCACAAGACTCCTCTGCTCATCCTCCTTTCTCCTCAATGCTTCCTTATCAGTATCTTCAGCCATATCATCATCGGCCCCCTCATTTTCTCTCTCAACATCATTAGCTACAGCAGCATCAACTCTCTCAGCATCCCTACTAGGCTATACACTCTGAGAAGGCTCACTGCTAGGCATGGTCGGTGACACAAATACAAGTGCATCAGGTAAGGGAACATCACCCCAAAGTATCGAAATATCTGTAGACCTCAGCTGGTCTACATCAACCCTCAAGGCACCTAACTCAGCCCTCATTGTATCTAGGGCATCCGAACTGCCCTCTGCCTCCTCTCAAGCTTCTATCCTAGCGGAGAGGTCATCCAATCACACGCTATGTGCCTCAATAGTAGCTTCACACCTAAACAACCTATCTCGCAATGGAGGTAAGGTAGCCTCATCGCCCTATCAATCATACCAGGCAAATCTTTCTCAACCCTCGCAGCCCTCAATATCCACAGACCGAGCAAGATTGTCAATTTGATAAATCATGGCCTGGGTCAAGGGGGATAGGAGTAGGGGCATGTGCAGCAGCAACAGTGGAAGTAGAAGTGGAAGGTACAGTGGAGGGTTGAGATATACCTGACTGCTCTACAGAAGGAGCAGATGGAGTGGTCTCAGGAGTAAGGGAGGCAGGATCAACCACGGGCATAGTGTCTGGTGGTGGCGGCATCCTCCGAGTTGTATCATCTCGTAGATAATTGGCCTCAATCCCCCTAATGTCATTGGCGGAGGCAAAAGTGACCCTAACATCTAATTTTGCTCTAAATCGGACTCCCACATCCTCACATAACTATGTGATCAGGACTGGGAATGGAAGAGACGTCTGCTCTTGTCTGGCTCTCAGTAGTATCTCCTCTTCTATGATGACAACGACATTAATTTCTATCTGGTCAATGATTCTCCTAACTAGCACGACCTTCGGATGTTAGAGGATTGACTCATTTTGGAACGGCATTAAATTTCTACTAAGATCCCAAACCAATAACGGGTTGTAACATTCATATCCTTCTTTTTAGTTTACACCTTTTCAACTATTCACGGGGGAGAGATGTCTGAAATAAGAGGTGCCAACCACTCCTTGAGGGCATCCAAGTCAAATTTCATCTGAAGCTTGTATCTGTAAGTTGTGTTGCTTTTGGTGCCTAGAATATCATTTATTGTACTAGAATTGAATTGCACTTTCTTGCCACGGACCTCCACTTCTTTTAAGGGCTTCCAGATTGTGCCCTTTCTCTTCTTAGGAAGGGCCTTTTCATAGGCCTCATAGAATTCTCTTACCCATTTTGGCACATATGGCGGTCTGGGTCTTGTAAACTGCTCAAATCGGTGAAATTTAATAGTCTCCTAAATAGTTGGGTAATCACTCATTACTCCATCAATGTATAACCTTCACTCCTCAAGAATTAATAATTCTCCAAAGGCCATGAGCCTATTAAGGGCTCTTGGAGCGATGATAGGGAGAACACGAGAGGTAGGGGTAAAATCCTTAGGAGGTGTTACAATTTGGATCTGATATCCGTCCTTTTCTTGGCGATATACTTCCTTGGTTTCTTAACCACACACTTAGGAGAGCGTGGAGTGATATGTTGTCTAGAATACTGAGATGGCCTTTTAAGGACTATACCCTGTTGCTACTTTAGAGGAGGAGTAGTGTCATGCTCTGAGTCAGAGGTCACTACTCTTTTCCTATGTGATTTATCCTTTTCCTAAAACACAGAACATTTTCAAACAAAGATCAGGTGAAGTTTAGTTGAAATCAAAATCAAATGAAAAGAGAGTTCAAAAATGTTGTGTGGCTCACATAATGAGAAGGCGGTCCACCTAACAGGTTGGGCGAGCTCACCAAACTAGACAGTGCATAATTTCAAGAACTCAGGCATGATGGGCGAAGTCAACTCCTACTGGTGAATCGCCAAGTGGGTTTTGGTGAATCACCGAGTGAGTTTCAGCGGGCTAAGACAAGTTCGCAAAAGTGACAGTGCAAAATTTAAAACACAACTGGCATGAAAGACGATGTCCACTCCCACTTGACGATACGCCAAATGGGTTTCGGCAAACTAAGACAAGTCCGCCGAATGAAACAGTACCCAGGTCACATATTCAAGCAAGGAAGGTGATCTAGGTCTTACTCGGCGATTTATCTAACCACCTTAGCAAGCTAAGACAAGCTCACCGAACTGGTTGTGTTCAGCCTAGTGCTCATTTTTTCGAATTTAACTACAATACCCAATTCCCAATCAGCTTTACAATCTATCCACATTCTTTCTTACCCATGGGTACTCAAACTTCCCCCAATTAGAACAAAATATAGTTCAAATTGATGATTTACCCTTAAGAAAGTCGTCACTTCATCAATCATTGGGAAAAATCATGCAATCGGGTTAACACTGGGCTAATAAGACTTCACCCACACACAATTCAACCAAGACCTAGCAACTAACAAGATTTAATTTAAACAATTAACCAACACAATCAATTTTAGCAATTCTAGATACAGGTTCAAATTCCAACTCATAGGCACATTTCAATACCACCAATATAGCATTACCCAATGAAATTAACTAACAACAAGCATGAAATGGCTTCAAGCCCATACACAAAACACAATTTTTAGCACAAATCGTAAGATAAAAATCAAACACCAACCTCAGGATGAAGTAAACACTAGCAAATGAAAGAGGATAGGGCTTAGGTTGACTAATCACGTAATACCACGCACTCCAAGTACTCAAAAATCACACACAACTCACACATTAAAATTAAATATAATATTGAAAGTGAAAGGAAGAAAAGGATCTCAGAGATAGCAAAAGATTTTCTTTTTGAAAAAGAAAAGACCCTTGGCCTTTTTATACCAATCATATTCGGCGGTCACGACTAACATCGCCGAGTGCGTTCGGTGGATAGCCAGCTGAAGCTTAAGCTGGCCGAAGAGGCCTGAACGAATACCAAATCTGAAGTCGATTCGGCAAACTCGATAGAGTCAGCATAGTGTACTTTGGTGGATCACCATTTGGAGCTCAGATCACCTAAGTTTATAGTACACTTTTCCACATTTTCCAGCCCAAAAGGAAGATAAGAATGAGTCCGGCATCGCCTATTATGTCCTTCGCAACACTTTGACTTCCTTTCAACATGCACTCGCAACACACTTTATTGAAAGCAATAAAACAAAAGTAAAAACTTGGGTTGCTTCCCATGAAGCGCCTTATTTAACATTGTAGCATGATATAGTTCTCACTTCCTCAACATTTATTTTTGGGATTTGGGATGGTGTCACTAGGTAATGTTCCCTTTTCCCTCGGATTGAGATGGGTGGAGATCTAGAACATTTGAGTCTCTAACTTTTTTATAGACACCGAATGAGAGCTCACCGTTTGAGATAAGGTGGAGAAATCATTTTTCAATTCCTTCAACACCTTGTCGGATCCTTCAACTTTGTTAAAGATCATTGTGAGCATTTCCTCGGTTCGGTTTCCTTTCGGACCAGCTGGTCCTTTTGGTCGTGGAGGATCATGGAGAAGAATATATCTATCTTTTTGAACCTCCTTATCTCTTTTATTTTCACCTCTCCAATCTTTCCAACCACTATCTCGCTCCTTATTCCAACCTTGGTTCCCACCTTGTCGTTGGTTATTTGGGTGAGACCCCATTTGGTTTCCCAAATATTTTACTTCCTCGTTGTAAAATACCTCAAAATTGGCATCCTATGGGAGCTGATCACTACTTTTTCAAACCGCATTCACTAATTTTAAATCACCTCCCATGACATGTTTAGACAACAAATCGAGTTGGGTCATCCTTTTGGCCATATTTTCATCTCGTTCATTGTCCTTCTCAATTTGCACTTTGCTCATACATAATTGTTGAGTAGAAACTTGGTCATTTCTTGTATGCCATGCTCGATTAACCTTGGTCATATCATCTAGAAACAACGCTGCTACTTCATATAGTTGCCTCATTAAACCTCCTATGATCAATTGATCAGCCACGCCTTTATTGACTGAATCAAGGGTTTAATTGAAGTACTGCAGCAGCAAATTGTCTGGAACACCATGTGTTGGACATTGCAAGAGTAATTTCTTAAACCTCAACCAAGTCTAATGTAGAGGTTCACCTCCAATTCTTTTGAAATTTTTGGATTTGGGTCCGAAGTTTAACCATCTTCGAAGGGGGAAAGAATCTCTCAAAGAATGCTTCAGTCAACTCCTCCTAAGAAGTGATAGAGTCATTTGGCAATTCCGCCAACCATCCTGTAGCCTCTCTCGTCAAAGAGAACAAGAATAACATCAACCTTACAGACTCTTGTGAGATGTTCTTGAACATAAACGGTCCACATACTTCCTCAAAATTATGAAGGTGGTCATCGAGATCCTTATGAGCTAATCCCTGAAAATGCCTCTCAATTGGAGCAATTGTAACATTGCTCCGATTACATGAAAAATTGCCCTCCCTGCTGTAAGAGGTATCCGGATGGCTCCCATAGTTTGAATGATGTTCATATGCATTTCATTCAAATCACCCATGTTGTCGTTTTCCCTGAAGTGACTATCTTTGTCACTACCATGGTCACTCATGTCTTAAACCTGCAAATCAGCGAACCACAACAACAAGCAAAAAGTCTACTACAACTAAACTAATTTACAAACTAATTTCTCAAATAGAATTTCTAGCCATCATTCCCCGATAATGGCACCATTTTTTAAACGCTCAAAGTACTCTTCAAAACCAATCCAAAGAGTAAGAAATCATCGTCAATATAAATACCCAACTAAGAGTCAGGGTCGAATCCCACAGGGAATTATACAAGGCAAGGAATTCAATCAAGAAATTTAGATGGTAAATCAATTCATTTGCAGCAATAAGAACAATGGGTGGATGATTCCACCAAATTTATAAAAGAAGTTTGATTTTCAAAGTCACAATTAACCTAAGATTCATAAATTCAATAAAGTAACAAGTCTAGGGGTGCGGGGATTCAAAATTGATGTCACATAGGGGTAATTTTATTTCTCTTTAGTGATGAACATTCATTCATGATTTATGTGACATCTATATTTCTCTTCTTTCGATCTCATAGCATCAATTCGTAGAATCTCCTTTCGGTCTCATCTATGTGCATTACTAAGAAACCTAATACCTTACACTATTCTCTCTTTTAATGCACAAATAGGCAAATAGGTCTGACCCATAACCTCTATTTTCCAGCAAGTTACAAACATCAAACCTAAATTGCAAGTGTCGGACTAATTACCCAATCCAATCAATCTCTTCCGAGTATTAATCGGAGATCAGAAGTAGGAATTAAGCTTGCAACCTTAACCTGTAAGTTAACCCCATGCTAATTAGCCCAAATTCATGTATGAACAGCAGCAAACAAGAGCATAACACAATACCCACTACGTTAAAGCAAACCCAACCGCATTATTGCACCCTTAGATTTTGGGGCTTTAGCCACCCACCAAACAATGTAAGGAAACTATACCTTTCATGAAAGCATCCATGGGTAACATGAAATTAAGCAATTACATGCAATACCCACTTAGATTCCAACTTTAATTTGTTGAATTCAAGAGCAAAGTTGAAAAAACCCAAAAACTAAAAGTGTTCTTCACAAAGTAAAGTGTTTCTCTCTCTAAGAAATTCAAAAATCTCTCTCTTTTTCGAACTCTCTTTTCTCTCTCGTTTGGGCCATTTGTAGCTTTTCAAAATTTGTCCTAAAACTCAATGCGTGACCATTAGGTGACATTAGTCAAGCTCACCGAGCATATTCAGTGAATCGTTGTTTGCTTTTGTAGCTCGCCTTTGTTTTGATTCAGACTTCAAGTGTTTGAACCTCACTTGGCAAGCTCGTTCGAGTGTGCCTTTTACTTTCGGTGGATCACCGAGTACAACCTTTGTTCGACTTCTTAAGCTTTCAATTTTTCTCCAAGTCTGTCACCTTCGGTGATGGTCAATATGTTTGCCTTTCTCATTTGGTGTGTTGTCATTCCTCTTTGAGTTTGCTGACCTGCCTCAATTAATTCAAGTGCTGAGTACTATCACATTGGGCGATGTCATGCCAATTGGGGGATCCATCCTTCTTGTTAGGCGATCAATAATGTGGAGTTTACACTTCTTTTGATATTTTTGGTCATTCTTTCAAACATTCATCATTTCCTCCTTCTTTAGCCTTCATAGCTGCAAATAATTAAAACATCATTAGAATAGGACATAATTAGGCATTAAGGACATGAATTGTTGAGCTAAATAGGCCTCAAATAATTGTAAATCTACCACTAATCAGTATGCTCAAATAAAATCAAACAAGACTTTTACAGGTTGTAATGTGGGTTATGGGACGGGTATGGAAACTATATGATAGTGACTTATACTTCCCTAAGAACTTTACACCTTTTCTTACTTTCATTACCCATTATTGTCTTTTATTTACTTACATCCCTCTCCACAACAAACATTACTTCACTAGTATCTTCCTTTCATCACGAACGATTCATTCTATTTTTTTTATTTTTTTCGTTTCTCATCCTTTCAAAGAGGGCTTTTTAATCACCTTGTAGCTATCAATGAATTGTTTTTCACCAAACCATACCGTTTTCTCCACTTAATGACTATAACACATCTATGCTACAGTGCTTAAGGAAGCAAGGTGCAAAACACTAGGGATTCAATAAAAACATTTAGGAAAATTACGTGACTATCAACAATTGGCTACAAGCTTAAAGGGATTACTAGTGATATGTTATCTAAAGAGGCTAATCTTTATAAGACAAATCATAGAGATCCCGTTATCATCTTTTAAAAAGAGAAATACTTCATATTTAGCTTCACACACTCACCAGGCATGTTATAGACATCATGTTGTACCCAAAAAAAACACAAAACCTTACCTGACATTGCACATGTTCAAATCAGGCAGGATCACTATAGAATTTTGAAATTCATCATATGCAAGAATTCATATTAAGCTTAAGTTGATTTTGAGTCAACAAATGAGCCTAAGAGTCTCTAAGCATAGTTCACCTCATGCCTTTTCACTCGGCCTTTATCCATTCATGCAGCTTTAGAAAAAACACCTTGACACAACAAACACAGTGATGAAATTTACCCTTAAGACAGTCATCATCCATCCATTAAAAGAAAATATCACTCAATTATGCATACTGACTCGATCATACAAAGAAAATCTTTTATTTTTTTTTATGATTCAACAGGACTATCCTTGGTCAAAAAAACTGAAGACAAACTCCAAGGAACCAAAACTAAAACAAATCACATAAGCAAAGACAATTATATTTACACAGGGAACAATCACACCCCACCTGATGGGTAGTAAATTGAAGTACAACCCCTACTATTCACTCATGAAACAAATTTCTGAAAGTCATTTTTGGGTCTAATTCTTACGAACGTAGTTACGGGTCGTAAAAGCATCTACAGGCCCTAATTTGAGCCCACAAAATAAAGTCCTATATCCTGTTTTTGGGCCTGATATCTAGGAATCAAATTACGGGTCGTAAACCCAATTATGGGCCATAATTTAGACCCGTAGAATGAACTTCATAAACTTAAAAGTTCAGTATGACTTCCACGGATGGGTCTACGACCCATAGATCAAACCACGGACCATAGATGGCTCTGTGGAAAGTTTTGGACAGTTTTTTAAATGGGGTTTCTTTTGTCATTTCCACTTTTCCTAAGTCTAAGCCATGAAATTATGCATATCTAAAAGGGTTTCATGCTCAAGACTTGGTTCCTACACTCTTAACTCCCTCAAACTTAGAACAACTGTAATAAGGTAGAAGCTAGGGTTTCAAATCTTTCAAAGAAGTTCTTCTTTCAAATTTCAATCTCTCTTATATGTAAGGCTTCGATGAGAGTATCCCTTCACTCTCATTCCTAATGTATTTTAGGTTTTCAAGAATTCTTCAAGATCGTTAGATGCAAAGCTAGGGCCTTTTTATGAACTTATGATATTCTTTATTTATTCATGTTTTCATCGTTTCACTTTGATTTGAAAAACCTTTTTCTACTAATTTAGAATGATTTCCATAGTTCCTTAAACATTTATGACTTTTAAGCATGAAGACTAATATGATATGAATTTTAACCTAAATTCAGGTTACTTTGGATATGACTTTTAAATTTAGTCTCTCATATGATTCAAAGTACTGATGAATAGTTTTCATACCTATGAGCATTATATGAATATATATATTTTTGGAAGGACTATTTAGTAACAAAAAGATGCGGGTTTAGGAAAGCCCTAGTCCCATAAATACATGCCACCGTAGAATTATGTTTCACTACTTTGCTGGTTGACCTTTGAGCCTGAGATGCTCAGATTAGTGGGTCCACATAGATAAGATATGGTCCTATACTCTGCCAAGGTATAGGGACGCCCTCCCAAGTGGGTTAGCTATTGGAAATCATGAGCTCACATGGTGTATGTCGATTATAAGAAGCTCTCTAGTTTATGCACTTTTTTACGATATCCTCTTAACAATATTTTATTCACTTTAAGTACGCTATTTACAACTATGATTTTGCAAGGCTAATGAAATAGACTCATCTCTATATATTCTTTTGAACGAATATTATGAATAGTATTTAGACATGAACTCCAACTATTTTTATTTCTTAAGCTCTTTTACTATGTATATGATTTTGGGAACTTTATTTTAATGTCCTCGGTATGCCATTTTATTATTATGCTAGTTCCCTTTACCTGCTCAGTACATTCTATGTACTGATGTATACTTTTCTCTGCATTGCATCCTTTTATGATGTAGATTCCAGCAGCAGTACTCAGACACGTGGCTAGTGAGGTTGCAGCAGTTCCAACCAGTAGTTGGTGAGTCCTCCTCATTCGGGGACTTCCTGGATTACTTGTTAGTCAAAGTTTAGTGCTTACTTTGATTATTTGGTTTGAGGTAACTAGGGGCTATGTGTCGATAATCTTATTTATTTCGGTCTAAATATTAGAGTCTTATTTCAGACATTAGTTATTCAGTCATTATTGATTTATCAATTTCCTTAATAAGACTTATTAAGCATATTTTTCAGCTTTTGCATTAGTTTCATATGATATGCTTTGATATGTTATACCAATAGTTAGCTTAGGGCCACTCGTGGTTCCAAGTACCGTGTCTTGGCTTGGGTGTAGAGTAGGGTCATGACAAACTTAGTTTCAGAGAACTAGATTCAAGTATCCTAGGATATTTTAAACGTCGCATCTAGTAGAGTCCTCTTTATGGGTGTGAAGCGTACCACACATATAAGGAGGAGGCTACAGTCTGGTTAGGAAATAATTCCCTTCTTTCTTAATATTGCTCTTGTGATAGAGTTAAACTCTTTTTATTCTCTCTAATTCTTGTTTATGCATATTTCAGATCATGCCTCCAAGAAGAAATTTTGGTTATTAGAAGAAAACTAGAAATAGAGAACGTCCTGCTAGAAGGAACAAAAATCCTCAGGAACCACCGGTACAAGTTTGACCAAGAGGTCCCAATGCACCTGCTGTGCAACCACCATAGGCTGATGTCAATAATGTTGAGTTTCATAATGCTATTCAGATGTTGGCTCACGCTATGATAGCTCAAGTTGATTTTGAAGGAGCAGGATCGACACGCTGTCATGATGCTCCAGACACTTCAAGGATTCGTGAATTTCTAAGGATAAATCAATCAGAGATCACTAGGTAAAAGCTCAATGAGGATTCAAAAAACTTTGTGGATGAGATTTAGAAAATACTATAGGTGATGCATGTTGGTGATATAGAAAAGGTTGAGCTCTCCTCTTATCAGCTTAATGATGTTGCAAGAATTTTGTTAGATCAATGGAAGCTAATTAGGGGTGGAGATGCACCACCTCAAGGTTGGACTAGTTTTTAGAATGCTCTCATGGGGGGTCTCTTTCCTCAAGAGCTAAGGCAGGCTAAGACAAGGGCGTTCCTCTATTTGAAACAAGATTTTATGAGCATACAAGAGTACAATCTTAAGTTCACTTAACTATCTCGATATGCTTAGAAAATAGAGGCTGATATGAAGAAGATGATGAGTTTGTTTGTATCTTGACTCTTCCGTCTCTAAAACAAGGAATTTAGGACAGTGATGTTGATCAGGGACATGAACATTGGGCGACTGATGATTTATGTGCAGCTGGTTAAACAAGAGAAGTTGAGGGATAGGGAAGAATTTTTATATAAAAGAGCAAAGACATCAAATCATGAGTCCAGAAAATAGAGAAGGGAATCACGTATCCTATTAGTAGAGGTCATCTGGATCCACTCTATCTTCAGCTAGTGCACCCGCACCTAGACCCAGGAATGGTCACAAAGGAAGAGAGTATGGTTCCCAATTGCAAGTCAGTGATACCAAGGGGTACACACCTTATCCGGGTTGTAGCATGTTTGGTAAGAATAATTTTGGAGAATGTCTCTATGGTAAGGATTGGTGTTATGGGTATGACCATACAGGTCACAGACTCAAGTATTGCTCCTCAGCAAGGCACGGTAATGGAGGTAACAGACTCCATGCTACTACATCATCAACACCAGTAGGCCATAACTTTCAGAAAGGCATCACTTCTTGTGCAAAAGGTAGCGAGAACCGCTTATATGTTCTATCTTTTCATCAGGAATAGGAGAACTTTGCCGATGTTGTTATCGGTACAATTAAAAATTTCTCCATTGATATTTGTGCTTTGTTAGACCTTGGTGCAACCTTGTCATTTGTGACTCTATACATTGCAGTAAAATTTGGTTTTAGTCATAAACAATTCCTAGAACTCTTTTTTGTTTCTACTCCTGTAGAAGAGTCAATGTTGGCTAAACGTATTTATAGGAATTACACTATCTCAATCCTTCATAAAGACACAACTGTTGATCTAGTAGAGTTAGATATGGTAGACTTTGATGTTAATCTAGGCAGGAAATGGTTACATTAGTGCTATGCTTTAGTTGACTGCAAAACCAGAGTCATATAGTTCAAATTTCCTAATGAGCCAGTCTTGGAGTGGAAGGGTAGTTCTACCTTACCTAAGGGATGTTTCATTTCTTACCTTAAGGCTAGGACGATGATCTCTAAGGGTTATATCTACCATATAGTTCGAGTTAAGGATTCCAATCTTGAGACCCCATCTCTTTTGTCAATTTATGTACTATGTGAGTTTCCATAAGTCTTTTCAAATGACCTTCCCAAATTTCTTCTCGAGAGGGAGATAAACTTTGGAACAGATACTCTTCTTGATATGTAGCCTATCTCTATTCTTCCGTATAGAATGGCCCCAACACAGGTAAAAGAATTGAAGGAATAGTTGAAAGACCTTATAGATAAGGGATTCATTAGACCTAGTTTTTCCCCTTAGGATGCCCCAGTCCTTTTTTTGCATAAGAAATATGGCTCTCTCATAATGTGTATCAACTATCATCATCTGAAAAAGGTCACCATTAAGAATAGGTATCCTCTTCCCAGAATTGATAATTTGTTCGACCAGCTTCAAGGAGCCACTTGTTTCTCTAAGATTAACCTCAGATGTGGTTTTACCACTAGCTGATGGTTAGAGAGTGTGACATTCCAAAAATAGCTTTCTGAACTCACTATGGTCACTATGAGTTTCTTGTTATGTCTTTTGGACTAACTTATGCTCCTACAACTTTTATGGTTCTCATGACCAGGGTATTCAAGAAGTACCTCCACATGTTTGTCGTTGTATTCATAGATGACATTCTGATCTACTCCCGTAGTGAAGAGGAACATGCTAGTCACCTCACGATTATTCTTTAGATTCTTAGGGATAAATAGTTGTTCGCTAAATTCTCTAAGTGTGAATTCCAATTGAGGTTAGTAGCATTTTTGGGCCATATTGTTTCTAGTGAGGGCATCCGAGTTGATCATCACAAGATTGAGGCAGTGATGAACTGGCCTAGGCCCACCACTCAGGCTTACAGTAGGAGGTTTTTGGTCTTGCAGGTTATTATAGATGGTTTGTTGAGGAGCTCTCATCTATTTCTACCCTATTGACTAGACAAACACAAAACAAGATCAAATTTCAGTGGTCTGAGAGTTGTGAGAAGTGCTTTCAACACCTAAAGTCTCGATTGAATTCAACTCTGGTGTTGACTTTGCCAAAGGGTACATACATTTTGTGGTTTATTGCGATGGCTATAAAGTAGATCTTGGTTGTGTATTGATGCAGAATGGCAAGGTCATTGCTTACACATCTAGACAACTTAAGGTTCATGAGAAGAATTATCCCACTCATGTCCTGGAGTTGGTTGTAGTGGTGTTAGCTTTGAAAATTTGAAAACATTACCTTATGGTGTGCATGTTGATGTCTTTATGGATCACAAGAGTGTATAGTATGTTTTCAGTTAGAAGGAGTTAAATCTTCGTCAGAGAAGATGGCTTGAGCTCCTCAAAGACTATGATATGTGTGTGTTCTGCCACCTAGGTAAGGCAAATGTGGTTGTTGATGCTCTTAGCAGGTTGTCTATGGGGAGTGTGGCTCATGTAGAAGAAGATAAGAAGGAACTTGTGAAGGATGTGCATAGACTCACACGATTGGGAGTTTGTCTCACAGATTCTGATAAGAGTGGTGTGGTAGTTTAGAATGGGTCTACGTCTTCTTTTGTGATCGAGGTAAAAGAGAAGCAAGATTGCGTTCCCATATTACTGTAGTTGAAAGATGCAGTTCGCAAACAAAAGGTGGAAATTTTCTTAATTAACGAAAAAGAAATTCTTCGGTATCAAGAAAGGTTTTGTGTTCCTACTGGAGAGGAGTTGAAAGATTCAGTTTTGACAGAGGCTCATAGTTCTAGATACTCCATTTACCCATGTTCAACTAAAATGTTCCATGACTTGAGAGGAGTATTCTAGTGGAACGGTATGAAAAAGGATATTGTGATTTTGTAACAAAGTATTCCAACTGTCAACAAGTGAATGTTGAACACTAAAGGACTGGTGGTAAGGCTCAAGTTATAAGCATTCCTACGGGAAATGGAAGATGATTAATATGGATTTGATAATAGGTCTACCTCGTACCCGCAGGCAGCATGATTTCATTTGGGTGATTGTAGATAGGATGACTAAGAGCCCGTTTGGAATTGCTTAAAAAAGTAGCTTTTAAGTGAAAAAATAAAAAGTCAAATTTAAATGACTTTTAAGTCAAATAAATAAAAAATAGGGAGCAACCTACTTTTGGTTTTTAACTTTTTTTAAGTCATGTTAAACTTACTTTAAGTTGTTTTTAACTTTGCCAAACACTCCCTAACTTATTTTAAGTCATTTTTTACTTATTTTAAACTATTTTATATTTGTCAAACACTTTCAGAAGTCAAAAACTGAATTAAAAATAGTCTTGACCAACTTTTAAACGAATCCAAACACCCTCTAAGTTGGCTCACTTCTTGCCATGTAAGACTTCAGATACCGCCAATGATTATGCTAGATTTTATATTCGAGAGATAATTCAGCTTCATGGGGTTTCGTTGTCCATCATATCTGATAAGGGTACTCAGTTCACATCATATTTCTTGAAGTCCTTTTAGAAGGCTTTAGGGACCCATGTAGATCTCATTACAACTTTTCATCCAAAGACCGATGAACAGACTAAGTGAACTATTCAAACTCTAGAGGATATGTTGAGGTCTTGCGTGATTGACTTCAAAGATAATTGGGATGATCACCTACCTCTTATTGAGTTTACCTATAATAACAGTTATCATTAAAGCATTCAGATAGCTCTGTTTGAGGCACTATACGGGAGGACGTGTAGGAATCCTATTGGTTCATTTGATGTGGGTGAGCCTACTTTGATAGGACAAGACTTATCCCATCAAGCCATGGAGAAAGCTACGTTGATTAGAGAGCAGTTAAAGACTACTCAGAGCTGATAGAAATCTTATTCTTATATAAGAAGAAGAGACTTAGAGTTTGATATGGATGATTGGCTTTTCTTAAAGGTCTCGCCCATGAAGGGGGTGATGCATTTTGGTAAAAAGGGTAAGGTTAGTCCCCGGCACATTGTCCCTTACCGTATTTTGGGCCAGATTAGAAAGGTAGCATACGAGCTAGAGTTATCTATGGAGTTTGTAGCAGTGCATCCTGTATTTCATGTCTCCATGTTGAAGAAGTGCATTGACAATCCATCACTCATTATTCGTTTTAGAGACTATTGGGGTGAAGGATAGTTTTCATTTGAGGAGGCACCGGTTCATATAGTAGATCAATAGGTTCTTAAGTTGAGGACCAAAGAGGTTGCATCATCAAAGTTTTATGGAGAAATTAATTTGTTGAGAAGGCTACATGGGAAGCCGAAGAGGATATGAAACTAGATACCCTGACTTATCCATTCCTCATGTTGAAGATATCGAAGGTAAGAGTCCTTCCCTTGCTTCATATTAAACAATTATACATATGTCTGAATTTTTTGATTTTACGTTATATTCGTGCCTTGTTAAACTTTCAAATTCTTATAACCTTGATAGGAATATCCTTTATAAAAGGTTAGATTAAATGGTTATCCTATCATGGACTCCATTCGAGGATGAATGATCCCAAGGGGAAGATATTGTAACCCCTCGCAACTCTATTCTTAGAATTTGAATCTTCTATCGTAAATATATAAGTAAACCAGGCGATGTATTAATTGTGCTTATGTGCTAAGGTTCATTACTATGTGTAGGAAATGTATTGGAAGTGGGTTTAGGGTCATAACATACCTCTAGTACTTAGTCGAGCTCAAAACATTCCTACCGGCTAAGTTTTTTACATTAGTTCATGCAAGGGTCAACTTCAAACGATAATTTTTCTTAGCATATAATAAATTAGGTGTCCCATGAATATAGAATTAAAGGTCTATGAGTCTTCTTTCAAACCCTTCCAAGTTTGACTCAATCAAAGTTTTGAGTAAAAAGTTATGACCGTTTTACCAGAGAGTACCACAACAGAGTTTTTAGAGTCAGTAACTACGAACCTCATTTACGAGTCCTAAATTGAAGTACAACCCATACTATTCATTTTTGAAACAAACTTATGAACGTAATTTTTTTTGTCTAATTCTTATGGACCTAGTTACGGGTCGTAATTTGGGATCGTAGAATGAAGTCCTGAATCCTGTTTTTGAGCATGATTTCCACGAATATGATTATTGGTCGTAAGCCCAATTACGGGCCGTACTTAGAGCCTATAGAATGAACTTTAGAAACTCAAAATTTCAGTCTTACTTCCATGGATAGGATATACGTCCCGTAGATCAAACCACGGACCGTAGATGGCCTTGTGGAAGGTTTTCGATTGCTTTTTAATTGGGATTTCTTTTGTATTTTCACACTTTTCCCAAGTCTGACTTATGACATTACGCATATCCTAAAAGGGTTTTCATGATGAAGACTCACTTCCAACACTCTTAACTCCCACAAATTTAGAAACTACCGTAAGCAAGGAAGAAGCTAGAGTTTAAAGTTTTTCAAGCAAGTTCTTCTTTCAAATCACATTCTCTCAGGTATGTAAGGCTTCAATGAGAGTATCCCTTCACTCACATGCCTAAGTATTTTTTGGTTTTCATGAATTCTTCAATATCATTAGAAGCAAAGTTAGGGCCTTTTTATGTACTTATGATATTCTTCATTAATTCATGTTTTCATCATTTCACTTTGATTTTAAAACCTAATTGTACTGATTTATCATGATTTCCATGGTTCCTTAAACATTTATGACTTTTAAGCATGAAGACTAGTATGATATGAATTTCAACTTAAATTCAGGTTACTTTAGGTATGACTTTTGAGTTTAGTCTCACATATGATTCAAAATGATAAATAGTGTTCATACCTATGAGTATTATATGAATATATGTTTTTTTGGAGGACTATTTAGTACCGAGAGGAAGTGGATTTAAAAAACCCAAATCCCATAACTACGTGTCACCGTAGAATTATGTTTCACCGCTTTGTCAGTTAACCTTTTAGCCCTGAGAGGCTCATATTAGTTCATCCACATAGATATGATATGGTCATATACTATGGCAAGGTATAGGGCATCCCTCCAAACTAAGTTAGCTGTTGGACATCATGAGCTCACATGGTATATGTCACTTATAAGAAACTCTCCATTTTATGACCTTTTTACGATATGCTCTTAACTTTATTTGATTTACTTTAAGTTTGCTTTTTTTATATGATTTTTCAAGGCTAATGAAATAGACTCATCTCTATAAATTCTTCTGAAAGAAGATTGTGAATGGTTTTTAGACATGAAATCCAACTATTTTTTTTTCTTAAGTTCTCTCATTGTGTATATATTTTTGGGAACCTTATTTAACTGGTCTCGTTATGCCATTTTACAATTATGTTAGTGCCTCTTAATTACTCAGTACATTCCACGTACTGACGCATACTTTGTGTTGACACCCAATTTTGGCCTAACATTTTTAAAATTCATAACTTTTAAGTTTTATTTATTAAATAATTCAAAATACATTTTTTATAATTTTAAATAAGTTTATCAATAGAGAAATGGTCAAAAGCCTCCCCAAACTATAGCCGGATTTCCAACTACACACTCATACTTCACGGGGGTCCTATTACCCCCCTAAAGTATTTTAAAATGAGATATTAACACCCTTAAAACGTCACCTCCAAATCTTTGTTGTCTAGTGTAATGCACGCACCTATTTTTCAGAATAAAAAATAAAAGAAAAAAAATAATCTTTTCATTGTTTCTCCACCATTTTTGCCCTAATCACCATTGCCAAATCTCATCATCATTCTTCCTCTTCCTAAATTATCTTCTTTTTTTTCTTCATTGTTTCAAGCTGTCTCATCTCCCTCCGGACACCTTCATCTCCACCTTCATCTCTACCGCACCACACCCAACCTTCATCTCCACCGCACCACACCCACCAACCTTTGCCTTTTTTTTAATGTCTTTTCAATCATCTATTTCTTCAAAACTCAACTATTATTGTTAAATTTGCTACCATCATTATTTCTGAAGGTAGTTCTTTTCTTGTTGGTTCTCAATTGCACTTCTTGATGAATTTGAAGATGAAAATTTTCTTGCGAAATCTCAAATTCTAATATCCACTTTCAGTTGCAGTCAAGAAACTTCGGTTGCTATTGTAATAGAAAGATGTCTCCGATGGAAGCTACAATTTTGTCTTTTGATGTCTAGCTAAAAAAATTCCCGTCGAGGTGAAGAAATTTAAGGGTTTTTTTTTCTTTCTATTATTGTTCCATCTATTTTTAGGGAAAGATTTTGAAGGTATTGGTACTAAAAAAGTGTTTTGTAAATTAAAAATGAAAGAATGAGAAGATAAATTTCTTGTATTGATACTTGCCATGGCCGCCGACAAAGTTGGTTCTGTATTCTTGTATTGATAGTTTCAGAGATGTAATTTGTAAAAGAGGAGGGTAGAGAGAGAGTGTGTGTGTGTGTGTGTTTGTTTGTGTGTGTGATTTAAGTTAATTAAATTTATTAATTATTATAGTATCCAATTAAAAAGTGACAACAGTCAAATTAATTAATTTTGACTTACTTATATGCTTACACTTGCCAACAAGAAAGTGAACACACTTGCTATGCCACATCACCACTTAAGGGTGTCAATATCTCAATTTAAAATACTTTAGGTGGGGAATAGGATTCCCGTGAAGTATGAGTGTGTAGTTGGGAATACGGCTATTGATTGAGGGGGCTTTTGGCCGTTTTCTCTTTATTGATACTTATCCCTATTTCTCAAAATTTTAGGACTTTCATCAGTTAATTTTAATTACATTATTTTTTATCACAATCGTTCAAATATTTGTTTAATTTGATTAAATCATTATTTTCGTTAAATTATATTTTTTACATATCATTCATTTTATTTATTACATTTGTTAATATTCATTTTAATATTTATTGCGCAGTCTAGAAATTCATTTAAATATGGATAAAATTTGTATAGATAGATATTTTATTTACTGGATAAGATTCATACACAGATATTTTATTAATAGGTGGTTTTAGCCCACGATTTTAAGATAATGGTATTGTACTATAGTTGGTTTTCGATTTTCTATTTAAACAGTAGCTTGGTCATTAAGTTTCGGGTGGTGGATAAAATTTTAGAGGTAATTTTCAGATTTTTTAGTCTATCGGAAATTCTTTTAATGTTCATAATTTTTCGGTGACAAGCTCACAGGAGTTCCGCCGAAATCCGGCAAGTCCACCACCCAAAGACCCCTCACTGTTCTCCTCCTCTTTTCCGGTAACAGCCACTCTGGAATTCGGCAAAAACAACAACCAAACAACCACCCGATTCAAACCAGAAACAACAGAACCATTACACCATTAGTGGACTGCTAGCAGTCAACCCACAGTCCCAAACAGCCACCATCGCCGCCTCCTCTACACCGGAAACCACCATTCTTTCTCCTTCTTCACCCAAAACCCCTTTACCCTTCTTCCCCGGTGACCTCATCGCTGTCCACCACCAAAACCCCTATCCCTTTCTCCATTTCTGTCCAACTTTAACACCAAAATCCCAACCGACTACATCCACGAAACCAGTTGACCGAACCAGACCCTCCAAACCATCAAATCACAAAAAACAGACCTAAACTCGCATGAAACCACCAACTCCAATCAAAAACGCCATTGTCAGTGAACAACGGAGCACAACAACTCCAAACTCCGGTGAAACCCAGAGCACAACTCTCTCAAAACGAGCACCAGGGTGACCCCTTTTCCTTTTGCATTTTTTGGTACACATTAGGCATATTTTCAATTGTTTAATGTTATTATTGACAATATTTTGCTATTATTATTTGATTGGACTGATTTGGGTACAACTTTTGACATTTTTTTCATCGTTCTAATATTATTTTCCAGTTATAGTGTGTGGGACTGTTCTATTTCTTGTTTTGCTTTGAATGTTGTTTCAACATTTTATTATTAATTTGTTACTATTAGCTTTTTTTGTCATTCTTTTATATTAATTTTATGCAATTTTTCATTGTTTTGACTATCAGTGCTTAGTTTTCAATTTTCATTACTTGTATGTTTATTCTTTCAGTTTATTCATTTTAACTTTGTAATGATACGTGATGTTATTTTGTTATTTATGATTAATTGTTGATGTTGCCAGGGAACTTTCCTCATAGTGTGTGAGTTGTTATTATTGCTAGTATTAATTATTTGTTAAAATTGGCCAATGAAAAAATCTCTCTATTGGTTTTCGAGGCCTCCTCATGTTAAAAGATGGAAATTTAGTTTAAGTTTTTATACACTATTTGTTAAAATGGGCCGATGAAGAAATTACCGTCGATTTCCAAAGCCTCCAATGTATAGTTTTATTTATTATGTTACTATTTTATTTATTTATTTTATTTCATATTTATTTATTACTATCACTTTTACTAAGTGTGTTAACAGGTACCCCGGAGTCGCTTCCCATTGAAGTTATTTCAATGGAGTTCGAAATGACATTTTGTGTGTATTATTGGCGTTAAGCAAATCTTAGGTCGTTTCTTATATTATTGTTTACTTTATTATTTGTGTATATCGCATGTTTATTATACTTGTAGATTGTTTTGATCTCTTCAATTTGAAAAAATGAATTCAGTCGGGACCCACAGTTGTGAATTTTGAAGAATGCCTAATACCTTCCCTTCGGAATCACTTGAAGCCTTACCTAGAATATTTTGGTTTCGTAGACTTTTAATGTTAGTCAATTAATTGGTTTTCTAGTTTTTTCCTAAAATTAGGTGGTGACTCCTTTAAAATTCTTTTATTTTTTGAACTCTTTTAAATTTTAATTAGTTGTTTATTTTTTGAGTTACCACGACGTTTCGCCTTATTTGAATAAATTAGGAATGTAAACAGAATGACGACTCTACTGGGGATATAGAAGTTATAACCATTATGGATTCATTTTTCAAATTGAGGAGACCTTACTTTTATTGTGTTATGCCTTGTATATTGTATATTTTGTTGATTATTTGTATATATATTGTACATGTTATTTATTCATTTTTTGTTTAATTATATGTATGTTGGCATTGCATCATGACATATTTCCGCCATTTGGTATTTTTTATTTCTTATTTAAAGGGCGATTATGCGGGCCGCAGTCGTTCATTATCCAAATTATTTATCGGGGTACCCTGGCGAATGTAGTTGGCCTCTAGATGGTCAACAGTCACTATCTTCCCCAGCCCGAGTAGTCCGCTTGGGTCACCGGTCCACTTCAAATAAAGCCACTCTTAGTCAACTAGAGTAGAGCGAAGCCAAAACCCTAATTTAGCGCATTGACCTAAGATGACCCAATACCCAAGGCATGTTGGGCCCATTAGAAAGACCACCTTGAGTCCAAAATGGCCTCCGGCCTAAATGGATGATCATACTTGTGTGTTTAAATTCGAAGGATGTATATGTCATTAGGCAAACCATCATCCCTTGGGTTTGGGGGTTCATTTTAATAGCTTAATCTAGTTGAAAAAGGATCTTCACAAGTTACCATTTCATCCAAAAGGTGTTGACATTCGAAGATGACAAGAAGTTAAAGAAGGAAGGACCCTCCATGAAGGCTTAGTTTAGGATTGTACCCCTGCGTGGGACTGATTATTTATATCTCTTTTTCCTCATTTTGTATCCCCATTTGATTTATTCATAAATTTTGTATAAAATATTTTTCGAGGGGCAATGGAATGTTTTCAAATAGCGTAATGCATCCTTCAAATCACTAGGTCTACCCTTGGCACAAAAGGGTCACATGTTTGTATAGAACGCGCAATAATTGTTTGCATGCTACATGATATATAACTGTTTTGTGTGATATATATGGAGTCACAAGCATATTTGGAGGTCATTGCTCGTCCGAAGTAGCAAAGGATAGGAGGACTCGCAAAATTTGGGTCATTGTATTTCACAAGATATCAATACCAACCAAAAGACAAATCAGGGGAGTCTTTGACCATGAGGTCGCACTCATCTATTTTGTTATTTATTTTTTCCTGATGGCCCTGCTTTCACACATTTCTTATATTTTTTTTCAGGAAAATCGTCCTCAATAGTAGTCGGGGATGGTTATAATGGCGCATGGTTTTTATGAATAGTCGACAGAATACACAGTCTCAAAAGATATTCAAGAAAGAGTACAACAACAAGTGATTGCTACAGTTGAGAGGACACAAAATATGTCGGAACAAACAGTCAAAAGACACTCCTTGACTAAATATTCCGACGGCACTAGACTTACTAGCATCACTCTATGTTTGTCTAAATTTTTAAATAATTTTATGCCTTATCTGAATGAACTAAGCGAACCTGATTCTCATCTCGGTGAGATATGTAGGCAACCCTTGTTGGATTCTGTATGCATTCTTTTAAATTTTTTTTAAAAAAAGATATTGTGTGCATATTTTCAAAGACATGTCTTCATGAACTACGCGAACCTGATTCTCATCTCAGTGAGATACGTATGCAGCCCTTCTTGGGTTCGGTATTCATTTTTTCAAATTTTAAAAAAATAAAGTAAAATAGTTTGTGCATATTTTCAAAGATATATCTGTACGAACTACGCGAACCTAATTCTCATCTAGGTGAGTTACGTAGACAGCCCTTCTTGGGTTCGGTATTCATTTTTTTCAAATTTTAAAAAAATAATGTAAAATAGTTTGGGCGTATTTTTAAAGATAAATCTGGACGAACTACGTGAACCTGATTCTCATCTCGGTGAGATACGTAGGCAGCCCTTCTTGGGTTTGGTATGCATTCTTTAAAATTTCAAAAAATAAAATAAATATTTTGTGCATATTTTTAAAGACATGTCTTCACGAATTACGCGAACCTGATTCTCATCTCGATGAGATACGTATGCAGCCCTTCTTGGGTTCGGTATTCATTTTTTCAAATTTTAAAAAAATAAAGTAAAATAGTTTGTGCATATTTTCAAAGATATATCTGCACGAACTATGCGAACCTAATTCTCATCTAGGTGAGTTACGTAGACAGCCCTTCTTGGGTTCGGTATTCATTTTTTTCAAATTTTTAAAAAATAATGTAAAATAGTTTGGGCGTATTTTTAAAGATAAATCTGCACGAACTACGTGAACCTAATTCTCATATCGGTGAGATACGTAGGCAGCCCTTCTTGGGTTTGGTATGCATTCTTTAAAATTTCAAAAAATAAAATAAATATTTTGTGCATATTTTTAAAGACATATCTGAATGAACTACGTGAACCTGATTCTCATCTTGGTGAGATACGTAGGCAGCCCTTCTTGAGTTCGGTATGCATTCTTTTAAATTTCAAAAAAGTAAGATATTGTGTGCATATTTTCAAAGGCATGTCTTCACGAACTACGTAACCTATTTCTCATTTCAGTGAGATACGTAGGCAGCCCTTCTGGGTTCGGTATTCCTTTTTTTCAAATTTTAAAAAAATAAAGTAAAATAGTTTGTGCATATTTTCAAAGATATATCTGTACGAATTATGCGAACCTGATTCTCATCTCGGTGAGATACATAGGCAGCCTTTCTTGAGTTCGGTATTCATTTTTTTCAAATTTTTAAAAAATAAAGTAAAATAGTTTGTGCATATTTTTAAAGATATGTCTGCACGAACTACGCGAACCTGATTCTCATCTCGGTGAGATACATAGGGACCCCTTCTTGGGTTAATATGCATTCTTTTAAATTTCAAAAAATAAAATAAATATTGTGTGCATATTTTTAAAGACATGTCTACCTAAGCGAACCTGATTCTTATCTCGGTGAGAAACATAGGCAGCCCTTCCTGGGTTCAGTATTTATTCTTTCAAATTTCAAAAAAATATATATATTATGTGCATGTTTGCATGAACTACACACACATGATTCTCATCTTGGTGGGATACGTAGGCAATCTTTCTTGGGTTCGGTGTTCTGTATCTTTTTAAAAACATATTGTGTACATACTGTGAGAGTCATGTCTTCAGCTCAGTTGAGACCAATGCAGTTAGGAGCATGTAAAAATATGTTATATGATGGAGATTACTTACTCTATGGTAAACCATAGATTCATTTGGTACCTCTCATTTGTACTTTTGTGATGCTTGAAAATTCTCTTGCAGGCATTCAAGATAAGAATAAAACAAACCTCATGGTTTCATGTGCGTTGTGTGGAGAGCTTTTAGATTGAAATTCAGTTGCATCGCACTGTTGATCTAGAACTTGGCCTGAATGTATATCAAGGCGAAATCCTGAGTGATATTTGGTTTGGGAAAGGATTGTACGCCTTCTTTGACCCGATTGTGCCTTTCAAAGCCTACCAAATGACATTAATTTCTAGTTTTCCCCACTTTGAGCCTGAAACCTTTTCTTTGGACAACCACACATTAACCATTACCCTTCTGAGTGCTTACATGCACTATCCCTCTATTGGCCTAACCTTCTTGAGCGCACCAAAGATGTGCAGATTATAATAAAAAAGGATTCAGGTTTGAAGTTGCCAAAGGCAAAAAAAATATAAAGTGTCTCAAAGTCAAGAAAGCAAAAATGACTTTCAAAGAAGAAAAAAGAAAAAAAGTTGAAAGGAATAAAGAAAGACAAAAACACCTCTACAAGGCCAATGAAAGACAAGAAGTAAAATACTTCAAAAAAAGGGAGGAGAAAACTTCAAAAGAAAGGGGTTAAATAAAAAGAAGGTAAAGTTGCAACAATAAGGACTCAAAAGAAGTCGAAACAAAAGAAAGGGGTGAAAAAAGGAAAAGCTCCAAAAAATAATGATTAAAAAAAAAGTCAAAAAATAAAGGGATGACAAAGCGGGTCAGACACCAAAGGCGTATCAATTGTCAAAAGCACAAATTCAGTGCGATGCTCAAGGAGGGATTAAGTCACTCTTATCCCAAATGAATATCCTACCCATCCCTAAGCCTACATTACAATCTAATGGCAAGCCCTACATGATCTCATTTCAAATATTCTCACATTAGTGGAGATTTACATAAGGGCCAAGCATATGGTATCACAGTTGCATGCGTTAAACATTCTTGTGAGTGTGAGTGCACTTTGAAAAATGTCCTCAAATCAAACGCTTCAAATATGTGTGAAAATAGGACTTTCCTTTATTGTGAGGGCACTTGAAACATGATGATTGGTATAACTCAAAACCTTTGTTTGAAGCAAGATGAACAAATCTTGTTGATACTTAAGTATATTTGAGGTACCACTTGAATCTATAGGAATTACATCGAATTCAATCTTAGTTAGAAAATAAAAGAGGAGAAATCTACATGCAATCCTAACTGTTGGTACCAATTGTAGTCAAGATTTGACTATCTTTTCATATTCTTCATTTTCAAAAAAAAAAAAAAAAAGAGGGCAAGCACCCATCTTTAATATTATTTCAAAGCAATTTTTTTAGATTATTTCCTTTTAAAAAAAAAATTTGCATACCCTTTTTTGGATTGTCCATTGTAACTTGTAACATTAGGCTAATCATGTTTTTTATGAGATGCCTATTTTGCTTCATTGTGATATCCGTCCCAAAGTGTGATATATTTTATCTTTAGGCTTTGAATATCGAAAGGAATATCATTTTCCTATTTCATCATGTTCATATTACACATTTTTACTGATGATCTCATCTCAGATTTTTGCAGTATCCATCATCTATAGGGTTGGAACTACATTTTACCTGATTCCTGGCTCAACAGGATAAGTAGGCGCCACAACGTCTCCGTCTTGAACCTAGTGTGATTTTTCATTTTTCCTTATAATGAAAACTTAGACAGAATTTTTGAGAAGATCTCAAAAATTTGCAATAAATAGGCTATCTCCAGCAAGTCAAGAGTGGAGATCATTTTGAGATTTGCCAAGAGATCTAACTGGGAAAGAATTTTTTAGGAAGACCTCAAAAATTTTATCTAGTACTGGCCGAAGTTCGATAGTTAACTTCAAATAATCATCAGCATCGCTTGAAGTTCAAAGTCAACTTCAAAATCTCCAGCAAGTCAAGGGTGGAGATCATTTTGAGATTTGCCAAGAGATCTAACTAGGACAAAATTTTTGAGGAAGACCTCAAAATTTTCATCTAGTACTGGTAGAAGTTCGATAGTTAACTTCAAATGATCACTAGCATCGCTTGAAGTTCAAAGTGAACTTCAAAATCTCCAGCATTGCAATAATGGAGCAAAAATAAATTACGATGCGAGCGACCGACGCCTCATACAACTCCTCCAACAAGACATGAGCCACAACGAACAAAAAGTGTTCAAGAGCAAAATATGGTTGCTCACATGCGTCAATCTCTCATGAATCTTTCTTTAAAGTTTTTTGATCAAGTCGCTAGCTAAAGTGACGTTGTGTCTACTAATCATTCCTTTTCGAGTATAGGAACAGATAAAAGGATCGAGAGGATAACACTTTCAAGACACACGAGCCATCCACCTCATTACAATGGACAATCATCAAGCCATCCATCATTGAATTTTTTATTTGCCGAGAGGGCCATTGCATTTTTTGTTTGCAAAGAGGGCCAATGCATTTTTTATTTGCCGAGAGGTCATTACATTTTTCATTTTCCAAGAGGGCCATTGCATTTTTCATTTGCCGAGAGGGCCATTGCATTTTTCATTTGCTGAGAGGGCCATTGCATTTTCGCTTACCTAAAAGGTCATTGCTTTTTTAATTTATCGAGAGGGTCATTGCATTTTTCATTTGTCGAGAGGGAAATTGCATTTTTAAGTTGCCGAGAGGGCCATTGCATTTTTAATTCGCTGAGAGGGCCATTGCATTTTTCATTTTGCCGAGAGGGCCATTGCATTTTCATTTTGTCGAGAGGACCATTGCAGTTTTCTTCGCTGAGAGGGCCATTGCATATTTAGTCAGATATTTTTAAGTCACATCTATTCAGAGGTGAAGGATGTGCACCCATTCCACGTTGAAGTCGGAGGAGGCTGGCGTGAAGAATATTTTTTTAAGTCACATCTATTCAGAGGTGAAGGATGTGCACCCATTCCACGTTGAAGTCGGAGGAGGCTGGCATGAAGAATATTTTTTAAAGTCGCATCTATTTGGAGGTGAAAGATGTGCACCCATTCCACGTTGAAGTCGGAGGAGGCTGGCACGAATAATATTTTTTTTAAGTCGCATCTATTCAAAGGTGAAGGATGTGCACCCATTCCACGTTGAAGTCGGAGGAGACTAACATTGAAAGATATTTTTTAAGTCACATCTATTCGGAGGTGAAGGATGTGCACCCTATCTATTCCATGTTGAAGTCGGAGGAGGCTGACGTTGAAAGATATGTTTTTTAAGTCATATCTATTCGGAGGTGAAGGATGTGCAGCCTATCTATTCCACGTTCAAGTCAGAGGAGGCTGGCATTGAAGGATATTCATATTCCATTACCGGAAGTGGTAGTGTTCACATATATCCTATCGATGGATCATTCTCACATGTCCAACCGATGGACATGCATTTATTTTGTCCAAAGATCCTACCGATGGATCATCTTAATTCGTCCTACCGATGGACATACATTTATATCCTACCGATGGATTATCCTCATTCGTCCTACCAATGAGCATACATTCATATCCTACCGATGGATCATTTTCATTCATCCTACCGATGGACATGCATTCATATCCTACCGATGGATCATTTTCATTCGTCCTACTGATGGACATGCATTCATATCCTACCGATGGATCAATTTTATTCGTCCTACCGATGGACATGCATTCATATCCTACTGATGGATCATTTTCATTCGTCCTATCGATGGATCATTCTCATGCGTCCTATCGATGGACATGCATTTATTTTGCCAAGTATCCTATCAATGGATTCACATTTGTCCTATCAAATTGACAGACAATTGTTTTGCCACTACACTCATATTCTGTCGATGGGTACTATTTGTCTTTTCAACGGACTCACACCACTTTTAAACAATCAGACGAAGGTTGTCAACATGCATAGATTTTGAAGCAAGAATGACTTCGAATCACCTAGACAACAATGTATCTATAAAAACATGCAAAGAAGATGGTAGAAAGTATCGTAAGGTATGCTATCATTTTTTTAAATTTATGCTCTATTAATGAATGTTATCTTTAGTTTTCAAGAACATCCCAGAGGATGTATTCTCAATTAAGCCACAGGTGTGGACTACGTCAACAAGGATGCAACACAACGTGGAATCTTTTGGAAGCAAGCCGAGGAGCGACTTCCACCACATTCAAATCACACTTTTATATGAAGGTCATGTGTTCGGCCAAAATTGGGTTTGTCAATTTTCTTTGTCCATGATTTCTTTCATCAATCATATCCAACGAAAGGGACAGTTGTTGACACCCAATTTTGGTCTAACATTTTCAAAATTCATAACTTTTAAGTTTTATTTATTAAATAATTCAAAATACATTTTTTATAATTTTAAATAAGTTTATCAATACTTATCCCTATTTCTCAAAATTTTAGGACTTTCATCCGTTAATTTTAATTACATTATTTTTTATCACAGTCGTTCAAATATTTGTTTAATTTGATTAAATCATTATTTTCGTTAAATTATATTTTTTACATATCATTCATTTTATTTATTACATTTGTTAATATTCATTTTAATATTTATTGCGCAGTCTAGAAATTCATTTAAATATGGATAAAATTTGTATAGATAGATATTTTATTTACTGGATAAGATTCATATACAGATATTTTATTAATAGGTGGTTTTGGCCCACGATTTTAAGATAATGGTATTGTACTATAGGTGATTTTCGATTTTCCATTTAAACAGTAGCTTGGTCATTAAGTTTGGGGTGGTGGATAAAATTTTAGAGGTAATTTTCAGATTTTTTAGTCTATAGGAAATTCTTTTAATGTTCATAATTTTTCGGTGACAAGCTCACAGGAGTTCCGCCGGAATCCGGCAAGTCCACCACCCAAAGACCCCTCACTGTTCTCCTCCTCTTTTTCGGTAACAACCACTCTGGAATTCGGCAAAAACAACAACCAAACAACCACCCGATTCAAACCAGAAACAACAGAACCATTACACCATCATTGGACTGCTAGCAGTCAACCCACAGTCCCAAACAGCCACCATCGCCGCCTCCTCTACACCGGAAACCACCATTCTTTCTCCTTCTTCACCCAAAACCCCTTTACCCTTCTTCCCCGGCGACCTCATCGCTGTCCACCACCAAAACCCCTATCCCTTTCTCCATTTCTGTCCAACTTTAACACCAAAATCCCAACCGACTACATCCACGAAACCAGTTGACCGAACCAGACCCTCCAAACCATCAAATCACAAAAAACAGACCTAAACTCGCATGAAACCACCAACTCCAATCAAAAACGCCATTGTCAGTGAACAACGGAGCACAACAACTCCAAACTCCGGTGAAACCCCGAGCACAACTCTCTCAAAACGAGCACCAGGGTGACCCCTTTTCCTTTTGCATTTTTTGGTACACATTAGGCATATTTTCAATTGTTTAATGTTATTATTGACAATATTTTGCTATTATTATTTGATTGGACTGATTTGGGTACAACTTTTGACATTTTTTTCATCGTTCTAATATTATTTTCCAGTTATAGTGTGTGGGACTGTTCTATTTCTTGTTTTGCTTTGAATGTTGTTTCCGCATTTTATTATTAATTTGTTACTATTAGTTTTTTTTGTCATTCTTTTATATTAATTTTATGCAATTTTTCATTGTTTTGACTATCAGTGCTGAGTTTTCAATTTTCATTACTTGTATGTTTATTCTTTCAGTAAATTCATTTTAACTTTGTAATGATACGTGATGTTATTTTGTTATTTATGATTAATTGTTGATGTTGCCAGGGAACTTTCCTCATAGAGTGTGAGTTGTTATTATTGCTAGTATTAATTATTTGTTAAAATTGGCCAATGAAAAAATCTCTCTATTGGTTTTCGAGGCCTCCCCATGTTAAAAGATGGAAATTTAGTTTAAGTTTTTATACACTATTTGTTAAAATGGGCCGATGAAGAAATTACCGTCGATTTCCAAGCCTCCAATGTATAGTTTTATTTATTAAGTTACTATTTTATTTATTTATTTTATTTCATATTTATTTATTACTAACACTTTTACTAAGTGTTAACAGGTACCCCTGAGACGCTTCCCATTGAAGCTATTCCAATGGAGTTCGAAATGACATTTTGTGTATATTATTGGCGTTAGGCAAATCTTAGGTCGTTTCTTATATTATTGTTTACTTTATTATTTGTGTATATCGCATGTTTATTATACTTGTACATTGTTTTTATCTCCTCAATTTGAAAAATTGAATTTAGTTGGGACCCACAGTTGTGGATTTCGAAAAATGCCTAATATCTTCCTTTCGGAATCACTTGAACCCTTACCTAGAATATTTTGGTTTCGTAGACTTTTAATGTTAGTTAATTAATTGGTTTCCTAGTTTTTTCCTAAAATTAGGTGACAACTCCTTTAAAATTCTTTTATTCTTTAAATTCTTTTAAAATTTAATTAGTTGTTTATTTTTTGAGTTACCACAACGTTTCGCCTTATTTGAATAAAGTAGGGATGTAAACACTTTGCTCAATGTTGCATCCTTTTATGATGCAGATTTCGACACCCATACTCAGACTCGTGGCTAGTGAGTTTGCAGCAATTCCAGCCAGCAGTTGGTGAGTCCTCCTCATTCAGGGACTTCCTGTATTAGTTGTCAGTCAAAGTTTAGTACTTTTTTTGTTTATTTTGTTTGATATAACTTGAGTCCATGTCCTATTAAAATTATTTCTTTAAGTCTAAATGTTAGAGGCTTATTTCAAACATCAATTTGTTCAGTCATCATTGATTTATTGATTTCCTTATTAACACTTATTACGCATATGTTTCAGCTTCCGCATTAGTTTCATATGATATGCTTTGATATGTTATGCCAAGGGTTAGCTTGAGACCACTCGTGGTTCTGAGTACCGTGTCGCGGCTAGGGTGTAAACTCGGATTGTGACAAAAATGGAGGTGAGGTTGAAGCCTGGAAGCTAAGTGTGCAAGTCACAAGAAAGTGAAAGAAGGTTTGGAGGAGAAGAAACCCAGCTCCATATCCACTCCGTGTCACAGAGCTGGGACTTAAAAATTAGCTCTCGACGAATTTGAACCAATGGCCTCCATAATGCCTCTATGTCATGGAAGGTATCGTGTAGCAGGCCTAATGTGGAACAAGGTAGGTCCGCCTTGATTTTGTGTTGCGGACCTGCATCCCTGAATTTTGACACGTCTTTTCTACTTATAAATAGACCAGTTCTTTTGATTATTAAAATATTCTTTTTCTAATTTTTGGAGGACAATACTTTGACAACTTTTTTCTTCAATTTCTAGGGTTCATATCTACTCCTTTTCATCTTTAAATTTTTTGACTGATTATTAAAAGATTCAAACTTTGTAAATCAGATTATGAGTAGCTAAAAAGATATGTGTGTGTGTGAAAACGCTTACATGCCACCACCAAAAAAACAGAATTTATAAATTATTAAAATTAATTTAAAATTTAAAAATAAAAATATAACTTGCAAACACTAAAAAAAAAAAAAAAAAAGCTAAATGTCTATTTTTTTTTTCTATTACTTTAAATTTTTACTATTTTTAAGAATTCAAATTTTAATAGTTACCTATGTTATACTCTTCCTAAAAAGATGCTCCTAAATTATAGATACACATTAAAATAATAACTGAATTATTATTATTATTATTAATTAATTAATAATAATAACAATATACTAATTATTATTATTATTAATTAATAATAATATAAATATAGTAATAATAATAATAATAATAATCATCTATAATAATAGGCGAGGCAAATGTTAACTCTAAAAAAATTCAATTTTCTATTTTAAAAAAAACACAACTTAATTTGATTTAAAAAAAAATAATGTAAATTTGATTATTTTTATAAAATAAATAATTTAATAAAACTAAATTAAAAAGGAAGAACAATAGAGAGAGTACTTAAACTAAACACAAACAAAGAGAGAGAGAATGTACTGTATTGTATATCCTTTCTCCGTAAAGTGGCTATTTATAGCCAAAGTACAAAAGGTGAGAAATCAGTTTTGTTTCTTGACTACAAAGGGTGGGTCCCATTTCACATGGGCATCCACTGCCTTTACAATACTCCCCCTTGGATGTTCATGTAAAATAAAAGTTGAAGGAACAAAAATATATATAGTTATTCCTAATACTCATTGCTTGCTGCCTCATTAAAAACCTTGCTAGGAAAACCCAATGGGACAAAACCTAGACTAAGAAAAAAAGAATACAGCGTGTATTCTACTTCCCCTGATGAAGACCACGATTTAGAGTGTTCAGTCTTCGCATTCCAATTTTGTGTACCATCTTTTCAAGAGTGGAGGCTAATAAGGATTTGGTGAATAAATCTGTTAGATTATAACTTGAAAAGATTTGTTGTACATCAATATCACCATTCTTCTGGAAATCATGTGTGAAGAATAATTTTGGTGAAATGTGCTTCGTTTTTTTTTTATGATGCCTCCTCTTAATTGAGTTATGCATGAAGCATTGTCTTCAAAGAGGACTGTGGGTACCTTGACATCACACTTCAAACCACATCTTTTTGTGATGCAATGTATCACTGATCTCAACCATACGTAGTCTCTACTTGCTTCATGAGTAGTTATTATCTCAGCATGATTTGAAGAAGAAGCGACAATGAACTGCTTCGTAGATAGCCATGATATAGCAGTACATTTGTATGTGAAAATATAACCTGTTTGAGATCGAGCTTTATCTGAGTCAGATAAATAACCTGCATCTGCATGACCAACAAGATCTGCATTATCTTTGTTAGTATAAAACAGACCCATATCACTGGTCCCCTTTAGATATCGCAACATATGTTTAACTCTATTCCAATGTCTTCGTGTAGGGGAAGAACTATATCTTGCTAACAAATTGATAGAAAATGCTATGTCAAATCTTTTAGTATTAGCAAGATACATAAGTGCACCAATTCCATTGAGATATGGTACTTCAGGACAAAGAGGTTCCTCATTCTCTTCTTGAGGTCGGAACGGATCTTTACTAACTTCAAGTGATCGAACAACCATTGGAGTACTTAATGGATGTGCTTTGTCCATGTAAAATCGTTTCAAAATTTTTCCAGTATAGGCAGGTTGATGGATGAAGACCCCATCTGCTAAATGTTCAATTTGCAGACCAAGACAAAGCTTTGTCTTTCCAAGATCTTTCATCTCAAATTCTTTCTTTAGATATTCAATTTCCTTTTGGACCTCTTCAGGGTTCCAATGAGATTTATGTCATCAACATAAATGTCAAGTATAACAAATTCTGATGTCGTTTTCTTAATAAAAATACAAGGACAAATGACATCATTTATATAACCTTTGTTTATCAAGTACTCACTAAGGCGATTATACCACATACGTCCCAATTTTTTTAGACCTTACGATGATCTTCGTAATCTGATTGAGAACATCTCTCGAGACTTATAATTACATGCTTCAGGCTATTTGAATCCTTCTGGGATTTTCATATAAATTTCATTATCAAGTGAACCATAAAGATAAGTTGTAACAACATCCATCAGATGTATTTCAAGGTTTTCATATACAGCTAAACCGACGAGATATCAAAAAGTTATTGCATCCATAACTAGTGAATATGTTTCTTCATAGTCGACGCCGGGTTTCTTAGAGAATCCTTGTGCAAAAAGGTGTGCCTTGTATCTTACAATTTCATTTCGCTTTCACACAAAAACCCATTTATATCCAACCGGTTTTACACCATCAGTGGTTTGGACTACAGGTCCAAAAACCTCATGTTTAGCAAGTGAGTCTAATTCTGATTGAACTGCCTCTTGCCATTTTCACCAATCACACCTTCGTCGACATTCTTTGACAGGTTTAGGCTCAAGATCCTCACTGTCTTACATAAGATTAAGTGCAACATTATATGCAAAAACATTATCCACCATAATTTTCGATCGATCTAAATTTATTCAATTACCAGTAGAACTTATTTAAAGTTCTTCATTCACTTGAGTCTCTGGTTCACTGATTTCTTCAGGAAAATTAGGATTAATCAGATCTTGAACTTCTTCATGAGATTATTTTATAGTGTCATCTTTATCATTTCTCGCGCTTCTTTTTCTAGGATTTTTATCCTTTGAAACCTGGTCTACCACGCTTCAAGCGTGTTTGGGATTCAGAAGCCATGACACTAGTAAATGGTCCTTTTGGGACATCAATCCGGATAGGCACATTCACTGCAGGGAATGTGACTTAGTTATCCATTTTAAATCAGTAAATGCATCTGGCATTTGATTAGTTATTTTATGTAAATGGATGATCTTCTGGACCTCCAGTTCACATATAGGGGCACGTGGATCAAAATGAGATAGTGACAAAACTTTCCACGTCATTTCCCTTTTGGGTTCCTTTTTCTATCTCCCTAATTGTGGAAAAGTTGTCTCATCAAATCGACAATCTGCAAATCGAGCAGTGAATAAATCTCCTGTTAACGGTTCAAGGTAGTGAATTATGGAGGGTGAGTCAAACCCAACATATATGCCTAACCTTCGTTGAGGGCCCATCTTAGTATGTTGTGGTGGTGCTACAGGCACGTATACAACACAACCAAAGATTCGTAGATGAGCTATTTTCGGCTCATGAACAAATACTAATTGTGACGGAGAGTATTTATTATAATTAGTCGGTGTGAGACGAATGAGTGTTGCTGCATGTAAGATATCATGACCCCAAACTGTAGTGGGTAATTTTGTTTTCATAAGTAGTGGTCTTGCTATCAATTGTAGGCGCTTAATAAATGACTCTGCAAGGCCATTTTGAGTATGAACATGAGCAACAGGATGTTCAATTCTTATTCCAATTGATAAGCAATAATCATCAAAAGCTTGGGATGTAAATTCTCCAGCATTATCGAGGAAAATAGACTTAATAGGATAATCTGGGAATTGCACACTTAGTCTTATTATTTGTGCCAATAACTTTGCAAATGTCAGGTTGCGAGATGATAAATGGCACACATGAGACCATCTTTAAGATGCATCTATGAGGACCATAAAATATCTAAACAATCCATTAGGTGGATGAATATGTACATATATATCCCCATGCATACATTCTAAAAAGCTAGGGGATTCGATGCCAACCTTCAGTGATGATGGCTTGGCAATTCACTTACCTTGATAACAACAGCACATGAAAATTCATCATTTGTAAGAATCTTCAGGTTCTTTAAGGATGCCCAATTGAATTTTCAAGAATTCGTCTCACCATTATTGATTTAGGATGACCTATTCGGTCATGCCATAGCACAAAAGCATTTAAATCAGTAAAATTCTTGTTTAAGATCGAATGTGCTTCAATTGCACTAATTTCAGCATAATATAGGCCAGAAGATAAGGTTGGTAATTTTTTCAAAACATATTTCTGGCCTGAAACATTTTTTGTTACACCAAGGTATTTAATATTCATTCCATTTAGTGTCTCAACATGATATCCATTTCGGCGGATATCTTTGAAACTTAACGAGTTTCTTGGAGATTTAGAAGAGAATAGTGCATCTTCTATAACAAGTTTTGTCCCCTTAGGCAGAAATACAGTAGCTCTTCCGGAGCCTTCAATCAATTTCAAATTACAAGAAATTATAGTAACATTTGCTTTTCTTCAAAGCAAGTAAGAAATGTATTTCTTATCTATGAATATGGCATGCGTTGTTCCACTGTCAATTACACAAATATCTGCATGATTGATTATTGATCCAAACAAAATTTGATGCATATCCATATTTTCTTCAAAAAGAAGATATAAACAAAGTAAACATTACTATTAAACATGTCTATTATACAAACTTTATTTATTTACTTGGATTAGAAAAACAGAAACATACCAACTAGTACAAACAAACAGAAAAGAAAATTATCTAGACTATAGTAGGATCATTGATGATCATTTTTCCTTCAAGGAGTTCAAAAAAATCAGCTACATCCAGATGCATGGGCTCAACATTATTTTAAGAGATAAAGTTTGCTTCTGCATTATTATCACCCCTTTTCAAGGATGTCTGGTAGAGCAGATCCAGACGCTTTGATGATCGACAGGTACGTGACCAGTGCCCTATTCCCCCACATCTATGACATACACTTTCTGAATTTTTCTTTTGCACAACTTCCTATTTTTCACCCTTCTTTTTATACTACTGGTCATTTTTTGATGCAAAACGACCATCATGATTATAATTTCTTTTACGACCATGACCTCTTTCTCGTTGGTGATAACTTACCTGATTCACTTCAGGGAGTGGCGTATAACCAACGGGCCGACTTTCATGATTTTTCATTAATATGTCGTTATGTTGTTCAGCTATAAGGAGATGTGAAAGTAATTCAGAATATTTTTTAAAGCTCATTTCACAATATTGCTTCTGCAGGAGCATATTTGCGGGAGGAAATGTGGAGTATGTTTTCTCAAGCTTAGCATGTTCATCGATATCTTCTCCGCATAAATTTAATTGTGATATAATTCTATACATGGAAGAATTTTATTCAGTTATATTTTTGAAGTCTAGTAATCTCAAATTGAACCAATCATGACGCGCCTGTGGAGAATGACCAACTTCAAGTGGTCATATCTATCTTTCAAATTATTCCACAGTATAAGGGGGTTTTTAATGGTGAGGTATTGCATTTTGAACCCCTCGTCAAGATGGTGGCGGGGAAATATCATAGCTTTGGAAGGATCTTGGCTAAATGTCTCGTTATTATTTTTGATGGTGTCTACCATACCCATTGCATCGAGGTGAATTTCAATGACTAGCGCCCATGACAAGTAGCCTTTGCCAGATATATCCAATGAAACAAATTCAAGTTTAAAAATATTAGACATTTTTAGAAAAATAAAATCCTTACCCTTTTTACCTATTTGGAGTAGCTAAAGTAGGCGGAGTCTCTGTAACACCCCAAGCTTCCAAAGGATTTTAAAATGCAAAACTCACCTGAAGACAGTGACCTACGGAGGCCACCTACGGGCCGTAGGTGGGAACCGTCAATGGCACTGTGAAATTTCAGGATTTCCAAGTTTCTGAACTTTGACTTACGGAATAGCAGGACGGTTCGTAGTTCAATTGACGGGCCGTAGATGGGTTCCGTAGATGCCTTCCAGACTTAGCCAAATTTTCCGCCCAAAATGAACTTTCTGAATCAATTCACGGAAGAACAGGACGGTCCGTCAATTGATGTACGAACCATGGATCCTGTCTGTCGATTGGCCCCGACAGTTTTAAATTAAGAGCTTTTTGGTCTTTTCCCTAATTGTTTACCTATTAAGCTAAGTCAGTTATACCCTTAATCTAAGACCTATAAATACTTTCTAAGCCTAATCCCTTTCTTTCTAATTCATTCCAAAACTCTCCTCTCTCAAATATTTCTCTCTCTAAAAAGAAACTCTCTCAACTCTCAAGGAAGAAGAAGAAGCTTGAATCCCCCATTGAAGACCTTCAATCTTCTCCAATTTCTTGTGGATTGCTTTGAGGTATGATAGTGTTCACCATTAGGAGTCTTTTCCTCCAATGGGCCCTTCCTCTTCTTCATGATTTTCCAAGGTTTACTCTAACCCAATTGAATTAGGGTTTGTGATCAATCATTGTGGGTTCTTCAATTATGATTCCAATTATTGATTTTATGATTCCTAGTACACGATCTAGCATGATAAAGCAACTTAGTGCACGAATTGGCATGAATTACATGATTTGATGTAAAGATTGCATGAACCCCCATGATCCCAAGCTAATTCTCCCCAATTTGATAATTTATGCTTTGATTGTTGGGTTGAGTTATGATTTGATGAAGTTTATGAATTCTCTATGAAATCAAGCATGAATTATGAATGAATTGAGGATAGTCTTATGAATTTAGCATGATCAAGTTAAAAGCATGATTTTCCTCTGTTATGTGAGTTCCTTCAAGTATGGGTAAATTGTCTTAATTATGGCTTTCTAAGTATGAGCTTGCATTGAATTGCATAATATGAGTTTAACTTGCATGAACCCATATGAACTCTATGAACTATGAAATATGAGCATGATGAATTAAGGGTGCTTTGAGAGTAAAGTACCAAAGTTATGATATGATGATGCTATGGTTGAGTAGTGAAAGGTTTTCTCACGTAATTCTCCCATTATGATAAAAGAAGAACAAAGAGGCGATTACCCGTGTTCTTAATGAGCTATTCTAATGACGTAAGCTTGGACAAGGTCCATGGAAGATGAAACGTCTATAAGCATGATTTTAGCTTGAATTGGTAACCCTAGTTGTACCTTTTCATGTTTGATGATATAATATGTTAATGACTAATCCGTGGGAATTATGCTTAGCACGAGTGGATATTGAGATGGAAGCCCTCCCGTTAGTAGAGGCCGGGTCTTCTAGTGAAAGCTCTCTCGTTAGTAGAGGCCGGGTTTTCTAGATGGAACTCTCCCGTTAGTTGAGACCGAGTCTCCTAAAGCAATCTCTATCCCATAAACTAGTGGATCCACATAAGCTAAGAAGTTCATGGTCTTACCGTGGCAAGTAGGACACCTCTTTTCACCTCTTTTCGGTGTGGGGTATACACCGGATTCCGTGTTGATAGCTCACATGGTCTTACATATCGGTTAAGGCTTTTCCCCACAAGTAAATGAATAAGTGTTCTCATAATGAAGTAAAGAAAAGAAGAAATATGATTTAGCTTGCTTTGGCCTTGATATATGCTTTATGTTTCATGTTTATCATGTTTTTAGCTTGGCCATCGCATGTCATGATTATGTCTCTCTCTCTAGCATGACTTATGTGTTTATGTGCATTGCTATCATACATAGTACTTAATTATGCTAATGCATACTCTTGCCTACATTAACTTCATTAGTGTAGGACGTGGCGATTCACCTTCCACTCGTGGCTAGAGCATTGACTTAGAGTTGAGAAGAAGACTTGGTGAGTCCTCATCCATCCGAGGACATAGCCTTGTTGGATTTTACATTATATGTCTTTCCTTATGTTGGATATTGTATTGGGCTGCGTCCCTATCACTTTTATTCGTATTCTATGATATTAGAAGGCTTTGAGACATGAGTTGTAGACTTTCGCTGTTTTGAGTAAAGCTTTGATATAAAATGCTCTTTTGAACTGTTATTTCTCTATTACCTTGTATGTTATGTATGCTAAGGGCTTGTATGAGGCCTCTCGGGATCTTGTATGCCGTGTTACATCTAGGAGCTACCCTGGGTCGTGACAAACTTGGTATTCAGTGCGCAAGGTTTTAGAAAGATCCTAGGATGTCTCATAAGGCGCGTCAAGTAGAGTCTTGTTCATGAGTGTGAAGCGCACCACATTTATGAATGAGAGGCTATAAGACGTTTAAGAAATTCCACTTCTTTCATTACTCTTAAGTCATGCCATAGAGTTTAACTCTATATATCTCTCTCCTAATCCCTATCCTACGCGTTTCAGGATATGGCGACCCAAAGAGCTTACGCTAGAAGAAACATGGGAGAGAATGTGGAACAATAAGCTCCTCCTCAAGCTCCTCAAGTTCAGGCCGACCCTTTGGCGGAACAAGTGACTAATGCGGAGTTTAGGGCTGCTTTCCAAGTGGTGGCTCAAGCCGTGACAGCTCAAGCCGTGACGGCTCAAGCCAATAGAGAGGTGGCGGCTCCCGTGAACCCAAATGTGGGTACGGCGGCATCAAGAGTAAGGGACTTTCCGAGGATGAATCCTCCGAAATTCCATGTCTCTAAGGTTGAGGAAGATCCTCAAGAATTCATTGATGAAGTGTACAAGGTGTTGATGATCATGGGTGTGACGCAGGAAGAAAAGGCGGAGTTGGCCACTTATCAACTCAAGGGTGTTGCCCAAATTTGGTTCAATCAATGGAAGAGTGAGAGGGTGGTTAATGAGGGTCCCCTTGATTGGGAGAAATTCAAAGTTGCTTTCCTTGATAGGTTCTTCCCTCTTGAGAAGAGAGAGGCTAAGGTGCTTGAGTTTATCAACCTTCTACAAGGAAATATGAGTGTGAAAGAGTATGCATTGAAGTTCACACAATTGGCTAGATATGCTCCGTCCATAGTTGCCGACCCAAGGGCAAGAATGAGCAAATTTGTGTCGGGAGTGTCCGATATGTTGGTGAAAGAGTGTCTCACCGCCATGCTTGTGCATGACATGGATATTTCTCGCCTCATAGTTTATGCCGAACAAATTGAAGAAGAAAAGCTTAAGGAAAGGTTTAGGGAGACCAAGAGGGATAGGACCGGAGATGGTAACTCTTTGCATGCAAGGTCCGATAGACATGGTCATCCTGGATTTCGGCAAAGGTTCTCCGGCCAAGGCTCATCCAATGCTCCTCCGAAGTTCAACAATGATAGGGTGTCTAACCCCAAGTCTCAAAGAGGGTATAATGATGGTTCTTTATTGGCTCCTTGTGCCAAGTCTGGGAAAAAGCATGAGGGTAGATGTCTAGCCAGTACGGATGGTTGTTATAATTGTGGTAAGAGTGGTCACAAGATGAGGGATTTTCCATCTCTCACGGCCAAGGGAAGAGAGAATAAGCAAGCTCCACCTAGAGGATCGGGTTCGAATGCTCAGAAGCAAAATCGATTTTTATGTACTTCAGGCTCGTCATGAGCAAGAGAGCTCTCACGATGTGGTTACTAGTATGTTAAGAGTTTTCCATTTTGATGTTTATGCTTTGCTTGATCCCGGTACTACCTTATGTTTTGTGACGCCATATGTGGCTATGAGGTTTGATGTTGTTCCGGATGTGTTGCTAGATACTTTTCGTGTTTCTACTCCGATTGGAGAATTTATTATGGCTAAGAGAGTATATAGAGATTGTCCCATCTCCTTATCCCATAGAGGTTGATCTTGTAGAGCTTGATATGCTAGATTTTGATGTTATTCTTGGGATGGATTGGTTGCATGCTTGTTATGCCTCTATTGATTGTAGGACCCAAATGGTCAAGTTTCAATTTCCAAATGAGCCTATCCTAGAGTGGAAGGGAGGAAATTCTATGTTTCGAGGTCAATTTGTTTCTTATCTAAAAGCTAGAAAGATGATCTCAAAGGGTTGCATTTACCACCTTGTTAAGGTGAGGGATATAGATTTTGAGACCCCTACTCTTGAGTCGGTTCCCGTTGTTAATGAGTTTTCAGAAGTGTTTCTCGATAACTTGCCCGATATTCCTCCCGAAAGGGAAATAGACTTCAGTATTGACCTTCTCCCCGATATGCAACCTATTTCTATTCCTCCTTATAGAATGGCTCCGGCGAAACTTAAGGAACTAAAAGAGCAGTTGAAAAACTTGTTGGATAAGGGTTTCATCTGGCCAAGTATTTCTCCATGGGGTGCTCCGGTCTTGTTTGTAAGGAAGAAAGATGGTTCACTCCGTATGTGTATCGACTATCTCCAATTGAACAAGGTTACCATTAAGAATAAGTATCCTATACCAAGGATATATGACTTGTTTGATCAACGTCAAGGGGCTAGTTATTTCTCTAAGATTGACCTTCGTTCAGGCTATCACCAATTAAGGGTGAAAGAAGAACGATATTCTGAAAATGGCTTTCCAGACTAGGTATGGTCACTATGAGTTCTTGGTAATGTCGTTTGGGTTGAGAAATGCTCCGGCCGCATTTATGGACTTGATGAATTGAGTATTTAAGCAATACCTTAACATGTTTGTGATTGTGTTTATTGACGATATTTTGATCTACTCAAAGAATGAGGGTGAACATGTTAATCATTTGAGGATTGTGTTGCAAGTCCTCAAGGACCAACAACTCTTTGCGAAGTTTAGTAAATGTGAGTTTTGGTAAAGGTCTGTGGCTTTTCTTGGTCACATTGTTTCCGGTCAGGGCATTGAGGTAGATCCTAAGAAGACGGAAGCGGTTAAGAATTGGCCTAGACCTTTATCACCTTCGGATATCTGTAGTTTCTTGGGCTTAGCCGATTATTATAGGAGGTTTGTTGAAGGGTTTTCATCCATTGCTTCTCCATTGACGGTTTGACTCAAAAGAAGGTTAAATTCTCATGGTCCGAGGCATGTGAGAAGAGTTTTCAAGATTTGAAGGATCAACTTACTTCGGCTCCGATATTGACTCTACCGGAAGGATCCGATGGTTTTGTGGTTTATTGTGATGCCTCGAGAATTGGGCTAGGATGTGTTCTTATGCAAAACGGGAAAGTCATTGCTTATGCTTCAAGACAACTTAAGGTGCACGAAAAGAACTATCCTACTCATGACTTGGAATTAGCGGCAGTTGTGTTTGCTTTGAAAATATGGCGACATTATTTGTATGGGGTACATGTAGATGTCTTCACTTACCATAAGAGTTTGCACTATGTGTTTAAACAGAAAGATTTGAATCTCTGCCAAAGAAGGTGGCTCGATTTGTTAAAAGACTATGATATGAGTGTTCTCTATCACCCCGGTAAGGCTAACGTGGTGACGGATGCCCTTAGTCGATTATCTATGGGTAGTGTTGCTCATGTTGAGGATGGTAAGAAAGAGTTGGTTCGCGATATCCATAGATTGGCCCAATTGGGTGTTAGATTGGTTGATTCTACTAAAGGTGGTGTTACGGTTCATAAGGGTTCTGAATCCTCTTTTGTGCATGATGTGAAAGCTAAGCAAGGCGTTGATCCTAACTTGGTTGAACTAAAGGAAGCAGTACTCAAGAAGTCCATAGAGGTTTTCTCCCAAAGGGAGATGGTGTGCTTCGATATCAAGGTCGTTTATGTGTTCCCAATGTAGAGGGCTTAAGAGAGAAAATTTTATCGGAAGCCCATAGTTCATTGGTGTAGGACGTGGCAATTCACCTTCCCTCGTGGCTAAAGCATTGACTTAGAGTTGAGAAGAAGACTTGGTGAGTCCTCATCCATCCGAGGACATAGCCTTGTTGGATTTTACTTTATATGTCTTTCCTTATGTTGGATATTGTATTGGGCTGCGTCCCTATCACTTTTATTCGTATTCTATGATATTAGAAGGCTTTGAGACATGAGTTGTAGACTTTCGCTGTTTTGAGTAAAGCTTTGATATAAAATGCTCTTTTGAACTCTTATTTCTCTATTACCTTGTATGTTATGTATGCTAAGGGCTTGTATGAGGCCTCTCGGGATCTTGTACGCCGTGTTACATTTAGGGGCTACCCTGGGTCGTGACAATCTTATGCTGATAACGTGTTATAAAATAAATAACGTAATAAAACTAAATTAAAAAGGAAGAACAATAGAGAGAGTACTTAAACTAAACACAAACAAAGAGAGAGAGTGTGTACTGTATTGTATATCCTTTCTCCATAAAGTGGCTATTTATGGCCAAAGTACAAAAGGTGAGAAATCAATTTTTGTTTCTTGACTACAAAGGGTGGGTCCCATTTCACATGGCATCCACCGCCTTTACAACAATTATATATATGTTGCAGAATAATGCACATTGTCAACACAACCGAAAATCACGGTACAAACAAACAAATTACAAAATCTTACGGTTATAAAAGTTACAATTTCAAAAGTGAATTAATCTTTATTTTTAAAAATATATATTTATCCAACTAAATAGGGAGTTTTAAAACTTCCCATTACAGTCCTACTTCTAAATTAATTTAAAAACTTTTAAACAAAAAATAATTCCTTAAAAAAAATACAAAAACGAAATAATATGTTTCATTTAAAATTTATGTTAATTATCTTTTTAAGCATATAGGTAAATATCTCATTTGTTTTTTATTATCTTAAATGAAAAATTTGATGTTAAAAAAAAATCAGATAGCTTAGTCATTATTTTAAAATTTTAAAATTGATTTCCAAAACAATTAAATAAGAAATATAAAGTCTAAAAATAATTGAAAACATATTTTTACCCACTTTTACACTTGCAAAAGATCAGGATTCGATAACTGCTAAACTATTCATTTTGAATTTTAAATTTTAAGCGGCCCAATCAAATAAATAACTTACACAACTATTAGTTATTCAATAATTATATAAAGTCCTAATCTAAATATAACTGGCACTTTAAAATTTCAACAACTTTAAACTTCTCCCTTGCCATTCTTGAAAAGAATTTACTCTCCATTAGGCAAAGAAAATTTAAACTCCATTTTGTCAAGGTAAGTAGCCATATATTTTTAGATTTTTCTTTGTTCATCAAAATTGAATAGTAATTAGCCTTATTTGTCTGTGGTTCTACTTTGATTTGCAGCAAAATTTGGGTCGTATACATGCTTAACAAAATATTTAAGGAGAATAAAGTGTACTCTGAAGTCTTAACAGGTGAAACGAATTGTATATAGGTAAGTATAAAATCAAAGTGCATATTATTGAGGAATGATGATAGTTGATGCTCAGGCGATTGTGAAGAAACGAAAGAAGACGTATGCGAGTGAAAAAAATGATTACGTGTGAAGAGTATCGCAATTGAAAGCTTTGACGAATATTGTTGAGCATTGCGAGAACGAGATGTATTCGACACTTAGATATTTTACATATTTTATATGTTATATCTCTTGAGGTATCAATAATGAAAAGTTCTTTAAATTTCCTCTAAACACACAATTCAATGAATAGCTTTCTTTTTTGTTGATTCTTTTTCCCATTTAAAAAATATATATATTTTTAATGATTTTAAGTTTGATATTGATTGATTTTTTAAAGTTTAATAATACTCAAAAATGTCAAAATTTGAACTGTTTAAAGTTTTATTTATATTTTTGAAATTTCTAAAGTTATTGTTAATGATGTTATTAAATTGAATAAATTGTATACCAATGCACAATTTCAAATTGGACTCTTCATTTTTATGATTCTTTATTTATTGGGATGAATTCTCCGAATAACAATAATGTAAAAATTTAGAACAAAAAAATTGTATATTGCAATTACTTTAATCGATCAATTTATATATAATATATTCTTGAAAAGTAACAAATTATTAAAATTGAATATGCTTTTTTTTATGTACTTTAATTAAACAATTTTATTCAACGAACAAAATTTTTTATCTATACATATCTAAAGTGTTATTTTCTATTCCTGAATGAAAAAAAGACTTTTAAATTGTTTTATTTGAAGTGTTTGCTACTTATATGATTTGCAATCTATCAATAGAAAACTTACTTGATAAATAAATGACATTATCTTTAAGAAAAAAAATTAATTATACAAATAAAAGTCCCAGTTTGATAATTTTCATGCAATTTTGTAAGTAATTAATAATAATTAATTAATGATTTCTCCTTTATTTGTTAGACAAAGAAAATGAATAAATTCAAAAAATTTATCTCACAATTTAACTACAAATCGTTGATTTGAAAATAAAGTTATAAAAATATCATTCGACAATAAGAATTAAAGACAAAATATAGAAACTTGAATAACATGCCTACAATTTCATATTCAAGTGACTAAAATTTCTTAGCTTTATACTTTGCATTATCATAATTATATGATTTTTCTAATTATATTTAATTTAATCTAACGATTAAATTTTCATACATATTTGTTATTCTAACAAGAGGATAATATGGACAGGGTTAAAGTATATGCTTTTGAATAATTTAATAAATAAATAAAATAATGTTAAAAATTATTATTGTCAAATCTAGATATTGAACTAAGCTAAAATTGATTTATTTACATAAATATCTATTATAACATATCAAGGTATTAAATGTTAACATTCTATCAAATAAATTTTAGAATATATATAATGAGTTAAATTTTTAAAATTGTCAACAAATCGATCAATACTTACAATTATATTTATCAATTAATTCCACAATGCAGGTACATATTGTTTACGTTCATTTTTAAACTTGAAAGTAAATTTACAAAACTTAAAAGGTATATTTTAGTGATTTGTTGCAGCAATTATATTTATTAAGAAGATATAACTCTCTCCATATACTAAATTTCTTTAAAAACGTATTAGAGTATAATTTTATAGCAAAATATTTATAAATTATTAACATTAATTTTTAAACTTAAAATATTTTTTAATAAACACGTTTAGGACTCTTTTTTATAAGAAGTTATGAGAATTTTTATACTGACTATTTAAACTGACTTCCTACAACTACTCCTTCTTAATAGCAAAAAAAAATAAAAAATGCAGATAATTTACGTTCATTGTTTACAACTTTAAAGTAAATTTTAATTAGTACATCGATCTAGGACTCTTTTTGTTGGAGGGTTATTAGATTTTTTATGTTAAATATTTAGACTAACTTCTCACAACTACTCCTTCTTTGTAGGAAAAAAATGCACATTATTTTAATAATGATAAGTTGCCACAAAATAATAATAATAAAAGATTGATAATGTGTTGTCTGCCCATATTTTGCTATAATAATGTAGATTTTTTTAATATAAAAATTGTAAACTTAAATTAAAAAATTAAAATTAAAATTTTTAATTCTAAGATGAGAAGGAAGGTATAGATAAATAAATTTATATAATTGTTTGTCAGTTTTTATCTCTTTTTTTATAAGACATGCTGTTAGTATGTACAGAGGACATATATAGCTGAAGTAAATTCTTTGTTTTCTTCGTTGTTGAAAATACTTTCCAATTATTAGATATTATTATTCTATATAGTTGTTCGCCTTTTTTTTTTTAAATCGAAAATTTATTGAATATTTATTAATTTTAAATTATTTTCTATGTAGAATTAACTGTCATGAGTTAAAGAAAGATAAGTATGCCTTAGATTTTTTTAAAAATAGAACGAAACAAAAAAAATATTTATACTTTGAATAGATTCTTTAAAAAAAAATAGAGCGAAATAAATAAATTATTTGATACATTTTTTGTGGGTGGTGGGTGGTGGCACACAATTTTACTAGCTTAATCACCATTTTAAAATATTTTTTTAATAAATTTAAATAGCTAAGCAATTATGAGTGATATAATAAAAGTATTAAAATAAATTAGATTTTAATGGGTACAAAATATTTATTTTTGTAGCTTTTAAAAGAGGAGTATTTTTAATTATGATAAAAAATCATACTCTAAATAAGTTCGCCTAATTGAAATCTTAATAGAAATTAAAAGTATATAATTCAATTTCATAGGCAGATGATATAAAAAACTAAAATTAAAATTCAATATATCATATTGGAAAAAAATATGAGTATTTTAAAATTATTTTTCATATTATAGGCAAAATGCTAAATTAAAAGTTTAAAAAATAATATTATTGCAAACAAATTTATACAAGATGATGATAGGAAAGGTGTGAGGGTATTTATTATTTTTGAATTACTTATAAAATAAATAAAGTACATAATTAAATAATATTAAAAGTTATTGGTAACAAATTTAGATAATGAATCGACCTTATATATTGATTTATTTTTCATAAGTATTAACTATTATAAACGATTAAGGTGTTAAATATACTATACCATGTAAATCTTATAATATCATTTTATAAAAAATTGCATTTTGAAATTGCTTAACAAAACTCTATATTTATAATTAGAGTAGATACCGTGCATCGCGCGGATACGTATACTAGTATAAATATATAAAAGAGAACTCTCAATCTATTGATGTGGCGCCACCACAAGCAAGGATTCCCCTTTAATCTATTTATTCCCAGAACTAGCCTTCCCTTACTCTCCAGAAACTCGGGGAACATTTCCCTTTTTACTTGATCTAAATTTCCACATCATTTACACAACCAATCCGCATCTGAACTCAAAATAGAAACGGTGTCTTCGAAAAACGTCAACAACCACCTATGGATTCCTTTTGAATGTCATCCCTCCCTCTCTTTGAAGTTGTGTAAAAGGCCGCTACAAATTCCTACATCATATCATGTTTTTGTGCCCTGTTGTTGAAGATGTGCAACATGCCACTCCGTGTTCCCACGACCTCTTGCCCTACTGAATTTTCTTTCCCTGAATTTAAAACTGTTCAACATGCCGCTGAAAATTCCTCCAGACTCTCCAGGTATTTTGCTATATCAATCTAAGCTATTGCTATCGACAATTTTGGTGCCCTTTCTATGAAGCCATACAAAAACGCCACTGCAAATTCATACTAAATATCCCAACTCCTTAATCGCCCTTGTTTTCCACTTTTCCTTCCCAATAACTTCCCTTGAAAGCCTGTTCCACTGACGGATATAGAAGAAGGGTTACAAATGATGTTAATTCTAGATTAAGAAAATAAAAAACGAGTGTTGATCTCTGCCTTATATAAATAACCTTCCAGAACAACTAGCCTTTTGAATTACTATTTTAATGTTGTTGTTGACCAGTGTCTTATATAAATATCCTTCAAGAAAACCTTGCCTTTGAATTACTATCCCAATGAACATTCTTACTAAACAAATTTAGATTATGAGATGATCGTACTTTGTACAGTTGATACACATGGAGATGGAGATGATGATGGAGACTCATGAAAAAAATAGAATTCACAAACGCAAGCTTCTACATGAAGATGGAGATTCATAAAAAAAAAAATTTACCAACACAGGCTTCTACTTCCTCCACTGTGTCAGCCACACTCAATAAGGATCATCCAGGTAACTTGCAACCCCTCTTGCATACACTTTGCTTCACTTCTGTACCATGAAAGTGCCTCATTACCCTTTACTTCAACCTCTACCATCTTCCCATTGATCGTCCTATATGTGCTTTTAAAATTTTTTAAAAAATGTCGCACCGCTACTTTTACATAACACTCTTTCCTTTCTAATATATGTCACACTCTTTCCAATTCAATAAATTTTCCTTCTGAAGCTTTTACAAAACACTTTCACTTCTTCAACTTCCATCACTCCCAATAAATTTTCAACTTTGTCGCTCCCGAAATACCCTTAACAGTATATTTTTTTCCTTCCCGTTACTTGTCCAGATTGTTACTTTCGTTATCTCTTGATTACCTGTATACCAACTACTGCAACTACAAACAACCCAGAGCGCAGACTTTTAATTCACATTGCAAGCCCCAATGGAGCTATGAAACAATAGAGGTGGAGGCTTGGAACTTTCTGAATATCCCGTATAAGGTATAACTACATGTCCTCTAAGTTGTTGCATTATGGTCAACTTTGTTTATTATTGTTCATCTCTTAAACGAGCTTTTACACAGGTACAATTAATTTCAATAGTTCTCCTCTACTTCCTTAAAAGTTGTGCACAATGTCGCCTCAAATCCCTATGCACCATCCAATTATGCTACGTTATACAGTTTTACCAAGAATCTAAAACTACAATAATCACTGAGCTCTGCCCGGAAACATAAAAGATTAAAGTATGGTTAAAATTTTATTCTTTACCCTTTTATGTTTTACTTTAATATGCAAAAAAAGACCTCTAGAGCTGCATGGTTGTCAGTTCAATTTTTGAAACTTCCTTTGTATGTATGTCTAGACGCTTGGAACTCTATGTTTACTCGGAATACTTTCATGTCTTTCCTGTTATTGCATTATGGCTGTCTATGTATATTAAGGTTTCTTTCTTAGCCAATATTTAGGACTGATCCAATTAATTTTAAAAAATACCCCTACTGCCTTAGAAGTTGTGCATCATGTCATCCACGATCCCTATGCACCATCCAGGTATGATGCTTTATAAAGTTTAACTTGGTTTCTAATACTTTACTGCCTATGAAGCTGTGAACTTATAATGAGAAGGTCCATGAAGCACCATGCTATGCTATAACAATCAAGAAGAGCCAAGGAGAAACTCTTTAACGGGTGGGACTATGTCTTCCATTACAGTTATTCACCCATGGACAATTATATGTCGTAGTATCACGAGTAACAGCAAGAGAAGGATTATCCATGCTCCACGCGTATGAGGACACTGAAGACCAGAGAATTATTAAAAATATTATGTACATAAAAATCTTCGAGAATGTATGCCCAAGAGTTGTAGAAAGAGATGAGGTATTTCATAAACATTTCAAACTAGTTTTGCATTTACAAAATACCCTTACAAATTATATATTGCAAATTATCATTTCACAATGTCGTACGTTCAAATGATTTGCCATACAAATGAGGCTTCATGATGGAGATGCAATCTCAATGCTGATGAACATTGTTGAAACCATGTGTTTTGATGATTCTCACAAAGGCTGGGACTTGGTCTAAGATAGAACTGCTTCAGTCCATGTCAATAATGGTGAACAGTTGTAAAGGCTATCTTGTGTCACGACCCAAGCCTAGGGCCTAGATGTGACCGGCGAATGGGGAACCCGAAGGAACCCCAAACAAGCCTCATAGCGTATCATTACACATACTTGGTCGCGGAAGCAATTAAATGACCATAAGCGATAAGCATAATCAAGGGGGAAATCGGGACTAAGGGAGCAAAAAAAAAAAGAAATGATAATAAATACCATAGATGAGTCAAGCTCAAGCATAATACACAACTTGTCCAACACCACCTCTAAACATGAGTACTTAGCGGGGCCAAGACAAACTACCGGGCTCACCCTCATAGTCAAAACATAACTAGAAAGGAAAAATTTTATACATAGAAAAAGATCATGAGCAACGTCCCCGAAATAGAGGACTCACCAATAACCACTATAGAAAATCGTACTAGCCACGCGGAGGAGGATGGTCAAGTGGTGCTCCGGTCCCTACATGGTGACATCATGTAGGCATAGAGTATGCGTTAGTAAATTTGAATGTACTAAGTATATGGGATGCAATGCAATGCTACATTAGATGGACATCATAGGAAAAATGCGTAATCATACCCAATAGATAGCATATTAATGAAATGATATGTATAATGATGCTTACATAAAAATCATATTTAGTGGGACGTAGTACATGTGTGGCGAGTGACCATCAATATAGTATTTCCAAGGCCTACCACCCCCTTGGAGAGGCGAAAGAGGTACAAACCCCTCAATATGGTTACACGGGCCTACCACTCCCCGAGCTAGGGACCAAGGTACAAACCCCTCGATATGGTTATACGGGCCTACTACCCCCGTACTAGGCAACCAAGGTACCAACCCCTCGATACGGTTATACGGGCCTACTACCCCCCGTACTAGGCAACCAAGGTACCAACCCCTCGATACGGTTATACGGGCCTACTACCCCCGTACTAGGCAACCAGTACCAACCCCTCGATACGGTTATACGGGCATACTACCCTCCGTACTAGGCAACCAAGGTACCAACCCCTCGATACGGTTATACGGGCCTACTACCCCCCGTACTAGGC